>JAGXJF010001566.1:0-600000 GCA_019208055.1 Stipa capillata | reverse complement strand
ACCGTTTCAGGACGTCGAGAGGTAACGTATTTCAGTGCTTCGAGCCAAACTGTTGAATATAGGGCGTGTACCATTTTTAGTTAACCATATTATTATATTTTCATAGCATGATGCACGGGCAGACACGTCTGTACAAAGGATCTCTTCTAGGCGAGCTGGTCGAGGACATCAGGTGCGCATAATTGATAATTAGTCACACATACATAGTGCACAAATGTACACTCAGAGTGTAATTGGCATGGTGCAATTTGTAGTCCGACGTACGTGGGGACACATCACTCGTGCGGATGTCGTTAGGATCAAAGGCTGCTGCAGGATATGAGGTGTGCTTTACTCTTCGGAAGAACGCATTGCAATATTTAGAAAGTGTGCTTAGTCTTTTGCAATGGTTACTTTATTTATGCAGTACGACTCGATTGAGGATGAAGGCCAGACCTCTCAGGGAGGAACATTTAGTGAGGTATGTCAAATTAAATTTATTGTTGTCAAAACAATAAACTTGATTCTTAATTGGTATACCGTTTATTCTGGTCATTTTTCAGACATTCAACGATTCGCCTCCCCACGAAGAGACTTTTACTTACCAAAATCAGTTTATGCGACCTTCACTTCAGTACCAGTCTCTAGTTCAAGGAGGAGGTTCCGAGCCTGGTTCGTCCCACCAACAGGGTAATGAGTGGGTCGAAGATTTGTTTCGACATCCCCAGGAAATCGCTCATAGCCAAATTCCTAGTCAGGACGATCAGGGAACTTATGAGACTCCCCAGTACAGTCTCCGAACAAACCCAAGACCGACCAAGCAATTCACTTTCCCCTCAGGTCACATGCCACCGAGGCATAAGAGGGGAAGAGGCCCGTGATCGCAACTGTTTTTGTTCCTTCAATAATTGTGCTATTGTACTTTGCCGTATGCAGTACTTTATTTTCTCACTTATTTCGCGATATACATAGAAGCTTAGGTAGTCCACCAAACAATATAATACCCACAAGATGAAATTTTTAACCAAGTAAACCATCACAAGTAGCTAACCCACAAGATCGCTCGAATGGAACGGAATATAGAGCTGGACAGATCGAGAGGGAAATTAAACAATAAACATTGATCCAATAAGATGATATGGTTAACCCTAAACATGTGCCCAAATTGATGGGTTTGTTTTCTTTACTTAATCCAACATGAAATCTTCAACCAACCAAGCAAAGAGAACGAGCTGATTCTTTCCAAAACAGCACAAACGCCGGTGACTCTGGCGTTTGGTTCAGTTAGGAAACGCCACGTTATTTGACAGACCAGAACCATCTTTCTCAGTCGTTCTGTTTTGGAAAAAACAGCGGGCGTGTGCCTCTCAAGGGCAAACGCCAGTGAATGTGGCGTTTGGCTCGCACGTAGCAGCCGCGGGCCCCGGGCGCGACCAAAGCTTGCTCGCGAGGCCGCGCATGCTCTCGCGGGCCTCGGGCGCGACCAGCCGCGACCGCGGGCGAGGCCCGCGACCAGCCGTGACCGCGGGCCGAGGGCGCGACGCGCGTGGTCTCGCGGGCCTAGGGCGCGATCACAGCTCGCTCGCGAGGCCCAGCCGCGACCGCGGGCGGAGGGCGCGACGCGCGCATGCTCGCGGGCCGGGCGCACGACGAGGGGGCTTCGCGGGTTAGGCGCGCGAATTTTCGGGCTCGCGGGTCCCGCACGCGATTTTGACACGCGTCGGCTGCGCGGCGCATCGCGGTGACAGATCTGCGGTTGCGCGCGGCGGGGGGCTAAACCTCCATTTGCAACTCGGAGGGGGGCTAAAATTTGCCATTTTCCCTCACGCGCAGCAGCGGAACAGTAAAAAAAAAGCAAACAGTACAAAGCAAAAGCGGAACAGTAAAAAAAAAGGAAACAGTAAAAAGCAAAAGCAAAAAATCGCCAGCGCTCACGCGAGCAAACAGCGCGCGGCGTCGCGGGCGGGGGTCGCGGGCCGAGGCCGCGAGGCGCGGCGTCGCGGGCCGAGGCCGCGAGAGGCGCGGCGTCGCGGGCCGAGGCCGCGAGGGGAGCGGGCGTCGCGGGCCGAGGCCGCGAGGTTGCCGTGCTCGCGGGCCGGGCGCACGGCGAGGCGGCTTCGCGGGTTTGGCGCGCGATTTTTCGGGCTCGCGGGTCAGGTCCGCGATTTTGACACGCGTCGGCTGCGCAGCGCATCGCGGGGACACATTTGCACTTGCGCGCGGCAGGGGGCCAAAGTTGCGTTTGCAACTCGGCAGGGGGCCAAATTTGCCATTTTCCCAGCCGCCATGCGGTGAAATCAGAAATCAGCGGCCACCGATGTTCGTGACAAGTGTTGGGCGCTGTACGGCTGTAGTACTCACAGTCTCGCACACGTTCATTGGCGATGTTCTGATTCTTTTTTTCTGAGGGTGGCGATGTTCCGATGGAATGGCTGTGAGCCAGGCTTAGACTTGGGCTGTATTTGAGACCTTTTTTATTGGACTATACTGGGCTTTAGCTCACCAACTTGAAATACAGCTGCGCATCACAGCCGAACTAATAAATATATTCGTTATACTCCTAGACTCATAGCGTACGCACAGTTTACATCGAACAGCTCTGGAAAATCACAGCGACAAGAAGCGCGAATTCGTCTCTTAAAAAAAAAGAACCGCGAATTCACTGGAAACTTCACTTGGGTAAGCAAAACGTTAGCCAGAGATTACAATCGATGGGGAGTTAAGTATGTGAAACAGGGACGAAATTTCCGGGACAAGGGACACGGTTCTACCGGTCCTTGTACATCGAGCTACTTCAATCTTTACAACACCTACTAAGCGTTAGCCGGCAGTGAGGCGAGAACAACGTAAAGAAAGAAAAGATGCTCGACATATATCGAAGACTCCACACCAAGCGGGTGGGTACGAATCCTAGTATCTTTCTATACTATATGCAGATCGAAACGCTCGTGTGTTTTTTCCGGTGTGTATGTGTCGGTGCATGCCTGCGGTTGACGCGATCGACTTCCGGTATCTTTCACCAAGGAAGCCTGGACATCTCGAACTGATCGGATAATTCGGTAACAGTTTCGGCCGCATCACTTGCGCGCGTCGATGACGACGTTAGCGCTAGTGGTACTAAAGGAAGCATTTGTGTCGGTGTCCATTCCTCACTGTCCTCCCTCTTCCCGAGGGAAAAGGATTTGATTTGGTCCGGTCAACCCCCAGACCTTGAGGGAAAGGGATTTCCAAAGAAAAACCGGCACAGATCGACGCATCAAGAAGCACAGACTTGCAGAAATCTGTTGCTTTCATGTTTGGAGGAAACTGAAACGGAACTCGAGCAAAAACAACAGCAGATAGAAAGCCTTTGTACTGAACATTGAGTGTTTCATGCGTCCTAAGCATTCCCCGAAAATGTGAGATTTGAACGACGCGTGCACGACAAATGACTAGCGGAAGAGCCATTACGTTCCCTGCCTATCCATCACGGAGGAAAGCAGAGAATACGCTGTGCCAAGAAATCCCTTGTTTTTACGGAGCATTTCCCCTTGAAAAATGTCTCTTCTTCGCCGCGTCATGTACGGCTCTAACTCCAAAGCTGTGGAGTGATCGGTGATCAGAGCTACGGCTCTTTTCGTGAGGGAAAGTACGGCTACTTGATAGTGTGAAGTGTGAACATGGCATGCCCTGTCTCTGAACTTTGCTTCCACGCGGGGTGTTCCCAATTATTTCCGTGGTACTAGTAGCACTTGCCAACGCCCGCAGCGACGCGAAATTCGAGAGCAATCAAAGGCAACAGCTTCCACCAAATCGGTAAGACGGTAAACCCCCACCTGCCCCCGAATCAGAATTGGCAGCGTCAAACCGCACTGCGCACTGAGCCGGCGGAAGGAGGGAGGGAATGGGAATCCCTTCCCTTCTTCCACTCACCCCCCTGCTAAGTTTATGAATGACTAACGGCCGTATGGTACCGAGACCTCTGACCGTATAGGCGCGTTGTCTAATGGTAGTTACTAACAAACAGTACGTGTAATGCACGTAGGTGCTGTAGATGGTACTGTTTATGGAGTATTGTTTACGGATACTGTTTACAGGTACTGTTCACGCGAATCCCTCCAATCTCAGCCATCGGATTTATGGGATCAATGGTTCAGATTGCTTGCCAGATCTAGTTCAAATTTGGTACACTATATAGTAGTATAGATATTTCATGAGATTACTGCTTTTTCCCTAAAATATGTCATCCATAGTAATCAACTTTTTTTTCTACACAAAAGGCCTGGATGATTCAAGCCATGTTGTACACCGTTTTGACCTTTCCCTACCTCCGATCCACCACTTATTGTTGGCAAACTTATTTGGTATTGAGACTTACGGTAATCATTTTTTGCTGCACAAGAGGCCCGGATGATTCGAGCCATGTTGTATACCGTTTTGACCTTTCCTTCCCTCCGATCCATTGCTCCTCGTTAGCAAACTCACCCGGATATGGAAACTCTCTCCTTGGCCGTGTGCTGTGGCGCTACGATGCTCATGCCATGCCTTCGTCGCCCCCATGGAGCTCGCTATGACCCTGTGGAGGTGGAGATGCCAGTGGTGAACTATGAATGGTGAAAGGAAGAAGGCGAGGAACAAAATTGTCCATAATGCTAAAAGGTACAATGTAACATCTTGCACAAAATTTGCTCAATGCCAAAACCGACCATAAGAGGTGAGCGATAAATCAGGGGAGAAATAGCCGGAGATCCTAAATCAATCTAGATAAGAGTAATGAGCTATTGGCATCCCATTAAATCAGCCAACATAGCCGATTTGACTTTACATATATTAATTAACACGAGTCCGATTGAGATATACCCCATCCATCCTAGAATGTAAGGCACATTTTATTTGGTTAAGACAATACTTTGACGTAGAATTAATCTATTAATATATGATCTATATGAAATAAAATTGATATCATTAGATTCATGTTCAAAAGTACTTATGTATGATTATGACCTTATATCATATAAATCATATATTAATAAAATAATTATTAGTTAAGTCTTATCTTAACTAAATAAAATACGTCTTATAATCTGGGACGAAGAGAATATACATGATGGTTTGCTAGCCGTATTTATTTAATGGGCAACTAATCAGTCGCGTGGGACGTTTCCACGATACTAATGCCCGCACATATACGCAGCGAAGGTGATGCTTTGATACTATCCATAACACTTTACAAACAATTTCCTCAAAGCGCAATCGATCGTTAAGATTATTGGATGATCAGCCACCGACAAATCTATATGCACCCATCGTATTTTGTTGTTGATATCCACTAAGGACGATACAAAACTTATCCATATCATTCCCGCGAAAAAGCGCCCCAAAGAGAAAATATCATATCACATCCTTACCTTGGCTAACATTTCCTTCTCTCGAAGTACAACCTACTGCTAGAGAAGTACAACCTACTGCCAGGCCGAGACATGAACATGTCAGCCTAGACTATCATACGTCTGTTCTAGCTCGGGGAATTTTACATCCTAATAACTCTCGAGTAGTAGTCCTATTCCCTCTGTACGACTGAACTATGCAAATCACACCAGCATCGGCGCCGTCACAAAGAAAAAGAAGACAACTTCCCAACCATGGGCTCCCAAAACACAAGGGATAGATAAATCCACGGACTACAGGGGCTCTCCTGCAACAAAGGGCTGTGGCACGGGTCCGTGTGGCACACGGCCCCGCCCGATCCAGGACGGCCCTTGTCCTCTCCCGAATCCAAAGACCGGAGACGAGCCGGTCATCCCCTCTCCAAGTCCGAAGGCTCCACAGCTAGCCAACCGCACCGCGTGTGCACATGCCAATCCCCCACCACGAAATTACCGCGAGCCCCACCCCACAAACCCGATTCCTGTTTCTACACCGACCCTTTTTCTGCTTTTAAAATCCCCAACCCGGAACGAATTTTTCCCCTTCGCTTCCTCCTCCGCCTCTTTTCCACCACTTCGACGAGGATGGCATCTTCTTAGCCCACAGCACCGCACCGCAACCGCCCGCCGCGATTAAAAACGAGAGAGGGCTTTCTTCATCCGTCCGGCGGAGAAAGGCAGGCTCCTTCCCTTTCCCCGCTGTGAATTGTATGATCGAATCGCGACGCGGCGGATGATGGCTGAGGAACCGGCGGTGGATTTCGACGGCTTCGGCGCCGGCGCCGAGGACAACCTGTCCATGCCCCTCGGCGACTTCATGGCCTTCCTCGATAGCGACCCCGCGCCGCCCGAAGACAGGGAGGACCAACAGCCTGGGGTGCGTGCCTCTTGCCGCTCTGTTTTGCCCTAATTCGCCTTTTTTGGGGGGGTGTTTTGCGCTAGTCGGATCCAATTCTGTATGCGGGGTTGTTCGGGCGGGGGTTACTTTTAGGCTAGGGTTTTGGATTGCATCTGGAGCGGATACGTCTGAGTTTTGGGGATATTTCGCTCCAGCCTCTGCGCTTTAGGATGTTCTGGTTTCTTAGATGCTGTGCCTTTCTGAGTAAGATGTATATGAACCAAGCGTGATCAAGCTTAGATAAGGGATTCGGTCCGACTTTTCAGTTTGGCGAGTTTGTGTTGTTTTTTCGTACTAAGTAGAGCACACGTGCTTGTTCATGCAGTTCGATTATAAGACGCAATTACGTTATACCGTTATATATAGGTTTGTTAGATGTTGCTGCGAAATGATAGCCGTCTGATCCCAGACACTTGAACAATCATCGGATGCTATAATGATCCTTGACGGTGCTGTTGTCACTGGAGACGGTTGACTTAAGAGGCTCCCACCCTAATGCACTGGTTCAATGCTAGAGCGTAGAATCACTGGTCTGGCCTGTGGTATTACTGTGTCAGCCATGGGTGATAGCAGTGGCTGGCGAGGGGTCAGGTTTGGAGAAGAAGGTAATGGGTGGCAGCTGAGTTGATGGGTTGCTGTGGCGGTATCGTGGTTGGTAGCAAGTGGATATGATGAGATAGGTGATGTTTGAAGTGGTACCGAGGAGTCGCATTGACTAGTGAGGGCATTGTTGATCGCAGTCGGCGGAGACATTGAGGATCAGAAAGGGGTGAAGGCGGCATTACATAGTTTTTTCTTGCGTTGTACTGGTGCGAGGTGATGGTTGGAACCTTGGATGCTTTGCATGAGTGACTGGGTGCTGTGGGAAATATAAAGCTTTTGATTGTGCTTAGGTTTGTGGCAAAAGGAAGTTACATAATACCATGTTGAATCGGTGGAGCCTCATTTCTCCAGTGTATTTTGGTTTAGCAGGTGGCCTTTGGGAGGCTAGCCTGTTACATGAACTGCATGGTGTTTGGTTTAAAATGTCTAAGACAAGAAGCTGTTGGATGCTAGGGTTTTGGATTCATCCACATGATTGTGGTATCTTTGTTGTTGGATAATTTGATCAAGTGGCCTGTATTTCGTTCACATGAGTGTAATATCTTTGTTGTTGGATAATTAGATCAAGTGGCCTGTATTTTTCTAGCGAGAGCAGAACAGAAAAGATCATGTAGAAATGATGCCTCCAATTTTTTCTAGCATGTTATGGAATCATTTGTTCATTTGATCTAAACATGTCCATCCTTTACACGGTCTGCGGTCAGCAATCCACAATATTGTGTATCTATATCCAGAGTAAGCTATGTCAGACCATTAATTTTGTGGGAGTATAATCATAGCTGTCCAAGTTTCCTTTAGTCCAATAACTGGTTTTTGTGGATAGGGTTGTGAGGTTACTGTTGTTGTTGGGATAACCATTTCTGTTATTTTCACGGGTATTTTGTTTTGTCCTTCCTTTTGTCTCTTTATCTCATATTCCCCCATCAAAACTGTATCATCGTTATTCAGATAAAGGTCAATCAAGGTTGTTTAGACGTTCCAGTGGATGCTACAGGTTCTGAAAATGGATTTGAAAGCCGTGAAGGTAGACTGAGTTTCATTTTGTCAGATGCTTTTACAAGATTGATAGCTTTTCTTTATAATAATTGTTAATGCTATCGCTTTGTGAATGAGCAGGATTTTTTGAGGGTGAAGGGTTATGGTCGAACTACTTGCATATAGACCCTTCGCAGTGCCAGATGGAAGCAATGATGGAACTCAACCAAGGAGAAGGAAATTTTGATAACTCAGAGGCTACCCATTATGTTTTGCTTGGCAATGGTGAGAAACACAAAATTGATTTCAAAGTGAAACCTAATCATTACCCTCTGTATAACATATCATTTTGTTGGCAATTGCTTAGCAGATATATCTGGAAATTCTTGGACCGACAATCATGACAGTCAACATTTACCAGGGGATGCGTTAAACCATATAGATGCTGTTGAAGAAGCAGATGAACGTCCATATGAAGTTCTCTCAAGTGGCTTATACGTTGGAGAGCAAATGTACTTTGACCAAGCACAGGTCAAAGTAGAGAACCACTTAGAGGGCATGGAACAACAAACAGATACTTGTATGTCGCTTCTCTCTTTGGCAATATATAGTTTGCATCATCTGAACATAAAAAACCATTATTCATTTGATATCTACTGCAGATTCGTCATGTAATCTGTTCCCAGAGCAATCTAGTTTGAGTGAAGTTAAATGCGAGGGTACAGGTGCAACATTTGATAATACTGGGCTGGAGGGTAATCATTTCACACCAATGACCATGTTCTCTCTTGACCATAATGCAGCTATACCTGATATTTCTTACACTGAGCTGAACATTGGTGAGGCGACTGGAAGCATGCACAATGGCAACAGCAGTTGCCTAACCGTACAGGAAGAATATCTGCAGGGGGAGTTTGGGGAATATCCTAAACCAGAGTATGATTCTCTTGATATGGCTGGTGAAATATCAGTGCATGATTTGGCACAAAACAATCAGTCCTATGAGATGGAACAATTCCCACAGAATATATGTGAAAGCAGTTCAATGCAGACGGGCTCTCCGGATCAATATTGCGATGATACATCTTTGTCAGATCGCTACATGGATGTATCTTCACCAGAGTCGTTATCCTGTGAGCAGAACCAATCTGAATATATTGGTTTCAAGAGTGAGTCTAGCACTGATTCTTCTCCAGTACCCTCAAGCAGAAATTCTACCACAGAGGATGCAGATAAATACTTAGGAGGCGCAACAAAACAGTTGCTGAACTCTAGGTTAATTCCTGTCAGCCACCAACAACCATATAAGAACATGACAGATCAAATGCCTCCAGCTTTTCATGAACCCTATGATATTCATAGAAGTGGAAACTCTTCTATTCAGGGGAATTCGTCAAGAAATTGCTTCGGTGTAAATGGCAATGGTGATTCTGATTTATTTGATCTTGGTGGTCGTAGCAATCCTGCTTCTGGTCATCTATTGCCACTCCAGGGAAAACACAATCACAACTTTCAACAATCTGTGTCTGCTAATCCTATTCTTCCTCGGTTTGGAGGGATGAGATACAAGCCACATGATGAGAGAATGACTCTTCGCCTTGCATTGCAGGTCATATGACCCTCTGTACTGTTGCATGCTTCTTTTCCTTATTAACTTTGTTTCATGTGCTGCCACGAATCACTAAATCATTTGCTGGATGGTGATTAATGTAAATGGTTACTCAAAATCACAAATGCAGCTTTTCCTAAGCAATGATATTTATAAAAATGAAATGCAAAATTTAGTTTGTTGAGTAACAACATTTGGATATTCGCTGATATGTTTTGCCCTTTTGATTCTTATTATGGTGTTAAATGGTAGAGTTTTTGTTCCTACAATCAATTTATACCTGGTTATGGACATGATTCAGATCAACTGAGGTGTCCTAGAATCAATTTGGACCTGGTTATGGACATGATTCATATCAACTGAGGTGTTCTACGAAATAATCCCCATTAGCTTGATCTTTTCAAGTTGGTAGTTGTTAATTGTTATGACAAGTTGCTATAAGCTGGTTCTTGAGCTTCCTAACCCAATTTTTGCATAACATATACGCATCCAGATTATTTAGTTTCTCGTGTTCCCAAGTTAGCTGGTCACTTGTGTAAGGAAATCTAGGTTTTTTTGAAGTAATATAGACATGTTTATTCCATTGAGTAACATACATAAGAACACAATCATTTTGTATGGGTAACTATTGGTGCTTGTGTTTCCAACTTTTTATGGTTTCATATATAACCGTACTATAAAAATTGACTCTGACTTTGCTGCCATAGAAACTAAGTAATCAAGCATTTGGAGAAAGTAGGATCATTTGGTATTTTTTTTCTCTTTTGTAAGTTATGGTTACCATGTGTTGAATTTGTTCCTCGTTAATGCATTATGCTTGCATCTAGTTTTCTTTATGTTCTTCAGTATGCCTAACATATTGGATGTTTTTCAGGATATTTCTCAACCAAAGTCTGAGGCTAGTCCACCTGATGGGGTTTTGGCAGTTCCTTTATTGAGGCATCAGGTACACCTTGCAGTCTTTGCGTGAGTCCTGAAAATAGTATTACCAGCTTCTAAATAATTATTACTATTATTATTTTGGACAGAAAATTGCCTTGTCATGGATGGTGCAAAAGGAGAAAAATGGTTCACACTGCTCTGGTGGAATTCTCGCAGATGATCAGGTATTCTAGTTAATCGAGTTCAGCAAAGTGGACACGTATGTCTTAAGAAGCCATTTGATGCTTTTCAGGGACTGGGTAAGACTGTATCAGCTATATCACTGATATTGACAGAAAGATCACCAGTACCAAGATCATCTGCTGTTAAGCAAGAGCCATGTGAAGCTGTAACTCTTGATGACGATGACGACGATGGCCCTGCTGAATCTCGTTTGACAAAGAGGGCACAAACATGTAGCTCTGATGTGACAAGTACCACAGTTAAGACAGAAAGTCATATTGTAGAGATTAAGTCCAGGCCAGCTGCTGGGACTCTAGTTGTTTGCCCAACAAGTGTTCTACGGCAGTGGGCCGAAGAACTGAGGAATAAAGTTACCACTAAAGCTAATTTGTCCTTTCTAATATATCATGGTAGCAACCGTACGAAGGATCCTAATGAGCTTACTAAATACGATGTTGTGCTAACTACATATTCTATAGTGAGCATGGAGGTACCAAAGCAATCCAGTCCTGATAGTGATGATGAGGAGAAAGGGAAGCCGGACAGATATGGTGCTCCTGTTTCAGGCAGCAAAAAGAGGAAGGCTTCTAAGAAAACCAAAAAGGGAAGCACAACGGAGAGTAGCTTGCCTGAGAGACCTCTTGCAAAAGTTGCATGGTTTAGGGTTATTCTTGATGAAGCACAAAGTATTAAAAATTACCGAACTCAGGTTGCTAGGGCTTGCTGGGGTTTGCGAGCCAAAAGAAGGTGGTGCTTGTCAGGGACACCAATACAGAATGCTGTGGAAGATCTCTATAGCTATTTTAGATTTCTCAGATACGATCCATATGCTGTATACAAGCAATTTTGCACCATGATAAAAATGCCAATCAGCAGGAACCCAATTAACGGTTACAAGAAGCTGCAAGTTGTTTTGAAGACAGTAATGCTACGTCGGACTAAAGGTCAGTTAGTGAACATACTATTTGGGTTTCCCATCTGGCCATCTCCAGCCTATACATATCTAAGAGAATTCATATTTTGTTTATGTCCCAATTAATAAGATTTCCTACTCATTGTAGCTAAAACCACATTCGACATCTTAGTCGGAGACAACTATTGCTCAGAATCTGCGGAAGTAATTATCGTATCAGATATAATTCAAAAGTCATCATATGTTAAGCTAAATTACGAGTCTTTCACCAAATAACATGTTGAAGAGTTGCTGGAGTCTTTGCAGTGTAGTGATGAAAATATCTTGGGGGATGATATACAAGGGGGTGCCATTAAATCATCAATTAACAGGATAACCATAAGTTGTACGATTCAAATCTTCATCCTTTACTTATTCATGTGCATCCACTTTCCTGTCAACAATTGCCTGCTTATGGCTGCCAGAGGGATGGATCATGTTGAGCTTAAAATATCTTATTGTAAATTTACTTTGCAATGGTATTTTGGAACTTTTGTCTTTACAGTCTGGTCTATTCCTCGGATATGTTCGAGCGCTATTATACCTAACACTAGGTCATATTTGACGTTTGACTTATATTTGATTGCTGTTGTATTCTAGAGAAGTTACTCCTTTCTCTTCCTGTTATAAAAATAGATTCTCGTCTCATAATGTTGACCCAAGTCCCCAGTCATGTGTTTCTCTTATTCTATCCCCTGATTGTGCTGTCCCTTTTATTATGCTAGATTTGTTTGTTCTTCGTATTACGCTATGTTCATCCCATATTTATGACTATTATGCTGTAGCGACAATGCTGGATGGAAAACCGATCATTTCCCTACCGTCGAAGACTATCTCTCTCAAGACGGTGGACTTCACTAGTGAGGAGCGTGCATTTTATAACACTCTAGAAGCTGAATCACGAGAACAGTTCAAGGTTTGTTCATAACAAGATATATGCATATTTTACTTGACGGGTGCAATGATAAATCTATCAGGAGTATATTCTTAATAATGGAAGTTTTTCCCTTATAATGTTGAAACATGGTACATGTCTATTTGGATTAATTTCCTCCTTTGCTTGGAATATACAGATTACATAACTTGACATGCTTGAAATAAATGTACCAGGACAGCAGTGTAAGTTAAAGATTGGGCTTATACTGCCTGCCCCTGTTTAAAACTTAACATTAGTAGATACGACAACACCTATGAGATGGAACATGTTTGACCAGTCATTTAGTGTTAAAATTACTTGAAGTTGATATTGGTGCTTATGTCTTTCATTCATAAAGTTCAAGGATGCTACCTATATCGTCAGTTGCTCACTAGTGTAAGTGAACAACTTGTCTGCAGGTTTATGCAGCTGCTGGTACTGTTAAGCAAAATTACGTCAACATCCTGCTGATGCTTTTACGGCTCAGACAGGCATGTGATCACCCTCACCTAGTTAGAGGCCATGAGGCTAGCTGGGCGTCTTCATTGGAAACTGTGAAGAAACTCCCAATGGAAAAGCAACGAGAATTGCTGGTTTGCTTGCAATCTTGTTCTGCAATATGTGCTCTCTGCAATGTAAGTGATTTTGTCTCTTTTCGACCTGCATATAAAGTTATGCTACCTGTATATTTACTCTATGTATCTACATCGTTTTCTACAATATTTGTTGCATTTGGTTTTGATTTTGTTATATCATGGTGTAGACTATGGTCTGTCTTTTTATTTTTGAATAATTGATTTCATATTTTTCTGAATAATTGTGGCTATTAATCTTACATGCTTCAAAGAGTTTTTGAGCATCTTACTGGCAATTGGACCAATTGCTATTGTTACCACGAGCACATGAAGTTAAAAAAAAATCTAGCTATCACATTTTTTTTTAGAGAACGTGGAAAGAGCCTTTGCACATCTATTCATTAAGAGGAGAAACAAACATAGATACAAGAGTTTGAGGCCACGGCACATACTGCCGCAGCTATCACAGATTCACAATGCAGCAATAGGAACTGTTAGTGTGTTGCTGGGGAATTGGTTATGAGCTTGCTTTCCTGGACACGCAGAAGGGAATCATTGAATGCTAGTGCAATTTCCTAAGCTGGGGTCAAGTACGAAAAGTTATGTCACGTCAGCATACATCTGAGCATTAAGTTTGCATGCGTACTTCTGACAAAGAAATTGTTTGCTAGAAAAAAAAATTCAGGAAAGGACATAACACTTGTGTTGAGTTCAGTTTTCTTGATCCCAGCGTGATGCTATGCCCCATGAACCTATGTTCATGCCTACTATTGTGCCTCAGAATCACTTCTGATTCTTCACAACATAAATTGCGCAGGATGCACCAGAAGATGCTGTCGTTACTATATGCGGTCATGTTTTTTGCAACCAGTGCATATTGGAGCAACTTACTGGTGATGATAGCATATGTCCAGTGTCCAGTTGCACAGTCCGATTAAATGCAACTTCATTATTCTCCCGAGGCACCCTTGAATCCTCTCTGCGCAGATTAACCTGTGAATTCCAGTCTAATGATTCCTGTATGGACATGGTACATGCTGAAAATCAGCCCGGGATTGATTCATCTTATGCATCTTCCAAAGTGAGAGCTGCCCTAGATATTATTCTCTCGTTGCCTAAATTAGATTCCACCGAAATTAGTGATAACAAAAGATCAATCGGGCTTCCCTCTGAAACAATCAATGGGAAGAGTTCAGAATATGTTGACACCAAGACAACAGAGAAGGCCATTGTTTTCTCTCAATGGACTAGAATGCTGGATTTGCTAGAGGTTCATTTGAAAGCTTCTCATGTGTCGTACCGGAGGCTTGACGGAACAATGTCTGTTGCTGCCCGGGAAAGAGCTGTGAATGACTTCAAGACGGTTCCAGAGGTTTGTAGTCAATAACGCCTGGTATATGCAACTTTCTTGAGCGTATCACTTTTTGTTTTTTGTTGACTTTTGCTGTTGGCAGGTTTCTGTTATGATCATGTCTCTAAAAGCTGCAAGTCTTGGTCTGAACATGGTGGCTGCCTGTCATGTACTTATGCTCGACCTTTGGTGGAATCCTACCACTGAAGACCAAGCTGTTGATAGAGCACATCGTATCGGCCAAACGCGGCCTGTCACAGTATCAAGATTAACTGTAAAAGATACTGTTGAAGATCGTATTCTGGCTCTCCAGGTAAATTTGAAACCATCAACTGTGCTTTTGATTGCAAATCACTTGAATTTGTATTCCTGAACATAGTGGTTACCCATATATAGTCTGGCTTAGAATATCATTACCAGATTCCCACTGGTGCCAAGTCAGACTGGCCATAGGAGTATAGTTTTAAAAATTGGACTGAACCACTAGTTGAACCCGAAAAAAAATGAACCAGCGTCTTTGACGACTTGGTTTCTTTCAAAGACTGTCCCCTCAATCACACCAGAAATATCTGGAGGAACCGCTGATTTTCGCAAGAAGCCTAGCGAACTTTGGCCCTGTTTGTTTGGGCTTTTTCTGGCTTCTGGACTTTGGCTTCGAAGCCAGAAAAGCACCTATAAACAACTTTTGGCTTTTGGCTTTTAAAGTTGTTTCAGGCTTTTCGAAGCCAAAAGCCAAAAGCACCTAAATAGGTGCTTTTCTGGCTTCGAAGCCAAAACGCAGAAGCCAGAAAAAGCCCAAACAAACAGGGCCTTTGTTGGTTTCAGAAGACCCTGACGCCTTAGGGGCTGTTTGGTTGGGCTGTGACTGTTAACAAAGCTGCTGTTAGCTGGCTGTCTGGAAAAGCTGCTGCGGCTGTGGGAAAATAAACATATGGCTTTTGGTTGATCCAAATCATCTACAGCATTTTGAAAAATGAGCACAGAAGTTTCAGCACGTTGTAAAAAGCTGGCAAAATGTAGCTTTTCCAAACAGCTAAATTTGTACTGCAAAGCCCACAGCTACCGTTAGCAAAAGCTGCTGAAAAGCTGGCTGTTTGGTTGGGCTGCAGCTTTTTCCAGTGAAAAGCTGCTGAAAAGCCTAACCAAACACCCCCTTAATTTTACGTGAGAAAAATAGAGCAATGGCTTGGGCTGGCTTAGCCTAGTGGACTCATGTCTGCACCTGGAAAGGGTGCGGTGCCCTATGCTTCCCTCTCATCATCTCCTCCCGTCCCTAACCCTCTAGGGGCTCATTTGGAACAAAGGAATTTTGTAGTTCATAGGATTGGATTTTTTCCTGTCAGGCCCTTTGGATTTTAGGAATGGATCTATGAATTCCTATAGGAACCTTTCGTTTCCCCACATTTTGGAGCAAGAAGCAATTTCCTGCAAAATTCCTGTTGGGCATCCGAACAGCAACTCTGAAATTCCTGAGTTCCCCATTCCTCTAGGAATCCACAAGACATGACGCTCAATTCCTGCGTTTTTCCTATTCCTGTGTTTTTGGATTCTTGTGTTCCAAACAGGGCCTAGACCTCTACACATCTCTACCTCTCTGTCCTGATCCGCTAGCTGCTGCTGTTCTCTGGTGCTGGAGCCCAATCCCGTGAGCTAATTGTCCTATTTTGCCCATATTGGCCTTTTAGCTATTCTTCCACCATGGTCAACATCTTCAGTGGCATGAAATAGAAATCAGCGGCCATGGCAGCTTTGTGGAGAGGGGGGCGGCAGCTTGACTTTGTCAGCGGAGGAGAGGTGTGTCCTGATTCCACAGTAGGTGAAATTTAGTGTTTGGTGCTTCAGAGACTCCAACGTTGTGCACCGTTACTGCTTAAATAAATATTACTATTAGTTAGTTTATATTATTGTTTTTGGTGTCTGGATATAGCTGATCCGAGTAGGGAAATCCAGACACTAGAGTTTGCTCTAATCATACTAGAGTTTTTTCATACAGCACTGGGTTCCTCTTAACATCTGATTTTTGTCATTATTTCTCTATTGGACACTCATGTTCGCAATGTTTCGGAATAAAAATTATCTCCAGTTAATGAAGTATTAATATTGAGAAAATCGGTGGGTCAACAGATGACCACGGCTGGCTGTGAACCGTTGAACCGGTAGCTTCACTGGTCGGTTCGATCACCGGTCTAGTTTAAAAAAGTATGCTTAGGACGCTGGCTTGGTCCAGCCCCCCTCCTTGAGTAGCGAGAGAACTATTAGAACAGTTTAACATGTCCTTTTGTAGCTTTAAGTATATCCTTAGTAAGATTAACTTCCTCTGTGGATTTTTGGAACAAATAGATTCATTTTATTGGCAATGATTTATGGCACCAGACTCCCTGCAAATCTCAACCAGGATGCTAATCTCATCATAAATACAATTTTGTGCTTGGACCTCCTATTGGTGAGGTCATGCCCATTTGGTAAAATCCTATGTAATTCCAACTCTTCCCATAGATACTGCACTAACCATACATATTTGTGTGTGTTTTGTTAGACAATAAATTTTTGAATGTACTGTCTTATAAAGCACCTACTAAGCTGTAGAACTTGTCTCAGGAGAAAAAACGGGAGATGGTCTCTTCAGCTTTTGGAGAAGATAAATCTGGTGGCGGTCAGACTCGATTGACAGTGAATGACTTGAATTATTTATTCATGGTTTAGCATCAGTCCTGAGATTGAACACAATTTTGCTCATGGGCTGGTGTAATAGGCAGCTATATATAAATCTCTCTCGGGAGAAGTAACAAATAGTATTTCTCTAGGGGTTACTTGTGTTTTTGGTTTGTACAGGTGCTGAGATTTTGTAGTTTAAAGTTGGCATTGTGGTTGTTAGATCATCCAAAATTCTTTTTGCGCTGCAAGTAGGAAAGGTACATCATCATGTAAAATTTCAATTAGCTTACAATAGTGTCTGTTTGACTATCATGAAGATAACAAAGGGAAATGTCATTAGCTAACATGATATTTGTACATAGTTTTCATCAGCACATTTAAATTTAGTTTGACCATCAGCATTTGGGCAGTGTGGCTGTATGTGATCAACCATATTAAAGTTTGAGCTGAGCTACTTAAATTTTGATCTAGTTTATGGAGATTGGGTGATGTGATTTGAGCTTGTATAAGGTTCTGGTTGTATGCATGAGATATGCTTGGTTAGAAGGTTTTGATCCGTATTTGACATGCGATTCCAAGTTCGGTACATGCGATTCTGTTGTTCTGTCTTCAGTGGCCTGTCTCCTTCACCTCATCGCAAATCCTTATCCCTGAGTGTGGATAACGGTATGCAAATTGGGAAGTCCTGGCATAAAAACAGCTGGGGGAGTCCTCACCAACAATGCAAATTGGCTGCTGCGTGTGTACTAAAACAGAGGCCGCGCACCGCGTGCCCTTGAGTGGCAGGCGCTGTCCACCTTCCGTGCGCTTTGCTGGACGGACGCCTCCCGCTGCGTGGTCCTTCCACGGTACCCTTCCGGGGTTGGTATCGCGTGTCACCTGCTCCTTGGTCGGCGGTGATGACATCTAGTTAGTTCAAACTTCAAACGACTGCTCGTTTCGGCGTCGTTCCATTAATTAGTAGTTGAGGCGTATCAATCTTGCCGACCTAGTGACCTAGCTTACGATGACGAGCTGATAGCATTTTAGCAGCTTGCCATTTGTAGGGTACAACACTCTTGTTGTCACCTAAGATACTCCGTAGTCGATAGAACTCATATCGCCACAAGTACGAGAAATTTATCGCCGTTATCTCATTTTCATTAGCAACTCAATAAGTTTCGATGCTATACAAATGAAACCCAACTTACATAGTCAAGCACTCCATGTTCAGCACAATCTGAAACAAACAAATTCTTGGAAAAACTTTAGTCAAAGTCCAGAAACCACACTGGCAAAAATGAAGTCCAAAATTCACACTCGCGGGTCCAGAAGTCTATCCGTGGCTGACGAGCCTCTGCCGGCATTAGACCCTGATGATTCATACTCACTAACGCCTGGGTCATCTGTGCTCGACGAGCCTCCGACAGAGACCGGAGCAGCCAAGTCAGGCACGGGGAAGAACGTTGGCACCGGCATTTTCGGTGGCAGCACAGGCAATGGCGCCTCGAATTTCAGCACATTCATGGCTTGCCTGATACTTGGTGTGTGCGTGTAATAAGGATGAGCACACCATAGTCCCTCGACGAGCCTCCGACAGAGACCGGAGCAGCCAAGTCAGGCACGGGGAAGAACGTTGGCACCGGCATTTTCGGTGGCAGCACAGGCAATGGCGCCTCGAATTTCAGCACATTCATGGCTTGCCTGATACTTGGTGTATGCGTGTAATAAGGATGAGCACACCATAGTCCTACAACCATCAGATGCTCCCATCTGCCTGTCATCGAACTCCCCGTTTAGCCTCCAATCTGCTGCTTCAAGAAGGGCTTTCTTCCCATACAGTTCCCAAATCCGCACCAGCCTCGCCTTGCTCGCCTCCTTGGTGATCTCTGCTGGCCGTCCCCCGCACGCAACCTCCAATGCCATGACACCGAAGCTGTACACGTCCGACTCCTCGCTCACGTTGCTTGTCATGGCGCCAAATAGCCCAACGTGCCGGCCATGTTAAAAAATGTCGAATATATATACGGATAGGTTATGTAATAGATTTAGAGTTTAACTAACGGATAGGGTTAGTAGAGTTTAAGTTAAAAACGTTTGTAACCCGGGCTCATATAAAAAGGAGGTGCCATTGATTGTAACCACAAGCCAATCGGATTTGTCAGAGTCATCCCGCAGAGGGCTGTCTGAGCGGCTGGCACTCGGAGTGCGAGATGTCGACAGGGATAACCTAGGAATAAAGGGAAGGTGCGCTCGACAACAGCACCTGGGATGCAGGCTTCGGCTGAACCTCGTTAATAAATATCAGTATCGATTCTCTCGCTTGATTGCTTCTAGATCTAATCGCCGCGGGACGATCGGTGTCCGTCGTTAAGATCAGTCCTGCTGGGACTGGTTTTGCAGCTGGCTAGGACGGTGGGGTAGGGTTGGCTGCCCGCTCAACAAGCTTGGCAAGGACAAAGTCAGCGAGCTTGGCGCTGAAGGTGGCATCCAGCGTGACATTGCTCGGCTTGATGTCACGGTGCACGATGCACTGCACGCACTCCTCGTGGAGGTAGAGCATCGCCGACGCGAGGCCGAGTGCAATGTCGTACCGCGTCGGCCAGGTGAGGAGCACACCCTTTTCCGTAGATGTGATGGTCGACGCTGCCATTCAGCATGAGCTCATACACGAGGAAGTCACCTTGGTTCTCATGGCACCACCCGAGGAGTCGGACTAAATGGCGGTGGCACAACTGGCTGATGATGAGCACCTCGGCCGCGTACTCCTTGCGCCCCTGCGTCGATCCCTTGGGAACCCTCTTGATGGCCACCTCCAAGCCGAGCTCCTTCAAGAATCCCCGGTAAACCGCGCCGAACCCGTCCTGCCCGAGCTTCCTCTCCTCGAAGAAATTCTTGGTCGCCGCCGCCAATTCGCCGTACTGGAACCGTCTCGGCCCGCTCTCCATGACGAACTCATCGGCTAGCTCGTCGTACCCCATTGCGTCGTCGCTATCGGCATCGACTAAGGATTCTCCGGCCTTCCTCGATTGCCGCACAAACCAAACACAACCCCTGCACCGACGAGCACAACAAGTGAACCGCACAATCCTAGCACCACCCACAGCATCACCGTCTCCTCCTTGGGGTCGATGCTGGAGGTGAACTCCCAGTACAGCATCTGGTGCAGCTCGGCGGCCTCGCCCGTGGCGGTGGAGAAGCCGACGGCCACGGCGTCGGGCAGGTAGTCCCTCAGATCGACGGCGTACCACAGAACGACGTCCGTGGGGCGCCCGTCGCCGTAGGAGAGCGCGACGGTGAGGTTCTTGGCGTCGCCGTCGTACGCGACGCGCGCGTGCGCCGTTCGCCCGTCCTTCATGTTGGTGGGCCAGTCGGCGGTGGCGGCGGAGACGATGCCGCCCAGGTCGACGCCGACGTGGTCGTCGCTGGGGTCCCACTCGTTTCTGTAGGTGTCGAACTCGACGACGACGAGGGGGCGGTCCCCGCCGCGGTCCGTGGAGTTGAAGAGGCCGAGGAGTCCGCCAGCGGAGCTGCTTGGGAGCGCGGAGGGGAACGGGGAGAGGAAGAAGGAGAGACCATCGCCGGAGGCGGCGGAAGGGTCGGGAGAACGCGGAAGCGAAGGACGTGGCGCGGCGGGAGACGGGGTCGGAGAGCGGGGATGGGGCCGGAGAAGAAGGCGCGGTCGGCGCCGCTGGTGAGGGGCCCGACGCGCTCGTCGCGGGTGAGGCGGATGAACTTGTTGAAGAAAGCGTCGCCCTGGAAGGAGATGCCTGACGGCGGCGAGTCCGAGGCGGCGGTGAAGTTGTAGGTGAAGGAGAAGCGCGCGGCGGCGAAGAGAAGGAGGAGGAGGAGGAAGGGGAAGGGGACGGCGGCGGAGGAGATCCCCGTGGAAGAAAAGGCTTCGCTTGTCTTGAGCTAGGCGTGCCGTGGAGGAGGACGGGGTACCCGGGGCTGGGGTTGACAAACCAATGACAAGGCGAGAGCTGGGATTGGTTGGTCGTATCGTTCTTCTGTACTACGTGCACATTGGCAACTGGCAAGGTAAGGTGTGTAGTAAACTGTACTCTCTCCATCCCACGGTACTTATCGCTCTTACATTTTGCACTTCCATCAGACTCAACACGTCCTAAAATTTGGAATGCTCATCACTACACACCATGCAGCATACAATGCCGCGAGATGCATGCGCATTGATTGATTAATGCATTTGCTACGTGCACATGATTAATGCATTTGCAATGAGGTATGCAAGCATAGGAATTAGTTATGCACGGGAAAAAAGTTCATAAATAACGTGTCATTATAAGAGGGAAGAGTATAGAGAAAAATAAAAATAAAAACTTGCCTTAAAATCATTGGATGATAAGCATTGCGGAACAAAATTTGAAAACTAAGATGACAATAACCGTGGAACAAAATTAAAAACTAATATGATAATCGCTGTGGAATGGAGAGATTAGATTATTACATAGATCAAGAATTAAAAGGTTGTAAACAACTTATATGTGTGTGTACGACCGGAGGCATGTGGAAGTAGCAAGAACTCATTTCGAGAAGCAGAAGTGGTGGCCTTGTGTACTAAGGGTGTGTTTATTTGAACTTGTGCTTGTGTTTAAAGTGCTTCTAGGCTCTAAAAGTACAAGCCCAAATAAACGTCCAATTTTTGATAAGTGCTTCTTAAAAGCACTTCTAAAAAATGCACTGCCAAGTCAAAAGCACCCTTTGAGGTACTTCCCGCAGCCTCAACAGCTTCCCGCACCCCTCAATTACCTAGCTGCCATATAAGTTCTGAGTAATTACGAAGAATTGCCACTGAGTATATAAGTCGAATACCTCACAGATCTGCCCCCTCCACAGCTCCTTCTCCACACCGTCCGCTGCATACGGGAGCCCGGGCCTAGGGTTTCGACGCCACCACCGCCGCTGGCTATCTTGCAGCGCGCCCTGCCGCCGCCGGCCTTTCTTGGCCCATGATCACCTTTCCCACCCCCGTCCTCGAGTGCCGGTCGCCTTCCCCCACCTCCCTGGCCCCTGAGCGCCAGTTCCTCTCCAAGACTTAGTTGCCACCGCCGCTAGTAGCTCACCTCTGCCCATCAGTGGGCCATTGTCGACGGTCGCCTCTCCCCCAACACCCGCTAGTCTGCAAGCCGAAGGCCGAGTTCCTACCCGGCACCACCCCCCAACACCACCCCCTCCAGCGCCCCTGAGAAGCTCCTACCCGGCGCCGCCCCCCTCAGCAAAGCCCACTAACTAATTTTGAAGAATTCTTAATTCATGTGTTATTTCAGTGACCATGACGGATTCTATGGTAGAATAATTGTTAATAGAAGTGCTTGAGTAGGTGATTTATTGGTTTAAATTGCTCATTGAGGTGATTTGCAGATTAAAGTTTATGAGATTATATGCACTGCTTCATCTTGATATCTGCTTTACCTGGATTGTTCAATTGGCTACTGCTTGAAGTTTAATTGGCTACTGTTGCGCACATCTCATTTCTTGATTCTAAATCCCTAGCGTTTCTTTCCTTTGTAAAAACTTTATTCTTGCTCATGAGATCTGGCAATAGCTTGCATTCTTCAACTATACATTGTTCCTTCTGTTAACACTTGCACTTCTCATAATTGTGTATCAATTGTGTAGGATGAATGTAATATGTGCTTGTGGACCGGATTTCAAACAAAGTTTATTAAACAATGCTTCTGAACTGCCTCTTTTCTTTTAGAACACTTGTTCGATTCTTAAAGCTCAATCCTAGGGCTCATCATGCCACACACACGCTAATGCAATTCTGCACTTTGATGTTTAGCTGCAACATGAAACTTTGTCACAGTAAGGGAAAATGTATAATTAGCATCGGTACTGATCAAGGATAACTGCAGCTTGAGTGTATAAAAGAATTCAAAAACATCTAATTTTCGTTAAAATCATGTGCTAAGTATGTCATTCATATTAAATCAGAGCAAATACATATAAATCATGTATAATCAGGAGTTAAACATTATCTTCAGCAGATAGGGGTATTTTAGACATTCATCATCTGCTATAGATCCACTAGCCATAAAAAAGGGAATGTCTATTTATCAGTTATCTGAATTTTTTTTACATCTCAGTCACTTTTTAGACCGTTGGATCAACATCTAATCATCTTATCCACGTCTCACTCTATATATAACATACAAACTAAAAATTGCACTAAGTTTTCACTAAAGTTGCACACTTTCAAATACTGCAATTTTAGACCAAGTGGTGTGTAATTTTTTAAAATTGCACACTTTTAATACTATAATTTTAGGTGATTGAGATTTGCAAAAATTTCAGGCAACTGAGATTTAGCCAACACGTAAAAAAAATACCTTTGCCAAACGACTCTGCTATTATCCATCAGCTGATCAGCTCTAACTGTTTTTTAGTAAGTTGGAGCATAAACAAACGGACTAAAAAAGGATGCAAATAATCCAGCGTTCTGCCACTGCCATCCCCCGTTCCGCAGGGCCGCCACGGCTTAGTAACGTCTGGTGTGGGAGCCAGCCATCTCCCCGAACGCACCCCGAGAGCCGAGCGGGTACGTGTACGTCCGCGGTAGGACGGCCACTCCACACATGCGGGGGCCCACCATGCTCTCGCCCCGCCCCGGGAGGAGTCGTGCGAGGTGGCAGGCCCGCCCTGGCCACGACTGCATTCGAATGGGGACAACCGGAGGCGCTTCTACGTGCCGCGCGCGATTGGCCTCTCTCGCCCGAGACCGTGGCGCGCTCTGCTTTGGCCCAACAACCCAGCACCGAGCGATCGATCTGCAACGGCAAGCCTCGAACAGGTGCGGCGATGCCCGGTCCATCTGCGGCGATTGTGTTTGACTAGATTTGCATAAAAGGCGAATCGAATAGGGATCGATCGAATCCGGTGTCCGTTCTGCTGCCGGGAGGAGTGATCGGTGGCGCACTGCTTTTGGGGTCGCGGCTACGATGAAGGATGAAACCCTCCCCAGGTATTCCGTATTTCATAGGTTCCTAGCAGCTTTGTAGTCCTGTAGAGGTGACTGGTGCCGACGGTAGTGGCAAGAAGGATTGCGTGCCTCGAGGTCGTGAACGAATGCGCAGCGCTGAAGATTGCACCAAACATGCGCACGGCCGCTGGGCCGTGGAACATGAAAGAAGTCACGGCCGGACGGGTGGATCATAGCAGCGCGCTTCGTGGTGGATGGCGCTGGGTGTGGCAGCGAAGCTGGTCCCGGGAGCTTGACCCGCTGGATGTGGCGCCGCTGGTTCGTGCAATCGGGAGAAAGGCCTTCAGGAGCCAGAGGAGTACAACACCATGGCAATACGATGCAGTACTACTCCCAGCGGTCCACGTAGGCTGCTAGCATCCACACGTTTCTTGGTGTGCTACTGCGGTACTGCCCAGGCTTAATTATATCTACTTTAAGCAAAAGACTATGTTGAGATTTTGAGCTCAAAAGAATAAAAGGCAGTCTTCACCTCATGTATTGGATTATGTGATTGAGCTATAGTAAAAAATATCCATTGATCATGTAACTTCAGACTAGGATAGTACTCATTAAAAATAATTTAGTAAAATAAAATTGGCAAGGCGGTAAGCAGTGGTGCTTTTACAAAGAGGAGGAGATAATCTAACATTTTCTTTTGTAGATTTTTATTTTACTTGTTCCACATGGTGATCAACATACTTAGCATTTAACTTTCCACCACCTCATAGTATACCCAATTTGTTTAAAAATTGGCTCACGGGACGAGACTGAGGAAGGCTATGTGAGCCCAAATTTTAGTGGGGATTGTTGGTCTATTTGTCCATGTAAAAATGTTATTGTGTTTGATAAAAGAAATTCTAATCCTTTGCAGGCTACCTGTTTGTGTATCAATTGGTTGAGGTCGTGGCCTTTGCTGCAATGACCTGAAGACAAGGGGAGGATGGTGACTGGAGAATTTATATCCAAATTTGAATAGCAATTGCGTAATAGATTATGTAGTTTTGATGTCTTCGTGATTGGAAAGTGTTATGTGATCTTTCTTTTTTTGTGTTTGTGGACATAACTTTATGATTTTGTAAACTTTTATAGCTGTGTGTACCTCTTCAATGTAGAGGATCAAAGCAAATAAAGCTGATTCTTTATCTAGAAAACATCAAAAGAAATCGAGGTAAGTTAGGAGACCCGAAAAACCATGCCCGTGACCTCTTGGTAAGTTAGGAGGCCTCTATGACTGTAAATAGACTGGATGGGGACAGGGAGGTGGCCACACTGAATCTATTGACACCACCTACATCGCTCTTGTAACTGAACGAGGGAGTGCCGACTACCGAGTGTAATATGCTTTTGTCGGCCTCGGCAGTGGCTGGGTCGCCACGACTGAGGATCGCCGGCGTGATGAAGAGGCAGCCGGTGCCGGAGAGCGGAGCGTCGCAGCCGTCGCTAAGCATTTGCCTGACGTACCAGCTGGAGTACGAGCTGTTGACGTGTGGCCCACCCCTGCGGCTCTGCGTGGAGAAGTTGGAGCAATCTGTCTAAGGAATTTTTAGTTGATCGTGTATGCACTAGCAAATAAGCTTGATTTCGTGGTGTGCCTGAGCTAATTCACTGAATTCTTGGTGATTTTTGTCTTGCCCATCTCTACAGACGAACGACGATGGTTATTTGACTCCTCCCTAAACACCTACCAGTAGCACAATGGTTTTCTCGGAAAAAAAACTAGTACTCCGTAGTACACTGTTACCATATTTTGCCGCAAATCGAAAGTATCCTCTGTCTATTTAGTCCCAAGTTCACAACACCAAGATAAACAAACACCGTACCGGGATTGGCAGGATAACTAGCAGTCTAGCACCGGCAGATGCCAAACCGGATGTACCAGGGTAACTAGAACCGGGGAGATGCCAAACCGGGCGATCCAAGCAATCAGTTGGCGTTCACTCAGTCACAACATTTCGCTCGGGTGAGTACGAGAGGATAAGAAAAGGCCGCCGCAAAGAAGCCACGAAAGGACGGAAGGATATGCTACCTTCTTTTGTCCTGAACGGGCGCGCACTTCAGTTCCATCCAACTCGAAGTAGTGCACTGGAAGGAATCAATCAATCAACCTCCCCACGGAGTGGTTTGAACACTATACTCAAAAGATGTTTGTCTTGCCCCATTTGTCCGTTTACCTACAACTAAATACTTTAATAAAGACGAGAACGGACAAGTTTTGATGACTGTTGACAAGTCTGTGAGTACAGCCTCATGCCCACTGGGTAAGCAGGCAAGTGACAGACGAGCTCTCCTGAACCCAAGTCATCATTTACCTACTAGGAGCACTGACAGGTGGGATCTTCATATATGTGATATCTCAATTATAATATGAATTAAAACTAAATGTGTCTAGTTCCTAAAATCCAAAACTTGCATACTCTAACCCTAACCTCTCTCGCAACAGACCTCCCCCTCTCTCTCATATCCTCTCTCAGCGGCACAGTTCCCCTCCCTCTCTCGAGCTGCCTCTCGCCCTCGCCATTGTAGTTCATGCCTGGGCCCAAGTGATAGTCGCTCCTCCACACCTTCAACAATGTCGGCCTACCGCACACCCTTAAGTCGTCGGCCGCCTCTCCAACGCTTCTCCATGCCCTCACTCGCCACCCTTATATCGCCGCCCGCTGTATCTGCACACCCTCACGTTGCCGCCCACAGCTCCAGCACCCCATCCAACCTCGACATCGGTCCAGCTTGTGTTGCCGGGCAGGCGTGGAAGCTCGCGGACAATGTTCTTGGGCGTATTTTATCCTTACGGGTATAGACATGGGGTACTCTTATTGGGATCCAGACACTGGATCAGGAGTTCAGGACTAGAGAAACCAAAGTAGCATGCCGCGCCATCGCAACCCTCACGTAATCCCCAGCCGCCCGCTGCACTCCGCTACTCCCACACGCGGCCACGCCTCCTTCCCACCTCACACAACCATCGCCCTCCACGGCAGCAACCAAGTGACCGGCGCGCCCACAAATATTCCTCGCTTTCCCCCCTTTTCATCCGCCCACCGGGCCACCACCACCACCACCCGAAAACACCAGAACCTGATTCCGTTCCGTCGCCTTTTTATGCGTGGAGTAAGCCGGGTGGACAGAGTCCGTCCTCTCTAGAGCCTAGCCGTCGGGACTTGTCCAGAGCATGTGCCATCCGGGGCTGCCGCCTCTGCCGCCGGGCTGCTCGGTCAAGCGGCGGGCACGGCAGGCAGATGTCGTCGCGCCCACGCCCGTGACGCGGCGGGAGGAGCAGCGCCAAGCGCACTACTACTGCGTGTGCTCCCCCACGGCGCACCGTGGTTCGTTCCGGTGCCGCTGGCACCGCGGCAGCTACGAGTGGGGCGCCGCCGGCAGCGGCCGCGGGAGGTCGGCGGCGCTCGGGGGCGTGCCGTAGCCGAGGCAGCCGGTGATGCGTGCGTGGATGGATGGTGACACCTCCACGGCCCGCAGCCGGGCACGTGCCGCACGCAATGTGTACGTGTTCTCGGCTCATGGCGCCTCCTTGTGCACCGTGTACATAAATAGAGTGCATAGTTGTCAGAAGGAACACATACAAAGTGTACATGGTTTTCTACAGCTGTTAGATTTGTTCTGAAAATAGCATCACATGGTTACTCCACGCATGAAGAAATAGCATTGTGCAATCGTGTGTGACTATTGAAAAACCAATTATGAGTTTTTCAGGAACGCGCGAGCGTCTTTTTTCATTAGAGTGGAGAGCAAAAGTTTAAAAGTATAATAGAATATTGTGTAGGCGGAAGAGTGCCAACACACTCTTGACGCACCTTACCTCAACACACACCTAGTTACCCAGGATATATGCCGAGCTCCACTCATCGGCCGTAGTCATTAACCTATCCGTAAAAATAGGTAGCGAAGACATCTCGCCCCTAAAGATCCTCGTATTATGTTCTAACCAAATCGAGTGCTCTAACCAAATTGAGCGCAGGACTAGTAGGACGAGCCTGTTGTCATTCGGACCAACTGCTGTGAAGAGCTGACCACCAACCAATTCTGAGTTCATGCATGTGCGCTTGCTATATAGTACAGGGAAGAAGGAATAGCAGCGTACGGCTGTCAGTCCATTGTGATCCGGCCTGGACCTCCCTTCAACGAGCGGTGCAGAGGCCTTGATCGCTTGAAGCCGAATATGTCAGTAATTCGGTAAGGTTTGGGCCGACCAGCTTTGGGCGATAGCCTTCTTGAACTCTGCCGAATGATTACCGCTGAAGACTTGCACGCTTATCGTCCTCCTTTGAGGCGCAGCGACTTTTATGTACTGATCAAAGAATTCGATGAATTCCTCTTTCTTGAGCTCTATTAGGAGAGCAACCTGCAAATGTTTTTAGGTCATATATCTTGACACAACCTTTTTGCTTTGGAAAGAAGAGTGACTTTATGTTTCCTTATTTTGAAACTTCTGAAAACTGCGTTAGTTTTGTCCATTTATTTTTCATGTTTGCTTTATATTGATACATTCTCATATGCATTTTTGCGCGAAAGGAAAGCACTTTCCTCGGACTCAACCCTATCAAACTTGAGAGTTCCCGCCTCAGTCTCTCCCCAGTAGAAGCCAGATTCCTCCCACAAGTTTTTCAATTTCTCCAGTTTCGAATCAACAAGTGATTCGACATTTCTCTGTCATAAGAAGGACATGTCAATGCCCAACGACTAAATTAATGCGCAAATATATTTTTTATATACGAAATATATTATATGCACAACTCTAGTCAAATATGTGAACTAACGTACTCTGATTGAGGACATGATAATCTAATACTATACCAACATGACAAGTATGGATAAATTCAACTATATGCATTGTATTTCTCCATTATTTTGATCCATGGTACTAATACTGTTAAATCCATTTTATGATGTGAGAATGGTCTTGTACATGCAGCAGTGCATTCTCTTAAGTCACGTTTTATCATCCAGCACCAAGTCTTGTGCACGTGGCTGCCTAATGGAGATTTTAGATGATGATATCATGAATACTTACAAAATTTGACATGGTACATCATATAAGTTAGGGAAACCTGAAAGCTAAATTAGTTCTGAAGTGCTAACTGAAGCCACTAACCTGGAAATCTTTGTCGAACAGTTCATGGATTTTGCTTTCGAACATCTTGAAGAATTCATCAATTCTAGCATCAAGATATGAAAGATCCTGGGATTCTAATATAAGATCAGTAGGAGAAATCAGCAAAATTTTGTCGTATTTATTACTCTGTCTTTGAACTTGTACCTTCACAGTGGATTCAATAACAACCTCGAGTGCCCAGACTCCACGATCGGATCTGATGGATGAGGATATTCATAGTAAGCTAGGATTATAAATGATCAACGCAAACCACATGTTTCTCCTTTAAGGACAAAGTAGCAAGCAATACGTCTAAACACAAAATCCTGTACCATGTACCTTAGAGAAAGACCTGCTATATACCCAAGTTGCTCAACAGTCCGCAGCTGGTTGAAGGCAGGTTGGCTAGCAATTAGGGAGAACAACTCAAGTTTGATATTTGAAATGGCGTCGTCCTGGTGGACCTGAATATATCAAATATGCTTAGTACCCTGCATGCTTCTTGTTACAGAACGTTATGCATTTAACATGAGACATTTATCTTACTTTCTTGGGATATCATGCAATTCCTTGTAAAACAATAACCCTTTAAAAGAAGTTAACAGAGCAAAAACATTGCCAAATTCTACAAACTCACACTCGGTCGTACCGCTGTATTTTTTTTTGAAGGAGGTAAAAGATTTACCTCATTTCATTGATTAAGGAGAGAAAGTTTATGACAGGCTAAAGGAAACAAAGTAAGAAAATACAATTATAAGAAGGACCCCAAAAACCGTGGACGTCTACTCTCCTGGTAGTAAGCTTCTCAAGAGCTTTGCCCCCGCAAGGGCCCAATTCATTGCCTCCGTTTTGATGTTTGCAAAGATGGAATGAGGGGGCGTTGCAACATGCCGAAAGACTCATGCGTTTCTCTCATTCCAGATTTCCCAAGAAATGAGAATAATGAGGGGTGCTATTCCTTTTCTTTAGGGTGAGACTGTTGTCGCCATGTCCATCCACCAGCTTTTGAGTGATGGAGCCGTGTGCCAGAGTGCAGGGTCTATTGTGTAAAGGTTGAGCCATTCCTTTACCATGTTCCAAAGTCGGATTGAGAACCGGCATCGGAAGAGGAGGTGGGCTGCCGTCTCTTGCTTGTGCTTGCACAGAGGGCATAGGCCACAGTTTGGCCACCCGCGGTGCTGAAGGCAATCAGTTGTCCAGAGCCTATTCCTGATGGCCAACCAGTCAAAGAACTTGCATTTTGGTAGCGCCCAAATCTTCCAAATCATGGGGCGCAAGTTGGTGGATGTGGCACCGATGAATTGTGCGTTGTAAGCGGATGCTGCTGTGTACTATCCAGATGACGTGAATTTCCAGAGGATTGTGTTTTGAGCGTCTTGGTCCAGTTGGATCTGACTTACTTGCAACCATAGGTCAAGAAATTGGTGGATGTGCTGGATAGTTAGGCCCCCACTGTATTTTATCGATCTGATATGTTCTTGAGTGATTAGAGGGCTCAAACTGCCGGAACACAGGTATGAAAAATAACTAAACACTAATTTCCTATCCCCTACAGATGGCCATCGCGAGGGAGGTCATCGGGAGGCTAGATGTCACCATGGAAAAACGTGCCCTCTCCCTCGATGAATTTGATCTGTGGGCCGAGCTCAAGCTTCGTTTTGAAGGACTTGCGGTCATTGGCAAAGTACAATTGCGTCAGCAGTCTCGCCTCACCTGGATTAGGGCGGGAGATGCAAACACGAGATTTTTTTCATCTCAGGGCCAACGGGTGACACAGAAAAGACTTTATCCATGCGTTACAATCGAATGATGGGGTCGTAGTGACAACTGAAGGTAAACAGAAAGTGGCTATGGAGCACTTCCATCACCAGTTGGGATCAAGCTTTGGTAGGGTAAGTGGTCTAAACTGGGAGACCTTGGGCTATTCACCGTCAGATCTCACCACAATGTAGGAAAATTTTAATGAAGATGAAATAAAAGCGGCCGTGTTCGCCTTGCCTTCTGAAAAGGCCCTAGGACTAGACGGCTTCACTGGGATCTTCTTCAAGACATGTTGGGATGTTATCAAAGATGATGTCGTTGCTACCATCAGACAAGCAGCTGACATGAGTGGATCCTACCTAAACCTCCTCAACTCAGCTAAGATTGTCCGCTTGCTGAAAAAAGACAACGCCTTGCGCATTGAGCACTTTAGGCTAATCAGTCTCATCCACAGCTTCGCAAAAATCTTCTGCAAACTTCTTGGAATGAGGATTGTCCCCTTGCTGCATGATATTGTGTCCGCAAACCAGAGCGCCTTCGTAAAGAAAAGATGCATTCATGATAATTTTCTACACGTCCAAAACCTATTCCGGGACCTCCATCGCAAAAAGACCCCGAGCCTCTTCATCAAGTTGGATATCTCAAAGGCCTTCGACTTTGTTAGCTGGCCTTTCCTATTGGAGGCTCTCGCGGCCCTGGGCTTCGGACAAAAGTTCAGAGATTGGCTATGCATCCTCTTCGCCTCATCCTCATCTCGTATGCTCATCAATGGTCGGTTGGGCAGTGCTTTCAATCACCATAGAGGACTCCGTCAGGGAGACCCCCTTTCCCCAATGCTCTTCATCCTCGCTATAGATCCCCTCCAAAAACTATTCAAGCGAGCGGTAGAAGAAGGTGTACTCAAGCCAATAAGAGCAAAGAATGGTCTCTTTAGACTCTCCCTATACGCTGACGATGCAGCCACCTTCGCCAATCTCTGACATCCTCAAATGTTTTGTACTTGCAAAGACCGTCCTTTTAGCAATTGGCATATACCACATGACGGCCTTCACCCTGCCAAAGTGTTACGACAGAAAATTGACAAGATAAGGAGAGGTTTTATTTGGAGAGGTGATGAGGGTGAACACTCTTCGAGGGGGGACTCCCTCGTCAACTGGAACATGGTCTGCCGACCAAAGGATAGGGGAGGGCTTGGCATCCTTGATCTCGAGCTCTTTGGTAGTGCGCTCCATCTCAGATGGCCTTGGATGCAGTGGTCTGCTCCTACACGCCCATGGGTAGGCTCGACTTTGCCCTGCAACAACACTGACATGGACCTCTTTCAGGCAGCCACAAGAATCACGGTGGGGAATAGAGTAAAGACCAGCTTCTGGTTTGATAGATGGTTGGAAGGTGTGGCACCAAAGGACCTAGTGCCTTCTTTATTTGCGCTTGCAAAAAGAAAGAGCGAACAGTACACTAGGAGCTTCACGAAAGCGCATGGCTAAGATCCTTTCGCTTGATCTCCACCACGGCCCAAATTAGAGACTTAGTGCTGCTCTGGTCAAAGCTTCAGAATGTTCACCTTGACCCTGCTACCCCAGACTCAATCCTATGGCTGTGGATAGAACCAGAGATTATTCCGCGGCCCCGGCTTACAAATCCCAAGTCGCCGCCTCTTCTGCTCCTTTTGAGGCAAGGAAAATTTGGGTCACTAAAGTGGAATCAAAATGCAAGTTGTTTGCTTGGCTGCTGCTCCATAATAAAGCCCTCACTACCGACAGGCTACAGGTCAGGGGGTGGCCGCACGAGTACGTGTGGGCTCTGTTTAGTTAATTTTGAAACAAACGAGCATCTCGCGCGAGGTTGTATTTTCTCGAGAGACGTGCGGGGCATTGTCACTCTTTGGTTCTCCTTATCCCGAAGCGCATTGCCTCTCCACACCAATTTTGATGAATGGTGGAACCAAAGCATCACTTGAGGGCCCCCAAAGGAGGCTGTCTGGCGACGTCCTTATGTACGTCCTCTGGAATCTGTGGAAGGAGCAAAATCAACGTATCTTCTAAAGCAAATCCATGACTGTGCTTGAAATTGCTTACCTTGCTAAGGGAGATATCGATCACAGGAGATTAGCTAATTTGCCCGACATGTAACCTTTTCCCCAAAACTATTTTTTACATAAACTTTCTTTCTTAACTTAATGAAATTGGCAGAGCGTCTGTCTTTGTTTTAAAAAAAATTTCCTGTCCCCTTATGACTTGGTCTGGCAATGCGACTGACGGAAACAATATTACACGTCCCTTGTGCTTGTTGTTTTACAAGGCATAGTCCATATGAACATTATAAAACCCAGTATGTTGATCCAGAGAAAAGTATTAAATGACAAAAGCTCAAGTCTGATGTCCAAGCCCCTCTCTTTTGGTTTAGTTTCCAGTGTTTCCCAACTTCCTGCTGTACTAAATGACAAAAGTTCTTTACTTGTCTTATATATTTGGGATAATAAATTCCACGCAAATAAGATATATACAAACTCCACAGGGCAGTCACTCATTAGGATGCACAAGAATTGATAGGAAGACCCGCACATTGTTTGACATAAATTTTTAGATTTTCAGATGCAACCTGTTGGATGGGAATTTTACGTGTTTAAACAATCACAGAAGATTAATACATGCTAGTGCATGCAAGTTATAAATACTTGTGCACGACATTGTTTAAGGAAGTAAGAAGAAGAAATTGCCTCGTACATATGCGTGACATGGGTTAGAGAACCAAAAGTTGCTCAAGGATTTGACTTGAGCATGCATGCATGGTCGTGTATGCCCACGTGAAAAACAAGGAACTAATGCATCTGACTCAAGCAAATGGAGAGGGAGCCCGTACTGGCCAGGACGCTCGTCAAGCCGAACGACGTGCGCGTGCATCATCGTACGTGCCGCGCGGTGACACCATCAGATAAGGAGCTAAGTCTGGCCAAGATAAGCTTTAGAATTTGAACGCTGATCGCAATGCAGAACAAAAATCTCGGAAAACTCGCCGTGCGACTGCCGACGACGCTGATGTTTCATCATCGCGTTTGCGCTAACCAACGAGGAGATCGATACTTTGGTAGTTGGGCCTAACAAGTTAGCCATCGACTACATGCATTATTGTGCATGGCTAGCTAGCTAATCAGCGTTCGGGGTTTGTGCTAACAATCTAACATCACGTTCGAGTTTGTGCGAACAATCTAACATCAGCTTGTCTGCTTATGTTAGTTCCTATCTTACTTGAAGTCTAGCCATTTTGAAACGTGCGGTCTGAAGAAATCGACGTATGTAGACACAACATTAGGTAGAGATGTACTAGTACACGACGACCCTGCTTGGGGTCATGCGCGAAATTCGCGTGCTCGAACTTCTGTGGTGCACGGCACCAGGTTCCATTTAGAAAGCACGTCCAAGATAGCGACAAGTTGCCACAACCATCCCATTTGCATTACACTTGTTTGATTTCGCGGAAGTAAAGGTATTCACCTCCTTCGAAGAAGCTCCCAAGGCAGCACTAAGACACAAAGGTCACAGTAACGTTCTTGGTTATATCGGCTTGCTGAGGTGTAATCGCACCGCACTTCAAACGAGCTTTAGCAGTACAACGGCGTACGCTTTGCTGACAAGTCAGAAGCTATGGGCCAAACAGCAATTGCTTTACATCTGTTAGCTTGTAAAAGCTAAGGATGGACGTGCTTGACGAGCATGGCAAACATGAACTAGTCAGTGTAACAGTTTAGGACACAGTTCCAACGCGCAATCAACGACACCCGTAAAAGAACTGCTGACACAGTTCCAGCACAAATGCGCTACTTATATCAATAGTTTTATTTGGCAGAGCGAAAAATATAGCTAAAGTACTCTGTTGGATCTCTCCAATTGCAAATCTTCATTTGCATAATGAAATGTAACAATAAAAAATATCACTACCGAATCCTCTCGAGTGTTCTATTGTATTTTTTCTAAAATAGGAAGAGAAAGAAAAAACAAGTACGGTGATACATCTTAGTAATGCAATCGTGCTGAACAGTCCCTAAAGTCCAATCGTGTTGACGCCTGAAAAATAACAGGAATGATTCTCCTCGAGCAACAGCCAGTACAGGCTCAATGACAAAAGGTCGCAGCCATCACTTGGGGCAGGTTAGCAAAGCCCATGTTTCTGTTCACTGTACAGATGAATATAACTGGTACCAGCGTTGGTATCATCTGCAAGGGCTTAGCCAGGGGTTAAGGCTACTGAGGAGAATGTTTGCGTCTTGCAGTCGAATAAACACCACAACTTGCGCTACTAGTTAGTTTTAGAATGACTCGGGGGTGAGGAGTCAGTAATAAGCTCCATCTCTACATCCTGCTGCTTTTTGCGATAATCCTGTGCTGTTGATGTAATGATCTTGATGAAGAAGTTCACAAGCACAAGCCATACTACAGTGTTCCAGACCAATGCAAAAGAGAAATTCCAGTGCTTACCCTGCACACATCATATAGTTATAGAACATCAATTAAAAAAAAAGAAAAAAAAGACAAAAACTAATTACAGGACAGATAAAACATAGGTCTTAAAAGCTCAGATGGCAAAGGAAAAAAAAAGAATTGAAGCTACAAACCTCCATTTCGGATGGTGAAACTGACACTGGTGGTGATAAATACTTTTCCTTGGCACTGTGGAGTTTGGCGATCACAGATGGCAGGGTGGCAGAAAACCCAGGAATGTGGCCAAATATCCAGATTAATTCTTTCTCCATAAGATACAAGAGTTGGTTGTTGCACAAGGAGATGATAAAAAGCGTCTGCAGACGAGAGAAGGCAAATGCATGTGTCAGTAGAAAGATGCATCTATTGGTGTCAATCCACCAGATAAATAAGGTGTCAAACGGTCAATAAGCCAAAATGATAAAATAACTCAGTTTAATCACTTGGAAATATATAGTTTTCCAGCTAAGTTTGCTTATTTTTTCAGGAACAAAAGGAGTGCAAATGGATAAGAAAATATATCTCCCTCATGTTTTTTTGTTCTATTATGAGAAAAAGACTACAATGTCAAAATAAATATCCAATTTACATAATAGTAGTGTGTATTACAAGTACATCACATATCTTTTGATGCAAGCTTTAGTGAACTTAATATTTAATCACAGTAAAGCTCATCATATTTGAGTGAAGTGTCTGATACAAATCACGCCATATTCGTTCATAAATTATATAGAATAATCGATGTACTCATGCAGGTTGCAATTTCTATCCTGTACGGGCTTGTGGTTGAGACAGGTTGCCAGATTTCAATATTCTGGTTCCAACTGGACAGGACTCAAAGACATGATCACATACAATACACCTAAGAATATTCTGAAATGACGAAGTTAATACATGCCTGTCTTATAGAAGCTTAAAGCAGACTACTAGACCAAATCATTTGCATTAATGGAAAGCCCTCCAAAAACCAAGGTCATAAGAAATAAACAAAATAAAATAAATAATGGATAGATGCCAAACCTGAATATGAGTCTTGATGATGGCCTTCCCAATCAACGTTGCAAAGAAGAACTCCCAGAAGGGTATACCAAATTGCCCACACATAATACCGGCAAGGTCAAACAGCGGGTTTGGTACCTAGTGAAGACAAAGCAAATAAATTGTATGGTAAACCATAAATCCACTGGGTGTCAGTACTTGGAACTAGTGACATGTTAACTGTGGTAAGAAGAAGTTCCATTAGCTTATTTTTGGTATTAAATAGAAAAAAATATTGAGTTAAAGCTTGCAAATAAGAAAAAGTTGCATGAACGATCTACTTTCAAAGCATAATTCAAACAAGAAATGGTGAATGGACAGTAGCATGCATTTTTTTTTGTCAGAAATCCTTACACGTATTTTTGTAAGAAATCCTTATTAATACAAAGATGTTGACATGACAGGAAATCATCACTAACACAAAGATATTGACATCTGACATGACAGGAAATCATCACTAACACAAAGATATTGACATCATAGGATGTCAGACAGGACATAGACTAACCGAAGCAAGTATCAAGATAGTGAAGAAGTTGAGATGCTGAGAGTGAGAAAGAAGCCAGCGTTTTGTACGATTCAGAGTGGATGCTATTGGACCATCTTCTTTTGAAGCAGCAGCATCCAGCTCCTTGACAGCTTCTAACTCACTTCCTGACAAACGAGCTGCAACATGAGACATCATTTACTCAGTATGGACAGCTTGAATGAAAATGACAAGAGAGACAGAAACCTTGATAATGAATAGACTCAGCACATTTCGAGAATGCACAAGCTATTTTTTGCTACAAATTTTATTTTCTAGAATTTATCACAAACCTAATTGCAATTTTCAACCACGCCACTAATTTATGCCCTTAATAATGAGCTCTAGCATGCCAAGGAAAGAGAATAAACAGGAATAAAGAGTTTCATAAGACATGAGGCACAAAGTAACAGCCTGAGAAGTTCTATTGCATCCCATTACTGATTACGAAACCAGCACTGATTTCAAGGATTGGTCAGAGTTTAAAAAATTCAAAAGAGGGAAAAATAAACAGTAGCCCATGCAGAATACTATTATAATGTATTATCGAAGCTAGTGAACTTAGGTACCTCTGAACGGGCAAAAGTCAAAAAGGTAAATGGATATAATAATGATGCCTGACATGTTACATAATACAGTACCAAAGTAGATGCTAAGGTAGTGTTCAAGGGAAGTCAGTTTAGAAACAAATACAGAAAGAACAAATATTATCTACATATATAGATTGAATAATACTGTACGACTGTCAAACATCTAACAGAATATCACCATTTCTTCAGAATAAAATGCATTGCCACATTACCAGCTCGTGATATAAAGTAAGGAGGGAGCTCGCCAAGCGCTGTCCCAATGCCCCAAAGAATAGCTTCCAACTGAACCTGAGGGAGTAATTCAAAGACTGGGATGATCACTGAATGATCTGATGATGTGTACATTGGCGGTCCAAATTCTGAACACTTCTTGTCAATCCATGATGGCGCCTGTTTAAGTTGTATGGTATCATATGGAGCGGTCTTCAAATCAATCCGGCCACATTGAACAGCCTTAATAGTGAAAAGAGCAATATGGGGGCCAAGATACAGCACAAATGTATGCAAACCTGAACCTGCATTTCAAAGACTAATCCATCAATTTTTTTTAAATGAAGTCCTTACTCCAGATAAAAATAAAAAAAAGCAAATCTGAAAGTTTCATTTTCCAAATTTGACACTCGCAAGCATTCATCACTACAAGTGTTGGCATATGATAAAGGTGAACCTATCATCTACAGCACAAGACAACAGCCAATTAAGTGAGCACACAGAACAAACAAACTGAACTTGCTGAGCAAACATGTCATCATTTCTAAGTCTCTTTTAAGTTAACCAAATAATGTTCTAGCAGCTTGCCAAAATGATGTCTCGAAATCATCTGAAATTTTGAATGTCGACGATTCTGCTCCAAAACCATGGATACACTGAAACTTAGTCCCAACACTGTAAAACTTCAGATGTACTTCTAACTCTACTATATGATTTGGCAACACTGCACCTTTTGCTCTCCACTCCGATTATAACCTTTTTGAGATTTTCTCCCAGTACAACCTTTTGATGTTTTCTCAGTGTCTAATAAGGTCAACATTTCATGATTTTGCTGCTGATATTTACCTTGTATGAACATAGAGATAATTAGAGAAATAACAAAAAGAAAGGGTGCATCAATTTTCCAAATTTGTTTCTACCAGACTAGTTCATGTTGAGTAGATACTTCAGCCACCTTTATAGACTATATAGTTAAAATAAAAACCAAACATTTATAGGAGTAAAAAAGGATCAACAATAAAGTACAGTAATACATTATTCATTTGTGTTTCCTTTTCTATATATAATTGGACTTCCTAATCTCGAGAGATGCTAATAACACTTGCCTAGTCCGATTGACGAAGCCACACCTAATGAAACCCACCACAACACAAATCTAGAATAATTAAGGAACTCCTGTACGTGCTGCATGGAAATCAGAAAACAAACATTAGCACTCAGGTACATTGCCAGAAGTATACAGAATGAATTAACTAGTATTATCTACTCTTTTCAGCACAAATATCACAATTCACAAATGCAATAAAATTGCCATTAGCAGGTAATGTAGCATACCTTTTTGTGCAGACCATCTGTAATCACAAGTATAAATCCAGGAGCTGCCACCATAACAATTAGGAGAATAAACAAAGCACCTTTACTCAGGATATATGTTGCTAATCTTTTCAAGTACTGCAACATAGCTAACATGAAAAAATGTAATGTCCTGAATGGATGCTTTGTTAGTGTCAAATTCTCCAATTCCAATTTATGTTTCTCCCGGATTTCTGGAAAATAAAGAAATAGTTAGGACACAAAATCATAGAATGCCAACTTTTAATTGATTAAATACAATGCCAACTGTGCAAAGCTCTGTTATTAAGACATATCTAACTATATCAGGTAGAAGAAGATTCTAAATGGCAGGTTTTCAATAAACAAAGGAGAAAATATGAAATGCACATGGTTTGCTCATTAACTAGACAGAACTTTATTTATCTAACCAGTCATTAGGTAAAACCAAACACTAAATTAGCCACACTAGCACTTAGTAGTAGACCCAGTTATCTGGTAAGGATGGTTCATATAGCCAACAGAAAATAAATGAACCTGAAGTTAAACTCCCAAGTTGATTTGCTCTATGAGGAGGAATGATTCAGGCACTGCAGTGAAGCAGTGCAGTTGATATAGTAAGGCTCTTCAACATGATACAATAGTTACATGCAACCAAACAACCTAGTAAAATTGGCAACTTGATTAGCTCTCCTCTGGTTTGTGTTGTAACAAGCAAAGTTCTTTGCAGTGCAGCCAAGTTTAAACAAGTTAATGGTGTGGAATACAAAAGCAACTCAGCTATCCAGCAATCCACACTGACACTAGGAATGACTGAACTGAAAAAATCACAAAATTAGTATGTCAAATTGTGAACACATTGGCCATAATTACCTCAGATATCCTTTCTAGTGTTCTAAAAGACGTTACATGCTACGTTCTAGGCGGTGCTAGGCGGGGTGGCGCCTAGCGCCTATGCGGGATTAGGTAGCTCCCTAGGCGGCAATGCAGGCTAGGTAGGAGGGTGGCGCCTGGCGCATAGGCGCGCTGGCTGGTAGCTGCCTTTGGAACACTGCATTCCTTTCCCACAATCCAAAATTAGTGCTCTGCCTAGCAAAATGGTAACCTTTCAAAACACAGACGTGATATCTCTCACATTTCTCCCCCATTACTCCAATCTCTACAGTTGTAGCACACGTGCACAACTAATGTTCTAATGTATAGTTTCATACTGAAACTCTGTGCTTGTCAAACACTAACGAAATAGAAGTAAGACATAATTTGTACGCGCTATGTCACAATGCGCCGATCCACATTTGAATCCAAGCAAATTTTCATCCTACTAACAAACTGGCATCACCATGATAACACTGACAAATACCTGACGTCTCGCACCTCCCCTCCGCCTCCGCGGGCATCCCCAATCCAACTCAACTACATCTCCGCTCCAAATCCCGCTCTCCCCCATCACACACGAATCTCAATCAGAACCCTACAAACCCACTACGGCCACAGTAGCAGCTACCTCCGATCTAAAAAGAAAAAAAAACCGGTAATGCATTGGCACCACCACACACACAGCAAAACAAAGGCGCTGATCTCACCGGAGATGACGCCGTCCGCAGCCGTCGACGATCCCCGAGCCGGCACGGCCGCCACCGCCGCCGCCGCGATCCTTCGGCGCCCCATCGCTCGCACCGCGGCGCGAAAACCCTAGATCTCGCGACCCCGATGTACTGGACCCAACATGGGCCGCCCGGATCAGACTCCAAGCTCCTCCCAGGGCGGCTTGGAGGACGGTCGGAGAGGAGCCGGATCGCACGCCGAGATCGGGAAGGTGGCTGCTGAGCGCCGGAAACTGGTGGCGTGGTGGCTCCCGTCGCACGGCTCGTTTTTTATATTTTCACCGGCCGGGCCGTTGTTTCCGTTGTTGCGGGTGCGTGCTGCGAAATTTGGAGCCGTTCTTAGCTGAAACAGGCTATGGTGGCGGGACCCACGTGTTTATCTCGTTCGGTGGGTCCGATGTGTCAGTGATACGTCGTTTACGATGGGGGAGGTGGTGCGCGCAGAGGCGTGGTGAGTTGCGCGCCGGTGAAGCGGGAGTGGGAAGTGAGCGGGAGACGTGCACGGTGGCAGGCAGGCGGGTGCGGTACGTGGGGAGCTTCGCGACTCGTCGCTGCTTGCAAGGCATAGAGCGCTAGTAGAAAAATGGTGTGGTGCTCTAGAATAAAAAAAAGAAGGAAGATGCTCTTTTATCTCCATCTCCCAATTTTGGGTCAAATTTTTGCAAAGCTCATTCCAGCCCGATCCCACAAGAATATGCCTAGGCGTCTGTTGGTCTGCTGCCACGTGTGATGTGATGTGTACAAAGATACTGTGGAAAAAGAGCTGTAAATTCTACCATGTATAGCAAATCGTATGAAGATTTGACCATGTTTCATGTGGTTATATACTACGTACTCTTGTATTTCCTCCTGCGTGGTTCGGAATGCTACAACCCCGTTTCCGACGTGGTTTGGAACAGGCAAGTAACGAATACATGAAAGTATTTGAGAATAGATCTACCAAAATGCGGCTATCATATAACAGTGCCATACCGAGATCATTATGGTCAGGGATTTTTCTATTCGCGGTCATCCACAATGATAAAATAGTTGTTTCTCGGTAATAATTGTCTAAAAAAATTGTCTAAAGAAAGAAAGTGCAAGATCTTGTAAGTATCGAGTGTTCCTCGCTATTTTCCTCTCGTGGCAAAAGTTGGAGTATTCAGCTATAGCTATACCAGTGTAAGAGATGCGGTAGACAAGAGTTTTCCTCTGGATTGAATAGAAGTATGCAGCATTTAGTTGCCATATATTTGAGCAGCTTTCTCCGTCTACATTAACTAGTTTATATACAACAATACAAGAAGTTTAAAAACTGAAGGGCTTGTGTGCAAACTGCTATAGATGAACAAAGAAATGCTTTTGGTTAAATCGATCATCCATGAATCCTCGCAAACAAAGGAACTCAATGTGCAAAAAGAGCAATAGGAGTCTTTGGACTGCAACGATATATGATTTTCTTTATCACTGAAGAACAACGAAAGGTATAGGAGATGGAGATCATTTAGTATTGATGAGCAGACCGTCGAAAAAAAGTCCTGATGAGCAGCTGAGCACATCTGCACATGGCTGGAGTTGTTAGCATGTTGCTTCCTCTTTGCTCTTCATCTTTGGTAGACAATGAATTGGGCAACTGTCACTTGCTTACAGTATTGACATTTGGGGGGCCTTGTCAGTTGTCACTTGTCACCGACGGAAAACATGCATGATAAGGATATGCTAATTAATTATACATCATAGTTCCAAAAAAGATCTGTGAATAGAAAAAAGACTACAATTCTCCAACCAAAAATCATCTTGATCAACTTACCCTAATCTTAGTTCATTATGTATATAGACACGTGCACAAATCACACGTCTAACACATGACAGTTGAATTGTCCATCATGTCTTATTGGTATACACTACTACAAAAATACTTATTAAGATGCTCTATCGCAGACAGTTCATAATTACAGACGATTTTCTATGAAACACATGGAAAAAACCGTATGTGATACATCATAGATGGTTTTATAGAAAAACCATCAGTGGATTAAACTAGCCCATTAGGCCCAGCAAGTAAGCAGATATATATGCCCTCTTAACCCTAACCTCCCCTCTCCAGCCTGTCCAAAATTTCAAAGTCCTAGTCACCCCTAACTCCTCCCCTCTCTAGATCCACACATCACCTTCGTCCTCCCACCCCTGACGTGCCATCTCCTTTTAGATCAGGCGCCCATCACCCTCGCTGGCGACTTCCTCACCTCCCCTCCTCCCAAGATCCTCGTCCTCTCAAATCCCTCCAAACCTCTCAAATCAAGGTAGAAGAAGGGTGGGAGCCATGGTTTTTGTTGTGGAGGAGGGGAGAAGGAGACGAAGGAAGAGGAGGAGGCTGCCGCGCCACTGGAGGTGGTGGAGGAGAAGACGAGGCGCCGTCGGTGGGCGTCGTTCTCTCCTTCTCCTTCTCGACTCTTCCGCAACTAGATCGAGCTCCTTTGTGGCACGAGGGCCAGGACTAGGAGCATACCGGCAGCTCGGCACAAGGTCTGGGCATGCACGAGGTAGGTGCCAGGCGGCGGCAGCCAGCATCATAGCTGCGGCACATAGGAAGGTTGAAGAGCTGAAGTCCAAGGTCCGTCACTACTCCTCCCGAGGCACCATCAGCTATCTCTGTGGCGGTGCGCGCTCTCTCCCAGTTTGATGCTCGCAATTTATTTTTGTCTTAGATTTATTCCACCGAGAACAGTGATTAGTAGCTGTTGAAACCACTGGTCGTGAGTGTGTGCATTGGTCCTTGTGATTGCTCTAATTTCACCATCTCTTTTCTTACCTTAATCGATGTGTTCCTTCTCTACTCTTTAGGAAACTTGGTTGATTATGATAAGTTTGTATGCTATTCAGCTAGTGGTAACCATCATTTCAAGGACAAACATCAATTTCCAATTTATCTTATCAGCTTTAACATGTGAGTGCTGCTCTCTTTTCATCTTATTATTTGTTGGCTTTCAGACTTTTAATACCATTTACAGAATGTGTACCAGTTTAGGTTTCAGATTTACAGCTAAATCGATCTGGTGAGGCCTTCAGTTAACCTATTGTGGAAAGTTTTGTTTTCCTTTACTATACGACTACACTCGAGATACTATACTTGTAAAACTGATTGTATCATCACACAATATTTGTATTATTTGTTGTTGTTATTGTTGTTGTTGTTGTTGCGACAATGAATGTTTGCCTTGCCGCGATGAATCATCTTCTATTTAATGGCTAGCCTAACCAACAATTTTAGGTGAAAAGAATATCACAGTGGGTTCTGAATATTAACTATCTGTGATAATAGGCATATCACATATGGTTTTTGTTTAGAACCGTCTGTGATATCTTTTTCATAATCGGTTTAAAAACTATCTAAGATTAGGTTTGTGAACTGTTTTTATTCTATAGTACTGTTACCTACGGTATCTCTCTTTGTGGTTGATCGTTTATTTGGTCATGAACACATGATCATCGCAATATATTAGTTGTGGCCATCATGCAATGATTATTCACGGTATTTCTTACAAAATACTACATGCATTCACGGTTTCACACATACCCAACAATCACACCTCCTTTCTCTAAAAAAAACACATACCCAACAATCTTATCACTGCTATAGAAAACAGTTATCCTAGACATCTTATTACAGATGGATCATCTAGAACGTCTATTATAAGCCTTATCACAGACGATTTTTGCCTACATTACAGATGGATCATCTAGAACGTCTATTATAAGCCTTATCACAGACGATTTTTGCCTACATCACGGATGGTTTTTTTAAATTCGTCCATAATAACTAGGGCATCACAGTCATCACAGGTGAGTTTTGTAAAGTGCATCTGTTCATTTCAAAGCCCAACTAAGCCCAATTATTCGGAATCCATAAATAGTCGCCATCGCTAACCCTAACTCATAATCCCCTTCAAATCCCGGCTGCCCTTACAACTCCTTCACGTCCCTCTCATCTCTTCTTCCTCTGTCACCTCCCTTTGCCCTTCTCCTTCTCACCGCCACTGATCAAACATGACGAGCTCCTCCTCCCCAGACGACGCCCACCTCACTCCTCTTCTCCCTCCCCAGATTCACCGCCCACCTCTCTTCTCTTCCTCCCCTTCCCTGATCCGCCGCCACCAACCAGGCAAGTCCCTCAGCGATGCTTGCCTCACCGCCATCCATGACCGCCATCTACCCAGGTCATCGGTTTCCCCATCACCATGGACTTTGCGGCGGTGATGGCCCACCCCTACAACATCCTCTTTATCTAGGTAGTCACTAGTTAGGGTGTTCATAGGCGAGCTGTGTAGACTGGTCGTATGGACCTGCCACATCCAGCTCATGCTGGTCGTTGCAGGGGCCATGAGCGGCGTTTGGCGCACGATGTTCTTCAGCATGTGGCCTGTTGTTGAGCTCGCCAGCGGGACATGAGACGCTGACGGACACGTCCTGGCAGCCATTGGCTGGCCCGCGCATGGTGAGTTCAAGGGCAACAGCATGTCTATGCCGGTGGCAAGCAGTGGGTGACCAGTGAGGTGGCAGTCGGGGCCTGGCGCCATGCTTTTTTTGGTAATTTAACATCAAAGATGGTTTTCAAAAACCATCAGTGATGAGTTTCGTCATCTTAGATGCGCTCGTTGAGACGGGTTGAAAAACCGTCTGACATGACCCTATGTGTAGTAGTGTATTGTGGTAACAATGATGTACCCCTAATAAGAATTAATTAATGTGCAAGTCCATTTTTCAGCCCTCAACATCCAGATTTGATTTTCAATTTGATTCTCCAAACTAACTAATTTGCAATTCCATCTTTCCATACCAAACAAATGTACCCCAAGGGCCAAGGCGGGTGTTGGAGGGTTTGACCCGGTTTCATGCTCGCATGACGTCCATGTGGACCTGATGTGTCAGTGTTATTCTAAATCATGTAGAAGTAGAAGGAAATAGAAAAAGCTTTTGGCATTGATGGTTGGGCCGTACCGTTATGGACGGCCACATGACACAGAGACGAGAGAAGAGGAAGAAGAAGGTAGAGAGGAATAATTTTTGGAACACATGCTGTGTTGTCAGCCAAAAACTACACATATGACACCATGTTATCCAAAATGAGTTTTGAGAATAGAAGGGGTGAAAATTGAACTGTCTAAAGAGATGAAGGGTGGAAATTAGATGGTTTTGAAGAATCAGGATGAAAATCAAATCCAAACGATAGTTGGGGATGAAATTTTTTTCCTAATAATAATCAAGGAAATTGCACGTGAATGTACAAATAAGTAGTAGCAATCATCTTTTCTCTGAGCAATAGGTGCTTCTAACCTTTTGGAAGGTACCATGTCATAATCCCCTTCTACACAACTACTGATGGCTCAGTTTATGCTGAAGCCAAATAAAGCACATTAGCATATTTTCGTCAGCCACATAGACCACCACTTGGCATGACTTCAAAAAATCCCGAAAGGTCCACTCTAGCCATGCTTAAATCGGTTAATCCCAGAACCAAGCTAGCCAAACTGCACACTTTTCTTTCCGATGCGACGAGGTGCGCGCGGATCCTCAGGTGGAACCATGCAACCACAAGCGATGTAGCAAAGGGAAAAGAATTAAGGCCTCACGTGGATAACGAGATCCTTTTTCACGGGGAGACGGTGAGACATGAGAATTGCGTGCGTGGCTGCGTGCGTGGGCGCAGGCGCGTCTGTGTGCGTTCGTCTGTTGCTTGCTCGCTAATTGTCTTTGGTTATTCGATACCGTGCATTGTAAGAATTACCTGTGGCATGCATTTCCACGCCTCTGTGCATTGGTCTAACTGAGCATCATGCATGGCCATGACTTGCGAAGAAAAGGGGGGGCTTGAGCGAGAAGGCCCTTGTTTAACCCTGTGGTATATCATATCGGAGCTTGCTTAAACCACCGGTGAACGATAAATAGAAGAAACCATGACTTACGACTCCGTGTTTACATTGATTAGTGCATGATTACCTTGCTAGTTTCTTAAATTAGACTAGTAAGAAAAGGAACATGGCGAGGTACAAGTCCTCGATTGTGCTGGAATTAGTACGGTGCGTACGCATGCACACGCGCAATCTTCTTTAGCTTTGTCGCGGACATGAGCGTGAGAGGGAAGGGTCGTACGCGGGCCGGAGATCTGCGAAAACGACTGCGCACCGTAAAGATCACCACCGCGCGGCTCATCGTATGATTGAGTCGCAAGGGAGTCTGGTGTGGCAGGGGAGGGATCGAGAGCGCTCGATCACTCGGTGACGGAGGAAGTAAGAACAGTGTGCAAGGCTTTACCCAAGTGTAAAGCAAGCCAAAGCCTCTGGCTATACTTTTACCCATCCATCCGATCATACAAACACGCGCACCACACCAACCTCCCAAGCCCTGCAGTTTACTCCCATGCTCGTCACGATTTCACTCCCGGTTTCGCCGATATAAAAGGTGAGGGAGTAGAAGGCCGGCAGGGCTCAGCATGGGGTGGCTCCGGTCCCTCGTCTCCCCTCTGAGGAAGCTCTGGTGCAACATGAACGCGGTGCAGCGGAAGGGTATGTTATTACATGCGAATATAATATCTCTTGGTCTTAATTTGTTCTTCCGATTTCTCATGTATGGTGATGCTTAATCAATCCTTTTGTTGTTCGCAGAGAGAGGGATCTACATCCTGTACGACGACGTGAAGTCGTGCCAATGCGAGGACGTGCACGTGCTGTGGTCGATCCTCGTGGAGTCCCACGGTCTGCCGCCCCCGACGCCGACGACGGTGCTCAGGCTGACGCGGTGAGTGCATCGGCAGTCGATCGGCACCCCCATCAATAAGGCACGGTGGCCATGGCCATGGGAGGTGAAGTAGTATAGTATGCTTCTGTTGTATATAGGAGTCGCCTCCGTTTATAGCACCTCTTTTGGAGATGCTGGGATAAGGATGGCCTGTGGTAGAATGAAGTTGCTGCATTCGCAATTTTGCAATGCCCTGGCTTGATATGAGTGTGGTGATGGGCTTCTTGGAGCGCACCCCTCTTTTCAGTTTTGACTTGTTTTCTGCAAGACTGCATTTGGAATTTTGGATGCAGATCTTTCATCCCCAATTGCAAGAAAGACAAAAGAAAATAGAATATTCAGCGATTATTCAAAACTGTCATTACCATTTCTATGTCTTTTTTGTTGCCGTTTGCCTGCGCGCATGCAAGTGTGTGCTTCTAGTTTGCCGTCGCATGAGCGTACGAATGTTTGTGCAAAAAACTGATCGTACCGGCTACCTAGTGTCCGAGAAGGAAGATGCATCATTCGCTGCTCTTTGTTTTCTCTTTGCACAGAACAAGCGGGGCGGCCTCCTCCTGCCGTTGCTGTCTCCGCTCACCCGCTCGGCAATTAATCTCTTAGAGCATCCCTATCTCTAGACGCTAAAAAAAATACTAGAGGTGAATTTTTTTTATTAGTATTAACGTTAAGAGATATAAAGATATGTACTAAGATAAAAAAGCCTAGCACCACCGCTAAGCTTAGCATCCAAAGTGATAGATAGTGTTAAAGGATGTGATAAAAAAGCTAAGAAGAGTGAATAAAGAGATAAAATTAATGTATTTATCTTAGACATCTAATTTATAGACGCTAGAGCGTGGATGCTCTTACCTTTTTCTTTCTGAGTTATTGTGCTCTCTGTTTTATTTCTCGCTTGCTACTTGCTAGTAGTAGGTCGTCAGCCCCAATAACCCGGAACAGAAGGTATGCCATATCCAGCCCCAGAGGAATTGGGCTGGTCTCATGATATCATCACATTGGCCACGTTAAAGGCCCCCTTCTAGATGGCTTATGGGGTGGCTTATGGCCCTAAGAAACCATAAGCCATCTAGAAGGGGTGGAAGTCCTGCCGTCTCTCCCCATCCCGCCGCCTCCCCGAGATCCCGTCGGCTTCGCTACCTCCGTCGCGTCTGGGTGCCTCCCCTATGTCCTCTGCCTCCCCCGTGACACGTCCGGCCAGCTCCCCCGCGTCCAACCGGATCCCGCCGCTCTGCCCATTCCGGCGCCGTCGGCCCCGTCTCGCCATGCCTTGCCGCCCTTCCCTTACTGTCGCCACGCTATACTGCCCTCACCCTCGCCTCACCCGGATCTACCATCGCCGCGCCCCCTCGGCCTCGCCACTGTTACCCTCGCTGCGCCACCGTTGACCAGATCAAGCGTCCCGCCGGCCGGTGCATCATCTCCCGCGGGTGCGTCCACCTCCCACCGGCCCGTGGTCATCCGTACGCCGCCCTGACCTCACGTGGCTTCACCCGATGCCGACGCCTGCATCGAGGCCGTCCCGATGTGACCTGACCTCGACCCCGATGCTGGCCTGAACTCACCCGATGCCAACACCGATGCCAACGCTACTGCCTCCGTCGACCCCATCAACACGGCCTTCCCCGAGAACTGACGGCCGCCGGTGCCTCCCCGACCCCGAGGCTTGCCGCTGCCGACTGGCCTCCCGACCTCACTCAACACCGACGGCCGCACGCCACTAGGTCCTCAACACAGGAGCGGAGAGTAAAACAAATTTTATTTCCTTTTAGTTGAATTATTGTTGTGATGAGAATGTGACGAGAATGCTTGCTGTGATGAGAATTTGACGATGATGTTTGCAAGGATTTGTGCTAATTCTCAATTTTTAGATGAATTCTTTGATACAATGCCCACTGTTCCCCACCCTGTCACCGTCTCCAACTCCTGCTCCAGCACCACCAACAAGTGGCAGTGATGTCATCATCGGAGCCAGAGCCGGAGAATAAACCAAAAATTAGGAAAAAAAGTTCCATCCAGCTATAAGTTTTAACCAAAAAAAGAACCAACTTCCCGGTCAAAATTCATGAGCTTTTAACCAAGAATAAACGCACTGCCAAACCGAATTTACATCATCTTTCAACTACACTCTACTTTCAACTCAAAGCATACGAGCCTCCAAGTCAGTCAACCGAGACTTGCTGCTTACCAAAATCCAGGCTTCAAACTCATTCGATTCTAACTTCATACACCTCTAGGTCAAAGCTTTCAACCACAAAAGACCCACTTTTCTACTGAAAAAACAAAAAAAAGTACACTCCGGATCTGACCCTCCCCCTACCTCGTGCAGTATGGAGCATGGAGGCAGTGGATCTGCCAGTGGCAAGGGTCGACAAGACCCGATTCAGCGATGGCGGACATTGAGGATCTTGTGGAGCTCGAGGAGGATGTGGTGGGAGTTAGGGATGATGGTGCGAAGCTCCTAGTGGATTGTGGAGGACAACGACGATGTCGTCAGAGCTTGTTCCCGGTGGTAGAGCATGTGACTCAGGAACAGTGGCAGGGGCTCGCAGTGGTTGGAACGGAGTAACGGACAGAGGCGTGGTGGAGACATGAGTGTCCAAGAAGAAGAGAGAAAAAAGAATCGACAAAAAAATGAGACGACGTGGTCAAATTCAGGTGGACCCACTTAGAAAAGTGGCGAGCACGTACACCCAGTCGCAGACACGGTCGTCTACTAATTAGACTTTTCCCTGGTTTTCCATCGCGCCATGATACTATGTATGACGACGGAGCGGATGAATCAAATCAGCGTGATTGATACGACCACGTCTAGGTCGCCACATATGATTGATATAAACGAGGCAAGTTCGAACGAACGCGAGTTAGCCATAGATCTCGCTGCAAGGCTTGAGCTAGGTTGGATATATAGTTTCTGTGTTTTTTGAAAATTGATAGAGTAGCTTTTACAGCCCTACCCCACAAATAGACGGCGTCGCGAAGCAATGAAGCAATCGCCAAAGGCCAAACCGAACTTCTCCCCATGGTCTGTACCGACGCGCGCGGACGCCAGCCACACAGCACGGCAGAGTTGTTGCCAACCATGTGATGTGCCGCGCGTCCACAATAATTCCGCCGCTCCAGCGCAGCGCAGGCCCCGCACCAACCTCCACCGGCCGGCGCCGGAAATCACTCACACGCGTGATGACGAACCGAAGCCAGGTACGCCACAGCCGGCCGTCCTCCCGTTCGCCAGCTTATATTAGGCAAGCGACCTGCTAATCACAACACCCCGCCCCCCGCAGCTGCATATAAAGCACTCGCCACTTCCCGTTGCCCATCCATCGAAACAACACCGGCAACAACAACAAAGCTCGAGTCTTCTCGCAGCTGCTCCTCGCCTCCCGATCCCTCAAGAAGCTAACGGAGATGGCAGGGCAATTGAAGGCCAAGATCCTTGCAGCGGCCGCGGTCGCCGTGGTCGTCGCCTCGTCTCTGGTCGGCACGGCTTCCGCGGCCGACGCGCCCGCACCGGCGCCCACGTCGGCCGCCACCGGCGCTGCGCCAGCCTTCGCAGCCGTATCGGTCGCCGCCGCGGCTTTCGGCTACCTCTTCTGTTAGGCGGGAGGGATGCATGATGTGTGTGTGTGGCTTTGTGCACGGCCGGCGCCGCACCGCGTTCTGCACCGCATGGTGGTGATGCTGCGGAGTTCGGACACATGCATATTCGTTCTGAGATTTGTTGTGAAGTGAGTTTATGGATGCAATTCGTTTCTTGATTCGAGGTCTGTAATTGATCATGTGTATACTGTGGCGATATTAAATTGATACACTTTCTGATTTTAGTTGACAAACTCGTGCTTCAAAAAAATTCGTGTGCACACTGGATCTCAATTCAAGAGAGAGAGAGAGAGAGAGAAATCATGTGTATGCATCGCGTCTGGTGGGCTGTGGGAATTGGTTGACACCTTTGTCAAGAACTCCATCTCAGCTAAAACAGCTAGAGATCCTAATCGGATGCGATGTGCCGATGTAGTTGCTGCGTTGCTGATCGTCTGCACTTCTTTTTCTGAAGAAGAAAACCAGGGATCGCCTGCATTCTCATGCAGCCGTTCGTTCGAAAATTTTATCAGTGAAATTATGCAAAGATCGACCGGCTCATCTCGCAAAAACTGTAGGTACAAACGCGTTTGCCTACAGCCCTACACTGGGCAGCCGGGCCTCAGCCATTGTACTTTCCCTGGCCAGCTGCCAAGAGCGAGAGCCCAGGATATACATGTGCGGCCACTCTCTGTCTTAAATGTTTTGATGTGAAAGGATAATGACCGGAGGATAAACAACCAGTTATGCAATACTAGTACGCTTTGATGCTTTATGATTTGGTAAATGATAGCAGGTACAGCAAAAAGCCTAACAGGAATGGCCAAACTATCGGCCCAAGAGGCCCCAAACACATCGTATCATTCCTTATCATCTCGTACGTTCAATGTGTGCGCCTTCAAACATCACCGACCGATCAGGAGTGCAAGTGCACACTAACTGCTGTACTCAGCACTATGGCGATGGTGATCACCCACGAACAGATGAATCCCTTGGCAGACATGGGTTGCGCCAAAGAAGCACGCTAAATAGGGTGGCACGATGGCAGGAAGGAGGAGCAATCCACAATCGCCAAAGAGTAGCAACCAAGCACTAGACAGCGTACGTACTTTGAGAAACCATCAATAGTGAAGAGAGTGTGGCTTGATCATTCAACTATTGAAGTCCTTCGCATACCGCTACTACTCGCCCTCTCGTTAATTTGATCATTCTATTGAGTAGTACCTCTTTTGTCGAGGATGCTCTGTCCATTTTTAATATGCCTTTGATACGATCATTTTAATGGTTCATGACATCGAGCAAATCAAAAACTTAAGTTGCTACTACGTGTATTTGAGCATTTCTCACCGTTAAAGATCAACTTTTATAAGAGTGAATAATTCTATTCTGATAAAAACCAAGAATGAGGAAGCACAATACACATAGCTTTTCCGATGCAAGCTAGGCAAATTTTCTTTCAATACCCTGGCATAGCAAGCTGAGAAACAATGATTGAAAAGTAATCGAGGACCGTTTTGAGAAATGACATAGCAGTTGGAAGGGCAAAAATCTATCCTCTGACGGTAGATTGGTCTTAATAAACTCAGTTCTTTCCAACATACTGATGTTATTTATTCTTTTTTAAGATACCCAAAGGGGTACCGAAACGTGTGAATTTTTGACAGATCGCGTTTTCTGCGCAGAGTGGTAGTATAAACAAAAATATAGGCTTGCAAAGTAGAACATTGTATGTCGATCTAAGAATCAAGGTGGTTTGAAAATTCAAACCTTGTACAGAAAATAAATGTCTACTTAGCAAATGGTTGTTCAAACTGATTAATGATGATGGAGTTTGGCAACATCTTCTAAGGAATATGTACCTACAAAACAAAATCAAGGCCCACACAAAAGCTTGTTATGGTGATTCTCATTTCTGGCTTGGTCTCATGAAGGTCAAACATCTTTTTCCAACTAAAAAGATTTAGCCTTCATGACAATTATCAGATTAGCTTCTATGAAGATATATGGCTTGGTAACATGTCATTGAGATTGCAATATCCCATACTCTATGATATAGTCAGAAATAAGAATACCACAGTTGCATAGGTGCTTTCCACAAATCCCCCAATTTAGCACTTCGCACGGATATAATTAGGACAAAATTAGATGCTTGGAATGGCTTGGTCAACAGTCAATAATCACCTTACATCCTACTTAGGACACTCTCTCATGGTTTTTACATTGCAACGGGCAATTTTTGGTGCAATCACGGGTATTGATGAACTCTCAGTGCCAATTCTACATAAGCATTAATGAAAACTCAAACTTCCACTTAAGACTAAAATTTTCATATGGTACTTAGGAGGGGGGTAATTCTCAGAAAAGATAACACTACTGCAGAAATGGCTATAGCCGCCACTTTACCAGTGACGAGCACACAAAAAGATCGTCACTGCTAACTGAAAAAATTATTAGTGACGGGCAAAAATTCGTGCTCATCACTGGTAATGAATTACCAGTGGCGGGCGGCAATTTTCGCTCGTCACTAGTAACTTTGCAATTACCAGTGGCGGGCACTTATGGGCGCTCGTCACTGGTATGTACTATACCAGTGGCGGGCACTTATAGTTGCTCGTCACCGGTATGTCCCAATTACCAGTGACGAGCATTTTTTTGTGCTCGTCACTGGTAATAATTTACTAGTGACGGGCATTTTTTTGTGCTCGTCACTGGTAAAACATCTATTACTTTTATCTATACAGCCCGCACGGGGAAAAATCCCCCCACTCTCTCTCGTTCTCTCCCCCCCGGCCCGATCTGGATCCAGATCCAGATCAGGCCTCCGCCGCCGCCACCTTCCCCTCCCCTCCCCTCCGCCGCCGCCCCCACCTTCCCTCCCCTCCCCTCCCCTCCGCCGACCAACCGCAACACGAGAAACTTCACGTAACCAGCAAAGCAGGCACGGGCAAACGCACACGCGACGCACGCACGCACGCCATATAGCGAGCGGAGCGGGCGGGCACACACGGACACGGCGGCACAAACGTAGCGAGCATTTAGGCCGCGCAGCCAGAAAAGCAGCGAGCCGAACCAACGCCGCGGGAGGGAGACGGGAGAGGCGGGGGGGCGCGGCGCCGCGACGACGGCGGCGGCGGCGGATGGGGGACGGTGGCGGCGCTGCGGCAGCTGGTCGGCTAGGTGCAGGAGCTCTGGGACCTCTACGGCGCCCACTCCCACGGCCCGCTCCCCAGGCAAGCAAAAAAAACCCCCCCTTCCATTCGCCTTCCCCTTCCTCTTCCCTTTCCCCTCCCCTCTCTAGCCCTGTTTCGATTTCACTTTGGCTCCTCCGGTCGATTCACTCGGATCTGTTCGGTACGAGCCCTATCCGGCGTTCCCTGGAATTCGGCCTCCGGCTTCAGAGCTTATTTTCTTTTTTTTGCTTGATCTGCCGTGGCTTCGGCGCTGGGGGGAAACTATGTTGCTCAGATCTTTCACTGACGTGCTTACATGGTTCATGTGCTTCTTGGTATTATATCACTTAACTTTGCTGCAACAGCTCGTAAATTTCCCCCCTTTTTTCTGATTAATTGTGTTGGTGGATTTGGTCGTGGGGATAAGATTAGTTTTGAGGCACGGTGGTTCATGTTAATCTCGGGAGTAGGTTAATTCTCTTCAACTGCAAGTCTTGTTAATCATCACTTAATTGTAATTAGTGGAACTGTGGAACATTGATATGCACACTCATTGCTAATCTGTTGGATGCATTTCTGCTGATACACGATCAAACTCACTTCAAATATTTGCTCGCAGTGCAGTAGTAACATCTACTAGCAACGTCGTAACCAGCAAGGGCACTACAATTTGTAGCAGTAATTAGCAGTGCAGCACTGGTCTTCTCCAGGCTATTACTCTATGTATGTGTATTTTTTTTAAATTCTGAAAATGTTACTAGTGACGAGCAGAATTTACATACCAGTGACGGACGAGCTGCCCGTCACTGGTAGCCCATTACCAGTGATGAGTTACCAGTGACGGGCCGGCTCCGCTCGTCACTAATGGGCTTTTAGGCCCGTCACTGGTAGCCCATTCTGCAGTAGTGTAACCTCATTTGTAAAAATTGACACGAGAGTAAAACAGCACCAACACTTCTTTTTGAGTGCCATATAACTCGCTTCATTCGGCATGTAGCTCATCTAGTATTTCATGTTTGATATGAAGCTAGCTTAATGGGGTAGGGCGATGGCTTAAATCGCAAATTATTTAGGAGCGGTGGTGATGTGTTGAGCTATTTGGTTTTGTAGAAATGAAACTAATTTTTTTATCAAAAAAGTTTTGTCACGGACCCCGGAATCATATATGAGTAGGGGAATGAATGATCGCCAAGGATCGAGAAAACCAGTCGACCTGGTGGCACGGTAACTGCGCCGTGCACACCGAGACGGAGTGGTCCGACACCTGACCAACGCACCATACGCTTACCAATGTCGTATGCCTTCACCATTGGTCAAACCGGCCGGAAGCGATTAAACTTCCCAAAATCACATAGGATTCCAAGATCTGGTGAAGACCTAGCGTCTTTCTCGTGTTCGATCAACACAATGACTTCAGAGGAGTCCGGCAATGGTACCCTCACTCTAACCCAGTCCAGAGACTGGTGAGTCACCCGAAGGCCCTGGTACCAATACCCACACCCTGCCCAGCCGGCTAACGCATCTCAGCTAGCGGGTCACTCAACCGAATATCATCCCGCTAACCAAACCGGGAGAACCACATTAATTCTTCACGACTAGCCCATACACTTCAATTCATACACGCATGGTATATGGGTAGCCACATTAACAACTTCATATCACAACCAAAACTCTATGAGACAAGGATTACAAGATAATAAGCACTTCCCAAACTTGGGATGAGAAGTTATTCTTCACACATAATGACTTTGAGGTGATGAGGGCCCGATCTTTCGATGAGACGAAGGTAACTATCGATTTGGTGGAGTTTGACCTTGACGATCCGACTATACCGTCCGCGACGATACGCCTTAGCAATCGCTAAACCAACCTCTGATGGTTATTGACCTTGCCGTAGGCGCGATCAACCTGAACAACGAAGTTCGAGTTCCTGCAAGCAACCGAAGAACCAGCAAGAACAAAGATTGCAATCTGAAATTACGAGTATAAAATTGGCACAAGAACTAAAAGAACAAAGTGTGGGATTCCACTGGAGATCTAAACAAGGCGGTAGTCCTACACGACTTGTAGATGCAATATTGTAGCAGTAGCTAAACAACTCAATAAAAACCCAATTAACCCTAGGGGTGGCAGCTACTACTTAAAGAGAGAAGAAAGGGAAAGGGGTACTGTTCACGCACGTGAACAGTACACTGTGAACAGTACCAAACCCTAAAGGGGTTGGCATGGGGCCCCACTATGGCTTACAAGGTCCTTGGGCCCAAGAAAAAGGTGACGCAGCACCATCTATTAAGTATATGTCGTCCCTTACGGTGACTCCAGCCTTGTAGCGCCACCATCCTTCTCCTCACTTGAACTCATGTTCCTGAGTAACATAACATCATCTCCTTTAGGCAGCATCATGGAGTTCATAACAAATGACGGAGCTCCAAGAAACGAAACTTACCTGACAATTAAGTTGGCGTGCTCGAGCTCGTGTTACAGGACCCTTTACTAAGGTTGTATCGATGTTAGGGATGTCCTCATCATCCTCCCCTTCTTGAAATGACGTCGTCCTCGACGGCAACTCGTCACCCTCACCCAAATATGGCTTCAAATCTGCAACGTTAAAGGTGGGACTAACCCCAAAGGCTGCAGGGAGATCAAACTTATAGGCATTATCATTAATCTTGTCAAGCACTTTGAAAGGACCATTAGCGTGAGGCATGAGCTTAGATTTGCGCAAATCAGGGAAACGATCTTTTCTCAAATGCAGCCAAACTAAATCACCTGGTTCAAACACAATATATTGTCGACCCTGACTACCAGCAAGTTTATATTTAGCATTCATGCACTCAATGTTTCTTTAGTTGTCTCATGCAGTTTCAATATCAAATCAGCACGTTGCTTAGCATCAAAATTAAACCTTCTCCGAAGATGGAAGAGGCAATAAATCAATAGGTGCACGAGGTATAAAGCCATAAACAATCTCAAAAGGGACACATCTTAGTGGTAGAATGCAGCGAACGATTATAAGCAAACTCAATATGAGGTAAACATTCTTCCCACAGACGCAAATTTTGTTTCAAAACAGCCCGAAGCATAGTAGACAATGTTCTATTCACAACCTCAGTTTGTCCATCAATTTGGGGATGACAAGTAGTAGAAAACAAAAGCTTAGTCCCCAATTTAGCCCATAAAGTTCTCCAAAAATGGCTAAGAAATTTAGTATCACGATCGGACACAATAATATTAGGCACACCATGCAAACGTATAATTGCACGAAAGAACAAATCAGCAACAACAGTGGCATCATCAGATTTGTGACAAGGAATAAAGTGTGCCATCTTACTAAATCGATCCACCACAAACAAATATACTATCCCTCCCATATTTGGTCCTAGGCAGCCCAAAACAAAATCCATAGATATATCCTCCCAAGGCACACTAGGAACAGGTAAAGACATATATAAACCATGAGGGTTAAGTCGTGACTTAGCTTTTTGACATGTAGTGCACGCGAGCAACGAATCTCTCCACATCCCGTCTCATCTTTGGTCAAAAGAAATGGCCAGCCAACACGTCCTCCGTCTTCTTAACGCCAAAATGACACATCAAACCCTCCTCCATGCGCCTCCTGTAACAACAAAAGACGAACAGAACTAGCTGGGATGCATAGCTTATTAGCACGGAACACAAATCTATCATTAATGACGAACTTGTTCCATGTGCAGCCTTCTCTACAATTCTGCAATACATCTTGGAAGTCAGCATCATGCACATATTGATCTTTGATGGTCTCCAAACCAAAAAATTTGAAGTCAAGTTGTGAAAGCATGGTATAACGACGTGACAATGCGTCTGCAGTAACATTTTCTTTACCCTTTTTGTATTTGATAACATAGGGAAAAGACTCAATGAACTCAACCCACTTAGCATGTCTACGGTTCAGTTTAGCTTGACTTCGGATATGCTTCAAAGATTCATGATCAGAATGTATAATGAAACTCCTTGGGCCACAAGTAATGTTGCCATGTTTCTAAAGTCCGAACGAGAGCATAAAGTTCTTTGTCATAGGTTGAATAATTCAGACTAGACCCACTGAGTTTTTCACTAACGTAAGCTACAGGTTTGCCTTCTTGTAATAAAAACACCACCAAGCCCTATGCCGCTAGCATCACACTTAAGCTCAAACATCTTATTAAAATCAGGAAGTGCAGCAAGGGGGCATGTGTTAACTTATCTTTTAATATCACGAAGGCATCTTCTTGTGCGTCACTCCAAACAAAAGGTACATCCTTCTTGGTAAGCTCATTGAGCGGCGCTGCAATGGTGCTGAAATCCTTCACGAACGCCCAGATAGAAACCAGCAAGTCGAGAAAACTCCGCGCCTGTGTGACCGTTTTAGGAGTCGGCCAACTCTGTATCGCCTCGACCTGGCCTTGATCAACTTCAATGCCCTGCGGGGTCACAACATAGCCAAGAAAAGAGACTCGATCCGTGCAAAAAGTGCACTTCTCGATGTTGCCAAATAATCGTGCATCACGGTAAAGCATTAAAAACAGCACGTAAATGGTCTAGGTGCTCCTCTAATGACTTGCTAAAAATGAATATATCATCAAAGTATACTACCACAAACCGTCCTATGAAAGCTCGCAAAACTTCATTCATTAATCTCATGAAAGTGCTAGGGGCATTAGTCAATCCAAAGGGCATAACTAACCACTCATATAACCCGAATTTAGTTTTGAAAGCTGTTTTCCATTCATCACCCAATTTCATACGAATCTGATGGTAGCCACTTCGCAAGTCTACTTTTAGAGAACACGACTGAGCCACTAAGTTCATCAAGCATGTCATCTAGTCGAGGAATAGGATGACGATAGCGAATTGTAATATTATTAATGGCTCTACAGTCTACACACATGCGCCAAGTACCGCCTTTCTTAGGAACAAGAATAACAGGAACAGCACAAGGACTAAGGGATTCGCGAACATAACCTTTTTCAAGAAGTTCTTGCACTTGTCGCTGAATCTCCTTGGTCTCATCGGGGTTTGTACGGTAACGGTGCACGGTTGGGCAGCGAGGCGCCGGGAATCAAATCAATCTGGTGTTCAATGCCTCTCATAGGTGGCAGCCCCGGCGGTATTTCTTTTGGAAACACGTCAATGTATTCCTGCACAAGATTAGCAACAGCAGGAGGCAAAGAAGGAGGCATATCCTCAAATGAAAACAAAACTTCTGTGCAAATCAGTCCATAGCATGCATGAGAACTAGCATCTATTTCTGAAATTTCAGCACGTGTGGCTAGGAATGCAGCACATTTCAATTTGATTTCCTTAGATGAGCTAGGGGTCGCTTTGTTCAATTTATTAAATTGTTCTAACTCATGAACTACTTGCTGATTTTCAGATTTAGCATGCTCTCTATGTTTATTTCTGCTAGCCCTAGCAAGATCATCCTGTAAAATTTGCTCAGGGGACATAGGGTGTAGAACTATTTTCTTTTCATTATGCGAGAGAGTATATTGATTAGTTCGACCATCATGTATACAATGTTTATCATACTGCCATGGTCGTCCTAATAACATGGAACAAGCTTGCATAGGCACAATGTCGTAATCAACAGTATCATGATATGATCCTAAAGAAAACTGAACTCTCACCATGCGTGTTACCTTTACTTTGCCACCATCATTGAACCACTGAATGTAATAAGGATGTGGGTGGGGCCGCGTAGGTAAAGTGAGCTTCTCCACCATGTCGGCGCTGGCTAAGTTATTGCAACTCCCTCCATCAATGATTATGCGAACGGAACGCTCCTTAACGACACCTTTAATGTGGAAGAGGTTGTGTCGCTGACTCTTCTTGTCTCGAACAATTTGAGCACTAAGCACACGGTGGGCTATAATGCTCATGTACCGGTCGGCATCTGCAGCAGTCACATGCTCTTCGTCTTGATCAGACTTGACATCGCTTTGGTCATGTTCAGCAAGCAAAGCATAGGTATCCTCATCAAGATCACTCGCGGAGTCGTACTCGCCATCTTCACGAATGAGCAGTACGCGCTTGTTAGGACAGTCCTTCATGATATGGCTGAAGCCCTTGCAACGATGGCACTGAATGTCCCTTGTTCTTCCAGTGGAGGCTACCGATGACGAACTCTTAGCAGGAGTAGACGAAACAGTTTTTGTCGGTGCCAGAGAACGGTATGCTGAATTGGATGGAGCATGAGCCGAGCTGGAGGTCGTAGGTGGTGCTGTAGCGGTACGAGTGGGTGGAGCAGCACGTGGTGTCCACGTGGAAGCACGAACTGTAGAAAAGTTAGTACGCTGTCTCGAGCGGCCCTGCACTTCATGTTTAGCATGTATAGCAAGGTGGAATAAATGAGTGATAGATGTATAGTCCTTATAAGCAAGAATATCAGCAATCTCTCTATTCAATCCACCCATAAACCTAGCCATAGAAGCTTCCTCATTTCATTTAAACCACAGCGTAGCATGCCCATTTGCAATTCTTGATAATATTCTTCGACAGAACTATTTCCTTGATTTAAGCGCTGTAATTTATTCAATAAATCTCTAACATAGTATGATGGAACGAATCTATGTCTCATCAGTTGTTTTAAAAGCCTCCCAAGTGGTTGGGATCTGATGCGGGTGTATTCTACAGTGTTCCTTCCACCAAACAGAAGCAAAATCAGAGAACTCACTAGTAGTAGCCCTAACACGTGTGTCCTCTGGAAATTCATGGCATGCAAATTTCTGATCGACTAGTAACTCCCATGTGAGATATGCATCTGGATCATATTTACCTTCGTAAGGAGGTATAGTGAATTTTACCTTAGAGAAAGCGTCATCTCGTTCACGGTCTCTCCGTGGAGCATGTCGCATACCATATCGGTTGTAGCGTTGCCGACAGTGATCCCGGTCGTTGTTGTGGTTGACGTCATCCTCATCTTCAGAATCAGCACTGTAGTCGTTCTCGTCCGCTGGTCCGTGTCGTGCGTTGGCTCCGGATCCCACGGATGCTGCTGGTCGTATCATCGAGGCATTGTTGGTCACAGACGAAGGAACTCGTTGGGCACGTGGGACTCCATTGTTGGCTGGAAGACGAGGGGCAGGTAACGAAGAACCTGCAAGATTATCAAGGCGAGCCAATATGGCAGCAATGTTAGCGTTAGCAGTCGCCTGTCCATCCTCAATAGCTTTGAGGCGGTTCTCCTGCATTTGCATTCGCTCATTGGTCCTGTGGAGATCATCCGTGAGACCCTTAAAGACATCTTCTTCCCCTCCTGCCATGGTTAGCAAAAGGAAACAAATCCCTAGTACTACTGGAATATGGGGGGGATGGATGGCAAGAATCTCAATAATTCAGTAGCAAATACCAAACTCTTACCAGTTCTTACCGTGTTGCAGTGGTTGTCGGCCTTTGGCGGTGTCAAAGATGATCAAGAGGTTAATATAGCAATTACCAAGGTGACTGAACACAGTACAATATAGGAAGGTGGAGCTTGGTTGGCTTCGTATGGTAGCAAGGAGTAGCAACTATGAATGCAGCAAATGCAAGTTGAATGATTGTTCAAAGTACTAGTCACTGTTGCTGAAACCTAGCTAGACCAATGAAAAGCTAATCGATGTCCTGTAAACAATGCCCCAGAAGGTACTAAAATTGCAAAGGATGAGTGTTATCTGAGAATTTTTTTCTTTTTTTCTTTTTTCTTTTCTTTTTTTCTTTTTCTCAGAACCCACTTAATAACTCAGAGGAAAACAACAGTGGTCTAAGACGTGGCGGCCAAAACTCAGCACAAGCCTTGCCGTGGCAGAGATGAAGCAAAGCAAATGTTAATACTCTGCTGCCGTGGCAGCAAAAACTGCCTTTTTTCTTGCCGCGGCAAGAAAATGGCAGCGTCGGGGAGGGAGGTTGGCAGCTCCGATTGTCGAACGATTTTCACAGCTGTGAGCAGGAGGGCAAACTCTATATCCCCCAGAAATTTTGAGCCAATTCTGAGAAAGTCGACGAAACGACTAGTGCAAATCCCGGCCCGAAATCGAAGATTTTGGAAATGGCTCCCGAACGAAATTGCTCGGCAGAAGTTGGGAGCAAGGTGGAAAGCAAGTCCTCGACTCAAGCTAATCAGGAAAACAAGAATCACCCAATTCGGAGTCCGGGTGAAGGAGACATGCCCTCCGGAAAATGAGAAAAAGTAACGGAAAAACTTCCGGAGCGAAAAAGTCCCACTTAGAAGCGGAATTTTGAGGGTCAAGACGGGTACAAGTGTATACACGTGTATTTTATCAGATACGCCTCGTCGTTAGCTTCGATTTGAGTGGTCGTGGACCCAAAACGGACTTCGTATGAGAAAGGTATGGCTGTTTTTCTGAAACCTCTCAAACTAGAGTTGGATCTGGACTCTTCAGCTACTCCCCTTGCCGCGGTAGCGGATTTTGCTGTTTTTCTTACCGCGCCAGGACTTTGTTGGCTTCTGCAGAGAGTTTGGATGCACGAAAAGGGCTGAAATTTTTGGGGCAAGATCAGCACATATATATCTCCCAAACGGCAGAGTTTGAGCCCAATCCGAACACTTGAGTTTTTGGAGACTGCAACTAGTACGAATTGTGTTTGCCCTGGACTCTTCTTCTTCCCGAAATCAATCTACTCAGCAAAAGATGGTGGGATGGTAATGGCAGCAAGGATACAAGACACGACAAGCAAGACACCAAGATCTAAACTATGACCAGCAACGTGACACGACAATGCAACAGAAATTCAACAATGCAAATTCACTGAAGATAGATGCAAAGACACAGATTGGCTTGGACAGGAAAAACAACGAGCCTAATCTACTTTTTTTAAGGCTTTTTTTTTACAATAGGTATAAACAGATCTAACTACAAAAACGATAAATCTCACCGATCAACTTGAGCTCTGATACCACTTGATGTGACGAGGGCCCGATCTTTCGATGAGACGAAGGTAACTATCGATTTGGTGGAGTTTGACCTTGACGATCCGACTATACCGTACGCGACAATACGCCTTAGCAATCGCTAAACCAACCTCCGATGGTTATTGACCTTGCCGTAGGCGCGATCAACCTGAACAACGAAGTTCGAGTTCCTGCAAGCAACCGAAGAACCAGCAAGAACTAAGATTGCAATCTGAAATTGCGAGTATAAAATTGCACAAGAACTAAAAGAACAAAGTGTGGGATTCCACTGGAGATCTAAACAAGGCGGTAGTCCTACACGACTTGTAGATGCAATATTGTAGCAGTAGCTAAACAACTCAATGAAACCTAATTAACCCTAGGGGTGGCAGCTACTACTTAAAGAGAGAAGAAAGGGAAAGGGGTACTGTTCACGCGCGTGAACAGTGCACGTGAACAGTACCAAACCCTAAAGGGGTTGGCATGGGGCCCCACTATGGCTTACAAGGCCCTTGGGCCCAAGAAAAAGGTGACGCAGCACTATCTATTAAGTATATGTCGTCCCTCACGGTGACTCCAGCCTTGTAGCGCCACCATCCTTCTCCTCACTTGAACCCATGTTCCTGAGTAACATAACATCATCTCCTTTAGGCAGCATCATGGAGTTCATAGCAAATGACGGAGCTCCAAGAAACAAATTTACCTGACAATTAAGTTGGCGTGCTCGAGCTCGTGTTACAGGACCCTTTACTAAGGTTGTATCGATGTTAGGGATGTCCTCATCAGACTTAGAAGTCGTTTACATTAAACACGACATTAAAGGCAGAAGCGGAAGATAAAAGGAAACACCGAGATGGCAGCCCTAGCCATCTCCAAAGCTCTACAAAAGCATCCCTTGACCAAGTTGGGCAATCCCTGCAACTAAACATCCAAATTGAAATAACCAGAGTCGTAATATGCTACGATACGTGAACAACCTGCAGGAATGGAATTCCCGAGTGAGTACTTTCGTACTCGCAAGCTGCTAATATGCTCATTCCAGGTTAATCTTAAACATAGCATGGTAATTGACATGATAATGTGAGTATTTCAACATAACATGGAGAAATAAGCTAAACAAGCCATCAATTTCAGCATGCCATGTCATGTTTCAACAATTCAAGTAAACAACTTGATAAACCATACAATAAACATCTCAGTTCAGATATGAAATTAGCATGAAGACAATCATACAAATTCTCAGATTATCACAGTTAAGCCATTCAAGTAGATTTTTGGAGTTGGGTTAAACCACCCAAACTCCTAGATCACAAAATCACCCAATTTCAGATTCAAATGCATGGAGACAACCATTGCAATCAATTCGTATTATTCTCCCTAAGCCACATAACCTAGGGAGATGCCGAATGGGTTAAACCACCCAGTTCGGCTAGTATATAGTGAGGGAGGGTTAAACCACCCCAGCCTCACGCGAACAAGTGGTCCAATGGGTGTTGGTTCATAGTAGGGCCCACTATGACCATCCAACTCCACTCGCTACCACTTATTACCGTGGGTGAAGAGTACAACCCTACGACACCGGTATCAGCTAGGTTGACCGCCTGCTGATCCATCCGTAGGTGACAGTACCCCGGCTCTCACATCTCACATTAAGGGTTCAAGTGTTAATTCAATCGATTTAATGCACACACATCCATTGACCACAACACAAACTAACCCTGCTCATGCTAGTGGTTCACACATCACAATCATCATGTGTCGACGATCGATGAATCGGCGATCTTACGGTATTCGTGGAGTGATGATTATTGGGGGGTAGGGACCTCTAGGACCCAAGTGCCAGGAGCTCTGACAGCAGGGGACAGCCGTTTTTATACAGGTTCGGGCCTCCCTCAGGATAATAACCCTACGTCCTGTTGCTATATATTGATGGAGAACACGCTTACAATAGGGGGTGTATGTTAGTGGCTACCCTAGGCCTAATCGTAGACTAATCTAGCTAAACCGCCGGGCTCGACTCCTTCGAGGCAGCGGGTCTTCTAGGGCTTCGCCTCCTGAGATCCTATGCTGCTTGTGCTGCGACTAGAAAGACCTGTAAGACTTGTAGAACCTCCTTCCTCCCCTATGGGATTGCTGATCCTTATATAGGGGGTTCCTAGGGTCGTACTGGACGTGGACTTACGCTCGAGTAGGACTCTAGCCTCCTTAAACGTCGGGATTGACTTCCTAGTTTAAGGGGAGTCTTCCCTTCCTGAGAGGGGTTACCTTATCATCCAGAGATCCTTACCGGGTACGCTGTACCTTCCTAAAGTCCCAGGATTCTGTATGCGGATACCCCTAATATGCGGGAAACCGTACTATTCATCATCATCATTCAATCAACCAAGCCTAGTAAAAGAATAACCGGAATATTATCAACAAGCGAGCAAGCTTGCCTGGTTGTTCTGGATCGCGAGCTGGTTGGGGATTAACTCCAAGGTTACCCTTGTTGCTCGACTCTATTGAAACGATACCCAACATCCGGAAAAGCGACGAAAGGCATAAATCAAGACCAAAAGAAATTAAAAGAATAAAAGGTATGGAATACATACGAATGCGTATGAGATGTTGTTGTGAAGCTAACGCCATTAGATTGGTACATTAGAGATTAGATTATGAATGTCCAAGTTGTAATGTTTTTAAGATGTTTATAGTTGGACTTGAGAGAGATTTGTAACTTTTAAAGATTAGCATAGTTGTGGCATGTGGGAGCATGGTGTCAAGATTATATACTAGTTCTTAGACGAATTATGACACCAAGCATTTTGAATTTAACTGTTAAGCTAGATTCTCTAGTATATATTATTAAGCCTAGAGGTGTAATTTAATCATTTTTGAAATGTATAACTATAATATCATGCAAAACAGTGGCAATCATTAAATTATACAAGTTGAATCAAATTTAGCATTTCCTACCTTCTTCTCGGTGAAGAATAACAGATTGAATATCTGCATATGAACTTAAAACATTCCTACGGAGAATGACATGTAGAGTTAAGCTGATATGACCTTTCCTTTTTCTTATTTATTTTCCTTACTATTGTAATGTGGGTTCAATCTGCCATTAAGTGAAAACTGATTATAATAGTATACTAATTATGCTAACCCGTGACTAATTGTATTAGCATTAGGTAACTCACTTGTATTGGTCATTAACTTAATAGATCGTCGTTAATTTCTTAATGTTGCTGATGGACAACTAGAGTATTATTAATCAGGCGCAACAGATCACGATTGCATTAGCTAGCTATCGTATGCGTGTATAGGTATAAATCTCACTAAGGCTAATGATCAAATTTAGTAGTTGTGTCTCTACGTCAAAACCTAGTGATTAGCTTAACTTGCATCTAATGTGAATTAGCTGGCTGTCATTAATCCACTAATTCTATTAACTAGCAGATATTATATCAATTGTTAGTCTTATTCACTGATCATTAGCCATTTAAGTTGTGACTAAACCAAGTGGTAGTTATTTTGGTTCCTGAATTTTTTTCTACTTGGTTGGAGGATTAAGGGATGGAACCAATTGCTATACTTACTCATAAGTGTATATTACCCAGCTATAACTTACTTAATTGGATACTGGTGTAATAAGAACATTAGCTAGATAGTATTCCATCTCAGAGTCCAATTATTCTGATTATTACTTGGGCCGACATGGTAGTCAATCAAGTACGGTGATCACCAAGTTAACCAAATGCGCATTAGTGCAAGTATTAGCAACTTTAGTTAAACTAATATCCTCACAAAGGTATGTAACAGTTCCACTAATGTCTCGGTAAGGTGGTTAACAGCTCATTAGGGATGTGTTTTTTTTTAATCCAATGTTTAAGACAAAGGAGAAAATATCTTTGAGAATAGTTAAGCTCAGTATAAACACAGAGATTGGATTAGACTCAATATACATTTGAATTTGGTATTTCTAAGAAATCAATCATCGTTGTTAGAGATGTGCCAAAATAATTAGCTTTTACCATTAAAACTTCAAACACCGGTGCACAAAGAAATCTTCAGTCGACGTGTTAGTTCATTAACTACAGCTTCAAAAGTGTCTTAACCGGATCCATCAGAGCACTGTGACCCTAGTCGTGGTTAGCTCTTAATTAAGCGATCGTGGAAGCATTAAACAGGGACCAGCGCCTTACTCATTAGCATTGAATCGGGGAAAAAGTTCGGTAGCCGATCGGACTGTTGGAGCAACGGTTAGCAGCACAAGGAGAAAAGAGCCGAGAGGGGCTCACCTCGGTGAGGAAGGGCTGGAGCTAGCAGCCACGCTCGCGGAATGAGCTTCACGGTCGGCTTGCCGAAGAAAACAGCCGGGAGCTCGAGCTTGCGCCAGGGAGAACGGAGGTTTTGGTGGAGGCTTGCCGGAGTTGTGCCGAGCCGGTGAGAGACTTCTACCCATGCCTGCCGCGACAATGAATAAGCAAATGAGAAGAGAATGAGAAGGAAGGAGGGGAGCTCTCGGCAATGGGGAGAAAGGGGAGCTCGCCGTCGGCTGCTCGTCGGAACCCGGGCGGAGCCGGCGGCGTTTTCGACGGCCTGCGCTCGGGGCTGACGCCGGAGGTGGCGCTGAGGCGGACGGCGGCGCTCTTCATGGTGAAGGAGGCCGGCGGCGCGGCACTGAAGATATCGATGGGGGAGACGGCGGAGGGGACCTCGGGCCCCCGGGTCTGTCGAGAGCGGCGAGCTCGCCCACGGGTTGGTGTCGTTGATGGCGAGCCCTGGCGGCTTGGGGGTGAGCGGCGAGCTGCTCGGACTCGACGGCGGCGGGGAGCTAGGCGGTGCCGAGCTTGGTGGCTTGAGGAAGAAAACCGAGTGGAACAGCCGAGGGAAAAGGGGACCTTTTACCCCCGGAAAGAAAAAGGGAGGCGGGGACTCCGGCGGTGGCGCTGGCGTCGGACGCGTGCCTGGCCACGCGGCGGTGAGGCCCTGCGGGCGGGTCCCATCTGGCAGGAGAGGGGATGCGGCGGCGCGCCCTTGGGGAAGAGAGCAGGCGGCGTGCGGGCGTGCTGCGAGAGGGGAAATGGGCCGAGGTCCAAGGCGGTAGGAAAAGGGCTGGGCCGGCGGCCCAGCATAAGAGGGAGGAGAGGTTGCTCTCTTTTGTTTTTGGTTTTTAATTTTTGTTCATTGTCTATTTTGATTTGAAGAAACAGTGAATCAAAAGAGATTTTGAAGAATTAGACAGAACCTCTAGGTTCCTTAAACTACTCTAGATTTTGTAAACTGAAACAATCACCTTTGCTCTAACGTATGATTTTGAAATAATATATAAAAATGAACTTTAGGCTAAAGTTCATTTGAGTAAGTTTCAAACCTTTGCCCAAATTTCCTACTGAACCTAGTTCTTACTCACTTTCACAGGTTTTGAACCTACCTGGGGATAGGCGTTTCAGAAAAATCTTTAGGTTGAGATATACAAGTAAATTTTAATTGAAAAACCAAAGCTTTAGGTTGGTACTTTGAGTAGCTTATAAATTTGTTAAGATCTTTTCGTACTTAGCTCTCTAAATTTTGGTAAAGTTGATCCCAGAGCAACATTTTTAAAGTTTTATGGTGAGATGCAAGAATCTACATGTATGCATGAGTTGAAATTGGGTTTTATTATATGATCAAGATTGATCTCAAGGCAACTTATTTATTTTAAAGTGGTCTTTACATGTTCTATCATCGAAACTAGGTTCTCTTCAGGTGTGATAATTTTTTGTGATCTTGGGCGCCCTTACACAAACTGAAATTCAGAGAGAGCATCGTTGAGGGGAGCAGACGCTTGGAGGCAACATCAATGACATTATTCTCTTTTAGCAGCTGGAGCACCTGCAAACGGTAAGGCGGCGTTTGATAGGCCAACACATTTACTTTTTTTCATATTATTTTGCTTGGGTCCAAATGTTAGCCTAAGGGTTTCTCCTTGTTTCCCTGTGAGCTTTATAATAATGACACAATATTAATTGTAGAGATCAAAAGATTAATAAATTCTTCCTTTAGAAAAACTATGCAAGTCCGTTACATACCGCTACTATTCATCGGTCCGTGGCCTAAAACTAGATAGATGATCTATCCTTTCGGTTTTCCCCATACTTTGCTCAAGGTTTAGCGTAGTTTGTTAGGACATAGTTGGGTAGTGGGGTTTTGCACGGGACAGTTTCTTTCTGCGTGTCAAAATTGATCATTCGTGATTGTAAAATATTCCCTGTTCAATAATCAATCTTCCATGTTAAAGAAAAAGAAAAAGATTAATATCACAGTCGTTGTAAGAAAACATTATCTAGGTACATATATTTTCGAGAAATCTGTCCAGACATATAAGATTATGTTAGTAAAAAGTATTTAACATGTATCGATAATTGGAAAATGCAGATGTCTCAATTTTATCACATCTTTCCATTTGTTTTAAAATCTGTGTTTAAAAAACACCTTTTAACTATATCCATTTCTCGTCATACAGCCATTTCCATTTTATAAAGAAATTATCTATTCCTGCCCCTTCACCCACTCAGCTCCACACACCCAGGTCCTTCTGCTTATATTCACCTCTCTCTCTCTCTCGGCATGGATCAATTTTCGGTTTCGAATAGTGGGTTAAATTAGTGTGAACAAAATATATTGATCTATTTTTGGTTTTTTTTCACCATTTCTAATGGATCTAGCCATTTTCAACATGTGGGTCTGAAAGTCCTAATGGATCAAACCATTTTAATTTTTTTTTGTTGAAATCACCCATGAACCATCAACTTATCAGGAATACACCAAAAGCTCCATCTTTTACCATTTCGATCTGAAATGCATGCACCATCCACCTTTACAATAATTCAAAGAAGCCTAATTTCTTGCCAATTTCAACATCACAACCGGATCTGAACTGAAAGCATTCCAATGGACGGAAATGATGCAACCAAGAAACTAGACTAAAACAAAATCTAGAGGAGAAGGCACCAAAAATGTTCCAAGAACCACATATATCAGAGAATCCTAGTTCATAACCAAAAAAAAATCACTGATTCATCCTGATTAGCGAAGGACTATCACAGAATTAAAAAGAAATCCCCTGAATCATCGCGAGTTGCGTTAACTGCAAGCAAACAAGAACATGAGAGAAAAAGAAAATCAATAACACGAAGACATCGTTAGGACGGGCGGAGAGCAGATGGCGGAGATATGCGTCTTCTTCATGAGAAAGGCAAGCTGCATGCATAACCTTGCGAAGATCAACTGGTTCCCGGTGCCGGCAGTGGTGGTGAGGAGAGTGCCGCTGGAGGGCGAGGTTGAGGAGCGCAGGATCAGGAAGGCGGTGGCGAGGAGCAAGCGCCCTTGCTGCCCGTTCTGCGTGCCGTCGGCGACATTTGATTAGAAGCGCGACGTGGAGGGGCAGTGATCTGTACAGGAGAACTGGGAGGAGAGAAGCTGCGGGGACGGGTGAGGTGGTAGGCGGCGGCTAGGCTTCTTCGGCCTTGAGGGCTCACTGCGCTGCCCGTGGAGATACAGGTCGGCACCAATCTGTACAGTCTCCGCGCCACCCGTGGATCCGACGGAATCGGGGTTCGGCAAGGCCAGACCAGGCTACGGTGGTGGTCGGGATGGAGGCGGCGGAACTCGGGAGGGACGGAGATGGCGGTGCGTCTGAGCGGGTAAGAGCAGGAGCCTTTTTAAATTTCACTCTATATTTTTACGTGGAGAGCTTTTTTAAAAGATTTTCTTTTCGTATCTCTTCATACATTTTAACCAATTCTCTATATGTCATTCTTCTATGTTTTATTAATATCTCGTAACTAACAACACACTTATAACAGCTATATTTTCATAGTCTATATACGTAAAGTCATTCGCTATTCTTGATTGTTACTCTTCTCCTATACCACAATAAGTCATCACAACTTACTCATGCAATATCTTTTGGATTCATCGTCATCAGATCTTACTACAATAGATGAAACTTGAGGTGATTAATTAGCATCTCAAAACCTTTTCTTTCCTGTAGAGAAATATATTTGCAGATCGGTAATCTTTTGTTATGAATTGGACAGATACGAGAAGGATATGCTCTCCTTCACTGGCTGCAACCATAATCTTATGCTTCTTGAGACAGATGAGCTAACAAATATGCGGCTCTAGGGCGGCTGCCCCATGACTCCTCACGAAGCAGCCGTTTCGTTAAAGCTATGGGCTGTCCTTCCACTATAAAGATTTACATTGTAGCTGGTGAAATATATGGCGCGCATAGCACGAATGCGCTGAAAGCTGAACACCCAAACATTTACACGCACTACAGTCTAGCCACGATAGATGAACTAGAACCGCTCGAGTTGTACCAAAACAGGCTGAAGTTTGCGGAGCTGATTGACAAGCTCGATGGAGGTTCCATAACCTGGGGTGAGTTCCAGAATGAAGTGAAGAAGCACTATGATAATAGACTTGGAGGTCCACACGAAAGATTACCTGGTGAGAGTCCAAGGCAAGAGGAATACTTCTACTCAAATCCTATCCCTAGATGCCTGTGCAAAAAGGTACAGAGGGCAAGGTAAAACAGGTTGATCTCAAAGGGAAATGATTCAGTTTTCTGATACACTGCTGCCAGCTTCAGCAAGTGTAACATGGATGGAGACGACACTTCCTCCACATGACACAGATTGCCAAGTAAAGGAGACCCTAGTAAACTGACAGAGACCAGCCATTTTGATTATTTTCCTAGGCTGACTACACATGTAGTTGAGGGCATGGAGCCAAGAAGTGCATTCACAAAAGAATCTTTTCCAAGAAAAGATGGAAGGATCACAGAGATTTTGAAGTACTTGAAGGATTAATGTATCATCAATTATAGGAACAGCCAAAGTGAAAACTCTTCATGGGTGCTACTTGTAGTTAGTCCATACACTGTCCTCTTGTTCTTGATGTTTCTGATTAGTTATAGCAGTGACCCCTAACACTGGATGGATTTAGAATAATAATGTATCATACTCTATTTGTCGGCTGTAGAATAAGCTGCTACCAGTGTAGAATGACAACAGACAAATACTTTTATAGTTTAGTTCAGTGCAATAAAATCTTTGTAATATATATAGTGATGCTACATCAATTTAGCTGATTTGTTGTAGTAGTGACCTTAACACTGTATGTATTCATAAGAATAATGTATCATCATTCTCTATTTGTCACGTATTGAACAAGCTCTACCAGTATAGACTATGGAATGACAAATACTTTTGTACTCAATTTAGCTCAGAGCAATAAAATCTTTGTAATATTTGCAGTGATGCCACATCATTTAGCTGCAAGTAATTCTCTCAAAATAAAAAGCTGCTAGTAAATGGTGAAGAAGGCCTGCCCAGTTCTGAACTATGTGTCCAGATGTTCTCTCATTCAGACAGAAACTAAGGAGATACTGTAAGGGAAGTAAAAATGTAGGAGGCGGACTAGTCAACAATAAGCACTTGAGCTAAACACGCACCCAACAGCCGATACAACCCTAAAAACTCCAGCCTGACCTAATTCCATCTCTAAATCGATGTAATAATTCAGATTCTGGAAGGGGATTTGATATCTTCCATTATTTCGCAGTGCAGATAAGATTAGAGAATTGCGTTGTGCAGCTTGCACCTTGATCAATCTATCCATATCTAGCGCCAGGCCGCGTGTGATGACTGCCATGAAGGGAACACCAAGCAAAGCAAGAAGAATAATTGATAAGGAGAAGGGACCTGGCACAGGTGCACGGTGAAGTGCTTGCCGACATCCTCTGCAGCCTTGCGCCACCTAAACCGCCTCGCGTCGGCCACAACGAATCCGCAATGCAGTGCCCTATGCAACGGCTCACGCCTAACGGTGGTCGGGCATGCGACTTTAGGCGGGAGTTTCCAGCAGGCGGTGGATGAGGATAGGGATGTGAAGGGCACGGACAGGGCTGCGTGGATGGAGCAGCGGATGGGATGGGGAGGCTGACGGTTGGTGGCAGATGGGGCTGCGTGGACGGAGATGGTGCAACAGATGGAGGTGTGGCTGGCGGCGGCCAATGGGGTCGGGGATGGAGCTGTTGCGGGATGGAGGCGGCACCACGACGAAGCCGACATCAATCCGGCAGCGCCCGGGGTCGGAGGGGACGAATCCGGGCACGGAACTCTAAAATGGCGGCTGCTTCCATCTGTCGCATTGCTCTAGAGGAAAGTTGGAGAGGGGTGTGTTGGAAATTTGAGGTGGCCCTAAACCCATTTAGAATTTGTACCTTTCACTTCTTAGTGCACTATTAGTTTTTGATGGCCAGCTGCGTCATGTTAAAGCAGACTAGCTTTTGGGCGGCACGTCGCTCACGTTGAAGCAAGTCAGTTGTGGTTCCGAGCGACGAGCCGCTCACGTTGAATCACAACTCAATAATGCACTGAGTACTTAGAAATAGCACGGCCTAATTGGGAGACTAGCAATTATGAAGCACTACTTATTAATATGTGGATACTATTACATAAGAGTACACACACTTCTCTATGTGACTCACACTCACTTACTATTGCTAGCTATGCTCTCTTACTATACCAAGGTAAGAGGCAAGGTCCTCTATTTATAGATACTTCATGGCCATTGGATGTATGACATGTGTCAAGATCATGACTATTGATCTAAAAATATCTAGAGCTTCTACACTCTTCTAAATAAATATCCAAGCACTAGAAATTTCCTAATTTATCTAAGTTACTATACTATTGTCTTCTCTAGTAAATATTTTGCTCTTGAGATCTCAAAAGTTCTCTAGAAGTATGGATTGCCATCCTTCAATAGGGTGGCTCGAGAATGGAGGGAGGGAAGGGGCGGAAGATGAGTGGTTGGTGGATGGCGAGTGAGGGAGGCTCACCAGATTTGGCGAGTGAGAACGCCATGATGGGGAATGCGATGGGATAGAATGCTGGAGGAGAGTTTTTTCACCTTTTGATATCTTTTGAAGATGGAGAATGGGATGATAAGGCTGCTGGAGATGCTCTGACGGGATGAATGTCTCGGGATGATGTGGAGGTTGAAATGAGAGAGAGAATTGAGGGAAAGGGGCTAAAATGTACCTGACATGTTTGGGTTGACGTAATATCTATATCTATACTATATTATAAATTTGAGTTGGTGGTGATGGTACGTCATCTAAATTTGCCTCAAATTCACATTGTATACGAAAAAACTACAACACTGCTTCTCATTATTCGACTAAAACAAACAAACCTTCCTAAAATCTCTAACAACAAATAAATCTTTCTAAAAATCTTTAACAAACAAACAAACAAAATCTCAGATCTCCCTCCTTCTCCTTCTCTCGTATTCTTCCTTCAACCCACCACTACTGCCTTTCAAGTTCGTCTTCTCCCTTCTCCTCATGTCCTCCTCTTTCAAGCGGTATGTGCGTGTTTGTCGGAGGCGCCGTCGCGAGCGGCTACGAGCGCAAAGAGATCATGCTCATTGGCAAAGTGGTGTCACACTTTCACTTCCTATTTTAACCCTCTCCTCCAATAAACACATTCCTAAAAAATCTCTAACTCCACTAACCACATTCCTAAAAAATCTCTAACAAAAAATACAAACTAACTAACTTAAATATAATAAATACTTCTAATAAATTGACTTAAACCACCACCCTAGAAGATCTCTAACAAAATGGGGTTGATGATGTGATGAACACCGACATGAGCAGGATGTACCCGACAATCTTCACCGGGTCAAGCCCCGCGGTGCCAAACAGGAGGGCCAGTTGGTACATGAGGTTCCCACCGACCGACTCGCCAGAGACAAACACCTAGCGTGAGTCGGCCGCATCGACAAGGCACGAATCCGACGCGAGCTGGTCGAGGAGCCAGAGGACGGAGGCAGCTGGCATGAAAGTTGGGTCAGTGCAGGAGCCAATGTAGAATACCACGCGGGAAGGGTGGCCCTGCGGAGCGCATGACCGTGCCGTCGTTGAGCAGCTGCAGCACACTGCAACAGTCCTCCACGACATGTGGATGCGGCTTCGAATGAGCCAAGGATGCATTGCATGTACGCGCGTGTGTACGTGTGAATCACGATGAGCTACGGTGTGGAGTCGTGTGCGTAGCAATGTGTGTGCGACCATATTTGCATCTATTCCTGTACTTGCTAGAGCAAGGCCATGTCAATGTCCTCGTGGGCCGCTGGGAGGCGGTGCTCCCGGTGCAAGGGGGTAGTCGAAGGAGGGCATGACCATGGGGAGCTCGACGGTATGGTGGAGACAACCGGCGTGGAAGTTGGGCTAGGCGCAGGAGCTAACTTAGAAATGTCCACCATGGAAGTAGGCAAGCTTGGGCAGCTGCAGCACACCGTGGCAGTCCTCCATAAGAAATGAGCGAAGCAGGTCAGGCGAAACTTGGTTGGTTGTGGCAATGTATCGGGTAGCACTGGCTAAGCACGTGATGAAGATTGTGACTTGATATGACACTTCAGTCTCACATGAGCTATTAGGATATAAATTTTAGAAATTTAATGAATGAAAACCATGTGATGCTAAGATGCAAAATGTATGTTCGAAGTGGTTTTAAAGCATGTAAATATATTTCTAATCTGTAGAAAGCATGGCTCTGCGCGGAGTGATAATCTGTTAGAAAAAGTTTCTTACATTTCTTGTGTTGTTTGCTGTTTATTTTGATACGATATTATTTGCACTTTAGACCAGGTTTCATTCAAATAATGGACCCGCGGAGTGATCTCCTTGTTACTCTAAAATAAGAAGACGGTAGTGCACGAAGGCGGAGCGACACGAAGCGACGCAAAGTCGAATGGGGCGTAGGCGTAGCAGTGGTGGAGCCATATCACCATTAGAAGTGGAGCGGAGACGGGGACGAAGCCAGCCGATAAGGTCACTGCCGCGTCGCCGAATGCAGGGGATGAATATTGATATTGTCATTCGTCCCTCGCTTCATTATCCGTGTAAGCTGATGCGCATGTGCCAAAATCTCTCACCAGAGGCAACGAGAACCGCGTGGAAACTCATCAAAATTGAAGAAGACAGTAGTGCACGACGACAAATTAATAGGGAGTGAAGTTAGGCCACAGCACATCATTGATGGAGCTAGAGGGAGAGCTAAGGGATTGGCAGATAGGGAGGAAGGGATAAGGAAGATGTTGCATTGTCTTCTTATGGGGTGGAGTAGACAACGAGACATGTGACAGAGATGAAAGAAATAGGAGAGATGTGTATAGTCGTTGGAGAAGGGCAAAGTGTGAGAAAAAGATCGGTGTTTGTCACGTCTCAATTAGAAACAACACTTGATGTATCTATTTGTTAAATAGAATGATATTTACTCAATGTTTCTATTCATCTTGCTGTTGTACTGTAGCACACCTTATTAATTAAAATATAGAAGGGAGATGTCGTAAGTATAAAATAGAATTTAAAGTTTTCAGTAAGAATTTTAAAACAAAACTAAGGTAAAAATTAGACATGAGACATGCGCGATATGCTCGTTGACACGTCATTAACAGTGAATGAATTCATATATAGCTGTGGTACACACAAGTCGCAAGTACAGTGTGTACGTAATCGATCAGAGCAGATATACCCAAGAACGCCACATACATAACATAGTGGTTAATTGAAATAGTAATCAAGGCGGAAATACGGCTGCTGGCCGGTCCAGCCAGCAGATGCGCGCGCTCATGCATGCAGCTTCAGCAGAAGAGGTACCCAACGGCGGCGGCGGCGAGCGTGCCGGCAGCGAAGGCCGGGGACGGTCACGGCGGCTCCGGTGGATGGGCCGGGAGCTGGCGCCTCGGCAGCAGTTGCGACGCCGACCAGGGACGAGGCCACGACGGCGACGGTGGCGGCCGCGGCGAGGATCCTGAGCTTGAGGGTGGCCGCCATTTCTGCTAGCTAGCTTCTTGGTGGAGCTCGGGGAAGATATTTCAAGATGTTAGAAAATATCAAGAAGCTAGTTAGCGAGCTGGGTGCTTTGGGATGGGAGGGAATAGTGGGAGAGGTCGGTATATATAGCTGCCATGGATGCATTCATCTACTTTATTAGGAAGGCTAGCCTTGAAACCAGGACTGTTGGCTGGAGTTGCTTTCAGCCTTTCACAGGCTGTGCTACTGCGCTGGTTTTAGGCTTGCTATGGTTGTTAGATGCATGGGTGATTGATGGTTCAGAATGATTAGTTGTTGTGTTGTTGTTTCTTTTTGTTCGGTTGGGAACTGCCATGTGCAACTGCCAACTGGTATAGTTATCATCGACGATTCGATGCCGATGGCCGAACTCGCGGAAGTTCAGTTTGCTCTCGTCAATTATGGTCTTAACCGTTGTCTGTATCTTAAGAAATTTGTCCTAAAACTTTTGTTAGTTTGTTGACGCGTAAATTATGAGTTGAAATATGAATATATTTTTCAACTCTCTCCTTGGTTTAGTCTTATGGGTGAATCAAATAATGCATACAAATATTATATGAGGGCTAAGAGGACCAATATATAGCTGCAACCCATTCTATTCTACGTCCCAAGGGAGCCGGTCGTGCCAGACGTACGAATCGTTGGCAAAACAAATTATGAGCACTTGTTTATTAAACGGATTATGTATGGGAATAGATTATTCAAATTCTAAACATTGAGATCTTTATTCAATAGACTATACATTCTCGCCCTCTTACCTATAATAGAAAGATGAAAATTTAAGTGTTCTCATTAACAACAATTCCTATTTATTTATTATTTGTTATTCTTGGGATTTCGGAAACATGTCCAATACCATACTGAATTGTGAAACTTTTACGAGGTAGATAGTATATATAAGTCTTAAGCAAAAGCGCCAAACATCGGAGTGGATTAAAACATGTGAAGGTCGAGTGTATCAACAATGAAATTTCACTAATTCGTTTGGTGATCTGTATTATTTGATCAACATTCTTACTTTTCACTTTGTCTTGTTGACTAGATTTACCGATAATGTACATCATTTGATACGGTGAAAAGTATGAAGTGTTCATGAAAATTAGAACAAATGAACTATATTTCTTTGTTTCCAGTGTATTTATGCGCACAATTTGAGGATTGTTGACTTGTTGTATTCTGATAATTGTTCATGTCCGCTTCATATTCAATTAGCATCAGTACTCGTGTACGGAGTATTTTTATTCATCTCTATTTTTTCTAGAAAAGAAGATTGTCGCATTAAGATGATATGCATAGAGAATAATCCTCCCATCTCTGCACCAACTAGGAATGCACAGAGTTAAATTATTGAAACGCCAAAAACTTGACGAAAAAGAAATAAGAAAAGACATGCCATGACAAGATGCCGAACACAAAACATGCTAAAACTGAGCCACCGTAGCCCTAAACTAGGGTCACCAGAAGATCGCCCACACGCGAACAACAACTTTGCAGCGATGCGGTGTAGAAGGGCCTAGTAGCTACACGACACCTCCAACGAGGGATACAACTCATATCATTGTGTCAGATCGACCAATGAACCACAAATCCGGACAGCTAATATCAGTGCTCCACAGTACGCCTTCAGCAAGGAAAGGCCACAGAACGTCGTGGTCACCCAGTCCAGCCAACGAAGCGCAGATCTAGGGTTTTCACCTGAAGAATAGGTATGAAAGTTCCTGACCGAGATCCACTACACCACCATCGCCGGATCCGGCCAATGACTAGAGCACCACTCAATGCCTTATCCGCCACCACGCCCTCGCGCGATAGCCGTGGACATAGACCCCAGAGGCACACCACCTCAAACCTCACATCTGCCAAGGCAGATCACCTCGGCTGCTGAAGATGACTGTTGCCGGGAAAGGAAGCATCTCAACAGCTGCCGAACGATGGGTTTTGTCGGCAGTACCCTCGGAGGGACCGACATACATCGGAAGATCGCATATCCGTATGAACACCACACTGAGGTAAAGTCGACCCGCCACACGAAGTGGCAAATGTGGCGTAGCCTGAACAACAATGTTGCTATCCAGTCTCCACCAATCCACCGAAGATTCATGCGCCCGTTGCCCACAGAGCAAGCGGACAAGTGGATTGGCGCACGGAAGACCTCGATGAGGCGAGGCTGGTGGAGGCGGCATGCAAATGTGCCAAGGGCCGCCAACGGGAGCGCCGGAATATGCCCAGCGGCACGCCCCCGGCCCTATAGATCCGCCACGCAGATGAGCCACGTTGCTACGAACAGGCCACCGCATGAAGGCAAGCCGCCGCACCACCCAGGAGCGAAGCTCGTGTCGTAGCCCTGTGCACAGAGAGCCACCGCTACTGCTCCGTACCGAGATGAGCCTGTCATCGCTACGGCAGGCGCTGGGGGTGACACAGATGGGTGTGGACGGGGCAACCGGTGGCGGCTTGGGTGGCCTCCCGGTCGCTCCTCCCGAGCGACACGGGGAGGTCAGTTCCTCACCACGGATCTGCAACGTTCATTCATCTCCGTATGCTGTAAGAAAAGAAAACAAACAGGAGTATAATAGTAAACCATTATCAGCAAGTATTCGATCCGTTTCACCTCTGCGCAAGCGTACCAGCACGTCGTCAACCAGTAAGAAATTGATCCACTTGGAGGTGGAGCCTGTAAACTTCCCTCATCTGCTGTGATTTCCAGTCTCAAGTAGTATCAAGACAACTCACATGCTTCGAAGTTCGAACTCGGGGCAGACATATAGGATCCAAAGGGGCGAGTTTTACTGAATCCTGCATTACTGGCTGGCTGTCGAAATCGGACAGATTACCATGTACGTATAACTCAAAAATCAATGTACAAATCTAAGATGCATGTCCACATTCCACACAAAGAAGCAAGGCTGCAAAATCCCACAGCCAAACTAAAGAATTCCAAGGTCGCACCGCACACAACGCTAGGTTCGCATGTACATCTCGCATCATCAGCCAGTTCGACGAGCAGATCACGACTCCGTGAGGAGGAGCGCGGTGGCCGGCCGCTCCGGGGAGGAGTGGTCGGCCTTGCTCCTCCTGTTGTCAGGCCTCGCGGTGGAGCTCCGGTTCCTGTCCACGCTGGTCCGCGTGCTGGGGCTGCTCCTCATCCTCTCCCTGAAACCCCTGCACGACTGCATGTGGGAGTGCAGCTCCTGCGGCTTGAACTTCTTCCCGCACTGCCTGCAGGTGGTTGAAATCATTGCAGGTGTTAAATAGTACTTGCTCCGTCAGTCGGTCCTTCAAGGCAACGATTCTTGGAGCCAAAAGGAAAATGAGTTCTAACAGATATAAAACACAATGATAAATGAAAGATTGTCTACTGTAAGGTTGCCTGATATTTTTGAATAAGTTTTTTGGAACACCCAATCATCTATAGATGATACTAAACATATCTCGATGCAAGATCCGATGGCCACAAAATTAACTGAAAGTTAAGTTAATTCTAGGCAATCTTACAATAGCAAAACCGTAAATGAACTCTGGACCAGGCCCGCGCGTCTCAGTACTTCTATACTGCTATTCAGCCGGACTAGGCCTTGCTTGGGTGGGTTTAGATTGGGTGGATTTCCGGCCATCCAAACCAATCCTTAAAATGAAAAAAGATGATGGAACACAGTCAGCAAACCAGTCCGGTGTTTATGTGGGGCCTAGGCAAGCTCAAAGGCTCGCCGCGAAACAACGAAAGAGTCCCACGTAATTTTTTTGTGACAATAAAGGAGTCCCAAAAACTAATCTAAACACTGGTTCGTTCATAGTTCGGACGTCAATCCCAGGGCTAATCACATTGCTGTTGTAACCGGACACAATTAGACCCGAGTGGAATCGAGGAAAAGACCGATAATTTGTTACCCCTTCTACTTGCACGGAATAACTCCACCTCTCAAACTTTCTAAAATCTGATCGAAACAGTAGGATCTCAAAATACTAGCAGTGCCCCGTGGGGCGCCGGTCGCCGGTCGCCGGCGGAGACTGGACACGCCGCGCAGACCCAACCCCGGCACAGAACCGCCGCGCCGAACTTAGCCGAGCACACGAACCGGTCACAGACAGCACACGACGGGAGCTAATCAGTTGAGAGAAACGAGCGAGTCACTAGCCAGTGCGTACTGGTACGAGTAAGACTTACGAGCAACGCGGCAAACTTGCCGGCTTCGGCAGCTTGTGCTCATCGCCGTCTCGCTTCCCTCCATCCCGCTTCGCCTTGTCTTTCCCGCCTCTTCGCGACCTCACCTTCCTGCTCATGCTGTCACGTCCAGGTTTAACAAAACCATAAAATTAAGATCCCGTCATTACTTCGAAAATCATCAATTTTAATGTAATCGTTGTCGAACCGAATTGTCGTTTCGGTACGTGATGGTGATGTGTATGTGCACTCACTGGATGCCGCACCCGTCGATGCCGGGGCACACGGGCGTCCGCGGCCAGTCGTCGTCGTCGCTGGCCGCGCCGGCCTTCTGCCGCAGGACGGGTCGGAGCGCGGCGTCGTCGGCGTCGGCCGCGCCGCACGTCAGGATGCTGTGGAGCACCTGCGCCAGGCGCATCCTCCGCGCCTTCCCCACCGGGTGCTTCTTGCAGCCACCCACCGGTTCCTCCGGCATCGCCCGCGCCACCACCGCCCTTGTTACTGTTTTCACCGCTTCTTGCTGCCGCTTCTGCTCCGGATGGTCCTGGGGCAAAACGATCCTGAACGGCGTCGCACGGCGCACTGACTCGCCCTCGCCGCTGGGCGAGTCCTGGTCGGTCGGCGGCGGCGGCTTCGGGGAGCTCTCGTCGGAGTCTGGCGACACTACTTGTAGCACCTCCTCGACCTGCTTCTGATCGCACACAACCTTCTGGTCCTTCTCTTCCTTTTTGTTCAGTTTCTTCTCGCCTGTTTGAAACAAATTTGTCAAACTGTTCATTTCAAGTCTCAACGTCGAAACTATAAGAAAAGAAAGGCCAGAAAAATAAATCAAATCGGGTCACCTAAAGAAGAAGCCCTTGGCGCGTCGGCGCAGGGAGGAGGGGTTCCTCGCACGTCACAGCCCTTGAGCACGTACTCGTTGTCGGAGACGGGCGTGATGAGGTCATCGTCCATCAGGTCCTGCCATACGTACCCAGCCTTGTACTTCCTGTTCAAGAATCAATTCACGGGAGGAGCATTAGAAAACGGAATCAAGATTTATCAGGTAATCAATGGAGATAAAACACTGCCGAGAAAAGAAAAATTAACGGCGCGTGAGAAGGATTGCACCCGAGTTGTCCATACCTTTTGTAAGACCAGGAGAAATTCTCCGGCATGTCCTTGCCGCGAATCTCCGAGAGCCACCTCTTGACATCTGAATCAACCGCCGCGATACACCATGAAGATTGCAAATGAGATGCATGCAAAATGGATCTGCCAAAGAAGAACAGACAAAACGACTAACAATGGCGCGTACGTACGTACCGCGGAGGCGCACGCCGGCGCGGTGGAGGTGGTTGACGCGGAAGAGGTGCGGGTGGTCCATCCTGCCGCCGCGGCTCAAGAAGTACACCACGTTGATCCTCCTCACCTCGCCGGCGCCACCCACCTTGTACGAGTCCATGCCTTCCCCGTCGACGACGACAACCCGAAACGAACAAGGAGCGCGATGCCACCAGTGCTAGCTACGATCTACTTCTATTTAAGATGACTACGAGGCCGTCTGATCTTTGGCAACAATTGTGATGTGCAAGAGCACCTGCAGCGAGAGGGTGGCCGGCATGCATCAATTCGATCCAAGAAAGAGCTCTTGTGCGTGGCTCAAGATGTTAGTTAGCGTGAGATTGGACGTCTATCGCGTTGCAGGCCTGTGAGATAGTTTTAGGTTCGGGAATCTCTTGCGACCGAGAGATTATAATAGGGCGCTTGTGTTTGTGTTCGGATGGGGGAAACTAGTATTTATATGGAGAGGTTTTGGTTGATCGATGTGATGGCCCACCTCGTAGAAGCGGAAAGGAATAATCGCCAATCGAGACCGCGCTGCGTTCCTAATATTCTTTCCTGTTTCTCTTACCAAATTGGATGTGGTGTAAATTTCCCTTCTCGCTTCTGCCCTTTTGGGCATTCGCTGTTCTTTTTGCCTGATCCACCATTGTCTCATCTGTCAAACGACACACAAAATATGAGATTGCAAGGTGGAGTCCTATCTTTGAGAGGTGACTCTAGAGTTTAAGGGTGTGTTTGGTTTGTGTCTAAATTTATCTTACTAAAAAATTGGTAGCCCATGATGTTTTGGTTCTTACTTGGTTGGTTGCCAAAATTTTAGCTGTCCATAAAAACTTGTCAATCCCTCTCACATTCCCTTCACAATTCTTGCTAAAATTTTGGTTAACCAAGAGCAAAGAAATCTCTAGCTAATTTTTTAGCTAACTAATGATTAGTAAGAATCGATAGTGTATACTATAACCACTCTGTGTTAAACTAGAAATCGAGCTGTTTTTTACCCTTAAGTGAGAAGATCTACGTGACCACAGTCGATAAACATAATTTCATTGCGAGCTCGTTGTTGCAGCTTCTTCAGGGCGGGCCGTTATCTACTTCCGCTGTTCCTTGACTCCAAAGTTATCCAACTTCGTAAGCTCCATCGACAACAGTGACCTGATGACCTTCGTGCTTTCAGCAGGAACAATGGTCTTAACAGCATCTAGCGAGCAGTAGTATTTGACTAGAGGGCCCAGATTCCACGAATATTAGCCAAGTATACAAGTCAGAAATGCCTCTTCTGAAGGGAGCCTTGCCTCTGCTACCGACCGTCGTGTAACACTGTAACTTGATCCTAAGCCTGCCATTTGTCGAGTACTTTTCTATGTAGCAGGCTGGTCAGAACCAAAGAGAAAACTATTTGGCGGCCGCTGATCGCACGACAGCGTCATTTCTATATTCCTCGCAGGCTTGCTACGGTACGCATCCCTAGCATAAAACAAATCATTTCTTATGATGTTTTCTCGTTAGGACTTTGTTTTCTTAACGTTCATCTGACTTAACGTGTTGGTTCGTACGTGCCGATACCGACGGTTGCAACAGCTTGAAGTTGAAGGTGTATTGCCGCATTGCTTTCTAGGTTGTTTTATAAATAAGAAAACTCCATAGGTAACAAGGCCAACTACCCAGTGGTGATGACTGGTGACTAGACTACAAAGGAGAGAAGGGTAGGATAACTCCGGCGCCTCTATCCAAGAAGAGGTGATGACTGAAGAGCAAAAGGATAACTCCAGTGGAGGATCCGCATGACGGCCCAACGCCCAAGTCAACCGACGGCGCTGGCCGATCTATGTTCCACTACTACAGAATCGATTTGTCCAGACGGTTCGGAAACACCGGGCGGGACGGTTTTTTCGAACCGTCTAGACGAAACAGTCAGTACAAATCAGTTTTGTACAGACGGTTATTGAACCGTCTGTACAAATAATTAGTACTGACGGATCCACACACGAACCGTCTGTGATATTCTCTGGTACAGTACCTCCAAATTATTTGTACACACGGTTCCATCCACAAAACCGTCTGCACAAATGCATTGAACAGTACCTCAAAAGCATTTGTACAGACGGTTCCATACCCAGAACCATCTGTAGAAATGATTTGTACAGACGGTTCTACCCCTAGAACCGTCTGTATTACTGCTGTGGCAGGAAAACAATGCTGCCGCGGCAGCGGAAACAACTGTTTCTGCTGCCGCGGTAGCAGTGCGGTTGTACAGACGGTGCTGCCGCCTGCTGCCACGGCAGCAGAAACAGATGTTTCGGCTGCCGCGGCAGCCATGCGGCAAGGCGGCGTTGCTGCCACCTGCTGCCGCGGCAGCGGAAATGGCTGATTCCGCTGCCGCGGCAGCAGTGCAGCAGGGCGACGGTGCTACCGCCTGCTGCCACGGCAGTGGAAACAGAGGTTTCTGCTGCCGCGGCAGCAGTGCGGCAGGGCGACGGTGTTGCCGCCTGCTGCCACGGCAGCCGTGCGGCAATGCGACGTTGCTGCCGCGGCAGCGGAAACTACCGTTTCTGCTGTCGCAGCGGCCGTGCGGCAGGGTAACGATGCCCGGTGCAGCCGCGGTCCGGGCGCGGCAGTGAAAACGCTAGAAACAAAGTGATCAATCACAGGCATAGCATGGACAGACACAGAATGTACTCATTGATCTTAGACATAGCATTCAGAAACAAACATTAAACGTCATTCTCAACCACAAAGTCATTCACATGCATTGTTAGGGAAAAAAACTCCCAAGTCATTGAGGAGGAACATTTTGAGGATAATGAAATTCTCCAGTTTCCTTCAACACCTCTCTAAGTATGAAAGCTATTAACTATTTTTGAACAAATCGGACGCCCTCAGTGTCGAGCTCATTTGTAGGGAACTTAAAACTCTGCAGAAGGAAATTAAATAGCTAGGTTAGGCACGACGTCCGAACGATGAAAAATGGGACTACATAGTGTAATGACACTAACCTCCACATCTACCGGACTAGAGCGAACGATCTGCATCATATATGTCGCGACATAGTATCCACAGAGATTGTTGCCCGGCGGCTGCTTGTGGCACTGTAGAAATCATGATTACGTGCAGGGTAATTTAGCCTTACCGAATACATATTAGAATGTGCGAGGTGATTATTCTTGGGCGAGGGAGGAATTATTACCGGGAAACGAAATCGGTGGGTCGGTTCGGTTTGTGTTGTTTTCACAGCCCCCCTTGGCAACATACTTGTTGAACGCCCTGTTGAGCACCGTCGTCAAATTTGCGTACTTCTCTGGTGGGTAGTCCCTGGAGTCGAAGTACGTGGCATGTAGATATTGTGGCTCGAGGCAGACGAGCATCCAGTGAAAATCATAGTTGTACGGTAGAAGAATGACACGCTTAGTAGAGAGAAGGAGCATGACGTCTGAAATGTATTCCTCGACCTCGTTCGGCTGGAATTGGACCATTGTGCATATGACCACTTGTGGATCGAGGAATCCGATATTAGGATTTTCTGCCCTAGCCTCTTGAATCATATGTCTACACATAAAAGTAATGTCATTGAAAGAGCGTATCAATAAGTTAGGCAATTCATTTAGCTTAAACAGTGATTGAGAACACTTACAGTGTCCAGCATCTTAATAGGCTGACATCGAGGGCGTCATGACGGTAGAGGTCGGCTAAATCCGAGAAATCGATGGTAAAGGTTCCACCTGGATGGAGGAAATATTGCCGCTTGTACATGGCGCTGATATTTTGAGGAAGCGCTGTCTCCTCGTTGGACCTCTTCATGTAAAATTCGTGCATAATCTGAGCTGCCCAACCAAGTCATTCTAACGCCGCCCGTGTCACTAGCGGCTGCCTTTCCGTGTAGACTCTTATCTCGGGTTCTTCGTCTACCTCTTTGCCCTTGGCCGACTTTGTGCTATTTCTGGTGGCCCTACGCTCAATTTGAGGAGTCGTTTTGGCAGTCTGCTGGCTAGATCTGCTAGATTGCTTAGATTGTGCTGAAGCGGATTTCACCTTCAGTGGAGGAGCACGGATTGAGAAATCTGGACCGTAACGTACCGGAGATAGGGGCCGTGCAGGAGGTGGAGGGGCAACCAGGGAAATATACTTCTTCGGCCACTGGATGAACGTGTTGACGGCCTGCCCCAGTGTCCTGACGTCGTCCTCCGGCGGTACAGGAAGTGTGAAGGAGGAGCAATTCGCATGCACCATGTCCACTGCCACCTTAGCGTTACCCGCCGCTATCGGAACTCCGTGCACCCTCGTGTCTGCAACATATGGAAATGCTAACCCCGTGCCAGCCTCAAGCATGTCAGTGGGGCCAAAACAGCTAGGCACGAGGAGCTTGCAGCTAGTTACCACCACTATGTCGTCGACAGAAAATCTTTCGCTGACGTCTTCAAGAGGAATCGGCTCGACATGTAAGTCGTCAGCGCGGTCGTCATCCCGAACGTGGTCATGAGCGGATTGTTCGTGGGCGTCTTCCACGGATGCGCAGCTACTCCTGCACCGAGCATGTGGGGATGAGCCTGCGGGGCTGCGTTCAGCCGCGGCGGCTGCATCCTCCTGCCTTATCTGCCGTACCCGTTCTTCGACCCTTGCATCGATCCTCTGTTCTAGGCCTGCATATATTTCTTCCATCAGCTCTTTTTTCATCCGTTCACGCTCGGCTGCCTCGCGCTCTGCTTTCGTTCTCCTCCGACTCCTGTACGAACCCGCATCGTCGGGGAATCCCATCTTCCATGGAACTGTCACCCCCACGCCACGCGTTCGACCCGGGTGCTCTTTGTTTCCCAGAGCCGAGGTTAGTATATCCTTTTCCCTGGCTGCTTGGAAAGTTCCTTGAGCGGATTGTTCTGACAGTCGCAGGATGTTTTCAGCTACCTGGACGGTTTCGGGCTTGTTGAAGGCGACGGTGCCATCAGCCGAGATGTTGGCCCTCGTGCGATACCAGTTCCGGGCCCGCCTCTCTGGGATCTGGGAGAACGGTGTGTCGCGACTCTCCTGAGACGCCCGCTCGTCCTCTGTTTTCCATTCCAACTCTTTGCGCGCATACCCACCGCTTCCGAGCCTGTGGGGGTGAACGTTGCATGCCTGGCGTGCCCTGTTTGCCTGACTCCGCTGCACAAATTCCTCCGACATGCACCTCTCCACAAATTTCGTCCATTGATCCTCCAAGTACCCGTAAGTCTTCGGGTCCTGCCTGTAGGGCATAAGATCGTTCTTCACGTACGTGTTGTAGAGCTCGCTCTTGAAGGTCTTCCACGCCTTGCCCATCTTGGCTTTTGCCTGTCTTTCCACGGCCTGCTCGGTACCTTCGGGGAAGTCGAATTGTGCTTTGATTGTGCTCCACAGGAACTCTTTCTCGTTATTCGGCACTGACGACCAGCTGGCGTACGTTATCCGGACCTTCGTCCTCGCCAGTGAAGCGCACGCACTACGGAATGCCGCCTGAGCCTGCTGAGGCAATATGGGCACACCCTCATCACTGACATGAGTAATCGTGTAGTGACCCGTGGGCATTTTATTTTTGCCTCGGCCACCTCGCTTTCGCTTCTGCCCACCCGATTCTTCGGTTTGCTCATGAGACGAGGCTTCTGCATGTTGAGAGGGCAACGGTTGAGCCGGTTGAGGAGACAAGTGCGGCTCATCTTGTCGAGGAGAAGAGGCCACCGGTAGTTCACGTTCATCTCCTCCGGACGCCATCTTCAAAAGACGAAAAATTTAGATATGCAGTACACGACAAGATTCCAGACATTTTCATATAAAGACACATGAACTCTAGCTAGACTTAGAAAGTTTTTTGTATGCACACACACGTATGAGTCCCCTAACACCCCTCATCAGAGGTTTACCTTTCCAAATGTCTTGGTCGATCCTCCACATACATCGCAAGATTCTTGCAACCCTAATCGAGCTCAATTTGATCAGAGGACATTCGTTTAATAGCCGAATGTGCAAATATATAACCCTTGTCGAAAGTACAACAACTTCATAAATAGTGCTAATGTTTGTAATCTCATCATAAATATCTTCCTGAACTCTTTTATACCACGGCCGAGGGCCTCCACCGGCCTAACCGCGAGTAACTAAAGTAGTTAGGTTCTATTCTCCTTACCGGTCTAATTAATTCTTATGATCCTGATTAACGCCCTAATTAATGTGTTGTTTACCGATGGCTGTCTCCAGTGCATAGCTGAGTTCAGTCGTCCCCGGAATGTCTGAACGTTGTCTTGAACATAGGTTGATCAACACATCCCTAGTGAGCTGTCAATCCCCTTATTGAGACATTAAGGAAGTGCTTCATACTCTCACGCACATGTTGGATTAACTAAATATGTTAGCCGCTCTAACTATTAGCTAATCACTTATCAGTACAAGTAATAAACCAATAAACTAGGTGATGTGGGTAATCATTACTTAAAAGGTTCACCAAGTTGTACCTAATCAAACTAACATAGCATGAAAACTTGAATGATTAACATGTTCCCACCAATATGCTGATTCCTTGCATACCATGACCACACGATGGTTCCTAAAATTTCAAAATGGTAGGCAATCCTTACTGATTAACCATAAGCGACCAATCAAACCCTAAATGACATGGACCCACTAGTCATCTTCTAGCTCTCACACCCTTCAACTAATTACAAAAAAAAGTTTAGATTCTTTTCTCTACCGAGAAAGATACAAAAAAGGGTTTCAAACATGGTTTAGACTTTAACAACCCATAAGTAGATCATCCGAATGCAAAAGATAACCCTACATGCAGAGGGCTTTGGGGCGACGGTGGCGTCGGGGCGGCGGCGGCATCGGGGCAGAGGGATTCGGGGCGGCGGCGGCGTCGGGCAGCGGTCTTCAGGGCGCGGCGGCGTCGGGGAAGCTTCGGGGGCTTGCATAGATCTTATTTTTATGAACATTTTGATATATTATTTGCATTTTTCTGACTAATAATGAATTTTCTATGATTTTTATAAGATTTAAATATTTAAATACTCTTTTTGATCTTTTCCTCAGTAAAAATAATAAATAAATAAATTCAAAAATAGTAGGCCCTGACAGGTGGGTCCCACTGGTCATATTTTCATTTTTTTATTTCTTTTTTGCTTAATTAGCCTGAGGGCCGGCGGTTGGCCGGCCGGGACGCCGGCCGAGCTCGATCGACCGCGGAGGCAAGCGGCGGTGGCGCAGGACCGCGGCGGCGGACGGAGGAGGCAGCTTACCGGGAGGCGGCGGCGGCGGCAGCGGGAGAGTGTCAGCGGGTGGCGGCGGCGGCTTGGGGAGGTCCGCGGCGGGCGGCACGAGCTCCGGTCGGCGGCGCCGCTTGCGGGCGGCTCGAGGTTCCGGAGGTCACGAAGCTCGGCTGGGAGTGGGAGTGAGGGAGTGAGCTTTAGTACAGATGGCTCCAAGTAGGGAACCGTCTGTACAAATAACATAGACGGTTCTCAATACGGAGCCATCTGTACTGTATGGGTTAGTGCAGACGGCTCCCAACTAGGACCGTCTGTGGCATTAGTACAGACGGTACCGTTTGGGAGCCGTCTGTACTATATTGGTTAGTACAGACGGCTACCAACTGGGACCGTCTGTAGCATTAGTGCAGACGGTCCTTGTTGAGAGCCGTCTGTACTGTGATACCCAGTGTCGACGGCTGCAGTTGGAAACCGTCTATATTATTTGTACAGACGGTTCTACGTGCGAACCTTCTGTATTGTGCCGTCCCGCTTGTTCGCCATCCTTGGTCGTGATTTGTACAGACGGTTCGTGTTGGGAACCGTCTGTGATAAGAATTGTACAGACGTCCCCCTGTTGCCGTCTGTACAAGGGGCGTCCCGTTAAATGGTATCTGTAGTAGTGTTCGGTTGGAACCGGATAAAATTGGGCGTCTATGCCCAAGTGTCTAGCAGCTCTAATCTAATCTAAACGAGCCATCATCCCCCCACCTAGTCCCCTCCACGCCTCCCCCTCTTTTCCCCATCCTCAACCTTTGACTTTTGTCTATATCTGAGCCTCCTCCCATCCGCCGGCAACAGATGTGCTCGCCGTGGTGTGAGGGGAGGGTCCCAACCCCCTATAGCCTGTACGATACCTAGATTAGGTTTTTTTTTCCTTATCCTTCTGTGCTCCTTCGGTTCTTGGTGTCCGCCTCTTCAAGTTGCTATCATGGCCAACGCTCATCTCGTCGGTTTCTGCTGTCGCCAACTTCGATCTGGTGGTCTCCTTCCTCTGTCAAGCAATCCTTGGAGCATGTATAGATAGAGTCTCTCCATCCTGTTGTCGAGATCCATCGCCTTGCGGCGGCAGCTTCAACCCTCTCGGTGCCGGTGTTTTTGGTGAGCTCTTTCCCCTGTTATAGCTTTCCTCGTGCACTAGTGAAACCAAAATAATCTACTTTACTATTGCAAGATAGTTTTGGTATTTCCGCATGCAAGTAAAGGACAACAAGAAGGTACAAGATAAATGCAATGCTACTGAAAATAAACATGCAAACACTAAATGCAAAGACTAGACTTGATGCAAAAGAATGTTCCTAGGAGATCAGTTCCTAATAATTCAACGGTTTGACTAAAGTGAAAAAATTTGTCCATAGAGATGATGAGGCTTAAATGTGAATAAATAAGTAGCTAATTTACACCCATGGATATATTCACAAACAAATAATTCATGTTTCCTTACCCATAACATAGAGCATGCAAGTCCCAGTAAATCCGCCGTATCAACAAATCATGAATTAGAAAGATGATGCGCTCCCTCATCCTTCCTTAATCACTTCACATCTAACAGTGCAAATACATATGCCTAGTGTACGCGTGCACTCATACACTAGCACAAGGACAACTTTCCTATTGTAACTTTTCTGATTTGAGACATCTTGATGATGAAAATGCCCAAAAACCATATTCGATCTCCCGAAACTCATCCAGATCAGCTCATAATTAGCTCAATTTTATGAAAACTTTACGGTTCCAAAAACTCATCCATCTACAAGAAATTAAATTAAACAATACTTAAAAATAGACAAAAACAAGAAACTATGTGATGCATGTGACAAAAAATATTTATGCAAAAATAATAAGTAGCTATTAATAGAGAGAAATTATGTGCATTTTATAATGATATAATGTAATGAATGAGCAAACAAAATAAATAGGTTTGGACTTATTATCGTCCAGGGTAAAAAGGAAAAATCATCCTATATATGAGGTTCTATAGCATCCCCAAGAAAAAGCTTTGTATTCCCATGCTCAGCAAACTTTTACCGCTCTTCACGATAAATCTTATACGAAACCGCCCAATACTTAAAATCTGTCCGAAACCTGGTTATGAGTAATTACATATTCTGTCGTTTTTGAGCTCTGACCTAACCCTTAAAGAACATACATATAAAGTATCACCAAACAAAACAATAAAAGAAGGGGTGTACAAAGAACTTTTGTTCGTCTTTATTGGTCCCAAAAGAAGGGGTGTTTGACCGTCTCATGCGTCATTGTTTGTAATAAGCCACTGAAGAAATATTAGGTCTGTTTAAAACAAAACATACTTTATATCTTAAAAGCACAATTCAACACTTATACACCTGTCAATGCCATCAATTTTGATGTCAAATAATCAATTACTGAGTAAAAGAATGGTACATTATTTGACTTTGTCTCAACTGAAATATAATGAAAAAAATGACCCAACGGTGATCCAATCTTCTGATTGTGCAAATTCTTTTTGCATCTCTAAAAATACAATTTTATTATATTTTCACATGAAATTATATTATTTTCCGTATACATTGTACTGGTATTCTTCTGTTATGCCTAGCAAAATTAACCATGTCAAATAGATGCTAAATATTAAGATACGTTGTTTCTTGGCATACAATTTTAGTATTTATCACTACAAATATATTTGTGCTAAACAGAAACAATAATTTGCGGCAAAATTTATTTTAGTATTTTTAAAATTTGAGACATTATAGGAACCTTCTGTTAGACTGAATTTTCCCCTAAATCTAAGCAAAGTAGAAAAAGAAGAGAAAATAACATTTGTCTATAGATTACTTTGTGCAACTTAGATGTATTATAGTATATTTATATGTGTCTACGTCCATTTTAGTTTAGTTAAATATCTTGACAGAGGGTTCTAGAGCGTTTGCATGAGTCTAACAAATATCTTGACTAAGAATTTTGGAGTGTATGACTATCTATATTAGGTGTAAGAAAATAGAGAATTTTAGAATGTATGAAGTGTCGATAAATGGTTTGTCCTTGAATCCTCTCTCCTGCCCTTGCACGCTGAAATTTCTCATTTCTTGGTTCTTTTATGGTCAAATCTTACCTTCTTATTCTTTTGGTTCAACAATTTGTTGCCAACTCATGTGTGCTCCGTATTTGGAAACGACAATGTTTTTAACATGCTAGAGAATTTAGAACCCAATCTAGGTTTTTAGTATTGTTCCTTGGTTAGATCTACTAAGAACTAGTGCAGTCCGTATAAATTGTGCAAACCAATCCGGAAATAACAACAACTTTACCTCCCTCTAACCCATCCTAAACCAACTCAATCCATCAAAATTTATACATCGAGTAATGGGGAAAACCATATATCCCGCCAAAGTTGTGGAGGTATAACCCTACTACATTGCACGGGCCTACTACTACCGACTCGTATAACTTTTGATACATGTGGATTGAGCCCCTATGAGGAGCTCTGGACGGGCGCCCTTATCGCTTTGGCCTAGAGGCTACCTTGGCTGAGATTTACATGAAAATTAGGTAGCCATGACTCTTATTTAAACAATCGACTATGGCTATTTAAATTTCTCTATCCACACACCAAAATGTGATATATAAATAATCATCACCATGAATGTCTCTCACAACGAAAGAGAGTTCAAAGATGTCGAGAACATATCCAGTGATACCAGCCTTTAGGTGATACCGCAATGTATCACATCTAAAAGGTTATAAAAAAAATTGGAAAAATTTGACAACATTGATATCACATATATCTATCATCTTATGAATTTTCAAATCCAAATTCTATCCACAGCTCGAGTAATAAAAAATATAAATCTTGTTGTATATAGTACTAGTTAAATACTATTCACTCCAAATTTGAATTTGGTACTATTGACAGACTTATTTCTCTTTTTCATTTTTGAGTTGTGGGTCAAATATGAATTTAAAATTGTATAACATGGTAAACACATATGGTATCAATATTGTTAATTTCTTTTAAAAATGAACAAATTTTTTAGATAATATCATATAATTGTATCGTGATACTCCCTCCATCCGGAAATGTAAGGCGTATTTTAATTTATTAAGATAAGACTTTGATCAATATTACTCTATTATATATGGTTTATATGATGCAAAATCATAATCATAAGCAAGTACTTTGAATACGAATCTAATGATAACAATTTTATGTCACATAAATCATATATTAATAAAGTAATTATTGGTCAAAGTGTTATCTTAACAAATTAAAATACGTCTTATATTTCTAGATGAAGGAAGTATCATACTCCCTCCCAAGATGTTGCCTTCGCCCTGGTAGGCTCGCCACGTGACTTAATTAGTGTCGTACAAATCTATGAGCGCCAGAGCCGTTGTGGCGGAGTTGTTCTTACATTTGTTTTTGGTTGTGGTCGTCAGCTTCATGAATGTCTACCTGAATGCATATCGATAGCGCACATAACTACTTTTTTCTCCCTGGACGCTGCCAGTTTCTATCGGCTTGCCGCTTTCTATCAGAGGATTGCAAAAGATTCACTTCCAGCATCTTGAGGACAAGATCGCAAGCAAGCTGGCGGCGTGGAAAGGCAAATTCTTCATGGCAGCAGGCCGTGCAACTCTTGTGAAATCCGTGCTCATTTCGCAGGCGGTATACCACCTCACGCCGCTGAACGTGCCCGCAAGTGTGCAGAATAACGTGGACAAACTGCGCTGGGCTTTCCTATGGGCGGGGGCAAACAAGGCATCAGGTGGAAAAATGCAAAGTCAATTGGGAAAGCGTTTGCCGTCCTACGACCGGTGGCAGCCTCGATATTTTGCACCTCGACAAATTCGCGCGAGCGCTTAGACTCCGTTGGCCATGGCTTCAGTGGACTGCCCCAGACAGAGCTTGGATTGGATTGAGTACCCCATGTGACGACATGGACTTGGACCTTTTCTATGCATCTACCATCATCACCATTGGGAATGGGGCCAAAGCTAATCTCTGGGACTCGCCATGGCTCGCCGGGGAACGGCCTAGAGACATCGCCCCAAAGATCCATGATATCTCAAAAAGAAGAAATGGTGTGTCCAAAAATCCCTTGATCAAGACGCTTGGGTCAGCCAAATTGATACGCACGAGGCTCTATCTGTTGTACTAAACTCTTTTAATTAATAAATAAGGCAAATCTTTTGCCTTCGTTTCAAAAAAAAAGATAGTATACAAAATTTTCACTAGTGCCGGAGGATCAACCCCAGCGTCAAGAAATTGGTTAATCAGTAAAGATACATGGATTTGGTGTCCCGCCCAAGAAAGAGACCCAAGTGTTCTGCAATTGCTTAATGCCACAAAGTATCAAGTGTGATCCTACTTCATGATTTATTGAATATATATCAAATATATATATGAGTAGATTACGTATTAGAATTAGAGAAATTATTATATTACAATAGAATATTACAAGAAGTGTGTATAGATTATGGATATAGTACGAGTCGAATTCTTATACCCGGGCCTATTATAAATAGAAACACCGCATACTGTAATCGTGAGCGAGCGAGCGAGAACGAAGCAACTCTGGTCGACAGAGGCGCAGTCAAACTACGAGTACCCAAAGATGTCTATGGTCCACATATAATATGTGGGGGCGGAACGCCTATAGAAGGGCTCTCAAGGATATAGTGTATTCACTGAACCCTGTTAACAAAATCTCGTGTCGTCTGGTGTGATTGCTTGTTTCTCAATAAATCGTCGTACGACTCTAGTTTTCGTAACACGATTTTTTTCTATCTTTACGCTGTCATGCATGATGCATCTCCAACAATCGGATGCTCATAAATATTTTCAAAACTCTGGTTTGAAAAGGTTTAATTTCTTGTGTACATCATAAATTCATAACATTACAATATTGATTTACAGCCTGTGTACATTTTGTTGTGAAGATTTGTTTGTATGATTATTTTATTTTGGTAAATCCAGGGGTATCATACTGCAGGGTGAGATATGAACTTTGCCTTATCTTATTCAGAGACACAGTATATCACATACATACATATCGTCCTGTGTATCAGTGTATGCATGTTAAGCAACTAGTGCAGAACATACGTGTCTACTGCAAGAAGCCAAGAACATTCTGTACCGTCGATAAGACCATGTACTAATGAGCATCTAGTCGACCTCGGCTTGCCCAACGGCCCGACGGCTGGCTATTTGGGCTGTAATCTGTACAGGCTGAAAACACCAGCAGAAGGCAAGCACACATGGACACAAAACTATAAATATTTCCCCAAACAAAACTATACTCATATATAGCCCAGCTCATATGGTTCGTCCTTCCCGTCAGCCGGGGGCGCGTGGTCCGGTCAGGTCACAAATATGACCGATGGGTCGCAGCAGCACTCGTCTACGAGGCAGCAGCAGCAGAGAGCAGCAAGACTGTATTTTGGCAGGATAAAACAAAGCACCTTAAATCAGTACAGAATGCACCTTCAAATTAGTACATAATGCAGAGGAGAGAAGTTTACCATCCTTCAAGGAAGCCAGGTTGCCTTTTCGGCGGTGGGGCGTACTGCGGCGGCGCCATCACCGGCGGTCCATTGTAATACCCTGCACGTGTTCCCGTCCCATGCATGAGCAAACAAGAAAAATGAAAAGGATGCAGCGTAAAAAAGAACGAGCACGTATGTATTCGATCGCTCATGCGTGGGACTCTAGTATATAAGTGGTGCTTACCTTGGTTTTGTGGGTACGAGTACCCGTACCTGCGATCACTCATGTTGGTCACTGGCTTCGAGTTCAGAATTTCAGATGGCTGTGCTGTACCATGGAGGAGAAGACGGCCGGCCTGCCCGGCCAGCCTTGGGCGTATAAATAGCGGTTGCAAACTGCGGAAAAGAGATTCTGCAGCACGATCACTGATGTTTAAAACGTCTAAAATATTCTGCGTGCGCCGCTGTCGGCAGCGGGTCCATCGAAGATTACAGCTGAGGAAACGAATAAAGCTCTTCGTTATCTCTTTGCTTTCTTTTGTGCTTCCCCTTTTGACTACTTTTTGGATTGTTCCTGTCTTCAACTTCAAGGCGATGAAATATCGTAAAACTGTAAGTTAGCCTGCTGTTGCTATTTACAGTTAGGTTAGGTTAGGCCAGAGCAAGTGTTAGCTAGAAGCTTGTAGAGATCAATATTGATGGGCAACGTTGTGTTTAGCAAAAGTCACTAATTACCACAGAAACTAGAGATGAGGAGAATCTAAACCTGTGCAATGTGAACAACAAACGCTCTTTTCTTCAGGAAAGGTAAAGAGAATGGCGGTGAAATCAGCAGAATCCAGAATCTCGGTCGATCGATCGAGCTAGCACATTGGCTCTCTCGAGCATGAGACAGACTGCCTGATCTTGTCGTCTCAATAAGCATCCGCAGACGCCATTCTTTATTTCTTTCACACGATTTATAACAACCTGACAACCATTGTCTAGAGCTTTAGCTTGCTATGCTATACCCTTTTAGGCACATAGGAGTGACCAGTGATGCAGAAGTGTGATTCGGAGAGCTTAAGATCTAAACCGACATAAGAGTTTACATAAGCGCCTAAATTTTTATGGTAAATGCTAACGTGTACATGTTTATCCACAAAAACGTGAGTAAGCAGTTGTTTTTTAGTTTATGTAGTCTTAACCGTCCTTTTTATTAGGTGATAAATATATTAGATTTTGGTTGGAAAATATGTCACGTGATCTGAAAACGTGTCAAATCCCTTCTCGTGTGTTTTTTCTGGGTTGAACAACTAGCATCTGAGTCTGCTAATATCAGGTTTTAAAATTGATTCCAAAACTTGAAAACATCACTGCTTCCAAACCGTGCTTCCAAATCAAGATTCGTTTTCACCATTGCGTCCGTTTCGGCAAGATCTTCAAAACAAGATCTGGATTGAGTATATTTTGACAACTTTCTTTTTTCTACTGTATTTTATAATATTGTCTACTGTATTTTTTGTGATGATTTTTCCTCCGGCATCATATGGTGCTACTATTGTACTGCATAGTTTAGTTGTCTATAATGTTGTTTGTCAGTTTTCTATTGTAATTGTGGGCAAGTATCTGCTGTATTTTGTCTACTGTATTTTTTGGTAGTTATCTACTACATACATAATTTTTTATAGTCTATTGTATCTTTTCTTATCCAAGACTCCTGCGTTTTCTCCCATTTAGCCGTAAAGATAGTTGTGAAAATATAGTAAAAATTTGATGAAAGAAAACCCAAAAGAACAGTTAAGTCCTTAGTAGGAGAAAATGAGAAAACACGTAAAACAATAGAAGAAAACTAAAAAGAAAAAACTATTAAAAAAATTAAGCGACAAAAAAGAAACAAAAACCAGAAAAGAAAGAAAGAAGTTGCTGGTCAGTAGCGATCTAAAAGAATATCTATCTAGTTTTTATGAAATAAACGTTTACCGGTGAGGCCAGCCCGTTTCGTTAGGCCAGATAAAATAGACAGATCTAGTAGGATACCAATTTCCAGCAACTGTCATCTTTGTAGAAAAATATACTAGAGCTTAGTACTGTCAGAGATATGATAGAATCAGATTCTGGAGACGTCAACCTCTTCAAACGACGAAGAATAAAAATCTTATCAAATTCTGAAATTAACTCCATCCATGGAAAAGCTAAATGTTCAGTGTAGATTAAGGAATGGAATAAATCATGTCAAACAAAGGAAGAACAAATCAATATGAACTAGCCTTGCTGACTTTGTTGCACCGCCAACAGGAAATTTAGCCAGCCACTGCTTTCCATTGTTCCCACGGTCTTTAAATTTGGGCGTACTGATCATTTAGGACCATGAGCTTTGAAACCGTATAGTTATCTCTTTAATTAAACTTACTAAAGGGGTTTATGAGAGGTTCAAAACCGACTTCACTAGTTTTGACTGCTTTGGTAGAAGATTGACCGTAACGCCTAGTCAGCAAAGCTCACATGTCTCAGCATGGTCCACATCATCTCTTCTTCTTCCTGTCGTTCTTTCACTTCTCCCAGGCCTTGACGCAAAGAGCCGGTGGGCATAAAGATCATCAAAAAGAACGGTGCAGTATGGTACATCACGAACGAACTGTATAATAGCAACTCGGACTCGTGAAAGAAGAACGTGAGGACTGACAAGCCATTCCAAAAAGCCAGGAGCACCCATGGTGGCCTTGGATAAGCGGACGACGAGCTCCTTGAGCTGGCGCCGCTTGCGCGCTCGCTTCGCCAGGACAGAAGGAACGTACAGCGACCCCGCGAACGCCCACCGCGGTGAGCGCATGGTTCACGAACGCCCGAGCAGAGCAGGGGAGGAGGAGCCACGATAGCAAGAAGGCCAGTGGGCAGCACGGTCGTCGCCTCTCCCTCTCGATGTCGCGCCCCACGCCGCCGGTCCACATTACCATCAACTGCGTCGGCTGCCGCTTCGTCGACGCGGCGGACCCGTGCTCCTCTCGCCGCTCGACGCGGACGCCAAGAAGGTGGAGCGGCGGCTCAAGGGGACTGGGCTGCCGTGCGAGACAAGCGAATGGGAGGGTCGCAAGTGCCCGCCCTCCTCACCGTTCGCCGCGGCGCCTCTGCGGCCGGTGGCAAGGTGGAAGGAGCGGCCCAGCAGCCGTAGGCTGTCGACGCATTCGTCGCGCAGGCTTGTGAGCATTCTGTCCTTGGATTTCTACAACTGCCCGCGCAAGAACACCACGGCGTGCGCCTCCATGTCTGGCCCGCGCTGCGCCGCGCGTCGCGGAGCTGCTGATACAGCTTCGAGCTCGGGTACGCGGTGTCGACCAACGGGCACGCTGTCGGAAAGACGAGGCCGGCGCCGGCAGGTACGAGAGAGAGGCGTGACAGATGAGATAGAAAGAAAGACACCTAAGAGATCTGAAGAGAGACAAAGGAGAGTGACACGTAGGCTTTGCTGCGTCATGCTGTTATGGTCAATTTTCCACGTACGTGATCAAACTCGTGAACCTCTTTAACAATTTTAAGGGTTAAATATACGATCTTAAAGTTCATGACGTAAGTGATTGAGACGTGCCAGTTCGAAGACTCTAGATGCAGTTTACTCTAAATAATAGTGTTATTACTTGGTGAATTCAGGATTCGGATATAGTATGGAAGTACACAAAATTATGCTTTTTTTTAGGGACACAAAATTATGTTTTTGATATCAGACGTAGAAAGTGAATTAGTGATGTAGTTGTACAGAATTCTATTTTAAATAAATTGATTTCTCTGATTAAAAGCAGAGAAAAATAATGCAAAAATAAGCTTTGCAACTGCTTTACATTTTCACGATTTCCCTTGCGAAAAGGCATGTTGACTATCTTCTCTAAGTGCACGAAATCTCAACCATGCACAGTAGTTTGAGTAGTACGCAAGCCAACACGGATGGGAGCCGGCTCCTCCAACTTGGCTCTTGCTAAGTTAAGAGCATAACTTAGCACATATCCACTACACAAAACACATCTGATATCTCTCCTCTGCTTAGTACTACTTGCTACTGCTCAGTTTTGGAGGGAAGAGAGGGAACGTATCTACTCAGGTTACTGCTAAAATGGGACCACTGTCTTTGCTACTCCCGCACATGGAGCTCCTCCGCACTGAACTACTAAATATGCCTAGTTCTGAACCCTCTATTGGAGATATATATGCTGAAGATATATTCTAATCATGAAGCTTTGGAGAACATCAGACTTATTATTTTGTTAAACTTCTGTAGACCTTTCAATTGTACAAAGTTGTTTGAGAAATATAAAACTTATTATTTTATTGAATTTTTTAGTTCCTGAAAGATTTTAGCTCAGTGTAAAAGAGTCAAGACTTGTTATTTTATTGAATCCAGTAAGTTATTTCGTTTCCTCTTCACTGTAAAGCAACAGCAGCAGTAGTACTAAAGCCCTAAAACAGAGGAGAGCCAAGTTGTGCTCCTAACTTAGCAAGAGCCAAGTTAGAGAAGCCGGCTCCACACGGATGGTATAGATCTCTCTTCCACCGGAAACCATGGAGAAGGCGGCGGCGGCGGCGGCGGCGGAAGAGGAGCGGGAGGAGGCGTGGGCGTGGAGCTGGGGTGCGGGCACGGACGGGCAGCTCGGGAACAGCGGCTTCCAGGACCACCACCTCCCGCAGCCGCTCCTCCTCCCCCCTCGCTGCCGCGGTCGCGTCTCCTTCGTCGCCGGCGGCGGCGCCCACGCCATCGCCCTCACAAGTACGTTCCACTCCCTTTAAAATATCCCATCTTAGTAGGGCCCTGCCCTGATAGGATTTGATCAGGTGAATTTTTCATGGTTTCTTGGTTCTCATCATTTTTGTGGAGAAAGTACTAGAACTGATATATGGCCATCGCATAAGTCGGTTAGATGCTAGATTGGTAATGAGTTTGTGCACGACGAGGTGGTTTTGGTAACCGTAGCAGCAGAGATTCACAAAGTTCAACTTGGATTGCAGGTTTCCTTTCTAGTGTACCCAGCTACTTCTAGGACATGGATCCATTGTCTTGTCTGGACAAACCTGAACCGCCTTTTGCATATATTCATTCAGAGAGTTTACGCTTGACCTGTTGGTTGTTAGGAACGGAGTTTTGTATTGCACAGATTTAAAACTGTCTCCTTGTCCTGAATCTGAACCTGGCAATTCAAGAGAAGATCTTTTATCCATAGTTCCATACACCCAGACATCGTTGTACTGCCAAGTGGATCAGCTAGCTTTTCAGTTCAGGGTCATCTTGTTGAGTAATGAGTAATTAAGCATCTCCTCGTGTTGGTCTACTCTTGGAAATTTTTCAGATCATGCAATTTTAATTATCCAGGGGTATTGCTCGTTGAAGATTAACTGTTTACTTGAAAGCCAACTGCATCTTGTTATCAACCTTGCTGTACCATTTTCATCAGCCCCTCAAGAAACTAATCTATGTATCAGATTACCCAACATTTCAGGTGATGGTGAAGTATTTACTTGGGGCAGAGGTACACATGGCCAACTTGGTCATGGTAATGGCGAGAACATCTCTCATCCAAAGTTTGTTAAGTTCTTTGAGAACTATACAGTAACCTGTGTGTCTGCTGGATGGAACCATTCTGGATTTGCTACAGGTCTCCAAATTCTAAAACCATTCTTTATTTTTAATTCCATCTTGATCTTCTATGTTTCATCCTTGAAATATTCTACTTCATATTTGTATATTAAAACTGCATATTTGCATTTTTGACCAAACCATTGCATCTTTTATTTTTGGCATTGGGCTATTGGTTTATTTTCTTTGAAAAGTGAACCATTACTGATGAGCTTTGCTGTGATGTTTCTAGTTCTATTTTTCAGATTCTGGGCAACTCTTCATGTGTGGAGATGGCTCATTTGGACAGCTTGGCACTGGTGATAACCAGTCAAGGAACTTACCTTTTGAAGTGGTGTCCTTTACCACAAAGCATGTTGAGAAGCTTGCATTTGGAATGCGCCATTCTCTCGTCTTATTGAAAGGTAAGTAAAATTATGACTGACTGTTACAGTGACAACTTACTTTTTTAAGTAAAACCTTGAGAGAGGTAATTAATCAATAATCTATTTTTCGACGGGAAAGAACAGGGGATGACCCTATGGAAGTTTTATTAAAAAAGAGTAAAATTCACTCGCGGTCACTCAACTTGCACGATATGCTCACTTTAGTCACTCAACTCCGAAAATGCCCATCTAGCCAACTAAACTTGATAAAAGGGTCCAATATAGTCCAAAGTGCACCACGCTAGCACTTCCCTTCCACATGGCATCCTAGTTAGCGTGTATGTCACGACTCTTCTATATCATTTTCATTCTATTATATACTCGCCGTCGGCTTCTAGCGTCTGTCCCGCTGCCGGTGGTGGTGGTGGTGGCCAAGGAGAGAGGTGGAGAGAGAGAGAGGAGAGAATAGGGGAGAGGGAGGAGTCACTGAAATGTGGGCCCTTCTGACTAGGATGTCGTGGTGGACCGGTAAACACGACACGTAAGCGATTTGGACCTCGAGTGAACCCTTTAAATAGTTAAGTGACCACAAATGGGCTTCAAAGTTGGATGACCAAAGTGAGCACACCGTGCAAGTTGAGTGATCGCGTGTGAATTTTACTCTTAAAAAAATGTACGTGCCCTTTCTAAAAGGGAAAAAGAAATTTTAGATCATCACAATCATAGGATCTTTCATATTGGACAACTGAGAATCTATGGAAGGACCGAACCATCTCTCCTGCATTGACACACTTACCAAAGTTGCCCATCAGTGTTACAAATGACACAGTCAATCTTCTTCCTTCCAGATAATTCAGTTTATGGATTTGGCTCAGCAAGACGAGGACAAGTTGGTAAATGTGTTTTTAGGAACCAAAAAATATATAATATTCCTAGATTAATTGATGGTTTTCCAGACTGTAAGATAGTAAATTTATATGCCAATGGAGATCACAGTGCTGCATTGAATGGTAAGCCTTGTAAATCTGCAGGTATCAGCTCTCTTCTTCTATTTAGTACTTAGCATAATTTCCCTTCCATTGCATGTTACAGAATCTGGTCAGTTGTACATCTGGGGAAGAGCACTAGTTGGAGAACATGATGATGACCAACCTCAGGCAATCTTTCCCTCTTTGAGTATTTCTCAAGTGGCATTAGGATGGCATCATGCATTAGTTTTATCTGGTAAGCACTGATTGTTTCATTTGAAATGAACTATATTTTCTGGAATTATTGTCAAATATGTTGACATTTTTTACTACAGCAGGTGTGTTGTACACCATTGGTGCTTATCGCCATCGAAAGTGTGACCCCCCTGTGTCAGAGAATGCTGTGGCACAGCAATTACATCCCACAGCAACAAGCAGTAGTCATGATGGTACTCCTTCTGATGTTTGATTATACTATGTCAAATTTGATCATATTTGGATTATGGTCTTTTGGGGACCAGCAGCTAGAGATGAAAATGGTTTATAAATAGGGACATGCTATTTGTACATTAGTCTTGCAAATACTGGCAATCTGTTTTGCGTCCTGTTCAAAACGAACTTTCAAGAATATGTTGAGCATTCACACAAAATAATACCTTTCCACGGTAAAATTTAGTAGTGCACACTTGGGGCCAAGGCGGGCCTTGATCCCCCGCCTCCCGCCCAACATTTTTGTAATTACATTGAGTAGTAGTGTTATTTAGGTAGCTTGGTGATTAGGCCTCAAAACAACTCTATTAAATTGTCTAGTTCATGCACTGGCCCCCTCTAATTTTTTATGCATTGCCCACCCCCTCTCAACAAAAAAAACCCAATTTCCCTCCGAGCTCCCTTACTAATCCTCAACACAAGCTTTCAAAAGCCTTCTCTATCCAGCATTCACTTGTAGTACATCCATATTCACCACAATACTTCCTCATATTTGTTCCATCTGTCTGATGACAATGTTGCATTTGCACCGCCCACACCTTCTGAAATTATCTTCTGTGACATGCAGAATCATCTTCATTGTCAAATTTAGAGAAAGTGCCCTCTATTCATGGAGAACAGGTGGTGCAAATAGCAGCTGGTACTGAACATTCCACCTTGGTAACAGGTAAAACGTTATTAAGAAAAGCTCAAAATGGCTACATAGAAAAGATCCAGAGTGACCGAGCCAATTGCTCTTGCATCTTTTCTCAGATAAAGGAGCAGTGTTCACTTGGGGCTGGGGAGAGCATGGCCAACTGGGTTTGGGAGATACTTGTGATCAGGTGGTTCCTCAGAGAGTAAATCTAGGTGAAACGAGCTCATGTTCTCCTGCTTCACTTGGCGTCTACTGTGGCAGTGGATTTACCGTTGTGGTAAATTTGGCTTAGTGGCAGATTAGTGACTGTTGTACCATATTTTCATTTCCACTCAGTATGCGACGAAGAAAAACACTAGATGCTTTCTTCTGATGTGCCCTTTAAATATCCGTTGTATTACGTCTTTAGAACAATTTACAGGCAAAATTTTGCTAGTTTATATGCTGGCCAAGAATGTTGTTTTTCAGAGTTTTCAGGTCAGAGGCGTTGCATGTGAACAGAGTTTAATTTTGAGTCGAAGCTCTGCCACTGGCTATGAGTATAGTAGTTGTTTGTAGTAGTCTAGTTGATTTCTTTTCTCTATAGAGTAGTACACCAGTTGATGAATAAAGCTTATCCAGAGCGCTACTCGTGCTTTCTTTTTCCTACAGCACTTTGTTTATAGTACAAATGTAACTATAGTAACCGATTTGCAAGGTAAGAGACTCTTGTAAACACATAAGAACTTAATTTAATTCGATGAGAACTCCCATGGTGCATGCTGAAGACAGAAAAAGTTGCGAACTACCGCACGCAACATTGTGAGTACAGTTACAGCTAAAGATCCTAGTATTGTACAATATCAAGCTGATTCCTCCCTTCCTAAGAGACTGCTGTTTATTAGAATAGATCATCATAAGCGATTATTTCTCTCGCTTTGTGGGTTGCTTGCGGAGCTGCTCTGGAGCTCAGGATGGTTGAAGCATGGCTCGCATTCTTCGTCGGATCTGCCGGGTCAGCTCGAACTATGCTTTTCGAGTTATTTGGCGCCTCGCTCGCCTGTACAACTAAAACCTGTATCACATGAAACAAACAACAATCAAGTACCAAAAGTCAGTAGAAGTGCAAGTAATTGATATCATTGAGTTTTTAGTAAGTTTTTTATGTGATTTGACTTTCAAAGACACTAGAACGCAAACATCTGAAAAACACACCTGTATGCTTGACATGAATTGGGCCAACAAAGTTAGCAACAATTTGAGTGGATGAAGCCAATGTCAACGGAATCTAATCCACAATCTCATGCAGTTGATGACAGATAAAAATGCTTAACTCTTTAGTCATCACTGAATTTTACAAGCGTTGGCATTTTATCACACTATAGTTATTGTTATGCGAGCACAATTATCACTTACAGAGCTCGACGAGTAAGAAAATTGATTAAACTAAGAAAATCTAGAATACTTGGAAAAAAATATGTAAACTACGAAGTGAATGACAAAAATAAATAACCAGATTAGCATTTAACGTGCCTAAATGAGCTAAAACCCACCAACGTAATATGAACCTAAAAAGAGCTACCAATGCCTAACATGAACTAGGTTCGTAAGAAGCATCGATGAAGTTCACACATTTACCATCAAATCTAGCTATTTTGCTGCAACAAGTAAACCTAATAAAGAAAGTTCGAGCCTTCACCGCATTTTGCTAGATTTTTAGAAAGTTAGCATCGACCGAATCCAACACAATTCGGCTCCCTTACTACTGAATCCAGAAACTCGACTTCACGCTTCAATAAACAAATCTCTTTACCTTCTTGGATCCGATGGTAACGCCGCCTTCGGGGTCGAGGGAGGCTGCAATGGCGGCCATAGCGGCGGCGGCGGAGCGGAAGGTGACGTATCCTGTGGCCGCGGCGGCGTCTATGCGGGTGCGCGCGATGGGGCCGTACGCCTCCAGCCGCGACTTGAGCTCCATCACTCCGCACTCGGGCGGCAGCCCGGCAACCATCACTAACGAAGGCTGCGGAGCAGCAGCCGGCGCCGGAACCGGAGCTGGAGCTCGCTCCAGCTCGCCGGACTCTAACTCCGGCGGGCCGCGGCGGCGCTTCGCCGTGGGGTCAGGGCTCTTGCGCCCGCGCTTGGCTCTGCGGCGTCCATTCATGACTCGAGTCCGTACAGATTGGGGAGTGGGAGCGCCTCAGCCTCGTGGTTGTGGGTTTTGTATCGCTGACCGCACTGAGATTCGTGCAGTGTTATTTTTCTATGCTTTTTTATTTTTTAAGAAAAAATCACGTAAACCTTTTTAGGGTCTATTAGACTTGATAGAGCAGCTGTTCAATTATAAATAAAAATGGATAAAAATGATAAGTTGAATATGTGTACATTCAAAATAGTAGTAAGTGTTAAATCCTCCCCCAATCCCCCAAAAGAAATGTTGACAACACCATTCACCAGTCCACAGTACAACATATTCTCCAAATCTTTCTTTCATCTTTATCAAAAATTAACAGAAGATAGCAGCTGAAATAATGCTCAAATGAACACATCAATGTCCTCGTTGCGTTTTAAATAGCATCACAATTCACAAAGGAAACTGCTGTTCAGCCGACAACAGAAATGCGCATGCGCGCGCAATAGGTTTGCATGCCACACAACAAGGTGGGCTCTGAAAACTGAAACGACGAGCTCCTGCTGCCAGCTACTTTCCTTCAGACCATACATGCTTCAGCTTGGATTTGCATAGAGCTACAAACGAACTCTGAAGTGGCGAGCCCATGCAGCTCCTGAGTTCTGATTGCCTTCCGGCCTCGGAGTGTCAGCCATCTTCAGTCATACTTCCATTCGTGCCAAAAGGAATGCGCTTGGATAAGCGGTGCTAAAAGACAGCATTTCTTGCTGGATCCGGTTCGTTCGCGTCAGATCAGGAATGCTGGCAGGAGCTTTTGGTGCATATGCAAGAAGGCTGACAGGTGCATCCGCACTTCTATGTGAATTGTCCCTGAGAAGTTCGTCCAGCAGCCTTTAGTGCTGTCCCTGCAAATCTGCTCCCATCTGAACGCCTGGCCACGGTTGTCATGGGTTTATATGCAAATGTGCTCAGATCAGGAGGGCTGTCAGCAGTTCCCATAGCTGTACTAGAGGATTTGCTCCGGTCAGGACGACCGGCAGTAGTTGTCGTGGGTGTATATGCAAATTTGCTCAGATCAGGACTGTCAGCAGTGCCCGTTGCTTTACGAGCACTTTTGCTCTGATCAGGACGACTGACAGTAGATCTTGCAGATGCATACCCAAATGTTCTAAGATCAGGAGTGCCAACAGCAGCATCTGCAGCTTTATTTGTGATCTTCCCCTGATCAGGACAAACAGCAGAAGTTTTCATGGGCCTGTATGCAAATGTGCTCAGATCAGGAGGACTGTCAGCAGTGTTTGCAGCATCACTTGTGAATCTGCTTTGTGAACGAGGACCTTTAGCAGTCTTATTAGCCGTACAGCTGAAGTTCTGTTCAGGAGGTCTGAGAATCGACCTGTGGCAGAAATAACCATGCAGTTATATAAACACTCATGGACAAAACTGGGTCACGTCTAAGCACTGATAAGTAAATTGTGTATACACGTGTACTTTGAATTTCTAAAGCTGCATACCTCACAGAAAGGGTATTCTTCACATCCTTTAAAGGAGCACGAAGGCCACTGGCACGGGAGCCTGCATATCTGAAAGATGATATCAGCGCCGCAAACTTATCCATTGATTTCTCTGCAATGCCACTGTATTTATTCACATGGGAAATATTGCACCCAAATCTGCCTTCAGAATTTGTGTTGATACCATCACAGGAATCAGCATCGCAGCCTGCATTAATTTCAGACATTATCCACGTGATCTCCTTAAGAACAAGACAGATACTCTGTCTAATGGCAGTTTATGGGACACAATTAATCTATAATACATGAAGAAATGCATGGACGATGGAGAAGCACTTAAGACTGAATCTAGAGCAGTAAGATTGGCTGAATGGCTGCGAAATGCTGAACATTTTTGCTTGGGACTAACAAATCATGAAAGCTTCATATGCCAAAAGAAAAGGATTCCAGGGAATGATACTTAAGCTACCAAATATTATTGAAACATGCACGATACATGAAAAGGAGTGAAATATCCCACCAAATTGCATGCATGATAACAAGCAAAGGATAAACAAAAGCTGATGTTTTTTACAATCCTTTTTAGTAAATCTTATCTTCATATCCAACATAGCAACAGAACAGGGAAAAAGTCCAAATTATCTCAGAGAAAAAATGACCAAATAAAAACAAGGTAGAATTATTACCTTCATCAGCAACTGGTGGACTGTCATAAGAACTAGTTGGCTGCAATGTTTCCTGCACAAACAGCATATTTAATACCAGCTATGTACCAACGCAGAAACTACTAACTGCCATGTAATGATAATAGCATTAAAACAATTACTTACATCTTCAAAATTTTGGAGATCACAAAGTTTTCTTCTCTTCAATATACCTCCAGATCTCCTCAGTTGATCTCCAGAAAGAGTGCAAGTACCAGTCTCACAGTTATCTCCATCGTCTAACTCATCTTCTCCTTGATTTGTGTAAACTCTCTTATCGTTCTTGAAGTATGAACTCTTTACAGTAATATTTCTATTAATAGGGACCACATTGCTTTCGGCATAATGTGGCACTGATCTGGATGGCTCCGTGTTGTGTGAAACTAATAATGGCTCTGCTATCCCAGGCAACATCCCTAGAAACAGAAAACAGAGACATAAACTACTGGAATCAACCCCAAGATCGATTTTGCATAAATAAACAAACCATCACATAATTTATAGATTAAGTCATGCATCGAAGACGCAAATTAGAGGTCTTACTCTCTAAGCAAGGATTTGTTGGTATTGTATTTCCATTGCAATAAGTGACCTCAACCTGAATAAGTCAAGTAAAATATGAGGACAACAGAAATATGTTTGATGTAGGAAGGTAGGACTAGGAGCGTATCAGGCATGTTTAAGCACTAAAGTGATGAGAAATACCTCTGTGTCTTCAATGCGTGGGTCCCCGAAGGAGCATTACTGCCTATGTTGCGAGAACTACAGTGGGGTGAAACACTGGCTGAATCATCCCGAGGGAAATCAGAGCTAAAATGCTCAGAACTACACTGAGAGGCGTTAATTGAATCATCTTGAGGAGGTTCAGAGCTAAAATGCTCAGAACTACACTGAGAGGCTTGAATATTATTTGTTGGCAAGCTAGTGTCTTCAATTGAATCAGGGGTACCAGAGTCTTCAGTCTGAGGACTGGGTAAAGAAGATTCATTCAGCATTTGCTGCTTAGGTGTAACCTTAGGTGCCCTGAACTTCCGTTTTGCCTCAAGCGATGCTAAGCCTTCTAGATGTCAAGGATAATACAATGGACAGTTAAATATTGTGCATGAATGACGCCAAATAACCCAATCAAACAATTGGTATGAACGTTGATAGCATACCACATTTGTACATCACCTTCGCCTGCTAAAATATTTGGGGTGGTGGGGTGGTGAAACTGTTCAATAAATGATCTAAAACAGGTCTGGGAACCCAGAAACTAACAACATTCTAGTCCAAGGCACTTCCGTGATTGTATATTCGTTATAGACATGCAGCTAGGAGATCACTGTAGTAAACCTAATTGATGCGAAGTTTCTTGAATAAAATTACAATGTGTTAAGAGGATACAGAAGTAATTTTTCAATATGTTTTTCTGGACAGGCAAATCTAGCCTCTTCTTTCCATTTGAAGGAACAGTAGACTCTCTGATTGGATAAATTTTATCAACAGCAGGTGCACTGTACTCACTTTTGGCCTGCAACGTATGCATACATAAGGCAGATAGCAATCTCAACAAGATAATCAGGAAAGAAGATATAATTACATGTTAGTAATTTGCGTGTCCTGCAACATAACTAAGTGCATGCTTATAATGTTTGATAACAAGTGATACCAAAATAGTATATTCAGTAAAAGATGCCAGAGTCGAGAAAAAGTAAGAGATGCCAAAAGAAAAGGAACATACAACCATGAGCACCTATATCTACTTCCATTCTTCCCTTTTGGCAAGGAACCTTATCTAATTTCTAACTAAATACTCTTGTTATTTCCCCTTTTTTATATATATTTTTTACTGGACTTGATTTAATGTTATGCTCAGACTTATCCAAGAAACATTTCCAAAAGCCCTCTTGTTTGTTTCCAATCATGTATTCGTGTAATTATATCGTGTTTTTGTTTGTGCATATGCATGTCTTTACATGTGCAAGACTGAGAAGCAGAGGGGAACGAAACTACATTTGTACGAACAAAGCACCAGCAAACCAAAATGACAAATTCGTAAAGCATACGAGAGGGAAAACAAGCCTAACTTTCAAATAAATGTACGTCAACAGAAAAAATTCTTCTGAAAGAAAGAAGGGTGTGAAGAAGTAACAACACAAAAGGGAAACAAACCAGTACCTCAAACGGTTCCTTTGTAAGTGGATCAATATCCCCTAGAGCAATACCCTTAACAACAGCCTGTGGTAACCATGTATAAACCAATTAAGGAAATGCTCCAGTGCATGAAAGTAGAGTTCCTTCAGGGGGTAAAGCAATGTAGAATTACTGAGAGATATGGTGTCATCAAATGGCCCTTAGTTTAATTTTAAACTCTCCTATATGCAATGGTCATTAGAGAGAATGACCAAATAATGGAAGAAATCCATCTATGGAGTATATAAAACAACAGGTTATCATATCATATTTATATAATGCCTAACTACAAAAATATAAGCTTGGCAAGGATATGGACCCAAAAAGTCGTCTTCACTGAGGTCATGAGGAATGCCAGACAGATGAACAATATCTTCTGTCGCCGGATCATAGACCCTTTGGAACTGAAATGCCCATATTGCCTTTTTGAAGTTCTTTTCATATTGAGGTGGAACAGAAACAGCATTGTACCTCAGGTGCTTGATTACCTGAAATCAAATGGCCCTTAGTTTCTAAATTGTAAAGCTAGAAAGGGGCTGCACACCATCACACTGCTCAGCGGTAATTGATCATTTGGAAGCATGGTTATTTAAACAAAAACCTCATTTGTATTATACGGTTTCTGCGTTGAATAACAAACTACAAGATAATGGCCTGATAAAAGCTGGATCAATCAATTTTTTGTTTAACTCTTGTAGCCATTTCTAGAACTATTTATTCTGCTTGCGCACAATGCATATCTGTCCTTTCCTTAGGTCTACCTTGTCTTTTAGGAGGGCTATGCCACATGCTTTATAGTTTTTTCATGAAACAATGAAGATAGTATGCGTAACAGATAGAGAAGACAGGGCCTACCTTCTCATGACTCTTAAGCTTTTGGATGAGTGCATGAGCTCGTTTCACACCCATTCCCGGCAATGATGGAAGATAGTCACAGCCACTTAGAATACACATCTCTAATAACATTTGTTTCGTGAATCCATTAAAGTCAAGCTCCCTGTTTCGTTCTAATCGCGAAATCTGGAACTCGACACCTTGCCCAAATTTGTCCATCTTGAAAATAATCTGTTTATTACAATAAGATACATAAAAATTAGAGAACACAACCAATGTTCTCACTGAGAGAAGGAGGGAGGGGGGAGAGAGAGAGAGCGCCGGGGTGGGTATGGAAGATGTTGAGGGCAGAGAAAATGGTTCTAATAGTGCGCTTACTCTAGAACAGCCAAATGGTATCAAATCTGAATCCTCGGTGATTACAGCATCAACAAGTTTGTTTACAGACAAGAATGTCATTTGTGCATCTGCTTCATAAGGCGCAACAATATAATCAACCTTTTCTTGCTTCAGTACCTGCATTGCATATTTTAAAAACACCAATTACACAAGTCGAACCAAATACTCATTCCTGTTAGAAACAACTTTAAATAGGTGGTAACCAGTTAGTAACATTACATGGAATTTACATCTCTACCTGGATCAGTTCAGAAGCAATTCTAGGCGTAATGTCAACAGCTTTCTGATAACACTCAAAAGCAGCACGTGAATTCCCAGCTGCTTCATGTTCCCTGGCACGCTCAAGATTTTCCTTCCGTGACCTAAATGATGGCATGCTTAGCATCCAATAACTCATAAAACGAAAATAAAATGCATCAGAATAGCATAGAGAGTAGAGCCCCTTAACCGGTCCACCTTTTGGTAGTAATATTACAACTGCGTTATACAGGCAAAAACTAGAAAGCCCCAGCTAACCATAACACTAGACCATATGTAAAAAACAATTAATTTTAACATTATGTAACGGTAATGCAAATGTTCCTCGGCAGCTGAAACATAGGCTGTTTCTGAAGTTCTAAAAAGGAACACACCTTGCACGTTTGATCTCTTGATCACCCTTCATTGGCAGAAGGCCTCCATCAAATACAAGAATTGGTTTCACGCCATGGTGCCGCAACAAGTTAACCCTATGCATGCAGTACTCAATATGCCTGGTTCAAATTCAGGGGTGGAAATCACAGATGAGTTTATGGTGCTGTACTCCAAAGGTGATAGTGAATTGGAATTGTAACTCTATGGCCCTCTGCATTGTGATTTCATAACATCCAAACTACAACCGCATCAGAAGATGTCCCGGTACAAAAAGGCCAGAAATGCTCATGTTAATATTTATAGAACCTTTCGAGCATAGACCACTTACAATAAAATTTTCACGAATTGAAATGGTTAATTCTTGGAACTAAAGCAGAGACAGATCTTTCCCAAATAGGTTTCTTGGATCGAACCAACCTAAACATACAAGAAATCTTGGGACTGGGGCAGATAACGAAATACTGTAAATATGCTGCAAATTTTTAGGGGTAACACAAAACAAATGAAGTGCATGCCCTTGCAATCCTGACACAGCACGACAAGAAATCTCCCCCACAAAACGCAGAAAAATCTTGACGAGTCCGAAGTAAGGTTCCCCCATTTATCCTTCCTCCGAAATTGGTTCACCAATCCGGAACCAAGCAACAAACCAAATCAATAAATCCCTGGCAGGACCAAGCAGTTGGGTTGGTGGGATCAGTACTTCGAGCGGCTGTCGATACGTCGAAGGATTGGGAGCGAAATCCATTCCAAAGAACTACATTTCCTGGATCCGTCGATTAGGTTTCGGCAATCGGGGGAACGGATCAAGAAACCCTACCGGGCTCAAAACTACTTTTTCCAGGGTCCAAGAAAGGGGGGGCGGGAGCGGAACCTGGTGGTCGGGATGCCATTGCAGAGGCGGTCGCCGCAGGAGAGGGCGCCCTTGTGGAGCCAGGAGTAGGTGTCGACGGCCACCTTCTGCCCCCTCAGCTCCTCCACCCCAATGGGCGCCATGGTCGACTTCAGCTGCGGCAGCAAACCCTGGATCCCCATTGCCGCCGCCGCCTCGTCTCTCGTCTCTCGTCGCTCTTCTCTCTCGTCTTTCTCTCTCTCTTTCCTTGTGACGTGGGGTTTTCTTGGGAAGGGAGAGGGAAGGGCCGAGGGCGGGAAGCAGCAAAAAAGGAGGGAAGGAGCAAAATGAAGGGCTCAAGACCAAGAGTCACCCTTTTTCTTTCTTCCTCCGTGCTTCTATATGTTATTTTAGATAATGTGCAGCTTACGTGTACATTTCGTAGAGATATGCAAAACTATCGGAAAATCACACTTTATTTCATATTTCACGTAACCGTGCACATACAATATTTCTCGTAATATTCGTTGCACGGTAAATATACTAACATACGTGTTGAACCATATTTAAAATATAAGTTTAAGTATTATTAAAATTTATTTCTTCTCGCATAAACCACTTAAAAGAAAAAAGACCAGACATTAAGTATATGTTAAATCGTGAGCTATGAGCCTGCACTTAAGAGGTAATTAGTAGAGACTGATTAGGAAATTAATTATAACTGTAAAATGAAAGATAATTTCTAAGCACCTAACTTAGATTGTGAGCCGTTGGTGAGAGATTTATGTACGGTTCAGATTAAGGGCATCTTTAGATTGAAGGATTTTCAATGGAATTTTATAGGATTTAAATTCATATGAATTTTTCCTACGGAGGCCCTTTGGATCACAGGGAATGAGGTCATATGAATTCTATGAAATTCCTATGTGTCGGCGTAGAGACGTCTCTAGCGGTGGTCCGGTTGGACCTCCTTTGGGATTCGGCCGGGGGCGTAATAGGATTCTTCTTATGAGCCGGTGCCGGATCGAGAAGGGCGTGAATTTGATACTAAAGACACAGGGATTTATCCAGGTTCAGGCCACCCGGAGGTGTAATACCCTACGTCCTGCTCTTTGTGGTGCTGTGTTTGTATTGATTCGATTGAGACTATTTAGGTGTTCTTCCTTACAAGAGACTAGCTTTTCTACTAGCATGAAATGTCTGGAGCTCAAAGGAGTCTAACTCAAAAAGCTCCAACCAAAAGATCCGAACCCCTTGCATGGCCTTGGAACTCCCCTTATACAGCCGGGGGTTTACCACAGTGGCCAAGGGGTACTGCAGACGACGTCGTGGGCGCCAAGAAGCCGCCCACTCTCACATTTAATGCGCGCTGCTGATTTTCATGCCGGACATCTCCCCGCCATGCTTTGGAACAGGGACTCCGCCCGCTTTATACCCGGTGGGTCCCTCGAATGCTGACTTACCGGGCTCCTTCTGACAGAGTGGGTGAAACATCCGCTCCTGGGCCCCGGGTGGCAGCGACCGACCGCGCCGCGGGACGCGCGGTGATTTGACCCAAAGCGGGCACAGAAGGTTGACAGCGACACGGGTACGCGGGGCGGCGCACCCGGTCGGTCAACAACCCTGTCAGGCGGACCCATCCCGCGGCAAGAGTCATGGCAAAAAGGGATTTGCCCTGCACGGATGGGACCGGGCCTGACCGATATCATGCCCGCACAGGGCTTAGCATTTAATGTCCGAATGACAGGCATTAAATGCCTCTGCCGGGGCTGAGGCTTGCGGGAGAAGCCAAACACTACAACGGCGTGCCCGGAAGAGGGCCCCACAGGGGGACCCCACGACCCCCGAGTGCTCCGATCCCGAGCGGCCCCTTCGGCTCCCGAGGGGTGCCGGCTGTCCCGAGTTGTCCCCGAGTGACCTCGAGCGCTCGGGGAGCGCTCGCTGGAGGGTCGCTCGGGGCCCCTCACGGGGGAAGCGCCAAAAGGACCGCTCGGGGACTCGTCCCGAGCAATCTCCTAGGCCCCACACTCCTCGGGACGCCGGGCGCTCGGGGGGAGGACCCCGAGCGCTCCCTCGACTCTTGAGCCTTGGGGCCTCGGGACCCAAGGCCCTTTCAGCAAGTTCGGGCGAACGCGACGCTCGGGGAAAGCCCCCGAGTATCCAGGCTAGACCGCCGGGCCCACCTATCGCGGCGGCGGGGTCCTCACTAACCCGGCCGCCACGTGCCTCGCCCTGCGGCCTTTGGTTGGCCTCCGCTGGCGGCTCGGGGGACCCTGGGCCCCATTCCGCCGACACTATGGAATGGCTCAATCCATAGAAAATTTGAAAGAATTCTAACATGTGTTTGGATCTCATAGAAAATTTTCTTTGTCTTGCATGAATATTCTATTTCTTCAGATTCTTGCAAAATTCCTATGGAGCATCTAAAGAGCTAGTTTTATATATTCCTGTGTTTTTATTTCCTGCAGAGTTCTACAAGTCATGATATTCTATTTTTATATTTTTTTATTTATGCATTTTGAGAATCTTATGTTCTAAAGAGGCCTTAAAAGTACTAAAAGTATTTGCTTTCTTAAAAAAAAATTGTACTTCGCAGCCTCGTAAAAAGCGGTTATGCTTTCCTGCCATAACAGCTTATTTTCGCAAAAAGGTGGCAATGCAGGCAGACGCATGTCGTATCACGAAAGTGAACCCAACCAGGTGAATCGAGAGAGCGTGTTCAGACTCCAGAGTAGTGAGTAGTACACTACCACGTGATGTGACGGGGGATCTACCAAGCGAATCGGAAAAAAGAGGGAGGCCGCGCTCCATGAACAATATGAACTTTTTTCCCCTGTCTGTATGTACAGTAAGAATCGCCCATGTGCCATGGCAAACTCATCCGCTCGTGGGATCGGGTGCAACGGCGACGACGCCGTCGTAATGCACCAATAAAGAATTGGAATCACAATGTCAGGTCAGGTCAGCCCGTCTGCTATCTACGTGTGACGCCAAAATGAGCATATGCACAAGAACGACGGCGACTCCGGTAGGTACAAAGCCGCTGTAGTGTGATGACGCGCCGCGCCGCGGCGACCCGTTCACGGCGAACTGCCCCGTGTTCACGTACTGGTTCTTCCCTGACGACGTGGTAACATTGACGGACAACGCGCCTGACAAACGAAGAAGTTTATGGTTAGTCGTGGGGACGGCGACCACAAAGCAGAGGAATTGATGGTTGAAACTGCACTTGTAAGGAGAGGAATTTGATCTTACAGTCGTAGTCCGCCCAGCCCATGCGCATGTTCCCCAGGTCATACACAAATATCTTATCCTTTAAAACAAGATCTGCAACAATAGGGACCAAACAATCAGCACGAAAACACCAGGTTTGAGAGATGGCCTTTGCATTGCATGCTTTGGACCCTTCACAGTAATTAATTGATTATTAATGTGAAGCTAGTACTTTGGAATTGGTCAGTCAATGTTTGCATGATAGGATTATTCAATGTTCTCCCAAGCCTGAATACATTTGAGTTGCAGACGTATGCTTGCAATTGGCACAATTGTTGAGACTTTTGTTGAACACTTAATTTATCTCAGACATCCATGACGGAACAGCAGCTTTAATAGCTAGATATGCAACTTATACTGGCTAATTCAGTAACTAACCTCCAAGTATAGTGATTCCCTGGCTCCTTTGCCAGCCAATGCACCACAATACATTGTTGTCCTGCAAATAATATGGTATCATTGCATCTTAGACAAGTGCGCCTAGAAACATTTAACCAGATATGCAAATACAAAGAAATTTAACCAAGGGAAGCATCAAAAGGTAGTTATGCACGTACAATAGAACCCTGCTGCAAAAGATAATTCTCTGGCTTCACTGTCATTGCAGCACCACCCTTAAAATATAGTGTTGCCATTGGAAATGACGAGTCAACACTGGTAGAGAAGTAGACGACATTTGTAAGTAATTCAACATTCTAAATGACATGAGATGTTAATTTCCTTCTCAGAAAGAAGAAAACCTGCTGGTAGTAACAAAACATTGGGTCCCCTTGTTGACAAGAGAGCGTACAGATGGAGAGACTGCAGCCGCTATCTGCAGATACAAATCATTAGAACTAATAATTGCATGATAAATTAATTAATTTAAGTAATGTAAACTGGTCACATATTGGATGTTCCAGAAAAAAGAAAGAAGAATGAAGTGTGTCGTATGGAGTTTACCGCACTAACAAACGGATCATAGGCTCCATCTACAAGGTATACTAATGTTGTTCCTGAATCCACAATTGTTCCTTGTGTATTTGATGTTGTAAACAAGGAAGAATCAATGGGTAGCTTTTGACCACTGACAGCAATGCTCTCCAGATTCAAGTTGTAATGAGGCCTATATTTCATTAAAAATATTAACACAAAACAGTGTTTAGTATCAAGAATTCAGGAGGTTACACAATTTATCATCACCAGAAATGGTAGTCCACACTCCACAGAACAAAAACTAGCTATATTGTTGGCCTCTCACCACATAAGGTGAACCCACTTTTCTTCGAGGGAAAAAAAGGAAAAAAGAAAAGATAACACAAACACACACTTAATGTTGGGAAATTAAAGACTCTACAAAGAAATTCACTAACAAGTATTTCAGAAATATTATAAAGACTAAAAAACAAATGATCGGATCTGTTATTACATTTGCATCAATCATTCTTTATCCTCCCATACTTACCAGTTACAACCACACAGGTAACAGAAGTATGGCTACTGAAACAAAAGAGAACATGCAGCATTCTGAAGTTCTACACTCAGAAGTAATTCCAGGAAAAGAACTTACTGCGATGGAACGAGCGGAGTAAACACTAATCCTGGCTCCACAATTCACCAAGAACAAGAATGCCACCACCATTGTCTGAACCTTTCAGGCAATGAGAGAATGCCTTAGGGGATACTCCAAGAGAGTACAGTTGTGAAATGACAGACAGTGGATGCTGTCCAAACCCAAAAATCCCATCAACTGCCCTATCTGTCTTCATCAGGTCCCCTGACTGTGAGTTGCTGCATCTGGTTCAAACAAAAATGTTAAAACCATGTGAGGCAGCAACCACGAAGAAATTCTACTCACCATGTTAGGCAGCAAATTTCATTGTTAAGGTAATGACTAAGCAAAATTGCAACCGAAATGCATAGTTAAACATTATACCACACACAGTTTATTTAATTAAACTAAGAAGATCATCAGAACGTTATAGACTCCTATCACTAAAAAAATTCATACTGAGAAGCTAACTTTTGAAGACATAGCATCAAGGCTGTTAACATGATGCAGTGTACATGTCAGAGGATAGCCATTTAATCAGTCAACAGCAAAGGATGTACTGATACTTGTCATAGCATGCCAACATCTTTTCACTAGAGAATGACAATATAAACATTTCAACACTTGTTCAGGATGACTATAAAGGAAATTGATATTTTCTAGTGACAATTGTTCTCCTACACGTCAACAAGAAAAAGAACTATGCTTGCAATAGTAACTAGCAACCTGTTAGTTTTAAAACATGCATTTTTCTGCCATTAGATCCATCATTTTATACCAACCCAGTCAACAAAATGATCTACTTTATTCGCACATGTGCCATAAAGTGTTAACATGTAAATGGTTCACATTATCAAGGACCAACAACATGTCAACCCTCCTAAACTTGCACAGCTCTAGCTAGGTTTCTAATGGTATCTTAAGTAAAAGACCGTCAGTTATTAATGGTAAATTCACATTATTTGATGCGAATTTAAAAAGATATAGGACTCCAAGGAAACTGTACCCAAAAACGACAGAGGCAGAAGAATTGGCAGTCTGATCATTTCCCATGACAGTGTCGAAGTACATGGTGTCAGACACGTAGTACCCTGACGTGCCACTTCCATCGCCATACGTGAAAGTATAACCACATGGGCTGCTTGGGGAGTCCGAGGTTTGGCAGACTGCTTCCCCTGTTTGGAGGGCAGCCGTGCACCTATCATCCGAGCATGGTATCTTAGATGATGTTGATGAAGTGTCAGGGTTGAAGAACTCCAGCTCGATCTGAGAAAGAAGCAAAGTAGTAACCCAATCAGAAGGAACTTCCTAGCTAACAGGTAATTCCATCTCAAGGGAGAAAAAATATTCTGAGAATATATCTATTTTCTTAGAGAGATGGATAAGACAACGGGGAATGATTGCCTCACATTGAGCCCACTTGATGTCGGGCAACCCGTGCAAGGGCTGCAAGCAACCCACAAGATGTCACTGCCAGTGTCAATTTGGACAAAGTATTCCTTCCCTGGGTTCCCCAATTTCACACGGGTAAAATAGAGCCTGTAAATTCAAATTTTAGGATACAGTAATCACAAAAGAGTGTATTATGTTATAGATTGAAAAGAGGCATCCTTCTGATTCCAGATAACAACAAGCCCAGTTGCACATATGAATTGATGTGATGATAATGCCAAAAAGGAGGTTGATCAATCACGACACAGTGGTAAAATTGAGGAATAAATTGAAATTTGCATCCTAACCAACTCGAGGATTGGCCAAAAGAAATAGGACGCTGTAAGACATATTGCTACATCCGGGTAATGAATTAAACACGTGATATTTTTCAACTGTCTAAAGGGAGTTGAAGGGCCTATGGCAGTAAAACATAAATCCCGACTAAAATCACAAATTTGGGATAAGGGGAGGGCTCTTAGCATATGCCGTTACACACACTGCAAGCATTGGCAAAAACAAAATTGCTTCTCTTTGGGCTGGCAAATGGCAAGTAATATATGTGTATCCATCGACAATACATAGCTTAGTATTTGTAAAATCTATGCAAAAGAAGACGCCTGCTCAATACTGGGTAACAAAAGGTATAGGCTTTCCTAATATATTTTTGAGATCACTCCGAAGTCCCGGTCTCTACACCTTATTAGACTAACAAACTCATTTTCCTTGTCTGAATTGAATGTGCAAACAAAAGCTATGTCAGCAAAAAGAGAAATCCCAAACTGCAGCTTCAGCAGAAGAAATTGACTTTAAGCAAAAGCAAGTGAGGAAAATGAAAGAAAGTAAGGATTGCAACGAAAGAAACTGTCGTTGGCAACAAAATTTCTGAAGGCCTACGCACCAAGAGAAGAAAAGCATAAGAAAATGAGTTATTTTTTTCAAATTAAAGAAAATGAATTCTTTTGGTGATTGGAACAAACAAACGCATAAGAATTGGGCTCCCAATGTGCATCGACAATCAAAAAGGTACAATCCCACAATGAAGTACACAAAGGCTGAGCGAACTTGTCAGAATAATCACATTAAAACGGCGATGAAAACGAATCTAGGGGGGAGCAAGCCTCAGTCATTCCAAGCAAATTCAGCTAAAAAAGAGCAAATGTTCGTGAATAAACATCCCCAAAACTCTGTAAAAAGTAACAAAAAAACTTGCAGAATGTGCGCAATATCCACCAGCAAACAAATTCACCAAGTAAGGGTATAAACACTTCAATGGCTCTGCCTTCAGCTGAGAAACAGAGCGTATTTAAGCAGCCACGCCAATGAATTGCTGTCCACAGTCCAAATTAAACTATGTTCTCCAACACAGGAGAACGCACGCGAAAACAGACAGATCAATCTAACAAGCAAAGCAACGACAATTTCAGCTCAACGCCCACACCACGAAGCTTCGAAACAAAACAAGCTCGAAGTTTCAACGCCTCCACCCATCACATGCAACCAAACCAAACAGAACCGAACTGAACGAATCACACGGAAAGCGATGCAGCTCACCCACCCGACCATGAAGGGGTTGGCAGAACCTTCCACGGGGAAGTCCACCACGCCGGCGACCCCTCCGAGCAGCCCCCTCCTCCCGTGCCGCGCCCGGTCCCGCTCCTTCAGGTGCTCCGCGGGCACCCCCTTATGCGGCACCGCGCGCTCCAGCGTCAGCGCCGCCGGGAACGGCGCCGCGGCGGCCGCCCGGGCGAGGAGCAGCACCGCCACCGCCAATACAGCGGCGGCCGCGGCCACCAACTCCGGTGGCCTCATCTGCGGCGCGGAGGTCTCCCCCACCTCGCCTCACCTCCCCGACGCGGCGAGGCGAAGGGAGAGAAGAAGGCACTCCTTGGCGAGGCGGCTGCGCGTGTGCGCGTAGCAGTTCTGCCTCTTTTCCGCTTAAGGGCTCGAGGTTGCTACTAATTAGCTCTACACAATATATACCCCTGCGTCCTGGTCTCGATTTTAGAAATATGAGAAGTTTAGGGGGGAAAGGTGGGAAGGGAGGGATGGGATTACGTGTGGGCTATCTTCTGTTCCGCCGCTTTATAGTGTGGGCAACGTTTTTTCTTGCCTTTCCTCTTTGCCTCTTTCCTCTTCTCCCTCCCTGCTTTCCTTTCTCTGCCATTGACCATAGTGATGGGTTTTGTTTTGCTTGATTTGGTTTCGTTTGGTTTATTCAAAGACAGGCCGCTAAAATTATGATAGTGGAGAACTCAAAAGAAATGATGATAGTGGAGAACTCAAAAGAAAATGATGATAGCGGATGGATTAGATTAGTAACCCCTATTTTCTTTCTATGGATACTATGGATGATAATGTTGAAATATCCAATGAATTATTGTTGTCATGTACTTTAGTAGTCTAAGAGGAGACTACCAAAGTACCCCTTATGTTAGTACTTGAATTATTCTCTAATAAGCTTGTTTTGGCTGATATTTTAATACATCCAATAGTAGTTGTCGAATGTATCATCTCTCTAAATAACAGTAGACGATAGGCATCTAAGAATTAACGACAGTAATACTATTAAAAAGGCATTGTTGGTTGTCATTTGGCATTCACACAAAACGTCTAATAGAAAATACTCTAGCATCCATTTTTCTTCACGAATCTTTCATAGTTTGGAAAATGAGCTAAGTTTTGGAAAATTTACAAATTTTGTGCACAATACATGTAGAAGTTTTTTTTTAAAAAAATCAACAAATCTCAACTATTGGAAAAAAACGTGATATGTATCCATATAAAAAAAATCCCAAGAACAGAATCAATCCTGTTTGTGAGACTCTTCTATTTCTGCATGGATATATACTACCTCTTTAATTATCGCCAAGAATTGCTCGAAGATTTTTTTTCCAGAAACTCCAACGTGTGATTCCCACGAAATTTACAAAAAAAATATCAAAACTTAGCCTACTTTCGCATGATATGTCCCCATAGACTAAACACATTTCCTTCTCGTCAGCACTAAGACGTACTGACATACCTAAAGGTCTCGATTGCACCAATTATCTTTCCACACCGTTTGACGAGCTAACTCGAAAGCATTGCTGATCATTTTATATTTTTTTTGCGGGAAACATTGCTGAAGTATTCAACCCTGACCTCAGCAACAAAAATGACACGAGAACAAAATAATATAAGAACATGCATGAGTGGGGGAGAAACTTCTCGTCCGTGTGAGCTGGGAACGTTCCCACCCAATGATCAGAAAAACAAACCTTGACGTCAAACCAATGACTCGAGCATCTCCTCTTCTCCCCCTTTGATGGGGCAGGTACGTATCTTCTTCTAGGCAGGTATAACCGGTGCATGCCGTCGTCGTTGGCAATTGCTGCCTGCTCGCATGCAAGTGGTTCAGGCTGAATGAACCGGACGGAAATTATTGTCTCGCATGGCGCAGTTGCTGCCTGCTTGCAATCGCAAGGTGTGTCGTCGTCAGCTTTTGCCATTCGGCAACTGATCTTGCACACACACCCATCGCCATTATCCCACCACGGCACCCCAAAATTCTGCACCAAATGTGTACTCCCTTGGAACTGATACGGATAAAGAGAAATGAATTCTGTGGTTGGGGGTTGGCTTAGGTACTTAGGTGCATAGATCACTAATATCTCTGTGCAATTATTTTCCTTGCCGGGTGTTATATATCCAGTTTGTATTCGTGAAAAAAAGTTCTATCCAATTTCCATGCAGTTCTCTACACACCTTACTTGGTTAAGTTCAGTTATACAGTAGCGTCAGTGTCGTCGATAACAATGTAACGTACCCGCACGAACATAAAGCTTGTTTAGACTTCAACGAGAAATTCTGCAAGAAACGGTACAATTGTTTTTTTCAAGATACCTGAGGAAATCCGTTCGCTCCAAATGGGGGCATGCACGCACGGAGATGTGTTTGCTGTTTGGCGCAACCACACGTGATTAGCAAAACCAATCAGGCAATGGTGGCCTATGAAGTGTTAAGCATCTGTTCTTGAAATGATGCCAAATGGTTCCCACAAAGCTTCCGTTTCTTGTGTCTGGTGCCGTACTAGCCGGAGCGAAAAACAACCATGGCATAATCCAGAGAAGCATGCCCAGATGAGTAGGTGAAGCAATCGGTTGTGCTACACGGAAACTAGTGCCTGTTTCTTCCTCTGTCGCTGCCAACGGAAGTTCCCCTGCTGCATTGGCAATGCTCCATCCTACTACCTTAATAGTAGTTAATAGTTAATACTATGCTAATGTCCTGCCTTCGGTTCATTTGTTTAGTCTCAAGTAGATTAGAATAAAGAGTTGACAAAAAGCTCCAATGTTTTCATTCTCTTTGCCTTTTAGCAAAAATGTTGTTTATTGTGTGGTACAGCATGCCACATTCCATTCACAGAGATTCCATTTAAGTAATGTACTGTGGTGATGATGATCAAGTACTGCTTCAGATGTACAAAACCTGCATTATAGTATCATGCCATGCCTGCGCAAACAGTTTAGACATGTACTATATTGATGTTGATATTTCTTGGTCTACCAAATGGATTTGGGTTTTGATACATATATATTGTTTCCGATTAGAATCTAATCACAATGGAATGAAATCTCCCCCAGTTAAACTGGCTAGAGAAGCAAGGTTGTATCTAGGGAGAAGCTGGGGATTTTCCTTCTCCCTCAATCTCGTGACTTTTTTAGTCACACTAATTGATCAGTTCAATCAACAGAGTGTCTATTGTACTGATTAGTAAGAGCATATTATTGTTCCAGATGGTGTGAGAGACCTAACTGGCAAGAATTTAATAAATCTAAAAACTATACTAGGGGCATAGTCAATGTTTAACAGCTGTTGATCTCTAGTCAAACAAGTTAATGGTTGTTGTCACTAGTGTTACTTATTGAACAATTGTTGAACTCACTATTATTTTTTCTATAAACAAATTTTCATCACATATGCTTTTCATTTCTTTCTATTTTTTCTGTCATGAGAGGAAGTGGTTCATTGAGCTGTAGGGCACACAAACTAATCATGTTTCCTCTTTTGGTTCCTTAATCTTATTTTCCTTTCTTCTACCTACGATTGGTTTATCCAAAAGCAAAACGAAGAAGCAACCTTCAAGGGAAGCATCATACTGACCAGAACTCAAGGGAACAAAGAAATGCTCTATTGAACTACAGATTATTTACTCTAGAAGTAGAATCATCCACTTAAACTCACGACAATCTCATGTCCTTTTGATTAATAGGAATTTCATATGAATTCTGCATGAATTTGACGGGAAACAATTTAATTCTCACAGAAAATAGGGAAAAAAAATCGTGAATCAACGAGGCCCTATATGTGTTGTCATTCGACTAAGGTTATTTGAGAGAATCACTCAACCAAACATCAAGCTCGGTGTAAATGTATCAAGAAGTTCACCCAAATATCTAAATTGTTTGTGTAAAAACCGGAGAATCCTGGTCGTGTTCAGCCGCTAGCTACCGGTAGCAGCGAGCTAACCGCAAGCTAAACAATTAGCTTTGGCGTTAAGCAACCTCAGGGAGACACCTAGTCGCTAAAAGGAAAGATCCCCAGAAAAGAACCACGAGAAAATAAACATGGCGAGAGATGGAGACCTATCGCTGCTGCTTTAACACAGAACCGGGAGCATCGAGGCGTCCGAGACCAATAAAAGGTGGGGGACTCACTCTACTGCTAATACATAGGCCACCTAAAAATATATTTAAAATTAATTTTAAAAAAATTATAACACGAGAATAACATGTATCTATCATGCTACAAAATATTAAATCAAAATTTAATTCACAATTGAGAAACAAAAAAGACAAATCCCGCTATGAATAGTACCAAATTCTAATCTAGAGTGATCAGTACACCATTGATACTATTTATAGTTTGATTTGATACTATTTATAGTTTGATTTATCTTTTTTATTTTTTCAAGTTATATGTCAAATTTGAATTTGAACTTTTATAACACAGTAGATACATGTCGTATGAGTGCTGATTTTTTTTTCAAGAAAACTATAAATTTTTAAATAGTGAATTAGAAATTTAGTGCACTAATACACCTTAAAGGTGCTACCGCACCTAATAAACTGGTGTCTCACCCCGGACCCCACAAAGAGATAAAGATTGGGGAGAAAAAAAGGGTATACCACAAGTTGGGGAGAAAAAAAGGGTGTACCACAAGTAGGAGTAGTAATACGGCAATTTTCAAAGATGTGCTGCGGATACGGAGACCGGCAAGGATCATCTGCACATGTTCAATGCTGGATCTTGTATAAGCGGAGACAAAGCAATGGTATAAACTCTGGACCCAGCATAGTAATTTGAAGGTTATCTTGTATATTTAATTACTGTTTATCACATGTATGTGCAGCGTCTTGTCTCCGCTGATAATCACCTGATACCTCTTGCTAATAGCATAAGATTAAGGCGGATGCTAGACGTTAGTAGGACGGGCTGAGTCCCTGATCGGCCATTACTAATGTAACAGATCCACATCTAATGCAATATTTCACAGAAAAATAATAGTATCATTTACAACATGAAGGACTAACACATATAACATAAAAAGCTAACGTATACAACAACACAAAATGCACATTTATAACGTGTTAATAGCAGCTATGAGCTATATATATGTACATTGTACTCGCAAGTTGCAACCTTCCACCCCCTTTTGTTTCTTCACAGAGTGATCATGTTCATGCCCTCCCTTTTGATCGACAGCAACAAGCACTCCATCCACTAGTATAGTAGTATATACAAAGCAGCACAGGCTAATTTGACTGTGATCGATGTCCTGTGGTGACTAAACCAGTGGGTGGATCTTCAAGGGAGCCCTCAAACGAGAACACAGAATCCGGATGTGATCATCCAAAGCAACCGAGGGAAAGAGGACATGTGAAGCCGCTCCAGTCGCCAGAACAACAGTCTCAGTGGCACCGAACCTTTTCCACGCCAATGAGGTCATGAAACCGTGGGGAGAAGCCGGCCGAGTTTGCAGCGTGATCGCCTCTGAGATCCGCAGAAGCGGATGCAGCCTACACAGACGATTTGGATTATGGAGTACGTACGTGCGTGCGTGGTTGGTACGAATTCACCATCTTCTCATTTAAAGAAGAGTACGAACTTGGTTTTTAAAAAGGAGAGTGCGAATTTCTCTTATTCATACTGGAGAATTAGAGAATACTCCTAAAGTCTTGGCTACGGCTTCATGCACGTAATGCTTGCCTAGAAGGTCAAATAACTCTATTGCGATTCAGAGTCATGGTACGCCACATTGCAAGGTAGAACCTCGGTTATCTAATTAATTCGATGGGAAGAATGGGGCGGCGAACATTTTAAAACGGGAAGGATGTGATCAGCTAACCTTGCTGGATGAAACCCATAATAAAGAGGTTTGGTAGGATGGGGTGTGACGTCGAATCAGTGTGTAAAATAATGGATCTTCTTGAAGATAGTCCCTGCATCCAAAAATGTAAAGCGTATTTTGATTTGTTAAGATAAGATTTTGATTAATAATTACTCTATTAATTTATGTTTTATGTAATAAAAAATTATAATCATAAGTAAGTACGTTAATATAAATTTAATGATATCAATTTTATATCACATAAATCACATATTAATACAGTAATTATTAATTAAAATATTAGTTTAACCAATCAAAATACGTATCACATTTCTAGATGGAGGAAGTATAAAGCTCCTTTAGAGACTAGGATGTTCTCTTCCATTGAGCCTTTACAGTATTGAGATTTCACAGGGGAAAGAACAGAAGCCGAGACAAAAATTACTCAGTTACAAATGAACGCATAGAACATGCACTCGGCGATCTCTTCGTTTATTCAGTAAATCGTGTACTTATCACTCTTTTTCAAACAGTTGGGCACGAGTTGTTCGCGGTTCACTATCCGTGCGCACCATGGTCCACGGATCACCACATACGTCAGGGGAAGGAAAAGGAGGAACCCTTTGCAATCCATGACAACGGCCCATGGCACAGTAACATCTCATCCACCCGCGCAACGCCGTGATGCCAACATATTTCAATTCTGGTCCCAACTCCTGCCTTTTGTTCATTTTCGTGATCCTGATCTTAATAATGTTCTGTCCTTCAATTAGGAAAGAAAAACTTCTACAGAGGCATAAAATAAACTTCTACAAAAAAGACTCTGGCAACGCTTCGTTAGTTTAGAGAGGATAACGCATGCTTTATTGCTATTTGCAGTGTACACAACTACACATATGAAAATTTACCCTCACGCTTGGAAAACCACAACCGCTGCACCTTCAGCACTATTCGAATATAACATCCTCACAAACTGCCGAGCCAAAAAGAGAAAAGAAAGAAAGAATGGACTCCAAAATTCTTTTCACGAATTCATGAGGCCAGTGTCCACAACTTGAACAATACCCCCAAAGAAGTGTACTATAATATCAGTGGGAAGTTGCACTTGCTTTCTCCTATATACCTTGTCAAATTGCAAGAAGGAAACACAGTGAAACAGCATATGACTCCTAGTATCACCGCTCCTTCCATCTCTGAAGGCTGCAGCTCACAAGGGCTAACAGGTCTTGTGCGTGCGTCATCTGATCTTCTTGAGCTTCTCCTCAAAAGCCGACCGATTAAATAAAATGTGAAGATGCATGGTAGGATGTGCTTGCTGGGCTAACTATGTGGCATCATTCTGTAAGCAACAGATTTCCAACAACAGATCTCACCCATCAGCAGTGCTGCTTTATCTTGTTGAGACATGTACATGTCCGTTTGATGTATAGGAGGTATGGACTGAAGATTAAGGTCAACAGTACTCTGACTATGAATCATATCGAACCCCAGATGTGAAAGATGAGAAGAACCCAGCTGCTGGTCCAGGAAGAATGTCGCTGAGCTTACCAACCTGGCCATCAGAGAGCATGGACCCCCATCTTGATGTGTTCTCCCCAAATTTGCTCCCAACCTGATAGAAGACACATCATGGATATGTTTAGCTGAACGTTGCAATTCAATCACGAAAAAAATCCATATCTCAAATCTCAGTGTCAACAGATTTCATTTTAAAGGGAGATGGCAAATCATCTTAATTTGACATTGATACAAAGAAGTGCGGTATCTTTTCAGTTCCACCTACCCAACGGACCGTAACAAAATTCAATCCTATAGACAAGACTAGTTTGACTTGATGCAAATGTTACTCCCTCCGTTCGTAAATAGCTGACGTTTTAGACATTGACACGGTCTCCAATATGCATCTTTGACCGTTACTTTTTATATGTATATGTTAGTAAATATTATGAAATTTAATATTTCAAAAATAATTTTCATTACAAATCTAACGAACCTCACCAACCTAAATATTTTTTATCCTATTAGTAGTCAAATTTAGAAAAGTTTGACTGCACACTTTCTAAGGATCCGTTTGCAATGCAATCAGCCAACTAGTGCAATCATGCAATCAAATCAACCGGAACTGTCCCACCTCCACTTAACTTGACCTTTGCGGAAAAAAACCCACACATCAGTCTTCCAATTTTGTGAAACCCCCCTATCCTCGACCATCCCCAAACTGAGCATCTCTTCTTGGTAAGAGCTACGGCGATCTGCGCGTTTCTAGCCGACGACGACCTCCGCGCTCCTCCTCGCCCCATTGCTCTCATCCCCATCCCCAGTCCTTTTGTTTTTCACATCCCGAACTTATCTTATCCTCAAACCAAACCCTAAACCTCATTCCTAACTCGATGTGCGACGCGGGATGCGACGCCCCGTCTGCAGCCACTCTCCTTTGCCTAGGATGAAGTGGAAATAAGTGGCGCATCAATTTGTTCTCTGTAATTTGTTTGTTCTAAAACAGTGCCAGTTTGTTGTTTGGGCGAAAGCTGTAATTGTGTTTTTTCTAAAGAAATATATGCGTGAAACCAAGTGCTATAAATTAAATTCCTGAGAATCCCGATAACAGTTCTAGGTTCAATATCCATATCAAACTAGGGGTGGAATAAATTTGGAGAACAGTGACCGTATGAACCACTATGCATGCATTGATTTTGCATTTGTAGTGTTACATGCAGAGAGGAACTTCAGATCGTCATGCTGAGCTTGTCTCTTTGGTGCAGAGGAGTGTCATGTGGGGCCCTAGGAGCTTAGGAGCATCACCTCGGGGGAGTGGGCACGCAAAAGAACCCTGTGTCGGCTGGCAGCCACAGTGAATCCCTAGAGCGATCGATGCAGAGCTAGATTGAGGGAGCGATCAGTTGGGGGAAGAAGAGACGCTCAGTTTGGGGATGATCGAGGACAGGGGGGCTTTCACAAAATGGAAGCCTGATGTGCAGAACTTTTTTGGCAAAGGTCGAGTTAAGTGGAGGTGGGAGCATCCCACTTGGATCCAGGCCGCAGATTGCGGATCAGACGGCTCGGGTTGATTTGATTGCATGATTGCACTAGTTGGCTGATTGCATAGCAAAGAAACCAGATTTCTAAAACGTCACATATTTCCAAACGGATGTAGTATCTACTAGTGAAACCAAGACATGGTTATCTTTCATGCTTAATTGAATTAATTAACTCTCAAGTACTCCTCCATCCGGAAATATAAGGCGTGTTTGACTTTTCACAGTCTACAATGCAAGACCTTGATTACGATTTTCAATCGTAATATGTTACCAAAAATAGTAAAAAGAATATAACATGAAAGAATTTCGCAAGACAAATACAATGATATTATTTTTCACATGATCAATCTATATATTTTTGCACAAACTAGTGGTCAAAGTTTTAAACCATTGACTACATGCATACTAATGCAGAAATATAGCCGGACAGATGGAGTACTTCCTACATTCCTATGCAGAAAGATCTTCTGAAAAGCAGAATGAGTATTGGAAGATGTGACTCTACATTTAGGAATTCCTACGGCATTCATTAGCATTATTGGCTTGTTTAACTTCAACTTCTAATTGTAAGGTATAAATAAATAAACATAGGGTCTGTAACTTACCTGGGTAACAAATGACTTGAGCAATGGAGCAGCACTTCCAAGACTTGCATTATTATCATATTCCGGTGCAGTAGATCTTTCTCCATTTGAATATGATTTCCAAGGGCTTCTAGATGTAGAATCATCAGATGGCGACTGTAGTGATGATTTGGGTGATCTTGACGATAGAGCTGGGGCACTACAAGTGATAAAGGTGAACAGGGAAGCAGTCAGAATCTATAAATTACCATATTTGTTCATCACAACAACCCAACAACGAACCTTTAAAGCAATTCTACAGGCAGAAGAGACACATCGAAAACATATCTTTGATAGTTAACCATGTGTACTCAATTTCATCCAGAAGTAATGACTTATAACAATGTCATGCAACTGCATGAGGAGCATCATACAAGCAATACGATACCCAAAAAAAAGGAATTCCCACCACAGGGGTGAAAACAAAACAACAAGGAATTTCCACCACAGGGGTGAAAACAAAACAACAAGGAAAAACGTACAGCAACAAGCCAACAAAGAACCTTTAAAGCAATCTTCCAGGCAGAAGAAACACGTAGAAAACATATCTTTGATAGTTAACCATGCATACTTTGTCAATTTTCTAGTTGACCTTGTGTAATGAGCCAAAAGAGTGTCTACTTAATTTTATCCAGAAGTAATGACTTATAACATTGTCATGCAACTGCATGAGGAACATCATACAAGCAATATGCCACGCCAATGTATGCTATTGAAAATTTAGCAGACCAGTTTTTGCAAATTGCTACCAAGAGCAATTTCACCAGTTACCACATAATACAGAAAACTCCGCTCAACATTCCTCACAACAGTCCAACTGTCAAGTATACGCTCCAGGATATAGGCATAGAACTTTAAAAAATATATTAATTATACTACAATCAATAATACCATCTTATCAAATATTTTAACCATAGCACCATGGCTGTGTCTAAAATTAACAATATTAAGATACTGCCAACAGAAATATGCATCATGCAATGAACGAATGTACATTTATAGTTTACACATGACAATTATTTACCTGATTGGTAGGTACTTGAATCTTGGAATCTGAGAGCACCTCATAATATTTGAATCTGTATTTGATTTTGTTGGTAACTTTTGTACGATACCAGTATACATATGATTCAGTTGAACCAAGAAACCAAAAAGAACAACACAGCGCTTGTAAGATTGCTTCTCATTCTCCCACAAGTAAGGTTCATACCTGTTTCAAGTGAGACATATGTTTCATTTGAGAAAATCACTGAGCAAGGTTTTTTAGTCTATTGATTATGTATAACAATCTAGAACAGAGAAGATGCTTACGTAGCCCAGTCTATCGGGTCCAGTCTCTGTGAGAATTTATTGATCAACTTGTTTATAGGCTCCATGGTAGCTGAATCCGCCTGGAATTGTGATTGTTTTCTCCTGAAGGAAGTTTTAGCCATGGTGCTTGGTGAAGAGTCATGTTTTATCTGTGTTTCAGAAGGGTTGGTGGAAGGATTTTTGCCTCCTGATAGGACATCACCAATGAAACGCAAGTCTAGCAGAATTTGCAGGACTCCCTTTTCTGAAACCCGAGAGTTACCTAACTCGATAGATGCCAAAAGGTTTTCGTAGATATTGATAACCTACATGAGTTTAAGCAGATGTTAGGTCCAATGATTACATGGGCTTCAAGTCCTATACTGCACTTCCATATCCAAACTTCATCAGTACAGCTAGAGATGGAAAGGATAATAGTTAAGACAAATACTTCGATAAACAATGAGGTGTAGCAACTAGGTCCCCAGTTCTCATCATTGAAATATTGATGTCAGTCAGATGATGTATGCAGCCAAGGCACCGAAGCAAAATAAGTTCATTAGATAACTAATGTACAATATTTATTTAGTATTCAGGGTCGGTACAGGTACGCAAGCGTCTAGAGTGGAGACCACAGCGACCAACCAAATCAAAGCTAGAGTGGAACCAGCTGAAACTAGAAGCCTTGTACAAATTTGACAATTATGGAAGGCTTTGCCAACGACAATTATTGGACAAAAATAAATGAATGGTTGCTTCTTAAAATGTACTGGTGTTGTTATCATTATGGTGTGAAAATATTTATGTGAACTCCAAGATATAACATGGTTACTTTCTAGGCCAAGAACACGAGTACGAAAGGTAGTTATAAACTCAGTAATCAGTTCTAACAAAATAGAACTATAAGTTATTTGTTTTTTATGCAGATGCATGATAAAACAGCTTAGTTAAAATAAATCAAAGAACTCTTCGCTAGAAGTAATGAAGCACCAGAACAGTATTGTGGTGCTATGCATGTGGATCAGTTGTTATCGTGGAACATACCTTCTGTAGTAACTCCCATGCAAAGTTATGCAATATAGTTTTGTCCAGGATGTGCCCTCCAATTTTATGAATGTCCAAACATGCTTGGTAAAGAAAGGATATAATGTACAGTGAAGGAATCGATGGAAGAGCTATTTGCATCTCCAAGGGGCCCTCAGTAGACTCCTCTTGTTTGATGACTGTGACTTCCCATCCCTGAAAATGCAACCATAACATGTAATCAAAACAACTAGCACTCCATATCTATGTAAACAAGATAAGATGTTTATTTTTACATTAAATAGCTTGATGGAACTATAGATGCTGAGACCTTTAAACAGAAAATATCCCTGAATATAGACAAATGTCCAAAGTAGAACTACAGTCAGAATATTTATTTAGCTGCTCACTCAACTCAACAAAAGGTGCATCTTTAGGTATTACTATATCAAACATCCTATGAGATATTACTTCAAAATTGTTGTTCCGCGGACAGGCAAAACCAGATTTCTTAAAGTACAGCCACACACTATGTTGTTCAATAATTTCTACAAATATTACAATGGCAGTTAATAAAAGAGAAAATGCTTCTATCTGTTCAGTCACATTATATAGGCTGCATAAATATTACAGGTATTACCAATATGTATCTCTGATGTTGCGCTGGGTAACGCTAGAAAAAAGATGTTGCTGTAGGTAGATGTTTCCACATGCAAGCTAGCTAAAGTTTTCCCTATTGGTCATTATAAATAGCATGCAAAGACATAACTGGATACTACAGTATGACATATACTTGCATGATCGAATGATTCAGAACAACAATTGAAAAACTAGTGGGAAGGGGGGTGTACCCTTAAAGGAGTTGCTGAGGATAATGAATCATCTCTATTAAGATCATATGAAAGAAGTTCTGATAATTCAGTGGAGACCCATGTTATCCACAAACTGTGAGCTGTAATGCATAATGCCTGTAAGGTCTTATTGAGTTCATCAAGTCTGAGATTGGAGCTATCATCACCACCAAACAAGGAAGCAGCAGCAGTAATAGTTTGTCTTCTGGGGCTGTCAGAAAATTGCCATCCAGGACTCCTAGGGCTGTCAAATGTGTGCCTCCTGGCGGTAAAAGGCATTGACGAATCAAAAGATGCTCTCGAATATCTTGGTGTGGGTGATGATAACCTGGCAAATGCTACACCACCAGCATCCTTTACCCACTCCCTTGGGGAGCTCAGTATCAGGGGTACATGACTTGAGTGATATCTCAACGCAAACAAGAGGCGTCCAATGAAAAGAGACCTCTCCACAATAACAGATGCAGAAGGCATTGTGTTATCCCCCCTTTTGGTTCCCAATGAAGAGGAGAGCTTTCCAAGCTCGGCCTCTAATTCGTTCAGTATTCCCGAGATGGTCCTATAGCATTTCTCCTGGAGGTATGGCACCAATTCCTTTAATCTTGGAGCTGAATTGTGTGACTCCACAAAGCTTAACAGGTCCTCAAGAATACTCTTGCATTTGCTGTCAATTGCATTCTTGATGCGACTAACTTCCAGCCCAAAATACGAAGCTAGGCAGCTGTGGAAGTCATTCTCATCAGCAATTGGTTTCAAGTGTGCCAAAATTCCACCTTTCTTGATCTTAGACTCTGAGAACCATACGCTGCCCCCAGTAGAAGCTTTTCGCATATACACCAGGAAATCACCAGCATCCTTTAGATCAGTAGTGGCACCAATAGCCTCAATCGATTCCATCACATTAACACTACCACCTAAGCTATCAAATTCTGAATGCAGAATGTCCTTCATGCGTTGCACGAATGCTTCCTCCATCCAATCCTCAAAAATATCCTTACCTTCCTTTAAGATTAGCCCACGGATCTGATCCCATGGTGATTCAATCTCCGACCCAAACACATTCTTCAGCCACTGCTCCAAACTCCCTTCCAATCCTTTCCTCCCATCTAGTGTTTCACGCATGAGCCTTTGCACCGAACCAAGCCTCTCCCCACTCCCAATGGCATCAACTAGCCTTTGCGCCCCAGCAATCACACCAAAAATCTCATCACAACATTCCTTAAGCCAACCTGTACAGGCCCGTGCCACAACATCTGGTTCAAGTAACACCATGGTAGCCTCAAGCTGATCCCAGTGTTCTCTCCACAACCTTGTCTCATCATCAGGATCTGGAATGCCACCGAACAGCTGTGTAGGGGGCGGCGACTCGAGCACCGTCTTGTAGAACAGCGGCAACTCGGTGAGCGCAGGCATGAATAACTGCCCGACGTGGCCCAACGTGACCCGAACGACCCGCGCAACATCGCACAGAACGGAGGTGTAGGAGGACGGATCCGAGGCTAGCGCGGTCAGGGATTGGGAGATCCAGGCGCGGCGGGAGGAGAGGAAGAGGAGGAGCGCCTGGGACGGGGTGAGCGACGGCGCATCGATCGCGGCTGCAGCCGCGAGCGCGTCGGCGTGGGCCGCGACGGGGAGGCGGCGGTCAGCGAGGCGTTCGCGCGCGCGCTGCCCGATCTGGGGCCGGAATGCCTCCACTAGCTGCGCCTGGTGCGCGAGCAGCGGGAACCGCGCCGCCGCCGCGGCGTCGCGGGAGAGCAAGCGGTGCACGACCTGCGCTCGCATGTACCGCCCCGCGGCCTCCAGGAGCATCCCCTCGTCGAGCCGCCCCCAGATGTGCTCGGGCGTGTCCACCAGGTACTTGGCGCGCGCCGCCGCAGCGTACAGCCGCGCGCGCCCGCCGGACGGGGAGGGCGAGGCGGCGCTGGCGCTGGCGGTCGGTGCCTCGGGGGGCGGCGAGAGCGACGAGAGGGAGTCGGAGATCCGGGAGAGGTTTTCGGAGATGGCGTCGGAGGACTGCTTGATGAGGAGGATGGAGTCGGCGGAGTCGAGGAGGTCGCGGTAGCTCCGGCCGACGAGCTGCCGGAGCTCCTCCTCCTTGGCGGAGATCTCGCGGCGGGTGGCGCCCTCCGCCGCGCGGATCTCCGAGATGCGCTTAGTGCGGAACATCTCCTCGGCGTCGGCCACGCCGCCGCCGGAGGCGGCTGCGGCGGGCATCGTGGCCGCGCTTGCGTTCGAACGCACGGCGAGATCCAGGAGGGGATCGGGATTCGGGAGGCAAGGGTGGAGAGAGATCGGCTACTGGGAGGCACGTTCGTTTGAGTTAGCAGTGGGAATGGGGAGGGCGCAGGTGAACCGATGGCTCGCCAGTCCATGGGACCATAATGTCAGTGACAAAGGGAATGGTGAACCTGGTGCTGGGAATGATGTGGGTTTATGTGGGCGAGTTGGAGAACTGTGGGGGCGGTTCGTCAGTCAATGAGGTGGGCGTCGTCGTTTAGGTGGGCTGTTCGTTTCAGGGTTTGATATTTCCTTACCGAGAAAAACAGCTTGAGGATTCAGTTAATACCTTTGGCTCTCATGAATAATTGAAATTAGACTCTAGAAATTGAGATGTTTAGTTGATAAAGAATTGAAAATCACAAATTCCAACACTAATTTCAATGGGCAACAACGTAATTAAATCAATTCTTATTAGAAATGAATCAAATAAAATTTATGGGTCCCATAAACTTATCGAACCTACCTGCATATATAGGCCTGTTAAAATGCATAAAGTTACATCTTGAGACATTAGTTCATTTCCAACAAGTTTCAACTGATTTTATTAAAAAATTACGACATAAATGCGAGTTTGAAATTTTAAATCTCGAAGTATTACAAATGGTGCCTCCACAAGCCTATAGGGACCACCTACTCGTCTATCGTCGTCAATACACATAGTTGCTCATCCATGCACCAAATCACTTCCAAAATTTTTACATGATTTCATAAAAAATATATTATGATATGAACTCAAGATTCAATTTTAAAATACTAGAAAATATATGACAAACACCTCTACAAGTCCATGGAACCCACCAACACACTTTAGTCCGTAAATACGCACAAAGCATCTCATCTGCCCGTGAAGTGTGTGCCTCACTTAGTTCAAAGAAAAAATTAAATTCTAAATACCCATTTTTTATGAAACGAAATTTTTTCATTTTCATGTGAGATCCAAACATAAAAATTAGAACATGAATCTTGTATCATGAAATTCAGATTATACTAAAATTGGATTTGGAATCTAACCAAAGGAATCGAATTCAATTCTTGAGAGCCAAACAAAGCGTAATTGTCATTTCAAATTTGAAAAAAAGTTATTTGTCAAATGAGTCTAATTTGCAATAGCAGGTTAGCTAGTTAGGATTGCGAAGGGCACACGCAACACTTGTACGTAGGTGTTTAAAATAGACAATATATAATCACACACTAGGGGCAAAACCAGCGTATGGTGTCAGGTGAACCCAAGAAAATTTATCAAATCCAATAGTAAATCACTATTCATCACTAGTTTGGCCGTGTAGTGCAATACAGTGAACCATATGCTCATATTTTCTAGCTTCGTCCCTGTGCTCGAATCCAAGCTCTTGTGTTTAGATGATTTTATTATCTTTATTACCCGAGCCTAGTTATATACATTAATTACATGTCTAATTAAGTATCCATACTTTTAAATACCAACGTGTTTGATTTGGCCATTTCTGGCTGCAATTGGATTACCATGTCATCTTACCGTTAAAACTATTTGTTTGAGATAGGCTGATCCCACTTAATTGGATAACAGGCCAATGCAAAAGCCCATTCCCCCCTCCCCACCCACATCCTTGCATTATCGGATTACATTCCAGAGTGGCAGCGAACAGTTGCTTCAATCCCCTTCTGGATCGTCGCCTTCATGATCTTGGCCTCCTCGCGCGAGGCGGCTATAGGAAAAAAGCCTAGCTCCCTCTCCAGGAAAATGGCGGGTCCAGGCCTGTCACGGCGCGTACATAGGCCGGTTGTTCATCGTGGACCGCGCAATACGGCCGCGTCGCGTAGTCCGCTACTTCGAGGAGACAATTCCGCTATTTTTCCGGGAAGGGGGCTAGTTCCAACATTAGAACTCGTCTAGGGGCGAGTTCTGGCTTTTTTCCTGCAGATATAACAGAAGAGTTCCCAATCCTCTTCTCCCCCTCGTAAACCTCATCCCGGATCCCAACCACGGCTTTCGCCGGCGGCGGTGTGATATACGAGCTCACCACCGGCTAGTTCATCTTGACGGCCTACAGGGTGCGCAATCCTCTCGTCCACGTTGTCCTTGCCGCAGTCGTGTGGTAGGGCTGACCGACAGTTTCAGGGCTGCTCCTGCCACCGCTCCTCACTGGATGATGGGGACGCCTGCCCCAACGACAGCGGCGGCAACACCTTCTTTGACCTGTGAGTCCCTGATATCATTTTGTCTTCGCAGAGAAAAGAACTCTAGGGTTAGGGTTTTGCCCTAATTTCTGATAAATTTAGAAATAGCATAACTTTTGACTCGTAGCTCCAATTTCAACAAACTTTATATTTCTGGAATCCTTGGAAGATTATCTACAACTTGGTTCAGACACAAATTCAAAATTTGAAATGTAAAACCTGATCAAATTTGAGTATATATTATTTCATCCCTTTTTAGCAATATTTTTTGATAAATCATAATTAGATGATTATAACTCCAAATTGAGTGATTCCAATTGTATTAGACTCGTATCTCAGTGCACTTCCATGATATAAAATTTTTAGGACATGACCATTTGCTGAGAATAGCAATTTTCCAACCTAACATGAATCCGAACCTAATTTGACATGCATGCATTGTTAGGACCATAACCTAAACTCTATAAATGCAAATTGAGATATTCTTGTTGCATTGGATTCCAAACATCCATAAGCCACTTTAGAAATTAATTCCTAGCATTGTTCATCATGCATTCATGCTGAGACTTATTGCCTTTCTTTCATCGTTTGTTTCCGGTATTTCGCGTTGCTTGCAATAGAACCCGAAGGAGAAGGACATCAATCTTTGGATTGTGATCAAGACCAGGAACCTTGTGACCAAGGCAAGTAGAGCTTGTTGCATACTTTCATTGTTATTTATATGCTTTACCTATTTGTGCTTGCGTGAGAGAATGCTTGTTCGAATAATTGAATGAAATTGAGTAAGACTAGCATGTTTAGGTTATATTGCGGGATCATGTCCAGCTATGGCTGAGAATCAATCTTGTTGCCCTATTAACTCACAATTGTTAAAGTTGAGATGTGAGAGCCGAAGGGGGTACGTGCACGATGAATACGGTTGGTATATTTGATGCCATGAATGCGACCCCCGGTGTTTGAAGAGTTTTGTCGCTATACCAACCTGAGGTTACTTCATCGTGTTACTCCCTTTGTCACGCGTGGACGTAACCGGCATCGAGGCTGGGGTGTAGTTGAGGTAAGTCTCAGGCCATTGGAGCCTTGCAACCTCCCAGGGATAATGCACTCGCTATACTCAGGGTGATCGATTTGCCGGTAACGGTCCGAGAGATCATTTGTTTAAAATTGTTGTTGTGATGGACACTGTTTAAATTGGGGTGTGGGCTGCCCCGAACGAATTGGAAATGTTGATATGCAATAGGTTAGGCTCTTACCATGATTCCTGTGAAATCTGGACTGCTCGCTGTTATCTAATGTTCTTCGTTATTATGTACCGTGTTATTTTGGTTTGCATCATGTTTACTTGTTGTTGTGGTAAGCATGTGTAGGACATCTAATCAAGCACGAATAAGCCTTGCGAGTACCTTTGTACTCACCTAGGATATTCGTAGACTTTGCAGGTGAGCCAGTGGTCGCGGATTACTTCGATGATGCCTAATTGCTTGGTTTCTTTGGTCGGCGTTCGACTCATGGGATTTCTTTTGGCTTTTAGGGCAGCGGTTGATGCACCGCTATGGATTTTGGTTTATTTATTCCGCTGTTGTATGATCCTTTCAGATTTGACGATGTTTCCGGTTATCACCGAATGATGTATTCATATAGTTCACCATGTGGACAGCTAATATTATTATCATATCGTAGTGGTTCGTGTGATGGTATTCTCGCTGTCCAACATATGCCCTCACCTCCCGTCTGTCATGCGTGTATGTTGAAATGGGGAGTGTGGTTGGATGCATATGGAGGTATTTGTTATTTTATTTCGATTCAAATGAAGTGCAAAGTGAATGTACGGTCCATTGCCAAAGTGAGTCATACGCGTTGTGGCGTATGTTTTTGGAATCGTGATCCCTCAATCAGGCCGTGGTGAGTCATATGCATTGTGTCGTATGCATGTCGCACGGGGCGGGGATGGGCCATAGTCCGTCGCAGGTAGCGGCTATGGTCACCGTCTTCACTTGTTATGAATTCCTTGAATCGAGTTAAAATACCGGGTCCCTCACAGCTTCGTCTTTAGCGTCGTCTCACTCCTACCTCTTTGCCGCAACATCGTCGTAAAGTGAAAATAAACGTAGTAGTGATATCCAATTACATTTCTTAGTGAACCAAATAGAATGAGCAATTCTCCGTTACACCGTTGATATCCCGTAATCCCATTCCGTTTACATCTTTGAAGCAAACACTATCTAAGTACCTCGGTTATCCTACCCGATAAGAAAAAATCGGTTGCTTTAGCTTAGCACTTGGTCTGTACATGCTTCGACAACGGATGCATACGAGGGCAAAGGCTAATACGAGAACTGCTGCTCACGATGATCAAATCAGTCGTTATCACATCTCATTAGCTTCATCGGACTAGTAAGTCAACTGTGACAAATCAAATTTTTGCAAGAGTTTAAAATTTTCAAAAAACATCACCTGGGCCGAATCTCTTCTCCTTCGGCCCATTTTCCTCCGCAGCCCATCTTCTTCCTCCTCCGTTCTTCCCATTCTCCCCGACGCCGTTGCCAACCACCCCGTCGCCCGCCGTTTCCTTCCCGCCACCCGAGGAATCGTCGCCGCGCCGTCCGACCTCGGCAGCAACGCTTGGTGGGACCTGCCTTGTCCCCTCGCCGCACCCGAGGCAGTCCACGCGTCGCCGGCCTTCTTCACACTCTGTGCCCCGTCGCTGCGCCGCGGGCCACCTCGCCGATGCATGGCTCCCGAGCTCCCGCGCGCGCGCCACGCCAACTCGTCGTTGCCACAACAGCAGCTCCTCGAGCTCCTCCCCGTCCGACGCCACCCTTCTCTCCCTCCGCTCGCTCGGCTATAAAAGCCGGCAAGGCCAGGCCTCGCCTCCCCTTTCCAACCACGCGCAACCCCCCTCCTCCATTCCCTTGCTCCCGAGCCTCCCTCGAGCAGCCGAGCACCCGTAGCATCTCCAGAGCAGCTCCCCAAGGCTCCCAGCCACCTCCCTCCCTCTGTCCGATCTCCGGCAAGGTAGCCGACGACCCCGCCGCCGCCAAGCCCTCTCCCCATCTCGTCCCGAACTCCCCTCCTTCATTTCTTCAAGCCCCGAGCTTTACCTCCTTCTCCCGGAGTGCCTCCGAGCTCCTCCCTCTCGTTCCCGAGCCCCATTGAGCTCGCCGCCGTCACCCCATCTCCAGCGAGTTATCCGAGCCGCTCCTTCCGTTGCTAGCCCGATCCCCCGCAGCACCGCCCCTTTTTCTCTGCAAAAATGGAACCCTCGCTTTCTGTAGGTTCTTCCCGACCCGTTGATTTAGCCCGGCGAGCCCCACCGGCGAGCAATTGCTCCTTCGCCGCCGGTAGCCTCCCCCTCCGTTCCCTTCCTCTGTTCACCCGGTGCCCGACACCCCCCCTCTCCAGGCCTTTGGCCTTTTTCCTCAGCAAGCCGCCACACCCTCTCGAACAGGCCTTGGCCTTTTCCTCTAACAGGCCGGCCCGCTCCCCATTTTCCTTTTTCTTTTTCCTTTTGTTTTAATTCCTCTCCAGGCCGAGCCCAATAAGCAGCCTAATAGCAGCCCACTCGCACAAAATTAAATTTCTTTTTATTTTCTTCTCTGTTTAAATCCTAAGCCCTAACCCAAGCCCAAACCCTAACCCAGGCCCAAGTCCAACCCATACCCAGCCCTTTTCAAGCCCAACCCGAAAGCCCTATTAGTCCCAATACCCTAAAAACCCTATAATATATCGTTTCGATCGTTTCGACGACGCGGTTCCACTTCTGATATCCATTAGTCTAGATTTTCACTTCTTGATCCCAAAAACCCACAAAAACTTCTATGTCTCATATTCCAACTCCTCGACTGAAAACCCTAACTCCGACCCCAACCTTTCTCTTCAACTTCTCGACGTCCCGGTTCCAAACCCGCATACCCCCACACCTTATTTTCAATTAATATGCATTTTGCTCCTAGCTTGCATTCGTCGAGCCCGGACTTATGTGTGTATGTTTGTTTGGATTTTCTTGCAACTAGGGAACGATTGTAGCGAACCGACGCTCGAGCAGGAACCCGACGGTGAAGACCTTCGCGAGGACAACAACCCGGACAACTACGGTGCAGTAGCAAGTCACATTCCTTTGTCTATGTTGAACCTAATTGCCTGCTATTTATTGTATTACTAGTTTAGCTAATTATTTTCTGCATGTTAATTTAGTACCATGATATTTTTGAATGACATGACGATGTAGCTAATACCTACCACCCCCCACAGCCCAGTCAATTTTTGTAGGCCATATTCACCTCGAAAACCCTAGGATAGAAATGAGACTATCAGTATCCTTCACCGGAGTTAGAATTCAGGCTAGATAAAGTTTAGGGATAATTGTTAACCCTAGCTAAACTCGGAGAAGGTAGTTTCTTGAAAGGAAATTGCCGACGATAGGGGACAGAGAAGATGGGGCCTTTCACGAGTTGATCGTGCCGCCATGCCCCTAGTCGTGGAGTAAGGGAAATCGGGAGGATTTCCTTACTCAAGGCAGATAAGGACACAACCCTTGTGCGTAGTGAAAAATATAAGAACCGCTCAACCACATGTTCGACTCGTCGAACCTGGCCTAGTAAGTCTGCTCTACCCGCTAAACTTCTACAGACTGGCTTGCCGTCCCACTTCTTTGGGAGGCCCGCAGAAGCAAATATGGTGATAGGCTACTCGGTAGGGAATCACAACTGGAACTCACCCGACTCCTGAACTGCGTAGTTGACATTGGCCCGTCGGCTCTCGGAGGATGAGTGATGAAAGTTCCTGGGTAGAAACTTCAAAAGATAGAGCAGATAAAAAGCCTTGATAGCCTACCTTCGTCGACACACAAAAGGGCGTGTGTATGACTGCAATGACGTTAAGAGGTACGGCGATCATGTGGGTAAAGCTGAGCAACTCTGCAGAGTCATATCAAATGGTATTCGAATACGCCGTGTTCCCGGTCAATGGAACTGTGTTTAGAGGTGATTCTCGTCACGAGGCACAAATAGATTTTTGTGATGGTTGCTTGAACTTGTCGTTAACCCGGTAGGGTTACTTAAACTCAATACTTTGTCTTAAAACTATTTTAACGAAGGAGATTTGAATTACTAAGGCGAAGTTAGGACTATGCATCCACCAGATGATAGGTTAAAACCATATACCCCTCCTTTGAAATCCCATGCATGTAGTTATGTAGAATAATTTCCCAATGTGACTTGCTGAGTACGTTGCGTACTCATTACTGCACAATACATATCAGATGCGCAGGACAATGAGGAAGGCCCATACGAAGAATAATGTTTCGATGGAGACGGCTACGAATTTTAGGTCCTATCCGCGCTCTCGACGCCTGTGGTTTAGGTCCATTTTTGTAATGTAAGTTTTGGGCTCCAACGCCCCAGTCTAATGTATAAACTAAGCCGCTGCCAAACTTATTTTGTTGTGATGTAATATAATTCGGATGTTTTAAACGCTGTGCTGATGTTGTATCTGTACCACCTCCGCAACTGAGAAATATCCTGGGCAATTGCAGGTAACACGTCGCGGCTCCGAGAAATAGGGTCGTGACATCAACCATACATCAAAGGATCGTACGTGTACAGCAGCTCTCCTATTTGGATAGGTTGGTCATGGCCAACGTAAAATGAGAACGTGAAAATTAACATGGATTTCCACGATAAAGTAAGTCTTCCCGCTAAATACTTCAGACGGAAGGACCTTCATCGTTAAGTGGTACTCCACGTCATAGTACATGCCTCGCTTATGAATAGCATTATTATAATATTAACTACAAGGTCTCACCCAGCGACATGTTGTGTAGTGGTATAAGCCATTATCTCGTTATTTAGTTTTGGTGTGCTGCTGTTAATCTTTTCTTCTTCTTCTTGTTGCATTCCTTGGTGGTAGTGAAACCAAGCTGGTTTCTTAACTCAGTTGTAGTTTCTTTGGTGTGATCCAACTTGACTTCACCACAAGTAACAAAAGTGTACCATGACACTGATTTAACTTCCAAGTCTCCAAGTACTCACAAGTAAAGGCAAATATTTAGTGCATACAGAATAGAAGGTAAATACATAATAAGCCGAAGAGATAAAAGATAGCAAACAGGTGAGGAGAATCTTGCAGTAGATTTAAATGAGTTCATATTAGACATAACTAATCTATCTCTGAAAGAGAAAGAGGTCAGAACGTCAGACTGTATTCTCTGGAAGTTCTTGGTTACACGATAAAAATTCAAAGTACTAAGCCATTTTTAATACAATAAGATAAATAAGGAAATATTAAGTATATTTTCCTCGTGCTTCTGTAACTTGGAAGCAAATTTGGAAGTCTTCCCGTTGTTTAACCTCTGGACAAATAGATTATTTCAACTCTAAAATATAATAATTAATAAATAAGAGAGCATTCTATAGATGTATCTACTTTCTATAAACTTTAATTTTTCACATGTGATATAGCAAAATGGCCTTCAAATCAAACACGGACAATACATGTGGCAATGCATGAAAAAACGTAAATAATCTAAAACCTTATATTTAATCTATGATTTGATCCATATGTAAGCAACCTAAACTTTCATCTTTGACAAAACATATATTGGCTTGCTACCCGTAAAAAGACAAACTCCAACATGTAAGAGGAGAAAAAAAATCAATATGTGCAACAAATAAGATACTAAGATGCATTATTCGCTGCTTTTGAAATGTCTATTGCTCTACAAGATCTAGCACAAACTCATATGTTGCTCCCTACAAAATATAGTACTCTTATGTAACAGTTCACGGTAGGTTAATCATTACAAAGAAAAGTAGTGTGCATTCCATTCAAAAAAAAGTTCTCAAAATTAAAGAACATCAAAATCAGAGAAATTTGCAACCCATAATCAAAAGAGGAAACAGATTCAGCCATATAGTTGATAATGCAAACAATGGTTAAATTGATTGAGGAGGAGTTGTACTGAGATCAAAACATCGCTGGCACACAGGAGTTAAGATATGGATTCCCTTACAAAATAATCGAACACATGTAATAGGACCTAATCATTGTAGTAACGCTAGGAGTGTGATGGCACCATACCGAAGCTTTGACTCTCCCAGGGCTCTTGTCTGATGACTTGCGCCACCGAACACAACTTTGGCTATATCTCAACACCACCAAACCACCCAAGACATCCCCAATTGTCTTGATTTTTAGGAACCCAATTGTTCCATTAGATTATTACGCACCATCAAAAGCAGGGTTCAAATGTAAAAAGCCGAAACGTAAAGCAATGGAGAAAATTCTCCTCAATACACACCACACTGCAGATTACCAGTGTAAGCTCAATGCCACTTAGGAGAAATAATCAATTGGTTTATATTGACAAGATGAAAGCATCAGGATACATTTTCGGAGCTGGAAAAGCGCAATTCTTCCTAGAACCTCTTGAAGTCTGACTCCAGTTCATTTTCCCCCTGTAATTATAAGGGGAAGAATATTAAGAAGGACGATATAAATCATATAATTTTTGCAGAAGAATTTCATCATTCACTTCAAACAGTAGAACCAAATTCGTAACCAATATTCAAAATGAAGGGTTGCAATGCTGCTTTCATTGTTTTAAGGTAGAATTCATGCATCAAAACCATACAATGTGTAAGTCTAGCACTATACATAAGCACATGAATTGCCTGTAAAGGTTAAAGTTAAATCTAACAGGTAAAAAAGAGAACTATTATATCAAATATGTGCTTTGTTTCTAATCTTATCCCTTTCCCAAGAACAATGTACTCTGCAAGTTACAACACACCTTCCTACTCACATAGTGCATGACCAGACTATTCATCCTTACCAAAAGTCACGAAATCCCCTTAAGCCTTGAGTAGGATCCTAGAAATCGAGAGATGCCACTGCATTGCCAAATTTTAGCAAACAAGAGAACCTAAATCCATGATCTTTAGAAAAGAAAAAACTTTTGACAAGCATTAAGTCTAGATTTGTATACAGCTTACAAAATTAACATGGGGTTAAGCACCAACCATTGTAGTTCATCACAAGGAGGAGCACGCCCCACGCAACGCAGGGTTTGCCGAGGTCGATAGCGACGAGGTTCATGTTGCCAACCATGTGCGTGCACACGGCCGCTTCGGTGGCCATAGCAGCACAACACATCATGCCAGCCTGGCCCCCAAGCATCAGTGCCAGCGTCAGACATGCCATCAAGGCTGCCATCCATGAACAGGACCAGCGTCGTGCCGAGATGCCTGTGGAGCCCGCCCTCCCCCACACCATCCACTCCGTCGGTGCCATCACGATCTCCTCACTCTCTCCCCACACCTGAGCTCTCCTCTTTATCTCTCTATCAGCATCGGCGGCTGCCCTTCTACACCATGGGACGGATCGGCACCTGAGATGCGGTGCTTCTGAAGGATCAAGGATGTAGTCTTGAGGGGGGTTAATAGACTTTTTTCAAAAATTAATCATAATTATGCAATATCAACCCTAGTATGCTAGTTATAATATAAAAGACAACAGAAAAAACATGTGAGATGAAAGGTAAAGAGAATTGTAAACATGGTGACATGAGATTTGTTGTCGAAGTTTGGATCTTTGGCGCGATCATACATATCCGTTGACGAAGCTTGATCAAACAATCAAACCCGGCATTGAATCGTGCTCTTTCCTCAAGAGGCTTGCTCTTGCGAAGCCTCTCTTTCTTCTTGGTAGTTCTTTACCTCGTGGTACGTGAACTCCGACCTTCACTAACACTTGGGTGATTCACAGCTCTTGAATGCCCTCCAAGGGCTGCTAACCATTTAGGAGGCGCCAACTTTCAAGAGCAACAAGAGTAACTGGAGTTTGGAGAGAACTTTCTTGCTAGATCCTCAAATAGATTACATCATTCCATCTCTTTTCTTCCCTCTCAAAGGAACTTTCAAAGATGTGAGGAGGATAAGAACTCAACTAGCTGGAACAAAGGAATGGGTGAGCAAGAGATGTCCTTCACTGGAGTGGGTGAGGGTATATATTGACAGCTCACAAAATTTAGCTGTTATGTCCTTTTTTGCACTATCTGGAGGCTCCGGATAGACTCGACCCAGAAGGTCTAAGATTCAAAATAATGGCTAATTTATGATACTTGGAGGTTGCAGTCACACTACTCAGAGGGTTTGAACGATTCAAAAGCAGAGAATTTTCACATAACTGGAGGGTCCGGATAGAAAATAACTTTCTATCTAGAGAAAAAAATTTGGTTGGGATGCTCCGGATCACTTCCACTTGGAGAATCTGGAGTCTCAACACTTAGGAAAAATAGAACCACCTAGCTCCCTTAGAGGCTCTAAATAAAACTCACTCGAAGTGTCCGGGCACGTTTAGCGCAGAGGAACAAAAGTTAGGGTTTTCGCTCAGAGGGTCCAAATAGAAACCACTCGGAGGGTCCGGGCAAAGAAAATGGTCTTTGTACGAAGACATTTTGAAATCTCGAATGGTTTAGAAGAAACAAACTCGGAGGGTCCAGATCAAGAAATGCTCTCTGGACAGAGACACTTTGAACTCTCGGATGTCCAGGTGGACCTCACTCAGAGGCTTCGTGTGGCGTACCCGGTTTTAAGGCCGGATAAACCCATTGTGTTTCTTGTACTGGTCCCATGATCAGTAGCCAGTACACACAGAACTTGATAACATTGTCATACAATACCGAATGCCTTTATTACAGAATAGCCATTATGGACTTAGTTCATACAGCAGGCCTATTGGCCGAATAAAAACAACAACGAAAAATAGAAAGTGCGGTAGATAGCCCATCAATATGCCTACCCAACAGGCAACTGACTGGGGGAGAATGTCCTAGCCCTCGTAGTCACTGTCGTCATCATCGGAGTAGAATTCTTCTTCTTCTGGCCAAATCAACAAGCCAGGTGAGTACATGGAATGTACTCGCAAGCAAATTTCCCGTAGGAGATTTATACAGCAATATTTCATGTAAAGTAGGATTCAAGGAAGTAGCTCTAAACTAGGTCGAATGTTGTGTGGAAATGTAAGTTTTCAATTTAAACATGAATAGTAGATTCAAAAGCATTTTGAAATTTCACGGTAATGTAAAGATAACAACTTATCTCATTACATGGAGTAGTCACCGCTACTCAACTCTCATCCTAATACCGTTAGCTCCATCTATCGTCAGAGCTCCAGCTATCCTTGGATAGCTCCATCCACCGATTGATAGCTCCATCTAACCGGCATCTAGGTTCTATAATACCAGCTCGTATGGTCTTTCGCCATTCGACCAATATGGTTGGGATCCTTTCACCTGCAATTCCTTGCCACCACAGCGTGGCCTTAATTGCACACTGTGGACACGTCATGCCCACGTCCTTAATCCCATTGCCCTGATTTTCACAATCAAAACTTAGTCTATCCAGGGTGTGGCCTTGCCAGTTCATGTCCATAACCGAGGACGCAGCTATTCGAATAGTTTTTAACACTCTGCAGAGGTTGTACGGCTTTACCCACAAGATGTAAGTCATCCTTGTTGCCAGGGCCTGGTGAGCACACTTCACGAGATGTGCCGGCAGGGTTATTACAACAAGGCTTTCACCCGCTTCCATGTCAAAGCTGAACCCGCTAGATAAGGTCTACCCAACTCCGTTTGTGCCTAGGCAGCTTGACACCACAACCCGGAGCGGACTCATCTCTGTGTCGGAGCTCTACTCACAATCCGTGTAGAGACCCTCTAGAGATAACAATCTAGCTAGCACACTCCCATACTTCCCACGGGTCCAGACTCTAACACTTGCCGGGCTAATACACCAAGACCTTCCCATAAAGGTCATGTGGACGTACGGTATGGAACCGGTTTAGCGGCACTTAGGTTCGGTCCTTAAGCGATTCGAGCAAGACTCTATTTCATCACACAGCATCCATGTAACTTCCGGCTACTCCCTCATCACCCATAACACCCTTACATTTCTCGCTCGAATCAAAATCAATCTCCATTTCCACTTAGGGTTTTGAAAGCATCAATTTCAAATCATCACCTCGGACGGCACTGCCAGGCCGAGGGTTTTATTCCCAAATCCCGAAGGAGTGTGTAGTAACTAATTCAAAACGGGTTTTAATTCTAAGCAAGGCTAAGCCGGGCTAATGCCTATATTCCTAAGTATTTTGCCGATCGTACCATGATCAGCAGTTAATACTAGGGCTACAAGGATAGGGTTAACAGACTTAAGCCATTGCAACTACTGGGTGTAACTATTTTCCACATAAAATATCGGTGATAACACATAGCATGCACTTTCGCAAACAATTTAATTATACTTTGCAATTATAGGATTCGACATGGTCAAGGAGGGGATTTGCTTGCCTGGCAGTTCTTGCTCCTGTTCCTGTCGTGGGGGTGATTCCGGTCCTTCCTAGCGCACGTACCTCGCTGCGTCAACTATGCGTCGAGAAGAAAAACGTCGAATAAGAAGCGAATAAATCAACTCCAAATAGGACTTCGAAAACATGCATGATTGAAATTGATGAAGTGCGGTTGTGTCGGTATTATCTTTGGACGATATTCTGGGGATGGAACTCTGAGGATGCAAAGCTTGAGTCTACGGAAAAAGCCTTAGGTATTTGGTATATGCATATACATTACATGAAATGATGTTGCTTTCGATCGAAGCGAGTTCATGCTACTAGGGTTGCATTTTGTAATTGGTTGCCCTAGAGACATGACACATACATCGTATATGTTAGTTTAGAAAAAGAAAAAGGGATACCTAAATCAATCCTCTACTGCTAGGGCTCTAATATCACTTCAAGATTTAAAACTCTGAGAATACAAAGTTTGGAATATTTCTAAGGATTCCAAAACCGGAAGAGTTTGTTTATAAACCAGCCTGGACTGTGATGAACCGGTCAAACCGAGCTTTAAACCGGCCTGGAAATAAGCCAACCGGTTTTCCAGAGAGGAATACGCCTTCAGCAGGCTTGGCTTACGCCTTCCTTACCACGGAGACGGGAAGCTGTGGGACGCTGCCACTTACCCGTGGGTGGGCCTCGCCCTAACCTAGGGCCCACGCGTAAGTGGTGCTTTCCTTCCTCGGCTCGAGCTTGGATGCCTGAGACAGGGTGTTCGGAATCACCGGCGGCGGGACCTCCGGCGGATTGGGGCTTTCGGCTATGGTGGATGCTAGGGAAAATTGGCTACGGGTTTGAAGGGGGTTAGCAATGGGGATCTCGCTAGGGCAAGCTAATCAAGCAGCCGGTGTGGAGGGAGGCCTGGATAGCTGGAAACAGAGGGAGTTTGATGGTGAGCTGTGGCGGGAAGGGAAGGCAGTGGGGAAGGGCGTACCGAGCCACTGGCTGCTCTAGCGAGAGGGAGGAGGAGCTTGTGGTGGACAAAGGGGCTCGGCGGATCCTATTTATAGCCAGAGGAGGGGCCATGCGGCTGGGTGAGCTGGCCATGGCCGCTGTTCACCGGTGATGGGACATGTCCAGGGCGCTTGAGGTAGAGCTGTGGCCACCGCGTCTTGGGAGGACGGCCGTGGCACTTGATGGCTGGCTGGGCGGCGTTGCATCGGCGAGCGGCGTGCTGCAATCGACGGGCGGTGCGGGTGGCAGACGGCGGATGGCACAGCCTTGCTGCTGGGGCGCGCTGTGGCGAGCTCGGGCTCGGGACAAGATGGCTTGAGGGCGAGCTGAGGCCACGGCAGGGTGGAAGAAGGAGACTAGCGGGAGTTGTAGTGGGCTCCGGTGAGGTGGACAGCGCGCTAAGCGGCGGGCGCCGCTGAAGGTCACTGTGCAATGGCATGGTGGCATGCCAGTGCGCGTCCGAAGTGGCATTGAGTGCCCTAGGACGACCCATCGAAGCTTTCCACGCGACACCTTGTCACAGTGAGTCATGGGGACGTGTTCAAGCTCTCCAGGAAAGTTGGGCACCGAACGGTACTAATTTGCTGTGCAGCTCTTGAATGCCGATGCTAGACATGGTGTAGAATCTCACTGGGGAGGATGGGACGTGAGCTGCCAGTGGGAGTTTAAGAGAGTGGGTAGGTTGAGAAAACCGAGGAGAGGCTGCACAAGATTTTAGGTAGCTGTTGGTTAGGGCTTGCTCTTGATTTTACGCGCGGAAAGAATTTGAGCAGAGGTGTTCGATGTAAACCATTCCAGATTTTTGAATATAACTTACCCATATTTTTATATATTTGAGCTTCTGGAAGGCTAAGGATCAGCGTATAATTTTGTTGGAATTTTTGAAGATATACTTTTAGGGGTCGCAGTGCAACGCTTCTTTTTATTCTAAAGTTTATTAATTTTGGTTGCAAGCATTTTTGTATTGGACATTGTTATTTTATGCTATAGTTGAGTTAAGTGGACTGTTGGGATGTTCCACAATTTATCACGGAATTTTTGGTAAGGTCGAGGAGTGCTTGGTCTCGCGGTTAGGGCTTTCGGAGGGAATACAATTTAAACATAAGGAAATGGTCAGGAGCTAGGGTTACGGTTTCTGAGTGCGGCAAGGTGGTGTGAGGGTATGGGAACCCTCGGGGGTCCTTCACCTTAGTTAGGGTTGGTCGGTCCTAGGGTGCCACGGATGCACTGACGTATACGGCGTATATGTGGCGTTAGGGTTTAGTCTGGGGTAGTGCATGCATGGTTCATAACTGTTGGGGAACGTGCTACGCGAAATAAAAATTTTATCGTACACGAACCAAACCAAGATCCACTATCGAGGTGCAGGCAACGATATCATACCTTCGCCGATCACGTCAATGCAGCGGAGAAGTTGACGATGTCGATGAAGTCCGCAGACTCCCGCGGCTAGGTTATACCTCCTAGCCGCGAGAGTGATCTCCTCGCGAATAGTTCGCCCGATCGAACGTCGAAGTGTACGACGTCTCCGAGGTATCTACGTGTACCGGATCAGCGACACCGCAGTAATGTGTGGACCAGCACACAAGAACAGTGGGGATCTACGAGAAGGAGAAGCAGCAGCACGCCGGCAGCTGAACTAGATCCAATCTAGAAGAGAGAGGAAGGGGAGGCCGCAGCCAACTAGAGGGGGCGGCTGCCTAGGGTTTTAGCCAAGGGGCTAGGGCTGCTTGGGATGCCTCCTTGGTGCGTCCTGCCCCTCTATTTATAGGGGATGGGGCAGCTAGGCTTGGAAGGAGGAGTTCGACTCCGCTAGAGACTGCCTGATGGAGTCCAATCCCACTAGGGGTCTTCTGGAATGTTCCGGGAAACTTCGAAACCTTCCGAACCTTCTGGAAGCTTGTAAACCTTCTAGAACCTTCTAGAACCTTCCAAAGCTTCCAGAACCTTCCGGAACCTTCCAAACCACTTTCGGACATCACCGGAACACTCCGGGACCTCCCAGAACACTTCCGAGATCCTCCGAAAACCTTTCGGAACCCTTCTCTCTCGTTCTCCATGAAATCGTAGCATTCCTAAATGTCACTGAACGTTAAGCGTGTGGCCCTATAGGTTTGAGCATATGTGGACATGTCCGGAACACCTTCCGGCTAATAATCGTCAGCGGGATCTGGTCACCCATAACGACTTCCACATATCATCGAAGATCTTTATCGAGCGAACCTTGTATTGTCGCATACAATTCCTTTTGCCTCACGATACGTTACACAACCCGAGGCGAGACTTTGACGGTATCCCTGTAATCAACTCCTTGATCACCATACCTAGTTATCATCGTTACCGGTTTGTACTCTTTTCTCATTTCCGTATTCCGATATCCCCGTGACTAACCCTTTAGTCACAATACCTGGCTAGGCGACGCTAGACACCGTAATACCGAGTGGGCCCAGAGTGTATCTCTCCATCGTCAGAGGGGCAAATCTCAGTCTTGACATATCTAGAACCACAGCATGCTTTCCGGTGTACCCGAAAGTCACCTTTATAATTACCCAGTTACGGAGTAACGTTTGATGACCCCAATGGAACCATCCGGTATCCGGGTTTACGATATTCTCATGGTCTAAGGACGCAAATAAACGTTAACACATAATGAGAAGATACTGACAACATATTGACGAAGTGATCTCGCAGTATCTCATAAGGGGGTCTATCCAACACCATTGTTACCCTAACAATGTGTTCCCATTATTGCCGGCATCCTTGTTACATTAATAATGCCCATGATCAGGAAAACAAGACCATCAACAATACATGAGCTAGTCCAGAGGCCTGACTAGGGATCTTAATGGTGTTTATTATTCCACACATGCAATTAGGTTTTCCTCTGAATCTCATATTCAAGAAACTAATGCAATTCTAGCATAGAACATAAACTTAATCATGAACATAAAAATAGAATAATAACAACTTTATTATTGCCTCTAAGGCATATTTTCAACAATAACGTCATGACTACATGCGATGATAAGTTGGAAATGCGGATTTTAAAAATCGGGATGTGACACTCCGATCAAAGAATGTGCTTTTGAACAGAAGGCAAGACAAACTTGGAGGCTCCGGATGGAGACCTCTCGGTGGCCTCGGACAAGAAAAATGCTCTCTAAACAGAGACATTTTGAACACTGGAAGGTCCAGATGACCACTACTCGAAGGCTCCGGGTGGCAACAAAAGACTAGAAATTGTAGAAAATTCAGAATGTAATCTTATTAAACATCTCTCAAGACAATCCACCCTGACCGTCGACTAACTTTCCTCATAATAGAATGGTTTGCCTATGACTTAATATGATTCTACGAATCACCAAAACTAGGAAAAGACCTTACTCTTCATAGCAAGTCATACTTCTCCAATCTTTTTAGGGGTCATTGACTCCATGGACTAATCTTGATCAGGACTTTATAAATTATTAGTCCCTTAGTTGTTTTTATCATTAATCATCAAAACCCACTTAAGGGGTCTAGAGGCACTTTCAGCTTTCCTAGGAAAACCTCACAACGCACTGACGACGCTTCCATAGCCTTTGTCTCACCTTGACCGCACAATGCTCATCTCACTGGCTAGATGCCCCGGAGCAAAGGATGATGCGTCTATCAGAAAATGAAAGGAAGGAAGGGGAGTTGAGGGGATGGAGGAGACCGAGGAGCGCGAGAATGAAGAAGAGAGCGTTCGAACATGAGAAGAAGAAATAGATGGAGAAGGGAAAAAGGAACCGGGTCATTCAGAGAAAGGAAGGCCTATGGGTCTAGCTGGTATAGCAATCTACAAATGTGACTGGAGATTCCCGTCCATGTTCATCCACGTGGGTCTAGTGCAGGAGGCTTGTTGGAAAAAAAACATTGTTGTCAAGCGCTAGCCATCACAGTCTTCTCACTCTCCCCCCCACTCAACTACAGTAGCACCTGACCCCTCCTCTCTATCTCTCTATTGCCACCGACGACCGCCCTTCTACATCGTGGGATGGACTGGCACCTGAAACGCGGCGTTTCCCTAGGAAAACCTCACGGCGCGTCGGTGACGCTCCTATAGTCTTTTGCCTCAGCTTGACTACACGACGCCCACCTTACTGGCTAGATGCACCGGAGCAAAGGATGGCACGACTGTCAGAAAATGAAGGAAAGGAATGTGAGGTGAGGGAATGGAGGAGACCGAAGAGTGTGAGAATGAAGAAGAGAGCGTGCGACATGAGAAGAAGGAACAGATGTAGAAGAAAAAAAAGAGAAAGTAAGGCCTATGGGTCTAGCCGGTAAAGCAATTTACAAAAGTGACAAGAGGTTCTTGTCCATGTTCATCCGTATGGGTCTAGCATAGGAGGCTTGCCGGTAAAAAGCATTGCTGTCAAGCGGTGATCAGTTCGTGGAGAAAAAGGGAGCTGCGAGCTCTAGCCATTAGAGGACACATGCTAAAGCGGCTCGGAAAAATACAGTTGTGGGCTCCAGCCACTGGAGAGATGGGAAAGCATCAATGCCCAAAAATCTATGAAAATGAAGAACCCACGAGGTTTATTATGGAGGGGTATACAAATTCATACATTATTACTGTTGTATAGCGAAATCGAGTGAATAAGATATAAAAATGCAATACGATGGAGCCTGCTTACACCAACCACAAATAATAGAAAGGAAGAAGGAATGTGTATAAAAAGATCCTTAGTTGTTTGCATCCACGAAGCAAGTTAAAAAGAGATTTGAAACCGTAGAAAGAAATCTAGATCTCCCACAAAAGTTTAGAGAAGAATAAATTATCAAAATGTATAAAAAATGTTCGACCAAATGGGACTGCTACAATCCATCACCTCCTCTGGTTCAGTTTTTTAATCTCCTTTCTGATTAAATCTAACCAGCATCAATACTTTGACCATAATATTCCTGGATTAAAAGTACACCTCGACAAATCATTGATCACCAGACGCCCCAAGCCAAACTCGAACCCCGGCCCGGAGACGGCTCCGGAGTTCCCAACACAAGCCCGGCCCACACGTCATCGACCATCAACCCGGCAGCCCCGCCCGCCCCCCTTCCGGAAGCTGACGCACCGCGTCGGCTCGGACCGACCAGCCCAACCCAACTTTACCGTCACGTTGTATAAAAGATCCCTCGCACCCTCTTCCGCTCTCTCTCCTCGCCTCCCCACACGCGAGCGAGCCAACACGCAAACGGGAACGCGAACGGGCCTCGTCCTCCTCGCCCCCCTTATCCTCTCCCGCACCGGAGCCCCGAGCCCCCCGCTTCCTCCTCCTGATGGCGTCCCTCACCACCACCACCACCTCCTCGCCCGCGGCCCTCCCCGCCGCCTCCACCACCGCTGCCGCCACAGCCTCCTCCGTCTCGCCCACCGCCGCCTCCTCCAAGCGGCCGCACCTCGCCGGCGACGACGCGCCATGGCGCGTCGCGGCCACCGGCTCCGCAGGGATCCGCCCCGTCCCGCGCATCCACCACGCCCCCCGTGCTCCGGGTCGCCCAGGACGACTCGTCCGCCTACGCCCTCGCCCTCATGAAGGTACGTACACCCATCCGGCTTGGTTCAATTTCGGGTTGGTGGTTGGGTTGATTTGGTCTGGTTGTTAGGTGTGGGAGGTCTAATTTTGATCCTGCTCTGCAGCATCCGGATCCGATAGGGGTGGGACTGGCCATGGAGGCGGTGGCGGAGGCGGCCGGGCCTGAGTGCATCGTGCCCGGCCAGCAGGCGCCTCTGCGGCTGCTGGGGCTCAAGGTACAAATCCATATGTTGGTCGCAGTATGCTAGTGATCCGATCGTTATTCTACGTGTGTGATTGATTAATACTTGAATGGCGTGAAGGTTGTTTGCAAGGGGACGCGTGGCTTGTTTCGCTCAATTCTGTGTCATGAGTGGACAATTTTGGTCGATGCTGCGTCATGATTGGATAGTTTTTGCTCGTTTCTGCGTCATGATTGGATAGTTTTGCTCAATTCTGCCTCTTGGTTGGATAGTTTGGTGCTTGCGGCTGATCATTGATGATCATTCATTGTTGTTTGTGCTATACTTGCTATTGGTCCCCCATGCGTTGGTCAACTTTGTCAGTTTCGTAGTCACACAAATTGCAAGTAAAAAAAGTATACTTCAGTTATCGCAAAGTATTCATGGAATTAGGGATCGGTTGCTTCTGTTGTTGGAAACTAGTATATAACTACTGGTGATGGTTGGCATTGTATTACAGTATTTTTTGTCGGATAATAGAAACCACTAGGGATGGTTTGAGATCATTCTCTACGTGGATATCATGGTGTGTGTGTTTATGTTAAGTTTAGCATGAGTCTGATTCTATAGCTCATTTCATCCTCTTGTTGATTGCTTGAAGTTTGTAATAAATTACTAAATATATTGGCTTTCACATTATGGTGTTTGAGTACTTCAGTTATTTGTGTTTCTAACCTGTCAACGTCTTTACATATACTCACCTAGTCCTTGGCTTTTGTGCATGTATACCTTGTAGCTTCTGCATGATCGCTATTTCTGTTTAGCGCCAATAGTTTGGATAGCTTAAACGCCAACCAGTTAATATGACTTTTCTTAAAATTTGTAGATTATGTGAAATGAAAGCTGTTCTGTTAATTGAGACTTACAATTTTGTTATTTCTATGTAGGTTTGGCCCCTTGATATAGAGATGAAGTTCTTGGAACCATTTGGCCGGGAATTACATTCCATGAAGAAGGTACAAATTTAGCCTGAGACTTTCCTTCTGTAGTTCTGTTACAGCTGGACTATTTTTTTGGGTTATGAAATATCTTTGATCAAACTCGACGTCTGTGTTAATGTAATTTAATTCGCAACATTCTTTTCCAGCAATTTACAGAAGGGACTTTGGCTGATTGTTTTGTTTGCGTAGTAAGACTCATCACAAATGTGGAGCCATCTTCAAACTTTTTGCAATGTGCTCCGAGAAAGATAAGTAGGATATGTCATTGTCACTTGGTTGTGGTAGCGCAGTAGCTGTGAACGCTGTTCAAGTCATCAAAGCATGTTGCATAGTTGCACATTACATATTGACAGGTAGTGTATTGTGCACGTGCTTTGCATTGCTGGTGTTTTTATTGGGCCTGTATAGTTCAAACAGAGTGAATGTAACCGTATGTACACATTGGTCACCTTTAAAGGGCGGCATAGTTGGCCCAGCAATATGGAGGGTGGGGTGTACGACTGTCTCTTATGTCAGCTATTGAGGATGGTCAAAAAACACCTTGTTTTTTCTGCATGTACCCCAGCGAGTATGTCTCTCTGCTAGTTCTTCCATTTAGTATGCTTAGCTGTTGTCTTACAAGGTCCATGTGATTTGATAACCACCCGGTGGTTTCATTTAGGTTTCCTAAAATGTTGACTGCCTTGTGCTGAATTAGTTCACATACATGCCTGACAGCCTGAGTGATGTTCTGGTTGAAATAAAGAAGTTAGCATGATATGTTTGACCTGCCATTAAGATTCTTCAGTGGGCTCTAGTCCTGTAGATTCTGGATCAGTGGATCCAGTGTTAAATGCATGAGCTGTACCTTAAAAGAAAGGTGCTGGTTGCGCTGTTTCTGGTTATTCACTTTCTAGTGCTTCTTGGGTCTATGGTTTAGGACTCTTCCAACTATTAGAGGTTGCTGTGTATTACTCTTGGTTTCTTGGAGCTGATCAGCTGAACATGAGGCTTCTCAGAAGTTAGTTATACACTTATACATTTAGGCAACGCATTACCAGTTTTCATTAATAATCCTCCAGTTGTTGAAATGCTTAGATAATATATGGCGTTATGTTCTGATCAAAGCTAATAGTTCATACCTTACGAGATCATCTCAGTCTTACAATATTGTTGGTAGCTAGTTCCCTCCCAATGGGTTGTAAGTACACATTTGTCACCCAATCTGTCACCCAATAGGCCAAAATGTAGCTTCTCTTGTTAGTTTGTTAAAGATCAGACCTTGAGGTTGACCTCCTTATTGTAGTTTACCTTCAGAAGTAACATACACATTTATGATCTATTTGTTGTTTTTGACATGCTTCTTCACCATATACTAATCTCCTTCATTTCCTATACCCATTTGCAGTTCATGGACAAGTCATGCAGTGTTATGGACTCATCTTTGGCACATAAGTAGGCGCATGGCGGAGTTGTTCCTTCCAATACCTAGCTGATGTTGTACTGGCAGTGCTTGATAAAATGACAAGAGCCGAAACATACGAACTTAGAAGAGTCCATGGAGAGAAACCACATTCTTCCGTATCTGGAGTTGCATAACTTGATGGAACTCAAGATATGGCGCTGGGAACACAGCAACTATTAGTAACTCCGGGAGAAATTCTGTATGGACCCTGGGCTCAGTTTCCACCAAGATAAATCCTTGTCAACCTGTAATACATTTGTTATATTCATGTAAGATGACCCGTTGAGTACAATACTGAGTTGCCAAGGGAACGAAAAAAGAAGATCGTACAAATTACCATTTGTTCTGTTACTATTATTAGTTTATTCTCAGCCGCAGGCCACGTGAGAGATGGTTTCTTGTGTTTGCTCTCACCATCAGTTCTTGCGTTTGCACTCCAATCCAGTGGACGTGCAATTGTGTGGGAAACTGGACAGTGCTAGGTTTTCTCATGTACCTGTCAACCCATAAAATATCTCTGTAACCTGTTTTGGAGTTTCTCTTGTGTGGCGAAAGCCTGCAACTGGCGTTTGCCAATTAGTTAAGCTATCATCTACGGATTTGGATTGGCCAACACTGGGACTTTTGTGAGAAGTTCCACCCTGTTGGACCTTTGAGTTAAGACTCTCACCGGCCAGACAGTCCTCCAACTGGAGCTCCCGTGTGGGATTTTGCGTTGCGACATGTACAAGCATGGAATCGATTGCTTAACGAAACCTGGCAAACAAGGCAGGGAGCGTCTATCACGAGAAGGCTTGCCGATCCTGAGCACACATCTGGGTTGAGTCTGTTTCTGTTCGCACTTGCTGTAATTTGGTTGACGGCCATCGGCCAACACCACCACAAAAAATGAAGAGCCGTATCTTGCCGTCACACTTCTTTGTTCTGAAATTCTTACCGGCACATGTGCACATCAATGCCTTAACGTGCGGCGAGCTGTGAGATCATGCCCTTTGAAGAAGGTCTCAAATGAGAAGAGACAAGAAAAGGCATCATAAGAAAGATGATTCAAGACAAGAGGGTCTGAGCTCAAGATGATAGAAATGCAGTACTGTGCTATTTCGAGACAGTTAGTAAGTGATGTTAAATCCAGTATGTTCTTTAGTCCTAATACATATGTGGATGATCGGGTGGCAGTTTGCACAAGGATGAATATCATGATGGAAGCTCTTTCTGACAAATATTTGGGCTTGCCAACTTGGGTTGGGGTTGAAACAAGTGATTATTTTCAATACTTGATCGATAGGGTGTCAAATGGATGACAGGGTGGAAGGAGAAAATGTTATCAACGAGCGGAAAGGAAGTACTACTGAAGGCGATTGCTCAATCTATATCATATGCGATTGTTAGTATTCAAAATTCCTAAAACTATTTGCAAAGGAATCACGGATGCCATATCTCATTTTTGGTGGGGCGATGATGAGAACCAATAGAAGATGCATTGGTTTGCTTGATGGAAATTGTGTATTCCAAAGAAGAGAGGAGGGATGGGATTCCGAGACTTGCACTGTTTTAACCTAGCCATGTTGGGGGACAATGTTGGCGTCTCATGGAAAATCCTGATTCTTTATGTGCAACTATGTTGAGAGCCGAATACTACACGAATGGGGATGTCTTGCAAGCAAAAACGAAAAGTGGTGCTTCATTTATTTGGCAGAGTATATTGGCTGGTATTCAGACTTTTAATCGAGGATGCATTTGAAGGGTCGAAAATGGCAAGCAGATTAATATCTGGAACGATCCATGGCTGCCGCAAAGTCCGACGAGGAAGGTGTTTACTCCTCGTGGCAATATTGTTTCTGAATCGGGTGGAGGACTTGTTGGACCCGACGACAGGGATGTGGGATGAAATACTTATTCGTAATCTGTTTTGGCCGGTGGATGCGAACCGGACTCTGGCAGTCCCTCTTGCGCCGGATGGTATGGAGGAGAAAATGCATTATCGGCCCCCCCGGACGCGTCAACGGCAGAAACGGCCCCCGCGCGAAATCAAAGGCAAAAAAAGCCCCTTGCCGCACCCCCAGGCCGCGTGCCGCTCCCCCAGGCCGCGGGAGGAGGCTGCCGCAGCCCCCAGCCGCGGGAGGAGGCTGCCGCACCCCCCACCCGCGGAGAGGGCGTTTCGGTGTGCAGCGAAAACGCCAGGAGCCACGGCGTTTGGCTTACAAGGGGAAACGCTCAAGGAATTGGCAGAACAGAAGCGTGTTTATGGCAAAGTATTCAAACGCCATGGAAGCTGGCGTTTGCTACGTTAAAAGAAACGCCAGCTTAGCTGGGGTTCGCCCTCGCAGACTTCACAATTCTTCAGTTTTTTCTCCTGCTGCCATTTCCTGTACAATCCTCCCGTAATTTTCTCTCCATATTACTGCACCTTCTCATTTTCCTATATAAACCGAGACGCAGCTCAGGAGAGAAGAACACCTTCTTATCTCGAGAAGTTTTGCTTCAAAGCCGCCGCTCTAGGGCTCTTTGTAAGTGATAGCGAAGATGACTTCATGTAGTTTACGATTTGTTCCGTCATATTGTAGCCCCTGTTTACTGATTTCTATGTATCGAACTCTAGAATTGCATCGAAGAAACTTCTTAAATATTGTTCGCAAACTGGATCGTTACAAAATAACAAAGTAGTACAGTACAACCATCCGGAATAAATAAACAAATAGAGCGATCAACGGCCTCTTCCCCTCTTGTGTCTAGGTGGCATGTGATCTGAGGGGAAAGTAAATTGTTCATGCCGCATCGGGTTTGTCCGGAGGTCGTACTGCGGAGTCTCTTGAGTCTCTTGAGTAGGTTCTGGCTGAGTATAAATTTGGCTATGCTCAATCTGACTTTGTGCAAATAAATTGTCTACCCAATTGTGGCCCGGGCCGTGGGACGAACCAGCGTCATAACCTCCCCCTGGAACAAGGGATTGGTACTGAAGTGTAGATTGCATCCATGGGGTCCCACCGAGATATCTTGCGACACTACGTGGTGCACTTTTTCAGCCACATAAGCAGCACTCACGTTACGGTGCCTTGTTAATGGCTCAGATAGCTCGCATGTGTGGTCTATCAAGACTGTTATCTCAAAATCCGTTGAAAGGCCCACGTGCTGGGTCGCACGGATTCTTGCTGGACAATTAGGTCGTGTGCATACAACCTTCAGACATTGAGGATCTGATCTTTTTGATTTGTATTCATGACTTATGGAGACAGCATACTTTGTAATGGCGGTCTTCACGGCCTGCTTGGTTGGAAAACGTTGGCCAACCATGAGAGTGCTCTCATCAAATCCCCAGCGTGAATTGACGTCACGGGAGATCACTAGGTTCTGTATTGTCAATTCATCCATTTCTTCCACAGTAGCTATTTGAGCACCGCCTTCACCATCACCTCCATCCTCCTCGCTACCTTCAGATTCTTGCTCGCCATCTTCATCCGAATCCAACTCGTTTGCCATGGTAGGCAAGACTTCGAATAAGTCTACACGAGCGGACCAGGATGGACCTGCGTCTTCGTTACTGACTAACTGTCCTTCTTCATGTGTGGGGTTGTCCTCCGTCGCCGCCAGCACTATTTCATGACCTCTTTCTGTAGTAGCAGGTTGTAGCTCAAGTGCTGCACTACATCCTTCATCATGATCAACAAATTGAACGTATACCATTGGCCGACCGTACATCGCGGCTCCAGGAGTGCTGACAAGTCTCATGTACCCAGCCCATGACACAGTGCCGGTGACCTTGTGTAGTTCCCACAAGGGGTTCGATGACCCGTCACCGTGACTTCTACATGTCACTGTCTCAATGACAAGCTTCTTACGCGCTGTCTCCCGGTCAAACTCTCGACGTATGCACCTCCTTAGCTCGGACATACTAATCTCCACCAAACCTTCTATTCGTGTAACTTTGAACTGACATTGCGACAGATCGAGCCCATAAGGCCCGTCCCGAATTACGTTGCCACCGTAAAAGACTAACAATTCATTCATTGTACCTACGTACGCATAAAACATAGATTACAAACATTATTACAATTTTTAGTATAATAAATGTAATACTAATACAATTCCGTACGACAAATAATAATAATAATACATCTAATTTTTTTTTCGTTACTACAGTATTGCAGCAGTATCATCTGCAGTACTGCTACAGTGACAAGTACAGTGAAGCTACAGTGACATCTACAGTGATGCTGCAGTATCATCTGCAGTACTGCTACATTGACATCTACAGTGATGCTACAGTGACATCTACAGTGACATCTACAGTACTGCTACGTGACATCTACAGTGATGCTACAGTGCCATCTACAGTGACATCTACTAATTATTCCCTAATTAACTCTTTTTTCCAACACGAAACAAATGATGGCTGTTAATATAGATTACTTCAATTAACTAATTAATTATTATGTAATACAAACATTATTTTGTGCGGTCCACAAAATAAACTAACGTCATCATATGAATTCTACATATCAACATATTATCCGGTCTCTATATCACAAATAACAAGATTGCGTTCAAATTTATACCACTGTAAATACATACTAAACATTGTGTACATCGTGCCAATTAATATTTTCCCTCCCACAAAATAACCTAAAACATCACATTTAAGGTTGCATATATGTCATATAGCAAAGAAAGTAACATGCTAATTTTCGACTAACCAAACAACTAATCGGCAACTTGCATGCAAAATTTTCTTACCTCTACTTGTATATCTCGACTTGATTTATTTTTTCTTTAACTGCTGCAACCTGATTTCACACCCAAAATCTACAAAAATCCCTCCAAAGTTCTAACTCCTCTTCTTGTTCTTCTCTGCTGCTCACTTGAGAATGCAAGTTCTCATATAAGAATGCCACTGCGAAGATTCCTCAAAACTCTCTGATCTCTACATTTCGAATAACAATAAGATTGTGTTCAAAATTTATACCACCATAAGTACGTGCTAACCATTATTATAATTAATATTATCGGTGCTAAAAAATAATCTAAAACATCACTTGAGTGCATGAGATATAACAATGAAAATAACGTGTAGCATACTAATTTCCGACTAACCTTCTTGTTCTTCTCTGCTGCTTACTTACGAATGCCAGGAGAAAGAGAGTGTTAGGAGCAAGAGAAATGAGAAGAGAGGAGAGGCAGAGAATGAGAAGAGAGGAGAGGCAGAGAATGAGAAAAGAGATGAGAGGGAGCTGGTTCTCGGGTTATATAAAAGAGAACTGACGCGAGGAAGCTCTCCAGCCTTGGATGCTTGCGGTGGATGGGAAACAGCAGAGCTTTGCGGTGGATTGGATGGAAAACAGCAGAGCGGGAAAAGGCACCGAGAGCGCGGGCACGGACTCCAACGCGGAAGCAGCGCACTGAACACACTTCCCGCGGCGTTTGCCTTCTCTCCGCGGGTGGGGGGTGCGGCAGCCTCCTCCCGCGGGTGGGGGGTGCGGCAGCCTCCTCCCGCAGGCCTGGGGTGCGGCAGCCCCTCCTCCCGCGGCTGGGGCTGCGGCAGCCTCCTCCCGCGGCCTGGGGGAGCGGCACGCGGCCTGGGGGTGCAGCAAGGGGCTTTTTTTGTCTTTGATTTCGCGCGGGGGCCGTTTCTGCCGTTGACGCGTCCGGGGGGGCCGATAATGCATTTTCTCCTGGTATGGACGACTTCGTGGCGTGGAACCATACAAAGTCTGGTCTGTTTTCAGTGAGATCAGCTTATCACAAGGAATGAGACCATCAGTTTGGCCGTCGGGAGATGAGGAGAAACGAACGTGGAGGCTCACATTGAACCGAGTTTGGGAGAGACTGTGGAAATGTTCAGTACCAGCGAAAGTTAAGATCTTTGCATGGGGCTTTACACAATGTAGTAGTACCATGCTTTGGGATGCTAGAAAATTGTCACATTCTAACTCGGAGCCAGTGCCCGATTTTTGCCGGTGGGGCTCGGAGGACATCACGCACTTGATCTTCAAATGTAATCGGGCGAGAGAAGTATGGAAGAAGTTGGGTCTGAAGGAAGTTATCAACGAGGCTACAAGCACCAACAGAGCGGGCGCGGTGGCTTTGTAACATTTGTTGTGCAGCAGAAATACTCGAGCTCCGATGTTAAGCCAAGTTGGTCTGAAGGAATTGCAGCCTGGTATATCTGGTGGGAGAGACGCCAATGTGTTCAAGAGGAGAAGGTGCAGACTGCGGCACAATCTGCTGTGGCGATTTCTGCTCTGACAGTGAATTACACGAAGGCTAGGCAGCCTGTAAACCGGGTAGCCCAGCACGGCTGGTAGCGACCACGGAGGCATTCCTGAAGGTAAACGTTGATGCTTCTATGACGTGAATAATGGCTGCGGGGCAACAAGTGTTGTTATTCGAGATGAGTTTGGCAAATTTGTTGTAACCTCCAATCGCCGGCTTCATCATACAATGAGTGCTTGTATAGCTGAAGGTGAGGCACTACGTGATGGCCTGAGGCTAGCTTCACAACTCGGATGCAACAAATCTTTGGTTCAGTCTGACTGTATGGAAGTGGTGGAGACTATGCAGAACGGTGGTTTCTCGGAGACGACGGCGGCGGCAATTTACGATAAATTCATCTTTCTTTCCATTGGTTTATAAAGGCGATCTTTGAACACTGTCCGAGGAAATCGTATACGGTAGCACATGAATTAGCAAGGCAGGCTACTGATCTGTCTAGTATATGGGTGGAGGGAGACCTCAGATTTCTTAATTTTCTTGTTGACACTAACAGTTCTATAATATAATAATGGTTGCTGAGTTTTAAAAAATTGCAAATGTCTAAACGATCCGAGAACGTACCCGTGAATGGAAGCGACTAACGGAAATGCCAATTATACTGCTGCGCCTAGTCAAATAATTAGCCGGTGTACCCATCTTAAGGTTCATAACAACCCATAAGCCACTGACTGAAATCTGTAGAAAATCAGGCGGTGTTAGGTGGCAGTCAAAGACACCATTTTTCTTTGAAATGAAGGTTTGTACTATCGGCCGCTGCATCGATTTATGGACACAACCAAGTGGAGCTCACCATGGACTGTTTCTCGGGAAAAGCCACACGATTGCACGAACTCTCCATGAGCTAGACAAATACCATGCGATGTGTACAACACATGCGAGTGTAGCTGAAACTGTATCATCTACTGCGAATAATTCCAAGACGATCTCCCATTTACTCGTGTTTAGTTGTCGGAAATTCGGAATGCATTGCACTTATATAGGTTATCTGGAAGATTCTTGAACCTCGAACTTGTGTAAATCAACGGAGAATTAGTCGAGCTTGCTCATCAATCCAGAGGTAACATGTAATAATAACGTAGCTTACCTCGACGTCCTTCATCAGACTCGGCAATTTTTGACCGGAGCACGAGCCAAACAATCCCAACTCCGGCGTGCGCACGGACAAGAAAAATCCATAGAAAGCTACCACTTTGCCAGCTCAGCCATCGTACGCCCGCCCGAGATCCAAGCCCCCCGCGCCCCGTCTCTGATCTCTCCCCGGCGCTCGCGCCAGCGACTGCACGCGGCCGGGAAAAATGGAGGCCACGGCCGACGACTCCGGCGCCACCGCCTCCGCCTCCGCCCCGGCGTGCGCGGCCCCCTCCCGGCCCACGGACCCCGACTTCCTTAGCTGCGTCCTCCAGCCCCCGACCCCCTCCTCCTCCCGCCCCGACCCCGACTACGCCGCCCTCCGCCGCCTCCTCCTCCGCCGCAAGCCCCCCTCCGCGCTCCACCACCGCATGGTACTCACTCTCGGATCCCTCGTTTGTCTCTTTCCGTTGGAGAATGGATGAATGGATTGGTGCTCTCTTTGGAGAATGGATGAATGGATTGGTGGGGATGATGCTGCAGGAGTGGCGGTGCAACGGCAAGGGCTACGTCGCCTACCGCAACTTCCTCCTCCGCCGTCTCGACGGTGGCGCCGCCTCCAGCAGCGCCCACAGCACGCCCAGCAACAGGTGACGCCTTTGATTGCTGTGCCTCATCGCCTGCCCTGCCCGTACCTATCAAAACGAAATGAAAATACTAAATGTTGCTCAGTTTGTGCACGGTGCTCTAATTTCCTTGTGAAGTTTTTCTCATGTTTGTCCGCTAGTTTCCTCTCAAGCTCAATGCACGGAGTACGTAGTATGCTATGCGAAGTGAAATAAATCTAACATCTTGGGCGTTCTGATTGACCAGTGGAAGGTGGTTTCCTGGCCCTGTTACACAGTCTGAAGCAGACAGCTGGAGTTCTATCCGGGTTCGTGCTTTTAGTTTCCCTATGTTGCATCATGAAGCTTGTGTGGATACTTTTGTTCTTGGAAAAGTGCTTACACATGCTTGCTGTGGAGTCTGATGTAACTTCTTTGCCTGCAGGACCTGAGGACTAACAGCGGTATGTTAAGCCGCACCGTAAGTGTCAGCTCAAAGCAGAGTGATCCTGAGCGCCATGCCAGATTCGCTGAACCTGCGTACTCGTTTGTTGGAATGCATTGCATCTTTGACAACTGCAAGGCATCAGGTTATTTACTCATATTCATGCTATACAATTTCTTCCCTGTCAATGATGAAGTGTTCTCATCCGAGTTATTTGAATACTATGCTCATGGATGACTGATTTTACTCTTGCAGTTACAATATTGAAATTTGGTCATGCAAATTCAGATCTGCTTGCTTATGGTGCATCTGATGGTAGTTTGACGATTTGCCAGGTTTCTGACCCACCCTGTGTTCTTCAAAAATTAACAGGACATTCTAAAGATATCACAGGTTAGACTACACTTAGTTGTGCTTGTGAAGATTTTGTGTATCTACCTCATTTGTCACAAATTATTTGGCTTCTAGCACCAGGGAAATTCAAATCTGCACCTAGTAGCATATGTACCTATGTGCATAAAATCTGTATCGAACCATATCCTTGATATTATACATTGCATTGCAAGAGTGACTATCCCCGGTATTTCAGGGGTTTGGTTCGGTGCTTGTCTTAATAACTAAGAACTAATTCTTAAGCAAGTAACAAATTAACTTTGGAGTGCTCGCACAAGTTAATAAAGACTTGCTACACATGCCCAAGCTTTTGTGTCCTATTGCTGTCATCCCTGTTTAGCGGTCCGCGTTTCAGAAAATCTGATGCTGGTGATTTACTTAATTGTGTTTTCCCGGTATAAATAATACCTGTCATTCTGGTCCCGAGGACAACCCTACTGCTGAGCGTATACAATCGTTGTACACAGAAGTAATACAGATAACTAATTGAATTTGGGTTTGTGATAGCTAGAAAAGTGTGTAAGACTCAAAAAGCTTATGGTATTGTATGGATTTTCCATTTTGTGAATATAAATGTAAGTATGGTCAATTTAAGTTGTACTTTCCTGCCTATTCCTTCATTGTTTATCTAGTATCTTGTGAGTTTCAAATGCTAACTGCATTACAGATTTTGATTTTTCATCTAATAACCAGTACATAGCTTCATGCTCCATGGATAAAACTATGAGAGTATGGGAAATCTTGAAGGGCACTTGTATCAGGGTCGTATATGGAGTTTCTTCTCAACTGTGCATCTGCTTTCATCCTGTAAGTCCAAACTTAGCAGAATGAATGATTGCTATCCTTTTTGCTTCTTTTCACGAATGCTCTTTGCCTGCATCTGCAGTGCTTATAAGAAAATAATTCTCTGTGCAATGACCAGCGTAAAATATCTTCTGTATCATATATTTACTGAATTTTTTCTTCCAAACTCTATGTTGCAGGTGAATAATAATTTGCTCTTAGTTGGCAACGCAAACAGGGAAATCAATGTAAAATTCCTGGCCTGTTGCTCCCAGTAATTTATATACAATAATTCGCTTTCCCATATGTTGCTTGTTGCTTGGTCCTCTGATAATGTTTCGTGCAATAATAATGGGAAAAATGATGTTATGTTGTTCTGGTATTTCTTTGAATGAAAAATTGAAGATGTATACCTTGTGGCCCATGAAAAATTATGTAATCAGAAGCATTTTTATTTCCTTTGCTTTACTGCCATGTGATCTATTTCTGTTTCCGATATAGGCAATTAATTTTAGCACTGGGAGGGTAATCAGCAAACTCACCTTTGATAATGCGGTTACAGCTCTGGATATTGATCACACTGGTCAGCTTATTTTTGCTGGTGATGCACAGGTACGCAATAATTCAATTTGCCAACTACTGAAATGTATTTTTAAGGTTCATAATCTTCAGCTGGCGCTTGGTACATGCAGGGTTACATATATACAATTAGTGTGAACTCTCACACAGGGTCGTTATCTAGAACTCACAAGAACAAGAGTTTTAAGCGCAAATCTCCTATTACAACCATCCAGTATCGCACCTTCTCTCTGGTAGCACGTTGTCCAGTACTTCTATCTTGTGCTCAAGATGGAAACCTGTATTTCTTCAGGTGTGTTAACTTTGTTACTATCTATCCGGTGGTGGCCTCCATTTCTATCTAACTACTTGTACTATTGGCATTTCAGAATTGCGACAGATGCCCAGGGATACTTGACTCCCATATGCTCTCTAAAATTGGCCTCGCCAGTGCAGAGTATCCGTGCTTCTTTCTGTCCACTTCTTTCCCTTGAGAAAGGAGAATTCATAGGTGAGTTAGAACCATTCGTAGCTGTTGCCTGTGGGTTAGCTGAAACTTAAGCCACTGGTCATCCAGATTCCCGAGTCTTATTTCTGGTACTGTTCCTGTTAGTTATCACTCAAGTGCTGCTGCAGTACTCTTTGTATTGCTTGCCCTCATTTATTGTTTTATTATTAATCTTTGTGAACGGTGAACCTCTATCTCAGTTCAGTGAAGTAGCAAGACAATCACAGTTGACACTTAATTCTAAGTCTTTCCTGAGAAAATGTTGTTAATCAATTTTATTTAGATTGTTGACTTGAACTTTTGAAACAAATTAACAAACTATGATGGATGGTTTTGCCAAATAAGTGTGGCTCTTGCAAAAATAAATACACCATATGCCATTTTTCATCCTTTTGTTCTGTCTTCTGTAATGCATTCCTCCACTAGTGCAAAAGAAATTTAGCTGACTTGTATTTTCTTCTGAACATGAAGTTACTGGCAGTGAGGATTCAAATGTTTACTTCTATGATTTGGCACGACCAAAGAACTCGTGTGTAAATAAACTGCAGGTATGTTTAGTGCTTCCTCTAGTTGTACCTCTAGTTGTGGCATCTTAAACTTGTTTACTTCTATGATTTGGCACGACCAAAGAACTCGTGTGTAAATAAACTGCAGGTATGTTTAGTGCTTCCTCTAGTTGTCGCATCTTAAACTTTGCTTACAAGTTGAGGTACTAATGACACCATTTACATTCCTGAAGGGACACGGCTGTCCAGTAATCGGAGTGGCCTGGAATCATGGGGAAAATTTTCTGGCCTCGTCTGATTCAGACGGTACAGTTATTGTATGGAAACGAGCAAAAGCTAATTGATTCCACGTCACGAAGGATGCTTGTATACGGCAGTTGTAGAGGCTAATACATGGTCCCTCCCAATCGAGGCATTGTCTACACAAATTGTACCTCCCATCATATTGTTTGTAACATACCACAAGGCCTTGACAAAGAAGATGAACCGATCTTCAATTGTATTTACAGAAGTATAGGTCTCCCAGTAGAGTGTAAATCATTTTTTCCGGTATATCCTGTATGGTTTCATGATTTTTCCCACAATTACATTATTTTTTTGTTCAATATTAGTAATGTATAGTGGATACAGTTTTGGGTCTTCAAAATCCGTCAGGTGCATCATGATGTTGCTCTTCAAACCAAAGTTCATGAGTTGAAATGGAACCGTTGCATTACTCGACAAGTTCAGTATTATTCAGATCATGTAAGAGCAACTCCAAGGGTCTCCCCATATTTGCCTCTCCATATCTCCATATGGAGAGCCTCTCTAAAAAATTTACTCTCCATATTTCTTTGCACTCCAATGGACTCTCCATATTTCACTCTCCATATATCATCTTGCAACATCAATCTTATATATTCCCTCATCTTGCAATTCTCTATCCAATTTACGAATAACATACATGCTATCTATTTCATCACAATATTTTGTGCAATACAATTATCAGTATAACATGCAATACAATTTTATTATAAAAATTTTATTTGTTTTTCAATCTACAATTACTCCAATTCACTACAAATTTGCACCCCACCCTCCCCTTCTCTCCCATCCCCACCCATCGCCGGCCGCTCCCCCCAATTCCCCATCCACCGCCGGCCAATCCCCCATTCCCCATCCACTGCCTGCTGGCCAATCCCCCAATCCCCCATCCACCGCCGGCCCTTCCCCCCATTCCCCATCCACCGCATGCTGCTCCTCCCCCGATTCCCCACCCTCCAGCACCGCCACCAACACCTCCTCCCTCGGCCGCCGCCTCCCTTCGGCCGCCCTACAGCACCGCCGCCACCCCCTCCTCCCTCCTCGAGCACCAGCAGCTCCTCCCCGCCTCCTCCGACCGCCGCCTCCCTCCGGCCGCCCTCCAGCACCGCCACCACCATCTCCTCACTCCCCGAGCACCAGCACGTCCTCCCCCGCCTCCCTCCGGCCGCCCTCCAGCACCGCCACCACCACCTCGTCACTCCCCGAGCACCAGCATGTCCTCCCCCGCCTCCCTCCGGCCGCCCTCCAGCACCGCCACCACCACCTCCTCACTCCCCGAGCACCAGCACGTCCTCCCCCGCCTCCCTCCGGCCGCCCTCCAGCACCGCACCTCCTCCCGTCGGCAAGACCAGAAGCTCCTCCCCCGCCTCCCCGTACCGACACCGCCCGGATGCCCCTGCCTCCGCGCTCCCCATCGCCGCTTGCTGTCCAGATCCAGGCGCTCCAGATCCACCGGCGGAGACCAACCTGGCGGCTTCGTTCCTCGGAGGCAGGAGGCGGAGCGGTTTGCTCGTTGATGGCGGGAGCAAACGACGATGCCAGGAGATGGAGGAGGCTTGGAGATGTGCTAGTTCTGGCTACGGGGAAGCCAGAGATGGAGAAGCGCCAATTTTCGAGCTGAAAATGAGGAGACCGTTGGAGAATAAATTTTGTACTGTACTCTCTATAAATAGCTTGGAGTTGGATATGGAGAGGCTCTTGGAGTTGCTCTAAGGTTCCTGATCTGCTAGCATCCTCTATAATTCTAACATATCATATGTATATGTAGTATGTACGGTTCACGATATGACACGTTCAATTACAACTAGCAAGGGGTGTGTCAGGCTGAGCTCCTCTTGCATCTACCGTGGCTGAAGCTCTGTGACCGTCATATCATTTGCTGAATCGGCCACAGAGAGTTGGTCATTCGCAGAACTGCGGGTGCTGAGAGATGTGCTCCCGCTGGCTCCTTCCCAGGCGACGTCAGATGTCCCGGTGAAGAACACCGGCCTGGAGGGAGCCTGCGGCGTCGTCGACTGGCTATCCAGCATCAGGGCCACCGTCGACGCGTCGGGCCTGAGCCCCGGTTTCTTCTGCACGCGGAGCAGCCCCATCTGTATGCAGTTGAGAATCTCAATCGAACGGTGATTCTGTAGAAAAAATGCTCGGTCTGGCGACGGCAGGAGACACCCTCCCCCCGCGACCACCAAAATGCGCCGCCGGCCGCCCCGGCCTCGGCGCCCACCCACCCAGCGCCATGCCGGCCGCGCTCCGCTCCCGACCACCTCGGGGTGGCCTCGTCGCTGGATCCCCTCCTTGAGCCTAGGCCACTCATAGCGGTCCTGGAGTCCCTAGATCTGGGGGACACGTCGCCGGCGCTCTCGGTCGATGAGGTCCCCGAGACGCCGCTGGAGTCGACGGCCCCACCCCGAGTGGCCTCCCAGCAGGTGTTACAGGCCCGCCTTTCCTGCGCGGAGAAGGCCAAGGAAGTTATGGCGGACAGAGATCCAGTGGAAGCCCCTCTTCGCATTGAAGGCAGGCGCCGCGGTGTCGAGCTGGGGCAGAGCGGGGTTCGACGGACATACAATGTTGAACCCCCTCTCTGCATTGATGGCGAGCAGCGCGTTGCTGACTTAGGGCAGGTCGGTTTTCGGCTGGCATCCTCTGTGGTCTGCAGCCCGCCGCTCCCCATTGATGGTCCCTGGACTCTGGTTCAGAACCGGAGACGTCAACGGCAGGATAGCCATTCAATGCTCCCTCCAAGACCTTACCTACCTGAGCGTCCCCCTTCAAGGCTGTCCATCTTGCTTAAAGAGAAGACTGCAAACGGTGGGTGTTTCAGATGCCATAGCTCCAAACACAAGGTTGCAAGCTGTCGTGAACCACCCAGGTGCCTGCTCTGCTCTCTCTATCTGGTCATCGTGCGAAGCAGTGCACTGGGAAGGGGCGAGCTCTTGTAGCTTCCAGGCTGGGACCAGCAAAGGTTCAGATCACCAGTCGTCTTGGGGCACAGCAGGTTGCCCACGGTCCCCAGGTTCCGTCGTTGTCCACTGCTGTTTTCCCCCCGCTTCGGCCCGGCATGGACCACGTTCCTGGATCCAGTTCCCTCCGCCCCGACAAAGGCTCTTATCAGGTACTCACTGCGCATTGTTGTTACGGGCGACAGGCCGGACGCTTCGTGCAGGCAGATTCAGCGGATCCTCGCAGAATACTTCATCGCTGCCAAGGAGGACTTACAGGTGGAGGCCCACGCGGTGGGCAAATTCCTGCTCACGTGCTCCTCTTCGGAGCTGAGGAACGAGATCCTCCGGGACGGTGGGTGCAATGTCGAGGGCATCGATCTCCGATTCCGGCCGTGGTCACGCCAGGCTGGTGCCACGGCCAGCCAGGAGGGGTTTCGGGTGCGTGTCTGCATCGAGGGGATTCCACGGCTTGCATGGTCCGTCGATGTCCTGGCGGACGTTTGTGTCGCTGGTGGCTTCGTGGATGGGGAACTCGTTCGACCAGAGGTGGAAAAGGAGACGGCCTGTCTGTGTGCCTGGATATGTGCCTCCGATCCTGATAGCTTGCCGCGCTCTGGGTTGTTCAAGCTGGAGCAGCCAGCTCAGCAGCCGTCTCCGGGCAGACATTCCTCAGAGATGAGGTTTGAGGGAGCTCCGGTGTGCGCTGTAGAGCAGCCCCGCATGTTGGTCTTCCCTTTTCTGCTCCATGTCGACCAGGTCATGGACCTCGCGCCGGTGGCCGAGTTCGACCACCCGACAATGAGAAGCAGCCCGAGATCGCCGCAGAGCGGTGTCATGTCCAGCGCTTCCTCTGGTAGTGTGGGGCCCCATACTTACACCTTCTTTTGGGAGCTTGGAGTCAAGGATGGCATGCCTCCATGACCCTCAATGCTGAACAGGTTGCAGTTCGGAGATGAAGGTGACGATGATCCGTCGGGAGGCTCGCCGGACGGCTCTCAGCGAAGGCGGAGGCACTCGGGGTGGGATGTACCTCCGCAACCAGGGCAGGAGCAGCAGCAGCAGGGGCAGCGCAATGGCAATCGCGGTTGGCGCAACCATAATCGCCGTGGCAAAGGTGGAGGCCGCGGCAGCGGCAACAGGTACGGGTATGGAGGACATAACAGGAGCTTTGGCTGGGGCGCGGGCTCTGGCACGGCTGGGGCAGCCTCGGCCCATATGCCAGCCGACGTTGGTGTGCTGCTCTCCAGCTCGGTGGGCGCTGGCTTAATCCAGGCTGGACCAGGCTCGGGGACCTCCAGTCAGATGGAGGCCCTGGACGAGGAGCATCCGTCCGCGGCTGTCAACCCATCGTCGGACCCACAGACGGCAATCGGCCTGCCGATGCGGGGATCGCGGCCGGTTCAGGTGGTGGTGGATCCGCAGCACGCGGCTGTGGAGGTGGATAGCAAGGGCGGCCACGTCCTTGGCGCTGCTGTGGCCGTGGCTGCCCCGGTGGTCGTGCCAGGGCCGCTGACGTTGCAAATGCCGCCGGACCAGCGGGGCCTCGGCTTTGCCGTGAACGATCAGGTTGAAGCGCCGAGCCATCGTTCGGTGCTGGTGGAGATGCAGGAGGCGGACCAACCGGTTCCGCTGCCGGCGACCGCGGGGCAAGTGCTGCCTATAAGAGAAGAAGCTGCGCTGCGAGGCGAGGACCTGCATCAGTGCATCTGCGGGTCACCGGGGACTAGGCGCCGTGTGACGCTTGACCCCATGGTTCAGGAGGGCCACCTGAGGGTTGCGGGGCAAGAGGAGGCGATAGATGGAACGGACCCTGTTCGGAAGTTCATTGCTGCAGTCGCCGGCGTCGTGGCTCCGGCGCTCCTCCACCGGCCAACCCAGGTCAAGCCAGAGGGCAAGGCCTCGGCCAGGAGATGCAGCGCGCGACTGGCGAAGGACCCGAAGAACAAAGGATCGATTATGCAAAAAGCAACAGAGAAGGTGGCCAGGGAACTGGATTTCCTGGCACCTCAGGAGGAGATGAATGAAGCTGTTCTAGCTCATCTGATGGAGCTGTTCGAGGCGCCATTAACTGAGGCGGTTATTGAGGCCTTGTCTGCACTAGCAAGGGTCAAAGGAAAGGTTGTGCTCCCAGTGTCCAATGTGTAACACGGCCATCAGGCATCAAGTAGGTAGTATTTTGCTAGTGCTAAGGATGTATCCAGGTCTTTATTTTCATGTTGCTAAGGGAGCCTGCGTGCTCCACCAGGAAATGTACTGCTCTCTCTTGCATCTGTTGGCAAGACTTGGGACCTGTACGTGGTGTTGTTTCAGTGTTAATTAATGTCGCAAAAGGATTGTGTCCTCCTTAATTGGAATGTGAGGGGGTTGAACATGCCGGCCAAGCGGACGGCTGTCAGGATGGCAGTGCGTGCCTGCGGTGCGACCATTGTTTGCTTACAGGAAACCAAGCTACAGATGGTGGATAACGAGCTGCTCGCGGAGGTTCTGGGTCCCGAGTTCATCTAGAACAGGGTCTACCTCCTAGCCAGTGGTACCAGGGGAGGAATCTTGTTGGCTTGCTCTGACAGGTTCTTCACCTTGACAGACGGCACTTCCTCAGTGAACACCGTCTCAGCATTGATCAGGATGAATGATTCAGGTGAGGCTTGGTCCTGTACAGGGGTGTACGGGCCGCAGGAAGATGATGAAAAGCTGGAATTTCTCGAAGAAATTCAGCAGGTGTTGCTTTCTTCTGCCAGCAACAGATGGCTCCTTTTAGGGGACTTCAACATCATACTCAAAGCAGTGGATAAAAATAATGGGAATTTTAATAGGAGAATCATGGGAAAATTTAGGGCCTTGATTGACAGGCTTGAGCTTAAGGAAATCAAGCTCAACGGCAGGATTTTTACTTGGTCGAATGAGTGTCAGAATGTGACCCTGTGCAAGCTGCACATATTTTTATGTTCTGTTGAGTGGGAGTCACTTTTCCCGGCTTGCTCGCTTCATGCGGCCTCGACCATGATGTCTGACCATTGTCCGATGCTTCTAACGGGCGACCAGCCGGCGCAGAGGAACAGATCGTTTAGGTTTGAGGCATTCTGGCTAAAGTTGTCGGGGATCAGCGAAATCGTCTCCGGGGCGTGGGGCTGGCCGGTTCGCGTTGCCGACAGCATCAGGGTGATCCATATTAAACTGGCGCGCACAGCGAAGGCCATCCGCAGATGGAGCAGCGACATAGTTGGTGACATGCGGTTGCAATTCGCTATTGCAACCGAGATTATCTTCTGCCTTGATGTCCAGCAGGAGTCCAGGCAGCTCTCCGCGGCGGAGGTCGCTTTCCGCAAGGCGCTTAAGGCTCGGCTTTTGGGCCTGGCGGCGGTCGAGCGAGTTCGCATGCGCCAGCGCTCCAGGCAGAATTGGATTCGTGCAGGAGATGCCAACACTAAATATTTCCATATGAAGGCGAGTGCACGACGTAGGAGGCACAACATACAGGTGATCAGGGCAGGGGACCGCATCCTCACATCTCTTGAGGACAAGCAGCAGGAGATCCACCGCCATTTCAAGGCCCACCTTGGGGCTGCTACGCAAAGGGGTTGCACTCTAACTGGGATGAATTGGGGGTTGCTCCTTTTGAGCTGGCTCACCTTGATGACCCGTTCTCGGAGGAGGAGATCCGGGCGGCCATCTTCTCCTTGCCAGGGGAGAAGGCACCGGGGCCAGACGGCTTCATCAGAAACTTCAAGAAATTATGGGAGGTCGTCAAAACGGACATCGTGGCCGCCTTTGGGCAGCTTTATCACCTCAGAGGCCGCAGGTTGGGGTTACTTAATTCGGCGAACATAGTGCTGCTTCGTAAGCGAAGTGATGCGGTACAGGTGGCAAACTACAGGCCTATTAGCCTCACGCACAGCTTTGGGAAATTTTTCTCGAAGGCCTTGGCTAACAGACTTGGCCCTATGTTGGGCACCATCATCTCTAGGAACCAATGTGCTTTCATTAAAAAGAGATGTATACAGGATAACTTCATATACACGCAGAATGTGATTAAGGATCTTCACAGGTCAAAGACGCCGAGCCTCTTCCTCAAGCTGGACATCGCCAAGGCGTTCGACACCGTCAGCTGGGAGTACCTCCTCGAGCTTCTCCAGGTGCTTGGCTTCGGACCTAGGTGGCGGGAGTGGGTCACATTGCTCCTATCCTCCACTACTTCAAGGGTTCAGGTCAATGGCATCTATGGCCAAAGCTTCAAGCACCATAGGGGGCTGCGTCAGGGTGATCCGCTCTCACCCATGCTCTTCATCATCGCGATCGACCCCCTCAGGAGGTTGCTTGACTATGCAGCGGATCGGGGGATGCTTAATCCCATTGGTCGCAGGGCAGCCAAGTTGCGCATCTCCCTTTATGCTGATGATGCCGCTATCTTCGTTCATCCGGCTTCCCAGGACATACAGGTGATCAAGCAGGTCCTCGACCTCTTCGGAAGGGCTACAGGGTTGGAGAACAACACTCTCAAAAGTGAAGTGTTCGCCATTGCTTGCGACGGGCTGGACTTAAACTAGATCCTGCATGGGTTCCCTTGCCAGAGAAAGGAGTTCCGTGTACATATCTTGGGTTGCCCCTTCACTTGAGACGACTTAGGAGATCTGACACGTAGTTCATGCTGGACAAGATGGGATCCAGGTTAGTAGGTTGGTCCGGAAGACTTTTTAATAAGGCGGGTAGGCTCACGCTCATCAACTCGGTCTTGCTACCGTGTTTGGTGTTCTTCCTCACATCCTTCGCCCCGTCCAAATGGCTTATTGCCAAGGCAAACAAGTTGATGCGGACATTCCTATGGAAAGGCTCCGAGGAGTGCAATGGTGGACACTGCCTGGTCAGCTAGGCGTAGGTGTGCCACCCGAAGAGCTTGGGTGGTTTGGGCATTAAGAATCTAGACAAATTTAGTGTCACCCTACGCCTTCGATGGCTTTGGCTTGAGTGGATGGATACTGAGAAGCCGTGGGTGGGGACGGCCACGCCGACTAACAGAGCTGATAGGGAGCTTTTCACGGCTTCCGTCTATGTCACCATAGGCAATGGGTTGAAGGCCAAGTTCTGGACCATTAGATGGTTAGGCGGAAAGGCGCCGGCTGAAATCGCCCCCAGCCTCTTCACGATGTTGCGTCGCAGGAACATCTCAGTAGCCAGGGCGCTACAGGAGAATAGTTGGGTTCGCCCGCTTAGGAGTATTTGTACGGCTCAGCAAGTTCACGAGTTTATCCAACTTTGGATGTTGCTTCAAGACGTCTCCCTATCGCCGGAGGTTCCGGACGTGGTTGCTTGGCGGTGGACAGGGGACGGCGTGTATTCGGCTAGCTCCGCTTACACCATTCAGTTCCAGGGCTCCTTTTCACCGGTTCCTATTTGTTCGAAGGCCATATGGAAGGCCAGGACGGAGAACAAATGCAGGTTCTTTTTGTGGCTCCTCGCTAGGCGACGAATTCTCACCGCGGACAGGTTGTCGGCAAGGGGTTGGCCTTGTAGCGTGCTCTGCCCGCTTTGCGGTAATGCCGACGAGACGGCCGATCATCTTGTCCTTGGCTGCAGCTTCGCGAAGCAGGTGTGGAGGGCGGTAGCCGTTGACCACGACCTAGCCGCGGTCTCTCCTTCGCCTGGGGCGGCTCCGACTTCGTTCACAAGGTGGTGACGCACAGTCAGAAGATCGACTACCTCGTCCTCTAGGCCGGCGACGGATGGGGTCATCGCCTACACGACGTGGCATCTTTGGGGGGAGCGTAATAGGCATGTCTTCAATAATGAGTATGGCACGGTTGCGACTGTGGCTGGGTTGGTCAAGGAGGCCACGTCGGCGAGAGCATTGGCTTTCTTTAGAATTGTAAACGATGACCTCGGTTGAGTGGTTTAGACTTGTTTTCTGTCCTTCGGGTCTGTATCTAAACTCTCTTTCTTTCTAATAGAATGCGCAGAGCTCCTACCATATTTCAAAAAAAAGAGAATCTCAATCTGAGAGTATTGGCCACCCAACGAGGCGTCCACTATCTCTGCTATCCACCATGTCTATCTGCACCATTAATTGTTATGTGGATCTAAATTATAATTACGTAGATTAATCAAGTTCTTTATAGAAATCTATAGCAGATGTAACTTTTATTATGTGGATAAATAATACAACTCAATTTTCCTAAATTTAATTTTGGGATTAATTTTAAATGAAAATTTCAACTTAAAACATATTAGATGAATAAAAAATACAACTCTGTTTCACTAAATAGCTAATTTCAGAATCAATTTTAAAATTAGCGGTTCTATTTATATATCGAATTCAACATAAAAACCAAAATGCAGAATAAAAATTCAAATAAAAAATACAACTCTGTTATCCTAAATAGCTGAATTTGGCAATTAATTTTGGAAGAAAATTGGCCATTAGATTTGTATATGAAATTCAACCTACAACTGAAAATGTGGAATAAAAATTAAAATAAATTAGCAATTTGATTTTGATTCAATAGCACACAGTGATGAAGGATCATGTCAACGTAACATGCATTAGATGTATCAAGATATATGGGCTGCTCCTGTCAATTAGCAAAGAGGAATCATGCATTAGATGTATGAACCTGCATGGTGTTGGCGGTATAGAAAAAAAAGTCGAGGGGAGTAGAACAAATATAAGCAAAGAGCACTAGATAAGAAAGTCACGTCAAGTATGTTATAAGTTATTTCGATTGTGCTAAAAGTATAAGTCAATGCAAAACAACACGGACACGATCAGATTGGACAAGTTAGGACAATAGTGAGTGGGAGAGATTGTTTTAGCAATTTTGAATGAATATATGCTAATAAGCACGTTGTCGACTAGGTCGTATGGTAAATCATGACAAAATAGCAAGGTAGACAGGATCACACTTCAAAAGAAGTATGCCAAACAAACTGATGATGGTGTTGATATGCAGCATTGCGAGGTTGACAATGAGACGCACCTAAAAATAATTTTTTGAAAGGTAGAGCAGTTAGATTAAGAGGTTATAAGGAACATATGAAGTTTAGTTTCTTGCGAAGAGTTTCCACCAAATTCCAAGACCAACTTTTAACTACAAATTTTTTCTATAATTTGAATGACATATCAAGGCTAACATATAGCAGCGAATAAAATCAAGTGACAATTAATGATAGGTGACAAAGAACTAAAGAAATAATACTAAAAGTTAATCTAGCTTCACAAATGCGCAAGCAAGCCTGCTAGCAACCCCCGCTAGTCATCTCCTAAAAAGAAAAAGTTTTTTTCTCTCATCGAAAACCCTGAAAAGAAAAGCTAAATTTGTATTTCTAAATCGACGATCTTGGACGTTACTACTTTATCTAACGGTTAGTTGGATAGTTGCGCATTTAAACTTATATGCAACTTTAGGTTTAAAGATGTGAAACTAGATAGTTGCATATTTCTAAATCTAACATTGCATAATTTTTTTGTATAACTACAGATTTGATAATTTATAACTTGATTGACCGAGAAATAATTTCTCAAATGGCTCAGAAATAGCAAATCCGTAAATATTAATCATCGACCTCCGAGAATTACGAAGACAACTCAGAGAGCCTTTCTCCAATAGAGAACGGTGGAGTGGATATCTCGAACCGTAGGTAGCAGTTGAAGCCGACCACCGCGGCCACACCTCCATGCATGCCGTCGAGGCCCCAGTAGCACCTCGACACTTCTCGCGCCGACTCCCCCAGGCATCGGGCGCAGTCCGCCGCCGTGCGGTCCCTCATGCACTGCGCCAGCGCGTGCACCGTGCTCTTTCCAGCACCATTGCCGTCGGCGGTGGCCAGCATCAGCCCCGGGCTTTTCGCGGCGCGCGGCGCCAGGTCCTCCGCCAGGTTGACGAGCCTCTGCAGGTCGAAGGTGTCGGTCGGCGGGACGGCGTCGCCGGAGAAGATCCGCCTGCGGAAGGCGTCCTCGCTGGCCGAGGAGGCGTCGGTGTCCCCGTAGGCCAGGAAGCAACCATCGCTCCAGATTCCGGCGCGCAGGCTTGCGGCACAGCCGTCGGTGATGTTCTTGACGGCGGTGGACACGCAAGCCAGGCACTGAGACGGCGGGGAGTCGCCGAAGCAGCGCGCGCGGACGAATACGCTGTCGCCGCCGGCCCCACTAGACTGCATGGAGGCGAAGCCCATCGGTGCGGCGGCGGAGGGGAGGTCGCCGAGGAGCGACGAAAGGTCTGCGCGGAATGCGCCGCCGTTGGCCTTGGACGACGGCGCCGGGTAGCACTCGAGCAAGCTGGGCAACGTGATGCGTTCCGCGGAGGTGCCGGGGAGGATCGCCGTCACGGTGACGAGGAGGAGGAGGAGAATGGAGGAAATTGCTGGGAGCGCCATGGGCGATTCTGCTACTCGCAGACCAGTATTCCAGTGTACGTACTCTGAACCTTGTTCTACTCTCACATGGTTGTAAATATCAAAGATGGATTGGTGAATCTCGAAGGCCACGTGCGTTATATTTATATATGGTCAATAGACAGATTAGTTACATAATTTGTTACAATTTTGATCTCTAAATTAAATTTATACACAAATTTATTTGAACTTAAGAGATATACAACCGAACATAACAATCAAATACATCTCAACTGTTTAACATTCTTCCTCAAAAGCGACTCTAACTGTCGAACTGGCAATGGCTTTGTGCATCCATCAGCCACCTGATCTCCAGAAGGAACAAATTGACAAAGTGGTACTCAACTTCAATATGTTTTCTTCTAGCATGGAATATAGTATTCGCTGACAGATATAAGCAGCTTTGGGTTGAGCTATCTCTAGTTCTCGAAGAACTGACTGTACCCAACTATCTCGATTGTTGTATTTGCTAACGCCTTATTATCTACTTTGGTGCTCGACTTAAGACACATTAGCTTGTTTTCTAACACTTCATGATATAAGATTCGATCCGAAGAACATGAAGAATCCTCCAGCAGACCTCCCTATCCGCATCAGAGAAGGCGGTCACCAAAGTTGAGGATGACTTTCTTATTTCAATGCCAATATCTAAAGTATTTTTTAAATAACTTAGTATCCGCTTTACCGCTGACCAATGCGACGAAGTTGGCGCATGTAAGAATTGACACAATTTATTAACAGAGAAGGAGAGCTCCAACACTACTTCGGCACTTCGTAGTATCATCTAGACCAAGCCGAGTACCTTCTTTCACAGACAATTTTTCTATAGTTGATATATGAGTATTTACTGGGTTGCATTGTTTCATCCCCACTCGGCTCAACGAGTCATTGATATATTTTCCTTGTGACAGGGTTACACCATTCATGTTCTTCTTAACCTTAGTGCCCAAGAAATAATAGAGATTACCAAGATCCTTCAACGCGAAATCAGATCTTAGATTACGCAACAAGGTTGTCACGGTACTTCCTGAGGAGCTGGCAACAATTATATCATCAACAGATCAAAACAAATATTGTAACCCTTGCCTTATTATAATGAAACAAAGATGTATCAGATATGGATGAAGAGAATCCGAGTGCTTGCAATTTAGAGCTCAACTGAGAGTACCACGCCCTGAGAGCTTGTTTAAGACCATAGATTACCTTGTCCAATTTGCATCCTAACGCGTACATTCCAGTGAGCACAAGTCAGTCAACGGTGGGACATAAGTCCAGTCAACTTTGCACCGGATACTCACTACGCCTCAATCGCTACACTTCCAAAGGACCAACTCAATAACATCTCAAACAGAAGGCAAAAGAGTTCCTCTCAACTCAATAACCTGCTTGACCTCGTTTTCAGAGAATGGTGTGACCTGTTAAACAATATTTGGTTATTATGTTCGGTTGTTATTTCCAAGTTTAAATAGGCTTCTGTATAGATTTGACTTAGAGATCAAGGTTGTAACAAACTATGTAACTAACTTACCTATATTAAATATAATGCACATGGCTTTCTGGGGTTATACGCTTCACTAATCCATCTTTAATATTTATGGTATCAAAGCCTATCTCTTTAAACACATCTAGCAAGTCAGCCTCGAGCTCCTCTCGTGCGGCCATGGTGACATCCCTTGGTCATCTAGTTATCAAGAAGCTCACAAGGGAGAACTATCTCCTATGAAAGGCCTAGGTCATGCCAACTATTTGTGGCCAATAGCTGGTCGGCTGCTTGGACGGGATGGTAGTGGCACCGCCCAAATTGCACAAGTCGAAGGGCATGAAGGATGACGACACCGTGGCATCCACGAACATGGTGCCAAACCAGGAGTATGCTATCTAGGTCGAACAAGAGCAGCAGGTCCTCGGTTCCTGCTTTCCTCCTTGTCACGAGAGGCGCTGACGTAGGTAGTGTCATGACCACGGTGGCAAATGTATGGAAAGCTCTTGAGGGAACGTATTCCTCGCAATCTAGGGCGCAAGTTATGTTGCAGCTACAAGGCACTCAAAAAGAGGAGGTGCCGATAGCTGAATATTTTGCAAAGATGAAGGCTCTCGGCGATGTGATGGCATCAGTTGGACACAAGCTTGAGATATTGCGTGAAGTGATTGATTTATGCAGTTCAATATAGTATTAGAGGAAAGCGATGACGATGTTAGTTTCTTAAGCCTAAATCATGATCGAGAGAACAAGTACGCGAGAAAACAATTTAGAGCTAGAGGCTCATATCGTGCGTCCTCTTCCTTTCTTGTATTTCTTCTCGTTGTTTTTGTTGATTACAATATGCTACCTTCTACCTCCTTATATAGGTGAAAAAACACCTCATAGAAACTAACTAGGACTAGGAGTCCTAATTCTACTCTAATTCCTTCTCTTCTTTCCTACTCTTATTTCTTTTCCTAACATGACTCGGACAACACTTTCCTAATTCCAAAAAGAGCTTAATTACATCATTCACCTCCTTAAGCTCGTTGCTTCCTTCTCTTCACAGCTTGCACTCCGATCTTCCCATGCACTCCACGAACTTCGCTTTGGCTAGAGACTTGGTGAGAATGTCTGCGAGCTGGTCTTCCGTTCGTACATGTTGGACGTTAATCATACCCGCCTCCACACACTCTCTTATGTAATGGAAACGAGTATCAATGTGTTTGCTCCTCTCATGATAAACCGGATTCTTGCACAAGGATATTGCGGATTGAATGTCGATTTTTAGCGTCACCTTCTCGACCTTCTTCTTCATTAAGTCGGCTAAGAGCCTTCCTAGCCAAACTGCTTGGCATGCCGCAATACTTGCTGCAATGTATTTGGCTTCACACGATGAGACAGCCACCACTCTTTGCTTCTATGAGCACCAACTGATCAAGTTGTTGTCGAGGTAGAACACCATGCCTGAGGTGCTTTTCCTATCGTCCATATCACCTGCCATGTCGTTATCCGAGTAGCCGTGTAACCCTTCGTTGGATCCCTTCTTGTAGATGCACCCAAAATCCAACGTACCTTTGATATAGCGCAGTATTTGCTGACAGTCGCCATATGTTCTGTAGTCGGTTCTTCCATATATCTACTCACTATCCCGACCAAGAAGGCTAAGTCTGGTTAGGTGTGAAGTAAATACCTCAAGCTGCTAATGATGCTGCGGTATAGCGTGGAATCCACTGAAGGATTGGTGCATTTCTTTCTTAATTTGACTCGCGGATCCATTGGAATCTGCGTGGAGTTGCAATCCTTCATCCCACACTTCTCCGGAATTCTTTCGACATAGGATGATTGACACAAGGTGATGTGGCCTGGTTCTTGTGTTACTTCTATGCCGACGTAGTAGCTGAGCAGACCTAAGTCGCTCATGCTAAACAACCCCTTCATCTGATTCTTGAACGTGGTGATTTCTTTGATGCTTCCGCCGGTGATGATTAGGTCATCGACGTACACGCCGACAAGCAAATCAACTCCCTGGTAGCTTCTTTTGTACACTGCGTGTTCAAGTGGGCATATTTCAAAACTTAGCATGACAAGGGATCGATCAAGCTTCGCGTACCAAGCCCTAGGAGCTTGTCGTAGACCATAGAGCGCTTTGTGAAGTTGTAAGACCTTTCCTTCCTCGCTTTTCTTCTCATAGCCAGGAGGCTGTGATACGTAGACTTCTTCTACTAAATCACCATTGAGGAACGCTGTCTTCACATCCATGTGGTGCACTTCCCATCCTCCCTGTGCAGCCAAAGCGATCAATAGTCTCACGGTCTCAAGACGAGCCATTGGAGCAAACACCTCTTCAAAATCGATTCCTTGTCGTTGCACGTATCCTTTTGCCACCAACCGCGCCTTGTGCTTGATGATCGTCCCGTCGGTGTCCTTCTTTAACTTGAACACCCACTTTAAGCCAATGGGTTTATGAGTTGGTGGTAATGTGACAAGTGTCCACGTTTTATTCTTCTTGATGGAACTAAGTTCATCTTCCATCGCTTGTTTCCACCATGGATCAGTACAAGCTTCTCGAAAACTTGCCGGTTCTTCCGTTCCGAATAGACATAGTCCCGAGTACTCTATGTCAATCGGAGAGGTGGCGTCATAGACCTCGTTGAGGTTTCGTACGTCACGTGGCCCTGTATGAATAGGTGATCCTGGTGATTATGTTGGACTTGGGGTTGCTGCCTTGTACTCGTGGGGGACTGCTTGTGTAGACCTTGTCGGAACTGGGGACTCTATCCCCTATTCGACAGCGTTGTCAGGCTGCCCAACTAGTGCATCCGTTTCATCCCGGCTGGTGTCTTCTGTAGGAATGTGAAGCACCGTAAAGGTATCACTTTGCTGCTGTTCGTTTACTGTGGGGCTATCACCCCAGTCCCAACCCTTTTCTTCATCAAAGACAGCATCCCGTGTCACCACAACTCGCTTTGTTGTTGGATCGTACATCCGGTAGCCTTTTGTCTTTGCGTCGTAGCCGATGTGAACCATTTTCTTGCTGCGATCAGCAAGCTTGGAGAGATGTGGTGTCACAATCTTCACGTGTGCAACGCACCCGAAGATGCGAAGGTGACCCACACTAGGCTTGCGACCGTAGTAGGCTTAGTAGGGAGTCTTGCCAATTATACTTTTCGTTGGTGCTCTGTTGAGGAGGTAGACGGCGGTAGACACCGCTTCTCCCCAGAATGCACCCGGAAGTCCTTTGCTCTTCAACAAGCTCCTCGCCATCCAGACCACTGTTTGGTTCTTTCGCTCGACTACTCCATTCTGTTGTGGGGAGTAGGGCGCCATGAGATAACGCTTAACTCCAAAATGCTTGCAGTAGTCTGTGAACTCGTTTGAGGTGAACTCGCCACCGCGGTCCGTGCGCAATGCCTTTAGTCTTAGTTCCTTCTCCATCTCAGCTACAGCCTTGATCTTCATGAAGGCCTCAAATGCTTCATCTTTGGTTTTGATCAGGGCAAGCCACATGTACCGAGAGTAGTCATCGACTAGTAGCAGGAAGTAACGATTTCCGCCGTGCGTGGCATGGGTGATTGGTCCACACAAATCACCATGCCACAACTCAAGAGGGGATTTCGCTCGGTACTTTGCTTCTGATGGGAAATGATTTTGATGTTGCTTTCCAATCAAACAACCGTCGCAGATACGCTCCACATGATCAATCAATGGCATGCCATTACCATCTTCTTGTGAGCCAAGTCCTTTAGGGCATGGAAGTTCACATGTCCGTACCTTGCATGCCATCTCCATGCCTCTTCATTGCATCGTACTAGGAGACACTCTGGGAGGGCCGGCTCGATATTCAAAATATAGAGTCGGTTTCTTGACCTTTTCACCTTGACCAATGCCTTGCCGGTTCTGTCCAAGATTGTCATCACGCCTTCTTCGATCGCAATCTTGCACCCGTTCTCGTTGAGCTGACCGAGGCTAATGATATTGCTTCTTAGTCTCGGGATGAAGTAGATGTTGGTGAGTATGCGGTGTTCTCCCGTGAGACACTCGAACAAGACGGAGCCCCTTCCTTTTATCTCCACAGCTGAGCCATCTCCAAACTTGATAGTTCCCATCACGGTCGTGTCAAGTTTCGCAAACTTCTCCATGCAACCAGTCATGTGATTACTTGCGCCGGTATCAAGGTGCCAAGTCTTTATTTGTGAACCGTTGAGCTTCGGTATCACCTTATCTTCGTGTAGAAACACTTCCTGAGTGGGTTCCCTCGTCATCTCATGTACTGTAGTTGTTGCGGCAGCCTAACTAGTTGTCGTGTCGACACCTTCGACAAACTCGCAGATTTCAGCGAGGAGAAGCGTGGGCTCGTCGTCGTCCTTCTTCGGCAAGTTTGCTCTTTCTCTCCTATTCGGCTTTTTACAATCTTTGGCGAAGTGCCCGTATTCGTTGCAATTGAAACACTTGACTTTCGACTTGTCGAAGTCACGTGGTCATTTTTCGTCAGGGAACTTCTCGTTGTCGCTGCGTTTGTTGCTGCGACCTCCATCTTGGGAGCGACCACCTCCACGGCCTTTGCCGTTGTAGCCACCCCTCTTGGAGCTTCCCCCACCTTCTCTTCTTGCCTTGGCGACGTGTGCATCCAGTTCGGCCTTGGTGAACATCAGCTTCTCGCCATCTTCCTTTGGCTTGCGACGTGTCTTGCTATTCTCTTCGAAGGTTCTTAGCTTCCAAATTGTTCGATCGTGCCAATGATGTCGGTAAACTTCGACGTGACCGACCCGAACAATTTTTCAACGATCTCCGTTTCGCTGATCTTGCCACCAAATGACCAGAGCTCGCCCACAAGGTTTGTGAGCTTCTTGGAGTACTCGATGATTGACTCGGAGTCCTCCATCTCCATCTTGTTGAGCTGGCGCTTCAACCCATGAGCTCTTGCCCGTCTTACGTTGTCTTCACCGACCTCCATCTCCCGGAGAGCTTCCCAAGCCTCTTTCGCCGTCTCGTATTCAGCTAGTGACATCAGAACCGAGTCTGGGATAGCCTGAGTGATGGCGACCATGACGTCTTGATCCTTCTCCGCGTCGACATCTTCTTTATTGCCTTCTATTACCGACCAAACACCCAAAGAGCGGAGAATCAACTTCATCTTCACGGCCCATATGCCGTAGTTTGATTCGCTCAACATCGGGTATTGGATCGGTATAGCCTTTGATGATGATAACTTGCTGCCGGAGTTGTCACCGCCGGAGCTTTTCTTCTTGCCGGAGGAGTCGGTATCATTGTCGTTGTTGCCGGCCATCTCTTACGATCGGTTGGCTCTGATACCTAATGTTGGTTTCTTAAGCCTAAATCACGATCGAGAGAACAAGTACGCGAGAAAACAATTTAGAGCTAGAGGCTCATATCGTGCCTCCTCTTCCTTTTTTGTATTTTTTCTCGTTGTTTTTGTTGATTACAATATGCTACCTTCTACCTCCTTATATAGGTGAAAAACACCTCATAGAAACTAACTAGGATTAGGAGTCCTAATTCTACTCTAATTCCTTCTCTTCTTTCCTACTCTTATTTCTTCTCCTAACATGACTCGGATAGCACTTTCCTAATTCAAAAAACGAGCTTAATTACATCAGACGAGAAGCAAGAGAAAGAAGGAGTAAAGTGCCGAGAACGCCATGGATCGAAGGAGGAATAGATGACACTAGAATTAGTGAACCTAGACCAGTCTCAAGCCTCCGTATATATTGCTCGAGTAGTCGCAACGAACCTGCACCGATTTTTGCAAAAGGTGACGAAGCTGCGTGGTTGCTACGCCTTTTCCTTTGCCATGCAACACGACGTGGACCCTGGCCCCCGGCGGCGCGCGCTCGTAGAACGTGAGAGCTAAATCGGTTCTGACAGAAGAATTCTTCGTACTTGTGATTGCTGCGTGGTTGGGCACTGAATTAGAAGGTGTACTCCTCATCAGTACATTCACTGGACCTCCCACGCAACTTCCTCTCCTAATTCCACCACCTCTTTGTGCACTTCGCCATATACATTTCCCTTCAATCGTAACTATGCAGCAATGAACTCCTTTACATGTATTAGGTGGGACTCCATGTGCCATACCTACTACTAACCAGTAGTAGCAACATGTTTTGATTACAGCGCTGGAGTGTATCATATGATCGAACTCTGAAGTCTGAACCTTCTTCTACTCTATCTATCTACCACGGTTCAACCTCTGACATGGTCACGCCGTTCTCTGAAACTGGCGCCCCCGGCAGACGGGTACTACCCGTAAAACGACGCCGTCCATAGAGCATCATCGCGTCTCCACCACCAACGCGCGAGGCGACGCCGGTGGAGCCGGAGTAGAACGCCGGCCTAGAAGGGGTTTGCAGCGACGTCGACCACCTGCCGTCGAGCATCAGCACGACCTCCGACGCATCGGGCCTGAGCGACGATTTTTTCTGGATACAGAGGAGCCCGGCATGCACGCAGCTGAGCATCTCGGCCTGAGGGTACTGGTCGCCCAACGACGCGTCCACAATCTCCGGTACTGACCCGGCACTCGACTTCTCCCATACCTGCAGTTCATTAAGCAGAAGACTGGATGTTAAGTATCTGAAGATTTCGCAGAATCGTGTTTAATTTTTGCTAACTACTGCTTTGCTGGTGCTTACATAGCTTAACAGATTTCTGGTGTTCGCATCTTCTTCACACGGGCTGTTGTTCCTTCGACCCGTCACGATCTCCAGCACTATGGCCCCAAAGCTGAACATGTCCGACTTGGTCGAGACGTGCCCGCAGTATGCGTACACCGGTGACATATACCCACTGCACGCACACATCACATAATGAAATTCTGCAGCAGCTTCTTTGTTTACAAAAAAATAATAGCAGCTCATTCACAAAATAGGTTTACACTTACAGGGTACCAGCTGGTCGCATAGTAACATCTCTGGATTGGTCTCCCCAGAACGCTCGAGCTAGCCCGAAATCTGAGATCTTGGGGTTCATACCTCATCCAACAAGACTTTGCTCGGCTTGAGGTATCGGTGGATGACCCATAGGGGTGACTCCTCGTGGAGATATAGCAGGCCACGAGCAATCCCGCAAATGATCAGGTACCTTTTCCTCCAGTCCAGGCCATGCCGCCGTCGGCACCCATGATCTGTACGTGTCATACAGAGAGAACCACACACTTAATCAGGGCTGGTAAAAGGAGATCATTGTTGGGAAGGTGTAGCGGAACACTGAAACGTACCAAAAAGAATAGTGTCCAAGCTCCTACTTGGCAGATACTCGTACACGACCAGCTTCTCTTGTTCCTCCAAGCAAACACCACGGAGCTGCACAAGGTTTCCTGTGTCTAAGCTTGGCGGCGAGCACTAGCTCGTTTTTCAGCTCGTGGAACCCCTGTGCAGAACTCTTGGATATCCTTTTTACTGCTATCATTTGTCCATCCTGCAGTTTACCCTGGTGAATGTGAACAGTAAGTAGCAGATAAAGTCTGTCAACAGAAAACAAATAGTAGTGAATATGACTAAGAGATTGAATATCTGTTCTACAAATCTTTGCGTGTATAATGTGGATGATTGATCGATTACCTTAAAAACCTGTCCGAAACCTCCCTCTCCCAGCTTGTTTTCTGCAGCAAAGTTGCCCGTGGCAGTCCTCAGCAATCCAGAGTAAATTGCTCTCGACTAACATACGTGCTGCCCTCTTCGCTAGTACTACTATCTGTCACCGTGCCACACAGGAGTGAATACTTGAAGATATTCTTCGTTATCACTAAACCCCAATATATGGGCAAGTATGATGTACCTCGTGGCCTCTTGTTCGCCTTTATCCTTCTCCGCTGCAGGTAAACACAAACAAGCACGAAGACTGGGATGAGTATTCCGGTTGGAAGGGTAGCTGCAACGATGGCATGTTTTGATCTCCTGTTTCCTGCATGTTTTTATGTGATTTATCAGCATCAGCTAGCGTGTCCATCCGTGTACTAGGCAAAGCAGAGGCGAGCGTGACCCGTGCAGGAAAGGTCAAAGGAGCGGCTCGGAACGATCGCGATGGCAGTATAGCCATTCTGGTCTCTGGACATAAACACGGTTGGTCCTCGTAGCCGGTCGAGGCGTTGGTGTCGGCGTAGGTGACGTAGCACTTGTCGGAGGCTCGCCACAGTCGAGCGACGTCGGCCGTACGTGTGGCGGCGTCGTCTTGGGAAGTTGCGATGCTTGCTGCCAGGGGGAGGAGGAGCGAAGGCGCTGGGCACGGAGGCCTCGCCTTGACAGACGGCATGACGATGGGCGATAGTTAGAGCAAGTCCAGCAGCTCCCCGACTGCCTCCCCCTAGAATAGGGTAGAAAGGATAAAAACAACGCTCCAGCAGCTTCCCGATTGCCTCCCCTACTATCAGCGCTCCCCGAAATCGACCTCTCTCTCCCGTACATTTCGGGGCAGCGGAGGCTCCCCGATCCGCGCGACGGCGCCAACAGCTCCCTCCGGAAGTGTCCTTCCCGCCACCACGCTGCTGCCTCCCTCTCTCAGGTTCGTCACTTTGCCAGCGCCGGCGGCGAGGCAGAGGACGCGGGAGGAGCCGGCGAGAGGACGGAGGTGGCGGAACCCGAGGAAGGCGGAGGAGGTTAGCGCCACGGAGCGGCGGCACCAGCGAGGGGAGGTGCGGAGCCGCGAGGCTGGCGCTGGGCCGGTGCGTGGACGGCGACGGCGAGAAGAGCCGGCGAGGGGACGGAGGCGGCGGAGCCCGGGGAAGGCGGAGGAGGCCAGCGCCGCAGAGCGGCGGCACCAGCGAGGGGAGGTGTGGAGCCGCGAGGCTGGCGTTCGGGCAGTGCGTGGACGGCGACGGCGTGCGGTGGCGGCGGGGGGGATGGAGCTACGGGGGAGATGGAGATGGGGATAGGGGGTGCCGGCGGTGGTGGGGAGGTATATCACCCGCCCCCCACCGACCTAGCGCAAATGGGCCGTGGCCCATTAGGGTGTGGAAGAGCCGACCGGCAGAGAAAATGAAATGGAGGAGGAAAAAAGAAGAAAAGAAAGAGAAAGGAGAAAAGGAAATGTTAGTTACAGGATATTGTTAAAATATATGTGAGTGGAATATAGAGGAGATGGTTTAGGGGAGCTGTTGGAGTTAAATAAATTTTAAGGGAGAATCTTTTTAAAAAAGTCTCTCATATAGAGATTTAGGGGAGAGATTTTAGAAGGTCTGCTGGACTTGCCCTTACGTGTCCCAGGAGCGCGTGATGGATTGATCGCGCGCTCGGGCTATTTAGCAGAGTAGCGTGCTCGGTGGTTCGTTGGTGGTGCGGCCGGGCCGAGGAGGGACGTTCAAACGCGTGGTTGGGTCCTGGTGTTGGACTCTCTTCTGCCATTGTGTATATATGCTGGTGTATGTCGTGTTGTTGCACGCTTTGAAATAGTCGGAGATGGATCATGGGGGACATCTGGAGTCCTCGGCCTGCTCCGCCGCTCCATGGACGTACTTTGGTATTTGGACTTGGACCGCCGACCAGCCTGACCTCGGTGTCTCTTTCGAGTTGATACAACAAGCGGTGGGAAGCTCGGGAGCTCCTATCTCCTGCCTTTAGCAGGAGACAATGAATCACCGTTCACGAGGCCATAATAGCTATGTGGGCCGGATTGGTGGGCCGTGCGGCCCACCTACTACTTTCAACTTTTTATTTGAAATTTTAAAAAATAAAAAATACTTATAAGTCATTAATAAAAATATGTATAAGAGAATATACTCCTAACATCATGTGGCAAATGATAAAAAGTATTCCATTAGTTCTAGGAATTTGTTCTTACGGTTCATAGAATCTGTTCCACCGTTCATAAAAATATATTCATATATATCATATAAGATGTTCACACAACTCACAAAAATTGTTCTGATAGATCACATAACATGTTCAATATTAAATATTTTTTAAAATATGGTCCGACATCTATGAAAAATAATTATGTATATCATATAAGATGTTCAGACAACTCACAAAAATTGTTCTGATAGATCAAAAAAGTTACATATTAAACATTTTAAAAAATATGTTCCAAATGATCATGTATATCATATAAGATGTTCTCACAACTCCTGAAAATTATTTTGACAGATCACAAAAAAGTTCCATAATCAATCATTTTTTGAAATATGTTCTAACAACTATGGAAAATGTTCATGCATTTCACAAAATACTCGCTTAACTCATGAAAATTGATGAACAAGATGAACTTACTAGTGTTAATCTTTTCTTTTTGTGTCTAAGCAACACTATAGAAACAAGCCATATTTATTGGTGAACAAAAAATATATTATTTGAACATCTTTTTAACAAATAACATCGAAGAAATATCTATTGATGAAACGCTTGAAAAAAAACAAAAGAGGAAAAAACGAATCAAGAAAAATATATACAGAAAGCTGAAAATGAAAAAGGAAAAGAAAAATACAAACAGAAAAACAAAAGAAAAGGGGAAAATGGAAAAGGAAAAAAAACTGCCCCAGACCTTAACGAGCCGGCCCAAGTGGGTGGAGGGGGGTATGCGAAAATTTTTTATTTCCCGCAACAGGTAGGAAGCATGATTTTTGGGGAAGCTCTGTCCCCTGACTCTCTGGGAGAAAAAAGGGGGGGGGGAGGGAGTAGTTAAGGCTAAAAAAATTTTGGGAGAGAGAAAGGGCCAAGATGTTGGTAGGCCAGGATCAAAGCTCATAGTACACGGTAAAATATGTTCCAAATGATCATGTATATCATATAAGATGTTCTCACAACTCCTGAAAATTATTTTGACAGATCACAAAAAGGTTCCATAATCAATCATTTTTTGAAATATGTTCTAACAACTATGGAAAATGTTCATGCATTTCACAAAATACTCGCTTAACTCATGAAAATTGATGAACAAGATGAACTTACTAGTGTTAATCTTTTCTTTTTGTGTCTAAGCAACACTATAGAAACAAGCCATATTTATTGGTGAACAAAAAATATATTATTTGAACATCTTTTTAACAAATAACATCGAAGAAATATCTATTGATGAAACGCTTGAAAAAAAACAAAAGAGGAAAAAACGAATCAAGAAAAATATATACAGAAAGCTGAAAATGAAAAAGGAAAAGAAAAATACAAACAGAAAAACAAAAGAAAAGGGGAAAATGGAAAAGGAAAAAAAACTGCCCCAGACCTTAACGAGCCGGCCCAAGTGGGTGGAGGGGGGTATGCGAAAATTTTTTATTTCCCGCAACAGGTAGGAAGCATGATTTTTGGGGAAGCTCTGTCCCTTGACTCTCTGGGAGAAAAAAGAGGGAGTAGTTAAGGCTAAAAATTTTTTGGGAGAGAGAAAGGGCCAAGATGTTGGTAGGCCAGGATCAAAGCTCATAGTACACGGTAAAATGTCAAGGGTCAGTTTATGGTTATTGGACTAATGTTGGGTTGAAATGTGTAATCTAATTAGTAGAGGACTTTACTAATTTTATAAAGGAAAAGGTACTTGCGACTAACCAGCTACTATATTCAAAATGAGAAAGAACTAAATTTATTTGAAAGTCACCACAATGGCAAACAAAGCGTAAAGAACAAAACATAATATCTTATAAGAAATAATTTGAAAATATTATTTTATTTGAAAAATAAACAAGAGTTTTGGTGTTTTGTATTGGACGGGTATTTTCCTCGATGCCCCAGCTTAGGTTATAGTTCTTCATAGACGAGAGTACAAGTGTTTCGACTACAAGTGTTTCGGCTACATATTCTCTAATGTACAGGGTGACTTGGACTGCAACATCTGTGAGGCATTAGATCTGCAAGTGATGGCTCTAGTGATTCGAATCTAAGGCCATGTTTGATTGAGCTTCTGGAGTGGTTTTTCACGTAAAAAGCCGAAGTCCAAGCAAACAAGTTTTGTCATTTACGGTTAAATCATAAGAAGAGTCATGTAGAAATTACACGTTAAATCAATAGAATAACATGCTCACAGAATTGTAGAGGCATTCCAAACACGTTAGCTCATAGCCACGGTAGGTAGTTTCTCGATACAACATTGGTAGAACCCTCGTCGGACGGTAGCATCCTCCACAGAGGTCATTGAATGCTTGTTGAAACTGATGACTAGAAGCTAGGCCTTCCCATAGGGAGCTCAGAGGCTTCGTTAGGAGGTATAGCTCGCCCTATGTGGCTACTATACCTAGTGGCTCCACGAGCTATGACATAACTGGAGGTAGAGAAAATGGTGGCCAACGCTATAGATCCGGGAGGAGCACATGCACTGGCACGTAGACTAGCCCCTTTGCAGTTTGATGAATGTCACACCCTGATTTTCTGAAACTTGAAAATTAGGGCTAACAAGAACATTTTACTAATAATGCCAACGGAAATACACCTGATTAAAACTTTTGTCAACATGATCAGGTGCGATGCCCTAAAACATTTCCAACTAAGATCTTTCACCAATGCCCCTCCTCCCCTTTGATCGGTAAGTGTAAAATGCCTAATTCCATTCCTCTTGATCTCAGCTTGCCTCCATGCACGGCAACTTGATTTTGCCTACATCTTCAACACCCTCCTCCCCTTTTTGTCCTGTCGGTACGTCTGAGCCAACAACTCAAGCTATGTGCCTCATGACTTTTTGAAATTGAAGCATATATACGTCACGAACCTCTTCCGAATGACGTGATCTTCTGCCATCTACTCCGCCATGTCCTATCATGAGTATGCGCACATATATACTGCTTTTATATTTACACGTATGCGCAAAACCCCAACCTTTCGTTTGACTCCGCCGCAATCCTATACACGTATATGCAAACACTACCCTTCCCTTCCGCACGATGAAGTAAGCTCTAATTTCCAAATTCCAGGCTAGGTATACGTTCCATATTGTCCCCTTGCACGAGCTGCCACCGTCCCCGAGCTGTATTTAATTCACCCCCTTTCTCCCCTTTTCTGTGTATCCAACCTATAAGACTAAAACCCTAAGTTGGACGATTAGGAGAAAGTCAATGAACATTTTGAGGAGTTTATGTAACAATATTAACTCAAACCCTTGCTTAGAAAAGTTTGTTATTCAAACAACTGCAAAACTACAGTTAAGCCCTTTTCATTTTGAATATAGTCAAATCTTCTAACCGATAACTCTCCAAAAACCTTCGCAATTGTTATAGGGCATCCTCCTCTCTTAAGGAACCCATTTTTCAGTCAAACTCTATTTCTTACTATCAAAATAATTGCACGGGAAATTCAGCGCAAGACCAGGCTTTGTCCCAGTTTCTCCTCTACACTATCCCTGCCCTCTGCAACCAAGGGCTCTCATCACCTCCCTCCGCCCACTCCACGCCAAGGACTAGGACCGAACCCTCCTGCTAACTCACAGTGGCCAGGCCCCCTTTTTTTTGACCAAACCACTGCTATGCCTTACTCTCCCTGGCCCAAATTCCCTTTTTCCTCTACAGAACCTGTGCCTAAATCAGCTGGATTCCCGCCGCTACCTATGTTGCCACGGCAACACAGCCCATGTGCTTCTCTTCCAAGCCAATCCCCTTCCCCGAGCTCCCTTGCACTTATTCTCTACCCATCCTCTTCTGAAGCTTCACCATTTCTCCCATTCCCGCAGCTCCCAGAGCCTCCTTCTCTACTTGCTTCCTTTCCCCACCGAGCAGCACGGCCCCGATGTCCCCTCCCTTCTCTCCTTAGCAGCAGAGGGCGCCGCCGGTGACCAAGCCCTTCAACCCATCCCCGCCGTCGGCAGCGAGCGCTCGAGCTCCACCGGAGCTACTTTCCCCAATCGGCGCTTCCCCATCGCCATCCTACTCCAAGCACCAATAGCACCGCGTCATCCACCGCCGCCGGGATCTACAGCAGCTCCGCGTCTCCCCTCCAACGCCGGCCGTGAGCACCGCTCCGACCTCGCTCGCCCTGCTCGGCCGCCGGCAAGCCCCATCGTCCCTTGATTCTCTGCATTGCTCCAGTGAACCAAGCCGCAGCAAGCCAAGCTCTACCATGCTCCTCCAATGCTCCAAGCTGAGCCGAGCCACCCGAGCTCTCGTCTTCCCCAAAGCTTCCTGCCGGCCTCCACTCCCCACGCCGCCAACAAGCCTCACCGAGCCCATCCCTGCTATCAAGCTCGACGACGAAGCATCGATCAGCATCCCCACCGGCCCAATCACCACGTACCCCGCGCCCGTCTTTCCTCCGCCTCCCCAATGCATCGAGCTACCACCGGCCATCAGCAAGAAGCCGCCTGGTCTCCCACGAGCTCCATGTCGTCTACCGCTAGCCGCTACTGTGCCGCAATCCGCCACCAACAGGACAAGCCAGGGAGAGCGTGGCCGCACTCCTGTCCTCCTCCCTCTGCTGGTCAAGCCCCACCATCTGTCGCCGCTCCGCCTGCTGCTCCTCGCCTCCGCCCGGGCCTCCCACCGCCAGGCTCACCTCTACCGGCTGCTAGTGGGACCTCCCGATGCTGCCGATGGCATCCGTGCCATGCCCGACCGCTCCCTCTTTTCCCCAGGAGTCCTCTCTCTAGTTAGGTCTAAGCCGAACCCCAAAAGCGGTTAAAAACTGATTTCTGCTGAAGTCTTCCTTGACAACCGGTTCCACTAGCAAGATAAGGAAGGCGTATTCTGACGAATAAGCTTTCCATTATAGAATACATTTTTCTCTTTCTGCCCCAAACCGTAGTACGCTTTCGTGTTTGGAAAGCGTAGTCCTTCCCGTTCCCCGACCCCGAGCCGTTCTCCATTAGCCCAATGCGTAATCCCTGGATACGCCAACGACATCATCATCCCTTTTCTTCGACCAGACCTTTCCCCCTTCCATTTTCTCCTCTGGCAAATATTCGAAAGCCCATAACTTCCTCATCGTAACTCCAATTGAGTCCATTATTTTTCCTATATACTTCTAAAATCAAGCCCTACCTAAGGTATCAGTTTCATAATTTTTGGAAATTATTTAAATTTTCAAATTTGAAGTCAAATCAAATATGACTCTAGTATATATATGCATATCTCTTCTTATTAATGGGTCCCAAGTGCAGGATTATTTTCCAACAACATCTAAGGTCGCATAAAATACTTTGAAACCATTAAGGTTCTAAAAGTTAAAACCCTTATTCATTAGTTACCTAAATGAGTAAGAAACCCTAAATACCTCATATTCTTCAACTAATCGTATCATAGGAAACCACTTGAAAAGCCTTGATGACAAAATTTCTAGAATATCTCATCATTAATAATTTCCCTTGGATCCAATCGAAATAAGAAAACCAAGATCATCCCAAGTGCTATTATGGCATTGAGTTAGGGTTTCCTGTTCTTTAAACCTTTACTTCATGTGAAGCTAATTCGTTTCTGCCTCCCTACAAACCCTAACCAACAGTTAGGTCCAGAGCGCATATCCTAAATTGATGTGTACGTGTTGGTTCTTATTTGGTTCTTCCTCGCACCGCTATTTATTCGTTGCTTTCCGATGTGTAGTTTCGATGATACGACGAGTCATGTGAAGGAATCTGGGAGCCACCGAATCAAATTCGAGACCGAGACCCGGCCAATATTGCCAGGCAAGATCTTTTTCCTTGATCATGTTGAATCCCATGTTTGCGAAATATTTATTTTGTTTGCAAAACATGCATGCTATGTGATAGAAATCGGTATTTTATGTAGCAGTAGTTATGTCCGATATGATAGAAACCCTAGTCCGATTCCGTTTCCTTGTCCCCCTAAGGACTATATATTCCGAAGAAAATATCGAAAAACCTAGAGGTAGTATATATATATATATATAAATATATTGCTTAGCCCTGCCGTAGAAGAAAACTAGGTATTTTGCAAAAAGAAAAGATTCCCGTTAATCTTGAAAGAGAAAGACTTGGGGATGGACCGTTGTGACCACCAAGGATGGGGTCACGGTATAATCTACGGGTTGGGATGTTTTCGAACCAAAAACAAAAATGGAGATATTGGGATCCGGGTTAGAAATGAAGGGCGAGAGCAGGAAGGAATTCTATAAGAGAGCTAAGTCCCGGCGTGGCACTCGCGGTCCGTGCGACGCACAAGGTGTGGAGTCTTTCTCGGATCAGTTAAGGACCGAACCTACCGTGCCGCTAAACCAGGTTCACTCCGTACGTCCACATGTCCTTTATGGGAAGGACTTGGCTTAGTACCCCGTCAAGTGCTAGTGCCTGGACCCGCGGGTAGTAGGAAGTAGGTGACTAGGCAATTTAAGACCTGGAGAGCCTCTCCCGCAAGGTAGGGAGTGCTCGACACAAAGGTGGAGAGTCTCATTTTTGAGTCTGCGGGACAAAAGAAAAGTTAGGTTACCCATCTAGCGGGTCCGACTCTAGTATGAAACGGGCGAAATGTCTCGTTGTAATAACCCTGTCAGTATACGTTGCAAAGTGTACCCAGGGTGACTTATATCTTGTGGATAAAGCCGTACAACCTCTGCAGAGTGTTAAAATCTATTCGAATAGCCGCGCCCTCGGTCATGGACACAATCTGGTAAGGCCACACAACTGGTTAATGATTTCGAAAAGTGGGATATGGGTTTAAGGACGCATCTGGCGTGATGAGCATGCAGAGTGAGTTATGAGTGCCCCGTGTAATGCGATTACACGAGAGGTGTGGTTATGAGTGGGACGCCGTTCACCCAAGACATAAGAACGGCTATCTGAGGTGAAAGGTGGTATTATTGGACGTCGTTCTACCCGATGGTAGGAACGGCTATCTATTGAAAGTAAATGGCCGCTCCTGTGGCAGACGGCTGAATTTACAGGAATGCTATTATGATTGATTGATATGACTCGGCAGGGCCGATGTTGTTTTCGAAAATGAGCTTTTATCATTTACTTAATTATTTCGGATGAAAACTTACTTTTCCGCAAAATTATGAAACATAGTTTAGAGCCTCTTTATTGATTCCCCTGTGCATGCATATATCTGTGATATTCACCCTGAAGGGGAGCTTGCGGGTACATTCAATGTATTCACCTGGCTTGTTGATTTGGCCAGACAAAGGAGATGACGGTTCGAAGACAAAGAAAGCGTACGCGAGAACTAGGGCGTAACCCCAGTCAGTTGCCTGTCGGGTATGGCATATTGATGGGCCACATCATCGAGTGATTTCCGCTGCAAGATTTTAGCCATTGGGCTTCAGGTATAATACCTTCGGTTTAGACGGCATTTATATGACTAATACTCTATTATGTGTGTGTATGACAATGATATACAGGTTGACTTGTGTGTACCGGCTACTGATCCAGGGACCGGTACAGTAAACACAAGGGAATATCCGGCCTTAAAACTGGATGTGCCATAGCTTGGTATCAGAGCCATACTGACTGTAAGTTAACCTTAGTTAGCACAGACATTAGATGAAAACCCTAGGTAAAAACAGTACTTTCAGAAAAATATACAAACTTATTATAAGTGTGGGTTCTATTTGCTTACCTTTCTTAGCTTCCCCTCTTACCTATGCTGCTCTAAGAGAAACACAGAGATTTCCTTATATTCTCATCTACTTCAAAACCTTTAGACAATACCAGTAAAGAAAGCAACGAGACCCATACGGATGACCTCACAGAGGTGTAACCTGACCTCTACGCCGATACTCAAGATGGATCGTATCGTCACCCAATTCAAGAAGCTCGCCGCGACTCGCTACAAATGGATCAGCACCAACCGTTTGAACTTTTTAAGTCTACGACGTCAAGTGTGTGAAGATTCGTGAAGGATATGCCTGCTTAAGTGAAGAAGACCCATGGACATGTGCCACCCCCATCAGAAACGAGAAGTTGGCACAGCTAAAGAATGCCCCGCCAAGGGCAGCGACCCTAAAGGTCGACTGTGTGGACTAAACCTATAGGTTAGGTCACTAGACCTCGCCCGCCGTGAGTAATGAGATAGGTACCCTTTCTTAGTTCAAGCTTGCATCCTTTGTGGTATATAATATACCCTGTGATATGCTTTGCAACGCAGTCGTTATTTCGTGTTCCTCTTGCTTGCTTAGAAAAAAAATGTGGCCAGCACATATGTCTTCTGACGCGTGTAGCGGTCACATCCACTGTTGCACAGTTAGTATACCTTACCTTTTCTTTAGGACCCAAGTCCGTCTTGCAGCCCGCTCTGTTTGACTTTTCCCTTTGATTCTTGCCAACATCATCTCACTCTGTCAGCATCAGGTCAAGTCTTTTGACGACTGTGGCTTTGCTTCGTCTATAAACCACCGACCGGACAAGATGTGAGCCTCCGTCCTATTCCGAGGCAATCCTTTCCTTGGAATCCTTGTTGACCTTTTTGTTGCCAAATGACTACTTAAAGCCCTAACCTCCTTCTTGTATTGCACACTCGTGCACCTCTCCCTTTGTCCAAACACCCTTTCCTTGCCAGAAGATGTGGTGTAACCGGTTTTAAGACCGGATAAACCCTTGTGTTTACTGTATTGGTCCCATGATCAGTAGCCGGTATACACAAGTAACCTGTATATCAAGGTCATACACGCACTTATTAGAATTTGATATAAAACCGATCTTTAAGATCGAATAATTATACCTTTAGCCCAACGGCTAGAAACTTGCAGCGAAAATCAAACGGTGATGTGGCCCACCAGTATGCCATACCCGACAGGCAACTAACTGGGGTTCCGCCCTAGCTTTCGCGGATATCATCGTTGCTTTCGAACGGTCGCCTTTCTGTCTAGCCAAATCAACTAGCCAGGTGAGTACATTGAATGTACTCGCAAGCACTCCGCCAGGGAGTTTATCACGGATATGAGCATGCAAGGGAATTATCAAGAAATTGGTTCTATCTTAGGTTTCATATTGTGCGAGAGAGTAAGTTTGCATTTGAAATAAGTAAATAGATATTAAAAGTAGTTTTTATAAATTGCCTCGGTATTGCGAGACAAGTATTTGTCTTCCCTACTCACCGGAAAGCCTGGTGAAGTCATATCTGTGCTTTCCTACTCACCGGAAAGCCTGGTGATCACCCGCTTCGGCGGAGAGTCTCAGCTCACCCGATACGATGGGGATACTAGGGTTTGCCCGAGTCCAAGTGGAAATCCCTTCTTCACTCTTCCCGACACAACGGAAAATTTGCATGTCACCCTGCGAACATGGCGGATCACGTCCTTAAACCCATAACTCATTTTTGACTTTGAAAGTCAGTCTACTTTAGTGTGGCCCAACCAAGTTCGTCCTTGACCGTGGACACGGCTATTCGAATAGTTTTAACCCTCTGCAGAGGTGGTACGGCTTTACCTACATGATGTAGTTCACCCTGGGTACACTGGGCCCGTATACTGACAGGGCTAGTACAACGAGACTCTTCGCCGGTGTGAACCCAGCTATGAATCCGCCAGAAGGACATGTCCCAAACCTAGCTTGAGTCATTATCATCGCTACAAGAAGGTTGGTGTTCCAACTTTGTGGCGAACAAGCCATCGCTTTCCTGTGGAAACTTTTCTCTACAGAGGTCACAACCTCATCTGCACACTACACACTGCCTACGAGTTCATGCTAGTTCAAGCCGGGTACTAGATCAAGTCCTTCCCATAAAGGACATGTGGATGTACGGTAAGACTTGGCCAAACGGCACTTAAGATCGGTCCTTAGGTGATCCGAGAGGGACTCCACACCACTCCCGTAAACGGGCAGCGAGAACCACGCCAGGCATTACCTCGCACTTTAACAAGCTTCCTGCTTTACCTCCGGACACGACGGTCCGTTTTCAAGAGTTCACCACATGAAATATGGGGTGTTATCACCTTTTTATTTTTAAAACCCTAATTTCGCTACGGCAGGGCTAAGCATGTATATATGTATATGCTCTACCCTAAGTTTTTCTGATAATATTTTTGGAATACATAGTCCTTAGGGCTACAAGGAGTTCAGGGTTGAACTAGGGTTTTCTAAGCATCGGCATAGCTACGCTACATAAAATAACGATTGTAAAATATAGCATGCATGTTTCGTGAACAACATAACATTTCGAAATCTTGGGATTCAACATGATCAAGGGTGGAGAGCTTGCCTGGCAACGTCAATTAGCTCGAAGCTTGGTCCGGGTACGACGACGCTCGAATCCTTCCTCGCCAAGCGACGTCGTAACTACACGTCGGAGAACATCGAATAAACAACAAGGCGGAGAGGATCCAGATATGAACCAACATACACTTACGAAGCACCAAAAAGCTATGCTAGGGTTTTCAAAATGATGGGACGAAAGAAACAACACATGAGGTACGTAACAGGTTTGTGCATATTGGGAAAACATAGGGTTTATGTGTTTATGAACTCAATACTTTTGAGTGCTACTGGGTTTGAAATGTGCATGATATAAATTGAGGTGCTCTGAGAATACTTTTAAAGCTGATAGCAATTTAAAGTAAACTCAATTTCTTAACTGATTACAACATCTGTTCTGCCTCTACTCAAATATGGTCAGTTTTAAAAGTATTCCAATTAAAATTAAAAACAAAGGGGGCTACTGGACCTGAGATACCATATTTTCCTTTCGAAGGTTTTTAGGACAAGCATTAATTTGTTTGGAGCTGGACAAATGAGGTTTAGGTATATGCCATGCATAGCATTTGCACCTGATTTCAGAAACCACGTGGGCCCGGTTTCTTGGTAGAGAGAGAAGGAGTAGCTCGGATGTATTCCCCTTTGTTTTCAGCAAGGAGCAGGGCAAGGGAAGAGAAAGAAGAGGAAGGGAGGGGGCGCCATGGGGTGATCGGGGCTGCAGGACAAAGGGGGGAGGAACTCAAGTAAAGAAGGAGGAGAGATGGGGCTGCCGCGGTTGGGAGGAGCTTGTCGCGGCAGGCTGGAAGGTTGCCGCGGTACTGCCGCGGTGAGGAACTGGTTGCCACGGGTCTCGGGTGGTGAGGCTGCCGCGGAGAGGCGCTGCCGCGGTGAGGCAAGGCAGCATCGGCAGCTGCTGCTAGCTGTCGTGGCAGGAGCAGGGGCAGCGGCAGCGGCAGGGATCTGCCGTGGTAGTGCGCGGGGCAGAGGGGAGCCGCAGCGGCAGAAAAAGGTGGAAGGCCATGGTGAGAAGAGCACGACAGAGAGGAGTGGCGGTAGGGGCGGAGCTGATGCGGCACGGTAGCCGGGGCGCCTGGAGCGGCGGCGGGGTGCTTCCATTGACTCCTGGCCGGGGGCAACAGCGTGTGGAGGGTCCCGGGGGGTGTAAGCCGGCGCTCACCTCGGCGGCGCCCAGTGGTGAGCGATGGCTTGACCGACGGCGCCGAGGTGGAAGAAGGGCAAGGGGGCGCTTGATTGGCGATGAAGAAAGAAGAGGAGTAGAGGGGAACCAGTGCTGGTGCTTGGGGGTCTGCCGTGGGGGAGCAAGGGAGCGATGGAGACTTGCCGGGTTTGTCGGGCGACTGAGGCGGCCGAGGTGGCTCGGGTCGCCTGAGCGAGGAAGAAGAGGGGCAGGTGGAGGGCCAAAGGGGAAGCTTGGCTGCTTGCTGCTCAGCTCAAAGGACCGAATGGAGAGGCAGACCGAGCTTGGGGATGGCTCGGTATAGAATTGAGCTGGTGCTCAAACAAGGGAGGAGGAGAGGTGAGCTGTTCGGCTTGCTGAGCTTGCGGCAGAGAGAAACTTGGCTTGTGGAAGAACAGGAAGAAGAGCAAGGGAGGGAAGGGAGAGCTTGGGCTTGGGCGTGGAGAAGCAAGGTGGCTCGGGGTAGGGAGCAATGGAGGAGCTCGGGTGTGGAGGAAGTAGAGGGGAGCTCGTAAATGGAGGGAGCACAGGAGCAGCTCGGGTGAATTAATGGCAAGGCAGAAGGCTCGGTGAAGGAGGAGTTGATGAGGGGAGAAGTAGCTCGGCGACAGAGGAGTATTGCTTGGCAGCTTGAGGAGCTCGGGTAGACTTGCGTGTTCAGCTTTGATGAACCAGGGAAGAAAATGGGGTAGAGGAGCATAAGGAGTGGTGCTGCTCGGGTAGGAGATGGGAAAGGTTAGGAGGATGGGACTGCTAGGTTGACTTGAGTGTGGGCAGCTGGTGTTGTTGAGGAAATTGTCAGGGAATAAATGGAGGAGGGAGAGGGAGCTGGTTTGGTGTGCTACTGGTGGCGTGGACTGGTGCTGAGTTGAGGTGGCGTGCTGCTTGGAAAAAGAAAAAGGTGAGGAAATAGAGTAGCTTGGCAGTGAAAAAGATGGGGCAGAGGGGTTGCTTGCTGGAGAAGTTTGCAACTAGGCAGTGGATGGAGCTAAGGAGAGTAAATGAGCTAGCTTGCTGGTACTACTGCTGCAGGAGATGGGGAAAAGAAATGGAGCAGCCCAGCTGGTGCTGTAGTTGGAAGATGAAGAAAAAGGAGACATGATTGGTTAAGAAAGAGAAAGGAGCACGGCTCAAGGCTCCAGTACAGCTACACAGCGGGTTTGGTACCAACTTCAGAGCATGGAGTTAAGAGAGGAAGCAGGGGTAGCTAGCTGGTGCTGTTCAGGAGGGAATTAATGTGTAGGATTGGCGTGTAGAGTTGGTGTGGAGTACATGAGGTAGAAAGGGTGAGATGATGTGGCGTAACTGGCAGGACCTGAGGAGACTTAAGAGGGAGCAGGGGTTGGATAGATGGGGCTGTAGGGTATCAGTAGGAGGTAAACATTGGCTTGCGTGTTGGCAAAAATTGGTGCAGGTGTCCGGTCAATGGGAAGGGTACTAGAGAAAGCTTAGCAAAGAGGGAGAGGGATTAACCGCAAAGGAGAGTAGGTATTTTCCCTGGAGCTTCGATCGATTATGTAAGAGAAAGCTTGAATGGAGGGGGTGGAATCCTGCCGCATGAAAGAAATTAGCTGGGTGCCGATGGAATGGGTTAAGATTACACGTAAGTTCGCGAATAGGTGCACATGCGATTTTTGTTGAATCTTCACATAGCGGAGGTTGCCAAAACATTTAGGAGAGAGAAAAGGTGGTAGGTTGTACGTGCATGCACATGCTGGGGATTTTAGCATACATGGGGACAGTTGGGATGAAAGGAGTAAGGAAGAACGTATCGAGAAAATATGTCGTGGATACTTGTCCCTACAAATATATATTTTGTTAAAGAAAAATGGTAGAATGGCTGAAGGTATTTTCTTGGTCATGTGGCAAAAGAAGAAGCACTATGGTGGATAGGGTTTCACCAAGAAGAATAAACCAAGGTTGGGAGTGTATGTGCCCGTATACACTTGAATATTTTAGCATATATGTGGTTTATATGTGGATGGGACGGGCATGCGAGATTACAGTGAGTTGGAGTTTGATTGTTGCCACTGATATACGCATATATATATATATATGCAAGGGATTGTAGCAGAGCCGAACGATGAGTTAGGACTTTGATCCGTATTCCGGAGGACGGATTAGGGTTTGGCATATGTGCGTATATATAAAAGCAGTATATATGTGCACATACCCGCGATAGGTCATGGCGGAGTTGATGGTAGAAAATCATGGCATTCGGAAGAGATTCATGACAGGTATATGTGTTCCAACTTCACAGAAGTATCGTGTGGGCACTTTGCGGCAGATTGGGGTTCAGGTTGCACCGGCTAGATAGAAGGGGGAGGGATGCCGAAGGTATGTTCATGGCGGAATGCAAGGACAAATGGTCCCGCATGGAGGTAAGGTGTAAGGCAAAGTTTGAATACCTTGCCGGACAGAGCTCCGGCAAAGCAGAGATTAAGGAAACAGGAACAAAGGGAAAAGATATTGGTTGCCTTGCTTTAGGGTTTAGCAGGAACATGGTTTGAGCAAAAGATTTTACTCTGGTATACTTTAGCTGCCATTATTAGTGAAAAAAGTTTTTGTTGGCCCTAATTTTTAGGTTTTGGAATATCAGGGTGTTACAGAAGAGCACTCTGCCCCTAGTGCTCCACTTCCCGCTCAACCTTCTCCTTGTAAGCATGACGTCTCATGGCGCCTTCCTCCAAAAGACTACCGCTGTAGAGCTCACCTGATTTCCAACTATTCTGTGGACCGTGGCTCAGCAAACCCTTGGAGCGACACAACGCCATACGTACCATGTGTACCTAGGGAGTGCCTTACCTGGCTTGTTGATTTGGCCAGACAAATGAGATGACGGTTCGAAGACAAAGAAAGCATACGCGAGAACTAGGGCGTAACCCCAGTCAGTTGCTTGTCGGGTATGGCATATTGATGGGCCACATCATCGAGTGATTTCCGCTGCAAGATTTTAGCCGTTATGCTTTAGGTATAATACCTTCAGTTTAGATGGTCTTTATATGACTAATACTCTATTATGTGCGTGTATGACAATGATATACAGGTTGACTTGCGTGTACCGGCTACTGATCCAGGGATCGGTACAGTAAACACAAGAGTTTATCCGGCCTTAAAAACGGATACGCCACAATGAAGAAGACTTTGGAGCAAAGGATATCAACGGTGTCGAAATTTTGAACTTCACCACCGCCATTGCAAGATATGTGGATAGAAAGCATAAGTAGGAACATTTGGAGAAAAAGCGGGGGAAGGAACCTAGGACAACAAGGGATAAGGACCAAATCATCACAATAGGGAGGGGAGTCGTAGATCTGGCACCCTAGCTCATCAGCACCGGCTTTGGTATGAACCAAAGCAAGAACAGTGAGGAGGAAAAGCTCCAGATCTTAGAACAAGTGTTAATTATAGCTTGCCTCAAGATCTTCCTTGACAGTATCGGCGAACCTGGCGGTGGAAATGAAGCTTCGGAGAGACCAGAGTTCTCTCTACCGTGAACTCCCAAACAATGATGAGCAGAACATCCCCAAGGCTGACAGTTATAAGCAAGGAGAGGGTGGGGCCGAGCCCTCTCTCTCCTCTTCACCCAATGAAGCCATGAGAGAGAGGGAGAGGAAATGTTGAGAAGGATGGAGAAGAGGAAAGCAACAAGGAAAATAGAGCAGAGAGAAATAAAGAGAAGAAATCTATGTGGAGATACAAATAGTGATTTACTGTTTGGTGTTCACTTATACCTGACTAGTATGTAAGTAAATGTCTTCCACCAGTTTACGAGAAGACGTATGCCAGACATCGAGTAATGGAATCATAAAAGAGAGATAAACCTAGATTGTCTTCGTAGGTGAGAGTAATGGTGCACGACGACATTGATGACCTAGTAAGAAGTTAAATATTTAGATTCATCAATGTCTTTGACATAGAACTGCTTCGTAGAGTAGAGCTAGAGCTGGAGCTGTCGGGGAAAGGGAAGGGTAGGCACGGCAATGATGAGGACACGGGTGTAGGGTTTGCCTTTTTTCCTTTTTTTGAGAATTGTAGGGTCTGTGAAGATCAATTTTCTTTTCTCCGTGTACCTCCGAACCTTGAACAAGTAAAACTTGGTTGCCATGCGTCCATCGCCAGTCCACGGCCCACGAGTGGTAACCTGGAAAGAAGCCAGACAAAAAACGGGAAACAAAGAAAAATAAAATAAAAATCCTCCCTTCGGGAATCTCCGGCTCCCCCAGCGGCAGGCAGCGCCAGCCTCCCCTCCCCTTGCATCCGGCGCCGACCTCCTCTCCTCCGCCATGATGGACCTTGATCCCCGCCTCTACGAGAACGTCGTACGCTCGCTCTCCTTACGCTCCATTCATATCCCCCACCTGTATAACTTGCGTGACTTTTGGTTCGCGTACCCCTTTGCTGTCGGAGGCGGGGGAACGAGGTAGATGGGTGGGATTGGTGCTGCCATTATAGGGCTCTTGTGAATTTCTCCCGTTTATGCGCGATTTCGTTGGGAGTACTCATTGCTTTATGTTCGACTTTTGGATTCGTTGGCGGAGAGGTTAGGATGGTTTGTTTGATTATTGGAGTGCATGGACTGGATGATCTGGGCGTGCTAGGGTTTTTTAGTGAGGAAAGATTGAAACCTTGTCGATGAGGAGGTTTTAGTGAAAAAAAAGAGATAAATTGGAACTTTGTCGATAAGGCTGTTTGTAGTGAAAAAAGATTGGGACTTTGTCGATTGCATGGTTTTATAGTGAAAAAAGATTGGAACTTTCTCGATAAGGTACCCTGGGATCTAGTGGAATTAATGGGACACACTGCTTCCTGGCGATAAGCGGCATGCTAGGAAGCTTTCTTGGTGTTTAGTGGGTCATTCAGTTGGGGCAATGCTGCAGGGAGTCCAATTTGGTTTCAACAAGTTGAGTGCAGATTGCAAAGAGTTGAACCACTTGTACATGCTTCTTAATCTTGTATTTGTCGGAATATACTTTGGAATGCTGTAAATAGTAGCTCCCTTATGGTAAACACTGGGTGCTAGTGATGTAAAAACTGTATCCAGTCGGTAGAAGAGGTATCTCCATGAATCTACATGGCATCAAATCTGGCAAAACCCTAGTGCCAAATTTATTACTTGCATCCTATCATTGCCCTGAAATTGAACATTTATCCATCTCAGTACCACCCCAGCCATTGATCCCCTGCGTTTTTCATCGCTCGACCACCAACATGCAATGATCCATCCAGTATGCTTTTCTTCCATGTTAGTGCCCCACTGTCAGTTCACTGTTCTCATGGATCATAAATGCAGCTATTTTCGCTGAAGCGAGTATAAAGTAGTATCGGTGTTGTCATATTCAGTTAAGGAAAGTACTTATTACTGCACTGAGGCGGATGAGTAATTCTTTTTCTTTTCTAAGTTTGGATGATACTAGTTGTGCCGTCATCTTGCATTTAGCAATAATCTGCTATTGACATAAAATATTTTCCAATTGCAGTCTGTCAGCGATAACGATGTTCGCAACGTAGTGCTATCTTATCTTATGCACAACTGTTTTAAGGAGACCGCAGAGACCTTCCTAGCAAGCACTGGGTTGAAGTTACCTGCTGATTATACTGTGGGTGTTGATAAGCGTAAAGGTATTTATTTGCAGGTCAATACTTAATCTTTTATCAGCATTGTTTAGGGATGTGTACTACTTGTTAAATTGCACACCTTAATAACTTCTCTTTATTTTTTATTTTTGTAAATTTCCTGTAGTTCTGGTTTACAAATAGGAAAATTTGGTTGCGTCACACCAAATGATCATGTGTTTAGAACAATCACATCGAAAGATTTTGGTACACTTTAAGTCACATCCAAAGATTGCACTGCTCCATCTTTCCACATTCCTTTATCTCCCGTTTGCGTTTTCCTGTTCTTTTCCTATCTCACAAGAAAACAAGAGCTTCCAAAAAGATGAAACTGCCCCTGTTTGATACGATCGATCGACACAACACTATCATAATGCTCCCCCATTGAAGGCATGTGTCCGCCCACTGCCTAGGTCGCTCTCCCCCGTGGTCGTTCTCACCACCGCAAACACTACGTGGTCGTCCGCACCGCCGCAAACACTCTGTAAGATAGTTATGGAAACACACCTAACAACCCAGAATCGACAGTCAATTCCGATCAAATTGGATATATGCTTTCAGGAGCATTGAAGCATCACTTGTTTGCCTCTCTGTCGCTTCTTTGTGCGCATGAGATACAAGGAATTTGCTACGGACAGAAGCTTTCTATAGAGAAAATTTGAACAAAATCCCTGCTGCAGTCCGACTCTTGCCCAATCCTGAGGCAAACGAGCAGCGCTTGTGCTGCACTCCTCATAGATGCTCGTGGGGAGGAGGCAGTGGCCATGTGGCGGGATCAGGTGGAGGCGGAGGTGGCGATGGAGCGCAGGCGGCTGCTCCAGCATAGACTGAGTGGGCTCAGCCGGAGGCACGGTCGGCCTCCCAGCGAGCTCAAGCGGCAGCGGACCATGGTGTCGGCAGCAAGGGAGAGCTAGGGATGGGTATCAAATCCGATCTGATTGGGCATGCTCAGGCTCTTTGAGTGATCTACACGAGGGTACAGCTGGAAAACTTAATGCCTCCGTCAGTTAGTTTGACGGAATGTGATTTTTCTAAAGATCTCAATCTTTGGATGTTATTTTTCTAAACAAGTAACCTTTCAGTGTGACATATCCAATTTTTAGTTACGAGTACTCCACTTTGCTATACTTTTCCATCTCCGTATAATCATATTCCTTCATAGCTTTCCATTTCAGCTTTGATGTTAATTAAGATGTCCTTTTTCGTTTTATAAAAAAGGTGTGTACTAAAATCACTAATTACAGTTCCTAAAAAAATCAAATTAATTCAGTTGACTGAAATACTCTTGCTAAATCAACTATTCAATCGAACTGCACTTTATTTAGCCAGTGCCATATCGACAATAGAGATGTTATTGTTGTTCACTGTCATTTATGAATTAATCACTAGTGGTTGGATGTGATTTCTGTTGTGCACCATTGCAAATGCAAGTTCTATAGACATATATTGAATGAGTAGAAGCGGGTATAACTATATTATTGGTTTTTCTTCTTTGCTATTGTGCATTCTTAACCTATAGATTTTCTTTACCGAAATTACTTTAACCTCCTGCTTAGCAAATCCTAAGTGAACCTGAGGGTAATTCCTTCATGTTTTTTCCTCATTTTTTGAATTTTGAGGATACTTTCAGTATAGGTTGTCTTCAATGGTAGCTTTCCTTGGTTCTTTTTGTTCTTCAGTAGTTCATATGATATAGTCGTGGTTCAAACAGATAATAAATGTATCTGAGCTAATTATCATGAGTTCATGGCAATATAAACTATGCCAGTTTATAAAAAATGACCATTTCCGTTCCTATTTGTCTACTACATGCATGCGTTATTTACATCTAATATTCTAATGCTGTGTTAGGATTTTTTTTTCAGCGATTTTAAATTTTGTGTTGGAAGGGGATGCCCTGAAGGCCATAGAACTGACAGAAGAGTTGGCGCCCAACTTGCTAGAGAATGATATGGATTTACATTTTGATCTTTTAAGTCTTCACTTCATTGAGCTAGTTCGTTCCAGAAAATGGTAACCAGCATATTTATTTTGGAGGATTAAAATTGTGTTACATTGTTTGATTAATCTGGCTGTTTTTGACTGACAGCACAGAAGCTCTTGAGTTTGGACAGAAAAAGTTGACACCATTTGGGAAAATGCCCAAGTATGTCGAGAAATTAGAGGTACAATTTTCTTAACTCTAGCTTTATGAGACACCTTTAAATCTCATTTTCAGTCCATACAATATAAGGAATTTGGTTGTTGACGATGCATGAGATATGAATGTACTGGTATGGGAGGATATACTTGCAAAACATTACTGGTACCATACCACCTCAAATCTGCCCAATGTTGTAGTTTTGTCAATTCTGATTGATATCAACAGCTTGGTTCAGTTCCCTGGACTATCATGTGTTAATAAATAAATCAGATCCAGTTGTTTGCACGATATTTGCATTCAATTAGTTTTAATGCTGGCTCTTATTGATACTACATGATTTTTTGTGTTGTCCAAGTACGAACGAGTAGCCTATTATTATCATCACCGATACTGGGTGCTATATTTAGTATAATATATGCTGGGAGCTAGATTTAGTAAACACAACATTTGGTGAATATGATTTAAGCAGAGAAGCACCATTCAAGCAATTAAATACATATACTCCCTCCGTCCCAGTTTAGAAGGCGTATAAATTTTTTCACAGAGACCAAGGAAGGAGCGTGTGAGATTATTTCTTCCTAATCTACCCCTAATTAAATACACAAGCCATCAAGCTGAAGCGCTGCGTCGCATAGTTGGACACGCGCACCATGCAAGCCTTGCCCGCGCTCCAGCGTTTTGGCCGCACTTCGCGCGCCTGTGCACCTCACCGTCTACATGCCCAATCCATGTGTAGGTTAGCTTGCATGCATTGGTTTTGTTAGGACCACGTGGATTAGAGCCAAAATTTCTTTGACAAACTGATTGAAACTTTGAAGAGACGTGGAGACTTTATTAGTGCTCTTGTGCTCTTGTAATCGAACCATGCTTTGTAATTGAACCATACTAGAGTACTGTTCGCCAAGGCTTTCCATGCTGGAGTACTAATCGAACCACGCTGGAGTACACTTGAGCAGTTACTAATCGCTCGCGTCGCTTGGGCCGATGGGATTACTAATCGCTTGCGTCACTCGAGCAATTACTGCTGAGAACGTCGAAGCGTCGCAAGCGCGCTGCGGCAGATAAGCGGGGCTATTTTTGGGAGAAATCAACACTGGATTAAAGAGACGCCCTGTAAACTGGGACAACGTGAAAATTTTTATACGCCTTCTAAACTGGGACGGAGGGAGTAATTTTTTTAGCATGGCAGATATATGATGTGTTTTGATTGTTTGGTTCATGTTATGCATGGAGGACTATGGAAATTCTACTTCTGTTATGTAGGATTTTATGGCTCTCCTAGCTTATGAAGAGCCTGAGAAGTCACCTATGTTTCATCTACTAAGCCCAGAGTATAGGCAGAATGTTGCAGATAGCTTGAATCGAACTATTCTTGGTATGGTCTAAGATACTATCTTTAGCTCGTGGCACCATAACCTCATATCCTTATGATCTGATACTTTGTCTTGTGATCAATGAAAGCACATGCTAATCTACCAGCATATTCATCATTGGAGAGAGTGATACAGCAATCGACTGTGGTTAGACAATACCTACAGCAGGAAGTTAATAAGGTAATATATCAGTAATCATGTCTTTGTTTGTCTCATTATCAATCATGATTCTGTATGGCTGTACCATATCTTGTTGAAAACCTTCTCTCTTTTTTTTTCTTTTTTTTTGCTCATCTAATAATTTTTCACAAATATTGCTATATGCTCTTTAATTGAGACAAGTTTATGCATCTTTCTGTAAGTTACTAGTCCACTTCAGTTGAGATTTCACTATTGGTGTTCTTAACATCATGATGCATACATGACATTTGAAACTCTTGGAGCAGGAGTCTTACCCACCATTTTCTTTGAAGGCCTTTCTGAACAAGTAAGGCGCAATCAATCAAAATCTTCAGAAAGGCTACCACCTCCAGGCCTTTGGACACCTGCGCCCTTCAGATTACGGAGACAACACCACAATTTACACAATTCTCCGCTAAACAGAACGCGGAGACACACATATTTGAGAGAACCGCCTTCTGCAGTGACCTGACATAATCATCAGTGTTGTACTTTGAAAGAGGGACGTTGTATCTGTTGCTTTCCTCGGTTTATCTTGTCTCCCCTTAGACGTCGTTAAAGATGTACATATGGGAACGTGGAGCTATTCTGTATGTTCATTCAGAGAGCATGGTTTGAGCCAGTTTGGTGTCCACTGTATGTGCCTGATGCACGTCACTTGGTCGTCATGACGTGAATTTGGACGGGTTCAGATGCGCATCAGTTCATTTGAATTGTTCTCTCGATACTTCTGAAGGAAAAATACTGATATTTTTGTAGGGAAAATACTGCTTTTATTTTGTGTGTTGTGTGTGTCCATCTCTTCACCATTCCTGTGGGCCGAAATTTCCCTAGCAAAAAAGAAGAGAAAAAAGAAAAATTACATATTTGGTTCCCTAACTGTTGTCAAACTCTAGTTTGGTCTCTCAATTCTATATCGGATATCCTTGGTCCGTCGGGTGTTAAAACCATCTAGATTTGATCTTTTGCTCCACTGAAAGTGATTTTGATGTTGACGTGATGGTTGTTTCTCACACGTGATAACCTAGTTATCATAAAAAATAAAAAAAATGCTCTGCAAAAAAAAAGGAAAATGAAAGTTTAGAAAAAAAATAAAAATATTTTAGAAAAGTTACCGATTCTAGGAATTCTATCTCTTTTTCTTATTTTCCTTCAAATTTTCTATTATTTTGATTATTTGTTGATTGTAAATCTTAATTTAAAAAATTCAAGTTTTTCTTATACATGTTCAGCCTCCTAAAAGAATTCAATATATTCATATTTGTTTCTAAATTTTCTGTATTTTCAAATCTGTTTTTCTTGATTTTTCTTTGTATTAGCTGAGTTTCCAAAAAAAACTTCAAAATTTCCCTTTTTCTGATTTTTCTAATTTTTTGTACTGACTTGCCTGTAAGTATGTAAAACCGCCGCCACGTCATCGTTAAAATCGGTTTAGAGTAAAGGACTAAATTTAAACAGTTTTAACATTTGAAGGATAAAAAATACCCGGTACATTATTGAGGGACCAAATTTAGATTTTGATAATAACTGAGAGAATAAAAAAAGACTTTTTCAAAAGAAAAATGAAAATTCCCTTTGAGAATCAAAGTAAGCACCAGCTGCTTTAGTTTTCCATCGTGAACGCTAGGAATCATGCGAAGTTGGTGCAAAGTCTAGAAAAGGCGAGATCGAGCGAGCGGCTCGCGAGAAATCGTCTCTTTCGACGTCCGTTTTTGCCCACTGGTACACGGATCCGGCGATTGGCTGGTGATCACCGAGGTCAGCGAATCGAGTTCTCCCTCTCGGGATCCTTCAACCGTTAACACTACTGTTGCCGCCAGCTTGTGGATTGTGATGGTGGTCGCGCCTTTTGTGGCCTACCTGTTCCTCTATAAATAGAGATGTCGGTACTTCTTGTCAACCTATACTAGCTAGCCCGCACAATCTGAATTCTCTGTGTCAGGTGATTGTGCTTTTTTTGGACAAGGAACATGGTACTTTCTTCCTGTTTGTTCACATACCAGCTTGTATTTATCTGCATGAGAGATAGAGTGTGTTTTTTGTCTTTGTGTTTATCTGCATATACTCAGTTTACTTGAACTGCTCAGGTCCTGTTAACTTGTTACATCTTTGAAATAACATTCAGTCGTCTGGTTACTCTTTCAGAGGCTTATTTGGTTGTGCTTTATGAGATCAATAACTTCTTAAATATTTTGTCTAAAAAAATGACTTCTTAAATATGACAAGTCTCCTGCAAAAAACTTAAAGAAGAAATCTGAACCTTGTAGTGCGTAAATCATACACCTATTGCTTAATCTTGGCCAAACCTGCCTTCATGGAAAGTTGATTGGATTCCAGTGTTTACTAATAGAAGAAGAGCTGTTCTACTGTGTTCGTCTGATGCACCATGAGTATAGCATTCAATTATTATTATTTTGTGTTTTTTTTGGACAAGATGATAACTTGTACATGTTCAATAGAGCTTCGGAAGCTTGAACGGGAAGAACCCAAATGCATCCAGTGCTCCGTCGGCACTCCGAAGCATAACGAGATCCTTTGACAAAAACGGTCATAGGTACGCAGATGGTAACGCTGGGTGTGACATGGTTCTTGCAAAGGAACAGAATCCTAATCCATTACAGGATGCAACTCTCTGCAACAAGGTAATCAAAGCAGTGATCTAGAATCTCTCATGTAACCACTTGTTTCGAATACCTATCCGGTTTGTATAAGTGATAGCTGCAATTAGACTTCCAGTTCATGAATATCTTGCTTTGCAGATGGTGTCAATTCCTAGTTTCATCTCGGACAATGGAACCCTGACTATAAGCACTCCCGTGAGGTTTGGTCCATGGGGTGGAACCGGTGGCACCATATTTGATGATGGCATATACACCGGCGTCAGACAAATCAATTTAACGCGAGGGTTGGGAATATCTTCCATGAAAGTCCTCTATGATCGAAACGGGCAGGCGATATGGGGCGATAAGCGCGGCGTCAGTGGCGCCGCGAGACCCGAAAAGGTAACACAATTTCAGCTTCAGAAATTCAGTTTCAGGCTTGTGATGACCGATAACTTGGTGACATGAGAACTTTGTTTTGGCAGATTGTATTCGATTTTCCATCGGAGATCTTGACTCACGTCACCGGGTACTTCGGCACGACGATGATCATGGGACCAACGGTGATCAAATCTGTCACGTTCCACACGACAAAGAAGAGCCATGGACCGTTTGGGGATGAGCATGGCACGTTCTTCTCCAGCTGCCTAACAGAAGGAAGGATAGTGGGGTTCCACGGCAGGGAAGGGTGGTACATCGACAGCATTGGTGTTCATGTTCTGGAAGGGAAGGTGCTGTCGCAGAGAGCTGACAGAGCGATGACCGGCACGAGCCCGTCTCGACACTCCGACGCACTTGCATTACCGTTGAGGGAAATTGGAGATGAGGTAAACAAATTCCTTGAGTGAATCATGTTTGAATTACTAATACAGGAAGTAGCATGAACGAGGCAAGAAGCCAAGAATGTGTCTGCATTGGTCATGTAGGTTACATATGGTGTGGTGAAAGAACCGGTACCGATAGGGCCCGGGCCATGGGGTGGGGAGGGAGGCAAGCCGTGGGACGATGGCGTCTACACAGGGGTCAAGCAGATCTACATCATGAGAACCGATTTTATCGGGTCCATACAGATCGAGTACGATAGAAGTGGCCAGTCCATCTGGTCTACCAGGCACGGCAATGGTGGTCAGCTAACACACAGGGTGAGCAAAGCAGAGCCAAGCTGTTCACTTGTCAAGTCCTTTTTTTTCCTCCAGAAAAAGCATGATATGTCATGCAACTTTCTGGCAACGGAGAACTTGCTTAGCCATCACTCAGTGTAAATTCCTCGATGCATAACTTAAACAGGAGCATTATGTCATGCTAATTAGCCTTTCAACAAATGCATCATATGCATGTGCAGATTAAGCTTGACTACCCACACGAGGTCCTGACCTGCATATACGGCTACTACAACACGTCCGTAGGGGAAGGGCCCAGGGTTCTGAGGTCGATCACCATCGTCAGTAGCCGGGGCAAGTACGGGCCGTTCGGCGACGAGGTCGGGACTTACTTCACCTCTGCCACGACCCAAGGGAAGGTGGTCGGCTTCCATGGCCGGAGCGGTCTGTACTTGGACGCCATTGGAGTGCACATGCAGCATTGGTTGGGAGACAGGAATGCTGTTCCCAATTCCAAGACTATTTCCAGTTCCAAGACAAGTGCCAACTCCAAGACTAGTATCAACTCCAAGTACTACATCTCCAAGTATCTGTTCTGAGCTTTGGTTGCCCTGCGATTGATTGCCCTTAAAATTGAGCTCTGAAGCGAGTTTTGTTCCGAGGCACAATTTCAGTTTGCAGTAGAGTGTTTTTGAGGCAAATTTGCAGTTGGGTTTTTATCTCTCTATGCGGCAAGCTCACTGCAAAAAAAATTCTTCGGTTATTTCGTTTAGTGAGGAGCTGTGGTGTGTTTTGAATTTGGGTGATTTATTTGTCACGATTGGAGGATTGATTCGTTCTCTCAAGCAATATTGTCAGAATTGTTTGTAGAGCAGTGTCAATGATCTGGTCAGCTAAAACTTTGTGGCCTCCTGTCAAAAGTCATGAAAGATGTAGTGTTCAAGGTTTTGTGAATTTTTTGTACTTAACGTTGAGAAATGCAAATTCACTACATATATATGTGGGTACATGTACTATCTTTGCTCTCCAATATGCTCCAAGATTTGCGCAAGGACATTCAGTTGACGGGATGGTGGTTTAAATTGTGTGAGTTTGCATCAGTCTCTAAGCACATTTGGTTGTGGTGATAGTCTGTACCTGCGTGTATCTTTTCAAAAAAGTGTACCTGCGTGTACAAGTGTAAAAATCAATCTCGTTTAACAATGCATCCTTTTTAAGTCAATTGTTTTTTGGCTCCACTCAAGTTGTGTTCGATGGTTGAATTGATCACTGTGACATCAAACGCACCATCCATCACTTGGCGTTTCTTATCTCAGAGAAGACTAAAAAACGACATAAGGTGCATGCATGGTGTGTTATCAGAAGTACTGATGCGTGGCCGCTGCTCCGTAAACAAGGCCCTGTTGCTTCAACCAAATTTGGTGGCGGGACATTAAAAAGAAGAAACAATGCTGATTTGGACAGGTGTTGTCATCCAAGTTACAGAGATTCAGAGAACCAGATGTGTCATGGTTGAGAGAAAAACCAAGTTTCTTTGCAAGTGGCCTGTTCATGAGCTAACAATCAAGTACTATACATCCAAGTGGATCACTGTATGCAGACTACAAGCAAATTGCGTGACTGAAATCCTGAAAGGACGAATGAACTTTGATGCCGATCTGGCAGTACAAGATAACCCAAGTTCCATGAATCAGACACGACAGATGAGCGAGTGATGTGTTCCTTATTGTGTTCTAAACTAACAACTCCGATGATTCAGTCGGCATCTGGGATATTAGTAAACCTTACTGGCACGGACGTTCCCTGAAGATAAGATTCTGAGCGTCCTCCTGGTGCTTTTGGGGGTGAAAGAGGAAGAACCCAGGACGGCAAAAAGGATCACAGGGCTGTGTCTCTGTCGGATGCGTTGTCTCTGTACACTTCAGCTCCCTCTCTTGATATGGTCTAATTGTGAGAGGTCAACTGGACTAACGATTTCAAAAGTGATGAGAAGGCGGTGAAATTCTACATTGATAAGTTTTCACACCAACCTGTCTGAAAAGCAGAGCAATCCCAAGCTGAGATTTTTGGTCTGCATGTCTGGAAAACCAGAACTAGCCCATACGTATCGTACGTACCAAGTCGGCGTAGAATTTCCTTTTCTTTTTCCTGAGAAAAGGGCGCATAACACCTCAGGTTTTTATATAAAGCGATAATAACGAGGTTGAGTAATTGGCGTAGAGTTTCAACCTCCCCCAGTCTAGCCTAGCTAGCGTCGCCATCGACAAGTCGAACTCTTAACTCCAATTAGGCAGCATGAACTCGATCATTGGCAAGGACCAACATGCATGTCTACTACCGTACTCTCCGGATCCCGAAGTGGCACACACAGAGATTGTATCAGTACATGTCCGTGAGCGCGTGAGATGTTAGGTTTCGCCTCTTTTCTGCGGTACAATTAGCACCTGCTTTAGTCCCAGCCACGCCCCCTCTATTCTGTTTGTTTATTCCCCGATGAAACAAGATTGGTGATGGCTTTAGTTAAGCTAGTTAGGTCACGTACCGCCAGAACTCGCCGGTCGATCGATTTCCATCAGCACCCACTAGCAGAACCAACGCTAGCATCGATCGATCGATCGATCGCGCACGGAGAGCAACGCGTCCTTTTCCTTTTCGATCAGCTCCTTTCCATGGCGCCAATCGCGAACTCGGCTCGTGCGCGCGCGAGATCGCGTTCTCGATCGCCTTCTAGAGGGAAAGCGAGACGAGACGAGAAGCACAGCAGATGGCGTACGTGAGAGTGAGTGAGACGCGCGTGCTCTTTAAAATATGCGTAACGCGGCGTCGTCTGTCGTGCGTTGTTGCGGCGAGATAGATAGATAGCTGCATGCATGCATGCATGGTCGCCTGCCTGTGCATGCGATCGCTGACACACAGGCTGACATCTCATCTTTCTCTTCCCGGCCTCCTGCTTTTTGAACAAGATCCTGCTGTTGCCATAATCTTCCTTGGTACTTGCGAAAGATCGAGAAAGAGATCGATCTTGGGTTGGGAGTCAGAGCTGGTACTGCCATGGAGCTGGCATGCATGGCAAGTAGTGTACATGGGACCTTTATTTCCTGGTGTAGATATGCCCCTCAATGCCATATACTGTGCCCCTTTTCCATTTTGTAGAATTCACCGAAACTAGGTTGCTGCATCCTGCAATGGTAATTGCTAAAGCATTTTGGTGTGGTGTGGTGTCGGAGAAGGCAACCTGTTGGAGCTTTCGGCGTGGCACGGACAAGATATGGGTCCCGCATGCAACTGGATGGATCCCTACCGGAAATTGCATGTACTTGTGCTCGATCCCAAAATGGGCAGGGACACGCCCAGGATAGACAGATAGGGCCTCCAGTAAAAGCAAGCAGCAGATCGACAGGCACCTCTCCCCTGCGATCGATCTCATCTGCCATCAGATCGTGCTCCTCGATCTCGTCTTTTGACAAAGGACCTGACTGTTCCATTGGATAGACACAAGACGCGCGCTCGCGCGCACACACGATCGATCGATCAATCTCCGTGGCCAATGGGTAGGCATGGATATGATGCGGCCTGTGTCTATCTATCTATCTCGGCAAGTAACTACGTACGTACCTGACCCGGCGATGATATGATCGGTCTCGCAAAGGCAGCTAGCGGCAACACTACCATGTGACGAGAATCCTGTCGCAAGGCAGCCCAAATCTTCCGTGGAAAAGCTCTTTTCGGGATTTGGTTCTTTGGGATGAAATTAATATCAAAGTGGCCCGATCGAGGTGCCACCGTGACCAGACGGATAGATCGTCTAGATGGATAGATGCAAGGTCAGCATATCCAGCACTGCAGCGACATGCACGCTTTTGGTTTTGGGTCTGCGCAGCACCATACATGCATGCCTGCCGGTTGATCAAAGTACAAGCATGCAGACGGAGGGACTGAAACTTTTGACAGGGACGGTCTTATCGGCATCGGGTACGTGGTGGCCGGCGCGCTTGCCGGTGGAGCCCCCCGGCCGGCCGACCGGCGTTGTGGCTGCCGTTGCCGCCGGTTTGGCACCGGCTGATCGGCCGGCAGCTAGCTGCTGTCGATCGCTTGCCGGACGGTTGGGGTTCGCGTACTTAGCGGTCAGTGACCGAAGTCCGGGCGTCATGGTGTTTTTGGTGGCTGGGATGCATGCGCGACACCATCCCTTTCCGTCTTCAGTGGCGTAGACGACCGGTCGACAGCAGCTAGCAGAGGGGGAGAGAAACCGAACCGATGACCGGAGCGACGCAGCGTGCACTCTTTGACTGACAATTTTATTTTTTTGGAAGAAATCTTTGACTGGGAATGAGGAAAGGCCACGGCCGTGGACTCCCGACGACCCGATACTGACAGCGACTTATCTATAGGTAAGCACATTCTTTGCATGACTGATTCATAAACTAATCACGACTCATTACGTACGTAGCTAGCTGGCCATCAATGACACTTCGCGCCATCTTGTTCACGATGACAGTTCGGACGTGTCAAAATGGGTTTTTTGACCACGTACATGTAGGTCTGATAAACTGTGTTCAATTGAATCTGGACTTGTGCGGCTGCTGCTTGTTTGTGAGTAAAAATCTAGTTAATCATGCTGTCATATACAGTGCCGTGTAACTGAACACGATGTCGCGAAGAATGAAAAAAGACCACCATATGTAGTAAACATGACAAGAAAAACACCAAGCTAAAACAACGGAGTCAAGTAAATTAAGTAATTCTTTCTTGGAGTGAGGTCATGTGAAGTAATTATGTAAGTCAAATAGTTTTCCATAGTTTAAACCAAAGGTTCTTTCAAAAGATAATGTGATTAGAATGACAACTAAATCGTAACTTATGTGGGGCGATTATGTGATTATTTAAGAACACCAAATTCGACTACGTAATCAGGATTTCTAAATCCGAAAAGGTGGTCAATTTGGCCATCTGTCAATTTCCCCTGGAAAAGGAAACAAATGGAATAGCTTTGTTGCAATCGGGTCAAAATAAATATGCTTAGTCACACAATTATCGGCGCATAACTAAGATCACAGAAAGCTAGCCATCACCTGAAAACATAGCCACTAGGAGCCAGGAGACTGCCGTTAGAGGGAAGCACCTTCGCCGCTTCATCGCCAACCCCTCTTCTTTCTTCTTCTTTCTTTCCAGCGTTGAGCTCGTGGGCAGAGTATATTGTTAGAATTAATGGGTTTGGCTCATTGAATTAATTTTTGATGAATCCCAAGACCCATGTATTTGTAATGAGGTACAAATTCTTTACTCATATAGAGAGTTAAAGTAGAAATAGATCAACTTAAATAGGTGGGACTTGCCACACCATTCGTGGCATTGGAAAGAAATAAGACAACGTGCACACTCACTCACTAGCTCACCGAGCCGTGGGCATGGTGGGCGGTGTAGACTTTTGTCATTCCGTTCCGAGAATTAATTTTAGTAACGGATGCGTTACTAGTTTTAGTTATCTGGAAGTGTCTGTTCGTTTTACCTCCCAACTGGTGCTTGCCACCTACTAGGAGATGAAGCGCTTTGGCTTTCCCTGACCATGCTTATATAAGAGCTTCCCCGTCCACAGAGCAAAGAGCAACTATGTTCTCTTCTCCCTCTCGCGCTCTGTACGTCCACGATCAACTGTTTTGCTGTTGCGGTCCAAGGCTACTCCATCCCGACGTTAAAAGAGGGGAGAAAAGATAAGCCAACTGGTAGACAAGTCCTAAAAGATCAACGCAAGGAGACTCCCGACTAGTTGTAGATCCCATCTAGGCTAACCGCATCTTTTTTCTTGTACTTTGTCTCAAGGATTAGTATATACACACAGGACATAGGGTTGTTATCCTCGAGGAGGCCTAAACCTGCCTAAAATCATTGTTCTGAGGTATCTTAGCGTGGTTCGATACGGCCCTAGGGTGTCCCTACCCCTTCACTCTTTTTATCACGAATACCATAAGATCGGTGGTTTACCAATCGTCAACAACTACCTAGTTGAAACTAGCATGTCTGGGCTGTTTGAGAAATATTGATAATTAAATCTGCTACCAGAATTATATTCATGTTGTAACTCATGCTTTTCTAGATATTTTATTCAAAAATTGCTCATTATTCCAACAATCCAAAAGCCTTATTATGTTAGGAAATTTTCACTAGTACAGAAACAAGCATATCTGACGCCTAATCATAGAAGGTTCGGAGAAACCATCACGGATTAGAAATATCTGAGACGGTTTTTAATTAAAATCATATTCTAGACGGTTTTTAATTCAGAACCGTCTCGAATAGCCGACACATCCAAGACGGTTTTGGTCCAAACCGTCTGGGATTTAAATCCCAGACGGTCTGCCGGCCCGGCCCAATTACAATGATATTTATATTTATTCCCGTTCCGCTGGCCCCTCCCGTGTAACCTAAGCTAAGTCTTCCTCTCACCCCCAAGCTACTCCTCTCCTCTCCGCCTACGTGCCTCTCCCTCAGATCCAGAACTCATCACACAACCAGCAACCGAGAGAAGCAGCGGCAGCCATGGATCTCTCGTCATCGCGACTCGCAACTGCTCCTCCTCGCCTCCACCTTGTGGTTCTAGAGTCCACGAGACCTCATCACCTCGGCCACCGTAGAGCTCTACGATCAGACCGCCGCCAAGCTCCGTGATTGGACCGCTACCATATCTGAGCCTCCTGGCCACCGCCGCCACTAGATCTGACCTAGGCGACTGCTGGAGGGAGGGGAGGTGGAGGGGTGGCGGCGGCTGTTGGAGGGAGACGTTGGTGGTCCAAGAGCGTCACTACCAATGGCCTCGCCCGCTTCGCCGTCGATGAGCACAACAAGTGCGAGGTGACGTGATTTGTTTCCTCTTGTCCTTTTTTGGGACTGTGATGGACTGGATGGGATTGGGAGGTTGTTTAATTTGTTAATTTGTGCTCTCGTGCGTGTGCGGTCTATTGGTGTTGTTGTAGAACACGGTGTGCTAGTGTTTGTGCGGGTCATGGAGGCCAAGGAGCAGGTGGTGGCCGCACGCTGCACCAGTACCAGAGGGCTCCAAGTGGTGGCCGGCAGAACACCCTCCACGACAACGACTGCTGGCTCTAATGGCAGACAGCACTCTCCAGTGCCTCCTTCCCGAGCTGCAATATCCATGACCAACGTCGATTTTTTTTAATATCGAAAACAAAATCCCAAACGGTTTTTTGAAACAACCGTCTAGGATTTGAGATAATCCTAGACGATTGTAGAACCGACTGGGATTAGACCTCCACATCCCAGACCTTTAATACTAGTCGGTTCAATAAACCATCTAGAATGATGTTTTTTAACTGGCTGGGATTAGCTATTCCTTAGTAGTGTTTTGATGACTCGATTTGCTGCTGCACTGAAACCGGATCCGTTTAACGAACTGCATTTTAGGAGATGGCAAACAAAAGTTACCTTGTGGCTCACCGCTATGAACATGTGCTGGGTGTTGGCTGGCAAGCCTGAGGGAAAAAATAAATCATCTTTGTGGATGCCTGATGTTGAAGAGAAGGCGAGGGCAAAGGACACACATTCCAAGGGGAACGAGGGACCTTCTAGCACCAACCTAGTGCAAATGAAAAATGCCCACAAGTTCAAACGGAAAAACAAGGTCGTATAGACTACCAAGTTCAAAAAGAACAACACAAAAGAACATCATTGATTTGTGTGTGGTGAGCTTGGACGTTGGGCCAAGGACAACAAGATTCACAAAGCAGGAAGGGTCAGCAAGGATAGAACTCTAAGTCTATCAACATAACTATTGGCAACACCGAGACGGGGACAGGGTATGGTAATTTTGTTAGTCTACCAATTGGTGGATTGATATTGGTGCTAATATTCATATGTGTGCTGATATCTTTCTTTCTTTTTACTAGCCCACTCGAATTCATCCGTTCTGATGGGGAATTGGTCACATGCTTCTGTTCGTGGTGTTGGCCTAGTAGATCTGAAGTTTACTTTAGAAAAGATCGTGCGGCTATAGAACGTGCATCATGTCCCTTCAATAAACGAGAATCTTGTTTGCGGCTCCCTCTGTGTTGAGATGGGTTTAAGTTAGTATTTGAGTCAAATGAAGTAGCCTTGTCCAAGTGCGGAGGCTTGTTCCACGTGTCTCTTTCAGACATTTATAATAAAGTTGTAAACCATATTTATGATGAAGTTAATAGAGGTGAAGCTAATGTTTGGCATTCACGACTTTGTCATATTAATTTTGCTTGCATGACGTGGCTTGCCAGTTTAAATTTAATTTTGAAAGTCACCCTAGCCTAAGGCTCTAAGTGTCAAGCTTGTTTGCAAGCTAAGCAACCTTGTAAAAGCATCACAAAGCTGCGAAGGAAAGAAACTGTGCACCATTAAAGTTCATACATTCGGACCTCTGTGAGATTAATGGTGCATTGATACAAGGTGAAGAAAGATACCTCATGACATTAATTGATGATTCCACTAGGTATTGCTGAGTGTATATGTCCTTAGACTACTTTAAAATCTATAAATTAGAAGTTGAAAACCAACTTGAAAGAAATATTAAAAGAGCTAGGTCAGATCGTGTTGGAGAGTATTTTTCTAGTAAATTCACTTTATTCTATGAGGAACATGGTATAATCCATGAGAGGACATCTCCCTATTCACCTCAGTCTAATGGGGTTATCGAGAGGAAGAACCATACTCTTAACTGATTTGGTTAACGCTATGTTAGGTATTGCGGGTCTATCAAAGGCATGGTGGGGGGAAGCTATATTGATATCTTGTCATGTCCTAAACAGGCTTCCCACAAAGAATAAATAGATAACCCCATATGAACAATGGGCAAAATGCCATAACTTTCTTACTTGAGTGCGTGGGGTTGTTTGGCGAAAGTCAATGTGCCAATTCCAAAGAAACGCAAGCTTGGACCAAAAATCGTGGTTTGTGTCTTTTTTAGCTATGCTCGCCATAGTGTTGGGTATAGATTTTTAATACTAAAATCTGGTCTACCTAACATGCACATTGATACAATTATGGAGTCCAGAGATGCCACATTCTTTGAGGATATTTTTTTCCTAACAGTTCTAGTCAGGAGTCTGATCAAACTCCTGAACCTGCCATTTCTATGGAATATTTTGAATAAACACTTGAGGAAAATCCTGAGGAGAAAGACAATGAAGCTCCCAGGAGGAGCAAGAGACAAATGACTATAAAGTCTTTTGGTGATGATTTCATTGTAAATCTCGTGGATGGTACTCTCAGGATTTTCAGAAGCTTATGCGTAGCGAAATGGATTCTATTATTGCTAACGAAACTTGGGAGATCACTGATCATCCTTACGGTTGCAAATCTGTAAGATGTAAGTCGGTGTTCAGAAAGAATCATAGGCCTGATGGTACTATCGAAAATTACAATCGCGGTTTGTGGCCAAGGGTTATACCCAGAAAGAAGGCGAAGACTTTTTTATATGTATTCACCTGTGGCCCGAATGACCAGTATTCGAGTACTACTATCACTGGCTGCCTCTCACGGTCTTCCCATTCATCAAATGGACGCTATGAGAGCTTCCTGAATGGAGAGTTGGATGAGGAAATTTATATGGAGTAGTCAAATGGATTTGTAGTAGATGGTCGAGAGGGAAATGTTTATAAGTTGTTAAAGTCTTTGTATGGCCTTAAATAAGCACATAAGCAATGGCATGAGAAGTTCAATAGAACTCTAACATCCGCAGGCTTTGTTGTGAATGAAGCTGACGTGGAGGGGGGGTGAGGGAGTTATTTTGTGCTTGTATGTTGATGACATAATGATCTTTGGAACCAACCTTCATATCATTGAGGAGGTCAAGGCTTTTTGTCTCATAGTTTTGAGATGAAGGATCTGAGAGTAGCTGATGTTATCTTGAACATCAAGTTATTGAAAGGTGAAGATGATGGGATCATGCTTTGCAATCTTACTATGTGAAAAATATCTTCAGTCGTTTTGGCTATGGACTGCAAGCCTTCTCCAACACCTGATGATCCTAGCGTGTTGCTTCGGAAGAATCGAAGAATAACCATGGATCAATTGAGATATTATCAAATTATTAGCTCACTTATGTATTTAGCTAGCGCTACCAGGCTTGACATCATGTTTGTTGTGAGAAAAATAAGCTGATTTATATCTAATCCAGGTGATGATCACTGGCATGCTCTTGATAGAGTAATGCGCTATCTAAAAGGCACAAAGAGCTATGACATTCACTATACCCGTATCCAAGGGTACTGGAGGGCTATAGTGATTCGAAATGGATATATGATGCTGTTGAGATCAAGGCCATAAGTATATATATATTCACTCTTGAATGTGGCGCTGTTTCATGGAAGTCTTGCCATCAGAACTCATAGCATTAGATATAGCCACGGTTGAAACCAAATGGCTTAGAGACCTCTTAATAGAATTGCCAGTGGTTGAAAAATCGATCCTATCTATCCTCATGAATTGTGACAATCAAACAGTGATTGCCAAATTGAATAGTTCTAAGGGTAACATGAAGTCATCTAGACATGTGAAGAGAAGGGTGAAATCTGCTAGGAAATTGAAAAACTCGAGAGTGATAGCCTCGAATTATATCCAAATAGCTAAGAATTTGGCAGATCCCTTTACAAAAGGCTTTTCACGGAATGTGATAAACGCTGCATCGAGGGAGATGGGTATAAGACCTACATGAGTTCACCAGGGTGATAACTCAATCTATGTGATCAAAGATCCCGTGAAGTAGAACATAGAAAAAATAGGTTGTTGGTTAACTAGAGAGTATAGATTTATAAACCCTCCCCATTGGATATGCAATACTTCATAATCTGTATGACAGGTTGATTTTATCTTAATGTGTTTTATGGTTTTTATAAGCAAAGATGTTGTCCTACGGAACAGTCTTGAAAGAACACACCTATGTGAGCCCGACTGCCTGTCACAGTCTATGAGATAGGGTAATTTCTTGTAAGCTCATGAAAGGCCTTGAGTATGATTTATATGCTCCAAACCAAGCTCATGAAAAGCTAGAAGTACGACTTATATGCTCCAAACCGAGGGGTAGCTTATGACAGCCTAGTATTAGCAAAGACTTTGAGTGAAACTTATCCACACAAAACTATCAGGCTTAGTCCATTGTGTAGTTGCAGATGAATATATCTTTCTGTCTAGGTGGATGTTCAACTTAACAGTCTCCACCAAAACACTGGTATATCAAACATTACAAAGTCAATTTCATGTGCCTTGGGATATGGTGGGGGATTGCTAGAATTAATGGGTTTGGCCCATTTAACTAATTCTCGGTAAATCCTAAGACACATGTATTTGCATTGAGGTGTAAATCCTTTAGTCCCATATGGAGAGTTGAAGTAGAAATACATCAACTTAAATAGGTGGGACTTGCCACACCCTTATGGCACTGGAAAGAAATAATACAATGCGCTCGCTCACTTACTAGCTCGCTCACGTCGCCAAGCTGGGCCGTGGGCGTGGCATGGCTGGGCCGACGGGGGGTGCGGTCTTTTGTCATTTCGATCCGAGAATGAATTTTAGTAATGGACGCGTTACTAGTTTTAATTATCCAAAAGTGTTTGTTCGTTACATCTCTCGACCGTTATTGCCGCCTAAGGGAAGATGAAGTGCTTCGGCTTCCCTGACCTCGCCTATATAAGAGCCCCCCTGTCCACGAAGCAAAGAGCAACTTGGTTATATCCGTGATCCACTGTTTTGCTGCTGCATTCCAAGGCTACTCCATCCCGATGTCTATATGCACGGGCGCTTGGGATAGCAGGCCTCCAAAACCCCTTCCATTGAGATCTTGCACGGGGAAAGGGCAAATATGGTTTTTGGGGAGCGCTTCCGCACGACTGCTCATGTACAGTTACTTCCTCTATATCAAGTATGCAGCGTACGACTACTTCCTCTACATCAAGCGAGGCGCAACTACGTACGACTAATTTGTTATGGCGGGCAACGACAACGCATCTGCTGCTTCCGCCGTTTTCTTCCCTGCAAACGCCACGTATGTCTTGCACGTCCTCCTATTTGTGCTTGGCTTTGGCTTAATTGTTCATGCGAATATGAGAATATGCTAGTATACTGCCTAGTTGAAACTAGCATATCTAAACTGTCTAAAAATATTGATAATTAAATTTGCAGCAAGAATTGTATTCATGTCCTATCTCGTACTTTTTGGGATTTATTTAATTCAAAAATTACTCATTATGCCAACATATATGTCGATTTTCTGAAGCATTTTTTGTGATTTCTCTAGTGTCATATGGTTTTTCTTTTTGGATTGAATATTCTAGGTTTGTTCTTCCCCGGTGACTTCTTTTCTTGATTTAATTTATCTGTGATGAGATTTATCAGACCAACTCACCAGATGGACGACAACAGCAAAACCCGCTCCTAAAATTGACACTAGGCCGATTTGGTTGCAAATAAATAACCTCTAACTTCTTTACGCCCGATACTGTTACTAAGACATAGGTCCTCTACATAAATGAAGATCATCAACGATCTACTTTCTATCATTATTGTTGTCCCAATCAAAACATAGTTGCAAGATATGGAGTTGAAGGTGAGGCAGATAAAAAAGTACAAGACACGTTCATCAACTAGACGAAAGCATGCTATCTAGTGTTCAATGTAAAATGCCATCTAATGTTCAACGTAAAAGTTAGGTTTTTTGCACTTTGCTTATTGAATTATTAGTACACATCAGAATATGTTTTTAAGAAAAAGTTAACCATCAGCTAATCAGCGCTACTCCGCTTAATTAGATTACACGCCATTAGGAAGGGTCTCCCGATTCATGTGAGAACATATATATCCTGTATACTCAGGATTTTGGGACAAGCATGAATCGGTTGTTCAATCAAGTGGAGTGTTGAGATAAAAAAGAGAAGCTTTCGTCGATTTGTTTTTTGCACGTGATTATTGCATTAATTAGGAGATGGTCCGGCTGCATGCAGTGATGCTTTGTTTGGCGATCTGTAGTGCTGTCACCACATGAGTTGGCCGGCCGGTCGGCCGGAGAGATCTCAGTTCCAGGTATGTGTAGTACTACTGTAGATTTGTTGCCAATACAATATTGAGTTGGTACATCCCACAATCATTCGTATACCCGACTGCAAACCTGTCCGGCACTATTTTAATTCAAGTGTTCTTTTATCTTGCGGGGAACAGTTTAATCAAGTGTTGACAAAGTCCTGGATGAATTATGATTATATAAAGAGATACAAGTTGGCCGACCTTAGCATCGTCTAGCTGTGTGCCACCTTATCTCTCTGGCTAATAACCAGAGTTCTTCCCACCATTCGGGATTATCTATGTTTGTTTTTCACAATGATTTTCAGGTTTTAAATGTATGAGACTATGGGCTGAGCCTTAAGATGATTGCACTAGCCAATTGTTTACACAATTTGACATATCAATGCAAGCAGTCATTTTGCACAAGGTATGTGGATGTTTTTTCATATATTTTTCAACTCTTTGAAAATGACAAACGTATACAATGGATACATCGTTTATGTCTCTGTTGGCACCCAGGTTTTCTGAGCAAGGACCAAAATTATAACTTGATGTTTTTTCAAATTTTGATCCGGAAGCCCCTTCTGTCGGGTAAACCTCGGGATAGTAGAAACAGCTAGTAATATGTTTGCTGTAACAATTCCAGAACCGTTAGCACATCAGGAGACGGCTGAGGCTGCTGTGACTTGCAAAATACAATACCAATACCACAAAGCAAAGTCCAGTATACAAAATCCACTCTCATGCATCTCTAGACTACCAATAGAGAAAAGTAAACAGCAAAAGAAGTCGTCGTTCTTTTGTTAATCTCGGGAACAAGTGGCTCCCTATATATATAGCCGAGCAAAGCATGCATCTCTGGATTTCCTTACGGTATACTGTATGTGCCAACTAGTATGGTCACGCAAGTGCAACAACGGCAGGGCCCTGCGCGAGCTGTTAGGTCACGGAAGACACGGGCCAACCAAATCGCGTATTCATGGCACATATCCCTTCCAAGATCTCGCTGAAAACGATTGAAGTGTGTACCGTCAAAAAATACTACTCCTTGCTGTAAATTATAACTGTCCAAATGACTGGCACTTAATTATTCCTTGCTCTCACCCTGCGTTTCCAGTGAACAGAGGTGCTTGCTGCCCTCGCACTCAGGGGTGTTTGGTTGGGCTTTTCAGCAGTTTTTTATTGGAAAAAGCTGCAGCCCAACCAAACGGCCAGCTTTTCAACAGCTTTTGTCAATGATAACTGTGGACTTTGCAGTGCAAATTCAGCTGTTTGAAAAAGCTGTCTTTTACCAGTTTTTTGCAATATACTGAAATTTCAGTGCTCATTTTCCAAAATGTTATAAATGTTTTGGATCAACCAAAAGCCATATAGTCACCTTCCCACAGCCACAGCAGCTTTTTTAAAAGACTAGTCAACAGCAGCTTTGTCAACAGCCACAGTCCAACTAAACATACCCTCGGTCTACCTAACGTCAGGAGACTGCACTGTGATGTGTCAGGTTGGCTGGCCGACCGGTTCCTCGTCGCAAGGCCTACTACACATGCTGTGGCTGAGACAGTTTCTTGGCTTACTTCCTCACTGCGCATGCATGGGCACGCACGCCACACGCGTACGCGTGCAGACCACACGTACAATCACACATGTACAAAAGCTGTTTTGTACGTGTATTAACGCTAACCATAACCTAGAAACTTTGAATAGTAGTACAATAGTTCGTGTACTGATTGTACCCGTGCGTATGCATATAGCTAAACACATGCGCATATATATATATATATATATATATATATATATATATATGTGACGTTCTATAACAACGTGCACGTACAAAGAGAACGAAAAACTTAATTTTGACGATAAAAAAGTTTAGTTTGGACCATATATACATGATATGATGACATTTTAATACTAGCTTCAGAGAGCCTAGGAAGTTCTATAACAACGTGCAGTACAAAGAGAGCGAAAACTTAATTTTAACGATAAAGGAGTTTATTTTGAACCATGTATACGGGACATGATGATATTTTGAATCGTATTTTAATTTCTGAAACACTTTAAACCATATTTATACATATAATTTTATTTTAAACTAAAATTTAGTAATTGAGATAGTTCTGACGTATTGATCCCACTTATCAAGATGACATGGTGCTCATGGTGCTTACCACATGGGACACATCTTTCTCCGGTACGCCTTTAACATAGCATATGCGACCTATCCTGATCCAGCCTAGCCACATCGACTGGTTCTCCGACGTGAATGCCGCCACGGGTCACGCCCTAATCGGCGCTCTTTGCACCACTCTCCCACTACCTCAATTCCTTCAAAGAGGATCCGACTGCAGAATGATAAGACCAAGTGGGCATAGTTAGGCTAGACCAGGATGAGTCGTCTATGTTATAATAGAGTCAAAGGTGTTCTAGAAAAGGCATGTCCCATGTGGCGAGTAGTATGTCAAGGATTGAGCGTCATATTGTCTTGAGGTGTGGGATCAACATGTTAAAACCACTTTAATTATTAAATTGTGGTCTAAAATAAATTTTAGGTGAGGTTTAAAATATCTCAAAATTAAAATATCATCGTGTTATAAATATATGATTCTAAGTTGGAATAACTGTCATTAAAGTGGCTAGACAAACGTTGCAGAAAATCGGGACGTGCAAGTTGGAGCAAGAAACCAAACAAACCCGGACAAGCATGGTGACATCAGAGAAAGCTGTTCTCGCTACATGCATGACCTGGTCGCGGTACGCAGGGTGATGCGACTGCCGTGCACCCGGACAGATACCTGGTCCTTGGAGGCGCCAAAAATGCTCGTACGCCTGACGTTTAGATCCTTGGTGGAGCATTTCAGCAAGAGATCGGCGTTACGACATCACTCTTCTGCAGGCAGGCTAGGACAATCGTGACATGGCACATACTTATCCATCCATAGATATCACATATCCACTCGTGCGTGCGACCATCCATGCTGAGGCAATGGCTGTACGGCCAGCGTCCATATATCCATCACCAAGCATGCATGATACATTCGCAGGGATAAAACCTGTCAGTCGATCCATGCTGCACTTCCGATGAGGTGAAACACACGGTGAAGTTTAGTCCTGTTGTTGGCTACACGGGTGGCGCCAGTATTGCAAGATATTGTTTTTATCAACTAGAGTGCCTTTGTTAAACGGCGGAACATCCATGATAACTTTTTACACATCCAGAACATGGTGAAAGACCTTTATGCAAAAAAGTACCAAGTTTGTTCTTCACACTGGATATGTCCAAGGCTTTTGATACAGTCAGTTGGCCATTCCTCCTCGAGGTTTTGGAAAGGCTTAGTTTCAGTGCACGCTGGAGGGACTGGCTGTGCCAAATCTTCGCGTGTTCCTCCTCCCAAGTGCTGTTGAATGGTCACCCGGACAGGGCATTCCATCATGCCCGTGGCTTGAGGCAAGGTGATCCACTCTCACCAATGCTCTTCATTTTGGCTTTTGACCCAATACAGCGGCTCTTTCAACAGGCGACTAACATTGGACTGCTCAAATCATTTGGGACTTCAAACTCGGCATTCCGAGTCTCGCTTTATGTGGATGATGCGGCAATCTTTGTGCAGACAAGGAGGAGATCATAGCAATCAGAGCTATCCTTGATTGTTTTGGGAGGGCTAGCGGTCTCGTAATAAACTTGGAGAAGTCAGAGGTATACCCAATCCGATGTGAGGACATGGACCTCGTAGATCTCTTGAGGCCTTTCCCGGCGCGTCACGGGTCCTTCCTGTGTAAATACTTGGGCTTGCCGCTACACCTTCGCAAGCTGAGGAAAATTGACTACCAACCACTCATTGATAAAATTAGAGGCAAATTGCCAGGATGGAAAGGGCGGCACCTATCCCGCACGGGAAGGATGGTTCTAGTCAAATCGGTACTCTCGGCCATTGGGATTTACCACATGTCCGTCTTCCCGTTGCCAAAATGGACAAGAGTAAAGATTAACAATATTAGACGCGGGTTCCTATGGAAGGGAGTGGAAGGACAGGTAGGAGGGCAACCACTTGTAAATTAGAACATGGTCTGTCGCCCAAAGGAACTGGGCAGCCTAGGCGTTCTAGATTTACAAAGATTTGGCATAGCACTATGCTTGCGGTGGCCATGGCTGAGATGGATCTCCGAGGATGGGACATGGGAACAAATGAACCTTCCATGCACCGAGGCAGAAATGGACCTCTTTAGAACTGCCACCACAATAACTCTTGGAAATGGCAAGAAATCTTATTTTTGAAAGGACCGATGGCTCAATGGATCAGCGCCAAAAGACATCGCGTCCTCCATCTTTCCATTGGCCAAAAGGAAAAATCGTACAATATACCGGGAGGTACATGATGACTTGTGGATCCGCTCCCTCCATCGAATCACGACAATGACACAGCTTAGTGAAAGATCATCTAGGCCCTGATATGGTTTTGATGGTTAATGGCAACCTAAACTGGAATCTAATGTTTACATTGAGTGTAAGCAGAGTTTACAGGTTCCATGAAGAAGGGTTATCCAGAGAAGGATGGCCACCAAAAAGGGTACAAGGTGGTTCAAGGACAAAGAGATGGCTGTGCTAGGCAGCTGTGTCACAGCTGAGAAGAAGCCGGTGCTGTGCAGGGAGATGCAAGCAAGGTGACGGTGGCTTGATGCGTCAAGGGCCGTGATTTCAGTTGGTGGCAGGTAAAGTCTAGATTTGCTAGTTTCTTTGAGTCCATAGGAATCACCCGTACTATCAAGAGGGATGAAACAATAGCAGTTGTCTAAGGGAACCTTGCTCATTGCTCAGAGTGTTGGTCAAGGAGATTGGTGCTTTGAGGCCAATTGCCCTGTGTCAATAGCTTTGCACAAAAGTATGTAGCTGTTTTGTGTTAGTGCTCTGCAGTACTAACAGTGAAAATCCTAGAGCTTTAGGCACCTGTGTGACACAGCTGTGTCACAGGTGGTCTTCCGCTCTATGACTCAGGTACATCTCTATACCAGGGGAGAACTTGAAAATGCTAAGGTACCTGCACTGCGATAGGCGGTCTGATGTGTCAGAAGTCTGTCAGAGGTTCTCTCCTTATAGGTATTAGAGTTTGAAGTATGCTGAGGGCATGTCATGTGCCAGGACCGGGCTGAGTAGTGTGGCTATCAGTTAAGGGTTCACATGTGTGTGCCGCCGGTGACACAGATGTCGGTCTGCCTGAGCCGGGTACAGTTGGGCGTAGTGTGTAGCTGTGTCACCGGTGGTTGACACCGGTGGCTCACTTAATCATACGTGGCAACAGGGTAACGGTCAGGTGCATGTGGACCCTATATATAGGGAACCAGGGGAGGGCTCTGTCCTCAACCTTGCTCAAATCAGTGATTCACATACGACCGTTGCAAAGTCTCCAACCACTCTACAAGAGCCAAGAGCCTAAGGGTTAGTTCGAGTGAGTTTGTGAGCTAGAGCACGAGCAAAGATTCCTCCAAGAGATTGCTGCTGCATCATCTGTTACTCTTGGAGTTTGTCTACTCCTAGACGGGTGTAGGAGTTGCTGGTATCACCCAAGCTTGTGTGGGCTGAACCAGTAGTTTGTGAAGGTGTTCTGAGGTCTACCTACTGCAAGGCAAAAGGATCTCCACAAACAAAAGGAAGAGTCCTGAAGGATCAGGTACTCGGAGAAGAAGCACGTTTTAGTGTTGGCCAGCTCTTAGGAGTGGTCTCTCCAACGGAGATGTATCTTCTCTGCAAAGAGTTGGGAACTTCGGTGAAAAACCCCTGAGACTCCTTTACTTCCTTGTATTGCATGCATATCTGTTTATCCTTGCTTGCTTATGTCTCTTAGACTTGATCTGCTAAGTTTACCTTTTCACATGTGCTAGATTACCTTTATACCTGTGTGTGATCATCTGTTACACAGTTGCTTCATTCTCTTGTATTCACCTGTGTCAGCACCTGTGTCACAGGCAGTCTAAGTAGAGCACCTGTGTTAGGTTAACTCTTCACCGGTGTCTTCCACCTGTGTGACAGCTGTGTGTTAATTTACACATAGTTTCCACCTGTGTCACTCAACAGTGTCACAGCTGTCCACTATTAACTTGTGAAGTTAATCTGACAACTTAAACAAAAGATTAAAAGAGAGAAATTTTATAAGCCAACTATTCACCCCCCTCTAGTCGGCATCTCGGTCCTTTCACTTAGAGAATTTATCCTTTTGTGGACGGCCTTACAGGAGGTGACTTTGGATGAAGATGTCAATGACCACATCACTTGGAAGTGGACACCTACCGGGGTTTTTTCCACGGCATCGGCTTACAGATTCTAGTTTGAGGGAACGACAAGACCCTTTTCAGCCACCAAGCTTTGGAGTGCGGTGGCGGAACCAAAATGTAAAATCTTTGCATGGCTAATACATGATATGGCACTCACGGCCGAGACTAGCCGCGAGGGGCTGGCCACATGACAACACCTGCACACTCTGTAACTCCGAGTTCGAAACAAATAGACACCTTGCAAGAAAATGCTTTTTCACAAGAGGTGTCGGGGGGATCGTCTCCTCCTGGATGGGGATCGCCACTAATGTGAATTTCCAGCAAGCCACCATAGATGAATGGTGGGAGGCCAACACCAAGACTCTAGATAAAAGAAAAATGAAGGAATTTGGAGGCGTCCTATTATACGTGCTATGGAATGTGTGGAAGGAAAGGAATCGAAAGATTTTCAGAAACGAACATTTGGGGGTGCTTGAGGTATCTGGTCTCACAAAGGAAGATATAGACCAAAAAGAGGGGACTCTCACATACGGCGGGATATAATTTTCAGTTTTCTCCTCAGCCCCCATGGGGCCTTATTAATTCTCTGTAAATATTTTTCTCTATCTTAATGAAATGGCGGCGCTCCCGCTTTATTCTAAAAAAAAAGTTTATTCCTGTCACTCAACTATCGATGAAATGTTTTATCTTTAAATTTTAAAATAAAATAAATTTAACTCTTAACTTCTAAAACCAAACAAATTTGATCTCTTATCCCACTTAAAATTATCAGTCCCAAAATTATAGCTCACTCGTATACGATGTGTCGTCTAAATACCTAAGAAAATGTCTAACATACCATACGTATGTAGGCATATGTATTCATCACCATTAGGCAATACGACATCGGACCAACATATCATATAATTACCATACGTCGTATGCATTTATTATTGGCCAAGTCGGGTGAAAACCCGAGACAACCACCCACATCCTGCCTAACCGGCTAGCGCATCACAGCTAATGGGTCACCCAACCGACATTCATCATGCTTAATGAATGAAAGAACAACTATAATTCTTTACGGTTGTCCCATACATTTCAAATCATACACACATGGTGTATGAAATTCCATATAACAACTTGAATATCACAACAAAACTCTACGAAAAAAGGTTTACAAATACATATAACACATCTCGTACACATGACAATTATTTAACTTTCACCCAACACGATTCGAAGGTCGTTCACATTAAAAGTAAACAAACGAACAGCGGCAGAACATGATTAGAAACATCCAAGATGGCTACCATATCCATCTCCAAAAGCTACCTATCACCCACGATTGTCCGATAAGAGCAAAAGGTGCAACTAGACGTCAAGGTCCACATTTTTGGCATCGTAGAACTCACCTACGCCAGGGTCACCTGCAACAATTTAGGAATTAGATTCCTTAAATACTTCTTTACTTGCAAGATACTCTGTAGGCTCATCTCAATTAACTTAAGCATGTCAATGAACAACAATTAACATATTATACAAGTATTTCATCATCAACATATTAAACATGGCATGAACATGAATTGGTAAAGCAATATCATCATGTAATCATCATAAAAATATCATTTTATATCAACAAATATATAAAATTAACAAAATTTTCTTACATAATCATCACATCGAGTCAACCAAGATTCAATCTAATTATCTGATCAGTCAACCAAGACTTAATGTTCTGAGCAAGTAAACTTGACCACCATGGTTGACAGGGTAGAGTTATATGTCCGGAATCAACTAGAGGACGACTGGATTGCATACATTCACCTCGCCCTTCGATCCCCTAGGAATCGACTAGAGGACGACTGTAGTGCATATGTCACCTCGACCTTCGATCTATCGTGGAAACACTACTCCTACTTTCACATTTTACTTATCAAGTTTCATAATCCATTAGTCAAAATTAATGGCATGACGCTATGGTTATGATTCACATTTAGCCCTAAGCATGCTAATGATATCATCACCACAAATAGCAATGAGCTTGGTCGCCAGAGAGAATGGTGGAGGAGCTAGGGTTTTAGATTTGTGGAGAAGGAACTTTCTTAAAAGTTTCATATATTTTGTAAAGTAATATCTGAGTCTTTTTACTTTTCCTGATTTATTTTTATTTTTTACTACAAAATCATGTGTACAAAGTCACTGTTATGTGATTGGTCAAACCATCTTGAGTGGAGTGAGGAACTAAATTTATTTGATTTTTAAAATATTTTGATTAAGATTGTCTGACTTTAAAGTCTAAAAGGTATAATTAGATTTGATGGATAGTCGAGGGGATTGATAATAGAATTTTTACTCCGGGCTTTGCTTCAGGCACAAGATTGTGTCGTAAGATGAGCATTTATGGAGCAGTGCAAACCATGTGTCCCGAACAACCATATCATCGAGCCCATTGTCCGCTCTTACGTACCTATTTGCTGCGCCACGCGGACAGGGGAGGGACCATGTCGATCTCACTTTCTTGTCCCCTCATGCATGATAGTAATTAATTGTGCTAGACCGAAGAAGCAGGACACCTCAGCATGAGCGACCGTATCAATTAATCAGACAACGCCGTGCATGTTTTTGCGCCAAGCGGAGCGACGCACGTACGCAGCTCGATCGAGCGGCACGTACGGCACGGCACGGGCGGCAGGTAGCGGCGCCGTCGGCAGTAGTACATCACATGCACGCGAGCGACAACATGCGAAGAAATTCCCCCATCGAATCGCGCAGGGGATCTCGACCGATGGCGAACCCGGCCCGGTCGGTCTCTCCACGCAAGCGTCCCGATCTGGGTGGGCCTGGACCACCGTGGTGTTCGATCGATCGAGTACGATCGAGTGCGAGAGCTACTGTTCTTACCGAATAATCGTAGCTAGGTCAGCTTGGCCAAGAGCACGCATGCATGTGTCATATGTGTTTGTTTGCTGCTGGCTGGCCGGATGGCCGATCGATGGTCCTCGCTCGCATTAACTAGTAGTAGGGATGGAATGTGATGGATAGCACGGGAGTTAATGGCTTAGTTACCGTGTTTGACCAGCATGTTTTAGTTGTTTCGTTGACTCGACGACTTCAGCTTTTACATAGTGTCATTGATGCCCGTTTTCATTACTAATGTCTTAGAGGAGCACTGTTCATTATACAGTATGATCAGAGAAACAACTACTCTAATAGTCTGCCATTAGAAGTTGTTACCAAAAGACCGCTCAATGAATGTATATTGTGTCTTGATTTTTAGTAACAAGCTCTCTACAATGGTCCACCGAGCTCTTTTCTTTCCCTCCCTCTCCACACCAATGGAATTCTGTTTAGCAACTGCTTTGATTGGTTAAAATAAAACTTTTCACCAATAATTATTTTATTAGTGTGTAATTTATGTAAAATAAAATTAATACCATTAGATCGTATTTAAAACTACTTACTTATAATTATGATTTTATATCTCATAAATTATATATTAATAGAATAATAATTGATCAAAACCTTATTTTAACCAATCAAAATACGTCTTATATCTGAATGGAAGGAGCAGTGGATAGTGATGTGGACTACTATGAATGCAACTAAGAGGTTTGGTGATTAAATAAAAGAACACAAATAAGGCCCTCTTTGTAGGAGTGTGAAGGATTGCAATCATGTAGGAAAATTTCCAATGGAGCTAGCATTTTCTGAATAAAGGAGTGAGCTTATAGGTGTTATAATCTGGTGCCTCTTCTGATGTGTAGTAGTGACTGGATCCAATCAGCGTTTGTAAGATATGACATGAGCGTACACGATATCAAGATGAATTAGACGAACCCCGTAGAGAGTATCAAAATAATATCAACAAACAATTACGGTAAAAGAGAAAAGATTTGACAAAACCGACTGTGAATTCTTTAAGCACAACCTCAAAAGAGTACAAAAATTGTCACCTCTCACACAATCCTCTCACACCTTTTAGGACCCTGAGATCCTTACCTTGTACAAGAATCTAGTGGTAAAGAAACCTAGCCTCTAATCCTCTCACATATTTTAGAACCCTTAGATCCTTGCCCTGAACAAGGAGGAGATGCACTCTGACAAGCTACGGTGCAGAGGACGCACTTAGAAGAGCATACGAGAGTTCGCCAAGGCGGTGCCTGGCAACCTCCTTGAGGAGGAGGCGAGCTCCTTCAGATCTAGAAGATGAGTTTTTTGGGTTTTATTTTGGCTCTTCTGTGATGTTGCATGAAGTGTATCCTCAGTGTTGTAGCATGCCATTCCCACGTGTTGCAATAGGACGTTTTTCATGTTGCAGTTTCTGTTTCCATTTGTTTCACGAGCAAATTAGAGATGTTGCAGCTGATTTCATTTCATATGTTGCATTGAGTATTTTTCATTATTGCAGCTTGCATTTTTTATGTGTTGCAACGTTGGACACAGTAAAATCCTCATATCGTAGTTTGCTATTTTAATGTGTTGCACCCAGTAAAATCCTCATATCGTAGTTTGCTATTTTGATGTGTTTCACCCAGTAAAATCCTCATGTTGCAGTTTGCTATTTTGATGTGTTGAAGTAGTCATTTATCGATGTTGCAGTGAGTTGTGAACTGGTTTTTCTTCTATCCTCACCTATGATTTTCTAGAGTGGGAAAAAACTTGATTATGTAAATTGTTTTGGTGCGATGGGTTCCGGGGCGACTAGGGTGCGAGTTGAGATGGAGGGAAGCAACACTGACGAGGGGCAGGGCGCGAAAGTCGTAAGTGTGAGGTGCGAGCGAAGCTCGAGAGTTCACTGTGCGGGACAGAGGTGTGAGGAGGCAGGCTGAAGAAAAGCACTGATCAGGCGGTGAGGAAGATTCAATCCTAGAGTTGTTGGGGCATCCGATCGATGGGGGATCGGACGTCCTGACACTTAAGAGGTTCTCTTGTTTTATGGGATGTTAGTCTTCCGATAGCTCAACTTTAACAGAGTATATCTGTACTCAGAGTAACACATAATGCGACGATCATATTCATAGCTGGCCGGTAGGATATCCTTCACACATCGGCGGATCATTCGATTATCGCGTGCGACGGTGGATCCTCCTCCCCTTTACGTGTCCCGTCGATCGTCAAGTGACTACTAGCAGCAGCTAGACCCGCCACCATGTTGTGCTCCCTCACATGCTCATCATCCCAAAGTATAAACCCATGTCCTGGCGTCTCGAAATCCATGGCTGCTGAATTTTGTGCCCAGGACGAGCAGAGAAAAGTACTAAAAGAGAGCAGCAGCGTATCTGCGTGCGATCCTGTGCAATCGGTCACGTGGGCGCGCGCGACGCTTTAACGATTTCATCCTCGTTGTGCCGTTAGGTAGAGTGCCTAGCTAGGATCAGAGCTACTACCTAGCCAGCAGCAGCTAGCCTCCGACAAGCTAAAGGCCACCGTGGAAGAACAATACCAGGATCACCGCATATATGCTTTTGATTTGTAGAACACTGGAACCGATATCTTGACCATCTGCAACTACTACACCAGTGTGACTAGTGTCATCGTTTATTTTTGAACTGAAGATTTGGGATAGCACGTACTTTGGTAAAATGCCTGATCAGAAAGCTGGTGGCCGGATATGGTGTACTTTAGGGGGGATGGTGTTGATTAGGATGCTGATTAAAGGTTAGTGCTGCTGTAGATTCTCACTATCTGCTGTTGCTGCATGCCTCGAGCGGGGATGAGATGGGAGTGGACGCGCCCTTAAAAGTCGGTCAAGATACGGAAGGAGATCGTCTTTCTTTTGGTTCGGTGTCGATCTCCCTCAAAGCTAAGCTAGAGCTTCTGTAGATTGGGCAATCTTCTTCCGAGTAGCTTAAAGAATTCCACTCGAAAGTTCACCGCACATGGCACGCAGGAGGAAACCAGGGTCTCGTTAATCGGGAAATGTCATCTAATAGTCCCAAATGTCATTCTCACATTTGATGTTAATTTTCCATTTGTACCTCTTTCGAACGATATTGGGCTAATTTGAGTTCAGATCAAAGTGAAACGATGCAGGAGGAGAGATGTGCTCTTAAGAGGGGGCGGCTCGTGTTCTGGCACATCCATTCCGTGTCTACTTTTGGTTTAGTAGGATACGAGATTCCGGTTCATGTATGCCTGGCTGGAATCCAGGTCTTGGGCGGCGGCCATAAGGTCGAATCCATTGATCCGATTCTGACACGGGAAGGGGGCGGTCAGTTTAGCGAGATGGTGCAGGGTGGTGGCGCGCCTCCGGAGTTGTTTACTCTCGTGGGCGGCCCAATCGGTCGTTCCTCTCTGTTCCCGCGGCATGTACATCAATCCCCTTCCTCTCTCCTATCCTCCTCGGTCTCCCCTTTTTCTCCACTTTGTCTTAGCCACATTGCACTGCCGTCTCTCCCTATATATACCGCCTCGATCGCCACCACGACCCCTCTCTCTCTCTCACACACACACACAGCTCCTCATTTCCTCTTCACCTTCTCATTCTTCTTCTTCTTCTTTTAGTGCGTAGCTACTCACAAGGAGGCCACAAAGAAACGCAGCAAGAGAGACAGACACAGACACGAATCACACGATACAATCTAGAGAGAGATAGGACTGGTTGCTTGCTTGGAGTGGCAATGGCGAGGTGCTTGCTGTTCATGGTGTTTCTAATCTACTGCCTCATCTCGACGGTCGGCCTGCCGGTGGAGCCCGCCGAGCTGCTGCAGCTTGACGGGGATGTCGGGGGCGGCCGGCTCAGCGTCGACCCGTCCGATGTCCTGGAGGCGTCCCGTGACTTCGGGGGGTTCACCCGGGGCGAGCCCCTGGCCGTGTACCACCCGCGCGGGGCCGACGACGTCGCCGCGCTGGTTCGGGCGGCGTACGGGTCGGCCCGCGGCGTCCGCGTCTCGGCGCGGGGACACGGCCACTCCATCAGCGGGCAGGCGCAGGTGCCTGGCGGGGTGGTCGTGGACATGAGCCACGGGTGGCGCGCCGAGACCGATGGTCACGGGGCGAGCGCGCGGGCATTGCCGGTGTACTCGCCGGCGCTGGGCTTGCACTACGTGGACGTGTGGGGCGGCGAGCTGTGGATCGACGTGCTCAACTGGACGCTGGCGCACGGCGGGCTCGCGCCGCGGTCGTGGACGGACTACCTCTACCTGTCCGTGGGCGGCACCCTCTCCAACGCCGGCATCAGCGGGCAGGCCTTCCACCACGGTCCCCAGATCAGCAATGTCTACGAGCTCGACGTCGTCACCGGTGAGCTTAATTAGCTACCCCGTCCGACCTCGCCTGCGCCGCCCGGCCGGCAGCCGCGGCACACGCGCAAGCGTTCTCGTAGTTAACTGACGCAATCCATTCGCTGATTCTGTCAGGGAAGGGAGATGTGGTGACCTGCTCGGAGACGAAGAACCCGGACCTCTTCTTCGGCGCGCTCGGCGGGCTCGGGCAGTTCGGGATCATCACGCGGGCGCGCATCGCCCTCGAGCCTGCTCCCCAGAGGGTAACACACTTAACACGCATCCTTCTCGCACTGATCACCTGAGATCACCATCACCCCATGGGCGCGGCAATTCTCTATGAATATGTTATTACTCCTTCCCCTCTTTGTTTAATGAATTTGCTGATGCCGTTAATCCATCCACCAGCCGCTGTTCGAGGCGAATATCTCGTGCACCTTCCCCTTTCTTTCTCCCTCCGTCCCGTGTGGCAAGGCACAAGGCGATGGAGGCCAATATCTTTGTTCTTTTGCGTCACGGCACTAGCTTTCCAACTAATGGCCCAATAGGGAACTAAACACCAGCCATGCAACTGGCGAGCGCGCCACTCCGCGAGGGGAAAAAAAAGTTAAGCGCGCCACCCCATTGTTAGGTAGAGCAAATTTTACCACACGCGGAGATCCCGACAAACCCCAATTAAACGTGTTTTGCTAAATTTATAGCCGAGCGATCTTAAGGAGCTAGGCGCTCTACGGCACGTATTGTAAACCACTAGTACACTACTTTTGCTTCGACGGTTTTGGAACACTCTTTTTCGTTAATTGGTGTCCAAAAGTCTACCCCATAAAAAAAATCTCGAAATAAATTATTAGTTCATGCGTCGTGGTCAGGTGGCCCAGCCGCCCAGGTTGGTTGGGATCGATCGATCGACCAACTTGTCATTCTTGCTGACCAATTTGTTGGTCTTCCATATGAATAGAAATGCTGTCTTGTTTAGCTCAAGCGATCTTTCACAATATCTTATTCTCCCCTGCAGCTTAATTAGCTGACTAATCCACGCTAATTAAGCAGACTGTGGTGCGATCTAAGCTGATTAAGCAGCCTCATCAGCACGACAGCTGGGCTAATTTAATTAAATTATGTGCATGGTCGTTTGTTTGCTATAGGTTCGCTGGGTCCGGGCGCTCTACTCCAACTTCACCGAGTTCACCGCGGACCAGGAACGGCTCATCTCCCTGCACGGCGGCCGCCGGTTCGACTACGTGGAGGGCTTCGTCGTCGCCGCCGAGGGCCTCATCAACAACTGGAGGTCCTCCTTCTTCTCGCCGCAGAACCCGGTCAAGCTCAGCTCGCTCAAGCACCACTCCGGCGTGCTCTACTGCCTCGAGGTCACCAAGAACTACGACGACTCCACCGCCGGAACCGTCGACCAGGTCCGTCGGCGCCGCCTTTCCTGATTCAACAATACTGCCTCCTGACCGTCCCATTTCTTTATGACGGTATTTATTAATTCCTGGTTTAGTAGTATACTACTACCGCTGATCAGGGCCCCTAGCTAATGATTGGGCCATTATTTCATTTAGTTATGGGCGGTTTAGTCCGTGGTAGTATAATGGAGGCCCCTGTTGTTTATTATATATGACGACACCCACATGCACAGCACGCACTGGATATATAGATCTCGCTACGTACTAGTATATCTTAATTCCGTTAGCAAGGCATGCACTATTTTTATCAGTCACTTGATTTAATTATGCAGTGCTAAATGGCGAGGTCTTACGTGTTAATTAAAAATTTGCAGGAGGTGGAGGCGCTGCTGGGCGAGCTGAGCTTCATCCCGGGGACGGTGTTCACGACGGACCTGCCGTACGTGGACTTCCTGGACCGCGTCCACAAGGCGGAACTGAAGCTGCGCGGCAAGGGCATGTGGGAGGTGCCGCACCCGTGGCTGAACCTCTTCGTGCCGGCGTCCCGCATCGCCGACTTCGACCGCGGCGTCTTCCGCGGCATCCTCGGAAGTCGCACCTCCGGCGGGCCCATCCTCATCTACCCCATGAACAAGCAGAAGTAAGTCAACCAGCCATTTTGCTTTTCCTTTTGGAACAATCGAAGTCAACGTATCATCCATCTAGCTGTTCCTGCTCCTGCTCCAGCTGGACGCAGGATCGACGGCTCATCACCGTCCATTCTGCAGCCGGCAGGGCGTCTCATCACCGCCCATGCATGCATGATCCACCCGCAGCTGCACATGCAACACGAGCACACGAGCCGGGCACGTTCCTGGTCAGGCGCCGACCTGCCGAACCGATCTCTCACGCACATGCGACACAAACACTGCGCAGGTGGCCACTCATTGCAGTGCGTGAGTGTGCCATGATTGGTGCCACACAAACAATACTACTAGATTAACATACACCAGATTTCCTTAATTTGTTCCCGGATTTGCCGTCGCCTTCGCCGGATCTGGTGATTATTCAATGGCCGCAGACATATCGCGCACTAGGATGACAGGGTCCATTCGAAATTCCTACTAATCCCGTAGTCGTGCCATGCCAATCGCCATGCTACGCTAGTAATTAACCGGGCGGGCATCAGTTGCGCGGCCTGCGCCGATCAGTTATATAAACGTTTTCAAATCTGTAATCTGTACAAAAAATAACTTCATACATAGAACTGACCAATTTTACATTTTCAAATCTAGAATTACACGCAATCTTTAAACTATATAGCTACTCAATTAATCATTAGATAAAAAATTAACGTTCAAAATCATCTACCTAGAGATAACATGTTTTCAATCGACTCTTCTTATTTTAGACTCGGCGCCGCTGGGCCTTTCCACGGCCAAACTGACACGGCAGTGTCAGAATCTGGTTTGGCAATCTCCTTTTGGGATTAGTGGCCAGATGCGTTGTCGCTCTCACGTACTTAACCCAAAAGGACGCATCAGAATCAGCAGCAGTCGAATGCTCTTTACTGAAACTGTTGCTTTTACTAACTCTGCTCCGACCTTTCGAGCCGATTTGATGATCTGCTACTGCTTGTAAACAAATAGTGATGAGCTTTTGATGGTGCAGGTGGGACCCGAGGAGCTCGGTGGTGACGCCGGACGAGGACGTGTTCTACCTGGTGGCGTTCCTTCGGTCGGCGCTGCCGGGCGCGTCGCAGAGCCTCGAGGCGCTGGCGAGGCAGAACCGGCAGATCCTCGACTTCTGCGCCGAGGCCGGGATCGGCGCCAGGCAGTACCTGCCCAACCACAAGGCGCAGCCCGAGTGGGCGGATCATTTCGGCGCGGCGAGGTGGGCGCGGTTCGCGGGGCTCAAGGCCGAGTTCGACCCAAGGGCCATGCTGGCCACCGGGCAGGGGATCTTCCCGCCGGCCGGCTCGCCGCCGCCGCTCTTGTCCGATTCTTGAGACGGCTAGTTGCCACAAGTAGCCGTATAGCTAGCTAGGCGTGTGTAATTGGTGAACAGACCAGACGAAGATTAGTTAGTTTGACGATGTATAGCTACTTAACTGCTCCAATTGGTTGGTAATGTACAGAGTAACAGAGGAACGTGTCGCGTTCATGCAACTATATATATGAAGATCATCTTTTTGCTGGTTGAAATCAGTCTCCGCCTTCAGTTTTTCCCACTTCGTAGTGTTCGTTTTTTTTTCTTTTTGTTGAGAGGATCAATTCGTTGTTAGTTGTACTTAAGCCATGCTGGCCATTCATCGACAAAGCCTGTGTTCCGAATAAAAACAGGTATTAGCATGGACTGGGAACATATTTGAAACAAAATATATGTCAGTACTGCAAGACAAGTGCTACTACGTCTACATAAATCAAGCTGGAAATGACAAGAAGCAAATAATTTGCAGAATGGTTAGATGCGGTTTAGCTATACTCCAATTTGCGACGTGCAGAGGAATGTAACTCCGCGCAAGTACTACTACGCTACGCAATTCAGCACAAGAACAATTCCCTCTCTTCTATTACAACAACATTTCGACTCCCATTGACCGATGTCCGGTGATGGGTTCCTGCGACATTTCGACAATCAATCAGTCGATGACATTACAAGATTCGTAGGGACAGTAGCGATAGAAACTTTGTCCAGCTACTGTAGCAGGTGGCTCCAAGGGAAACATCACATGGCCCACTGCTAACCAGCGCAACCCTTTACGTGTCCCCCGTTGCTGGGGAATAATGGGAGGATGGCACATAAATGCGAAAAGCCACGCAATCTGGTGCCAGACAAGGACGGACTTTGGCAGCAGGAACACGAACACGGCCAGGTTCATCCTTCCCCGTCCTCCTCCGCCGCGCCGGTGGTCCTCCAGCCGCGACGCGCATTCCTTTTCCACCGCGCGTATGGATAGTTTGGCTATTTGATATCTCCGGGAGCCGCGCCGCCGTCCAGGAAGAGCACGAATGACGGGGCCTTTCAAATCTCATGTGCCGAGAACAAAACGTTAATTCGACAAGTACCATGAACAGAGCTATAATCTGGCAGAACCTTAGGCAAGCATGCATCAAGACATGACGCAATTCCGACGTTAGTGAGCATAAAGGGGGTGCTCATGCTGCTCCCCCGTGGGCTGTGGTGTGATCCCCACTACATAATGGCGTTATGCTGTTCGATGCTCCTGCGCTTGGATGGTTGCTCTGATTGATGACTGAAGTTTTAACTCGAACGGTTGGCGGTGGCAATGGCAGAAAGATATGAACCGAATGGTTGGCCGCAGCGTGATTGATGAGCAGAAGGACAAGGATCTGTTTGTGATATCACAAGCTGAATTGTATTACTCTCTCTAATCACAAATGCAAATAGTTTTAGAATCCTAGATAGTCAAATATTTTTAGATTTGATCATTAATATAGACCAACATTGACAATAAAAATTAGTACTTCTAAATCCATTATAAAATACTTTCATAAATAATTGTTTTTACTTTGAATAACATATTTTTTGAAAAAAACCGATGATCAAAATATTATTTAAAAACTAGAGAGTGGATTTTGTACATGTACATGTGGGTACATGAGTTAAGGATTTAGGTCAATTCTCATATTTGTGCATCTCAAAAAATTCTCCAAAAATTCATAGATGTTCATCATGTTATAATGTACAAACCCACAAAATTCCATGCAAAAATATAATAAAGAGTGGCCTACACAAAAAAGACAAAAAAAATGTTGCTGCATTGTTTTAAAAATAAGTTGAATTTTTTGTCTTTTTTGTGTAGGGCACTCTTTATTATATTTTTGCATGAAATTTTGTGGATTTGTACATTATAACATGATGAACATCTATGAATTTTTGGAGAATTTTTTGAGATGCACAAATATAAGAATTAACCTAAATCCTTAACTCATGTACCCACATGTACATGTACATTTGCTTTTCTCTAAAAACTATATTAATATCTAAAACTATTTATATTTTAGATCGAATGGGAGTACTACATACGCACCATAGTCCATAGAGAGGTTGTATTTAAGTTGGTACTTTTAAGCAGATCGAATTAACCCCATGCATCTAAAAGAATAATTATGTAGGATTAGAAATTTTAACTACCATCCATTAGCAACCTTGATGGTTACAACTCAAGGATCGCAAAGTAACACAATCCAAGCAGCACTGCACACACTGTAGAGTGTAGACCTACGTTCCCTATACTGAAAGAGTCCAAAGTTGAGTTCAAGATTCAGCCCAGGATGGTCGGCTCAGGCCTAAGGGTGAAGTGTTCTGTGTGTCAGCGCCTTTCAGCCCAATCAGGAGGCCCATAAGTTGCTCCAATATTTGACTAACCATATTTCATGCGGAAGCTTTAATTTCTGAACGCTGCACTGGGCTTCCCGCGGTAGGCGCCCGGCCCGCTCGCCGCGCGGCCTCCGCCGGCCTCTCCAGACGGCCCCTCCTCTACACCCGACCTCCTGCCGTGCATTCGAGCGCCGCCATCTGCTTTCGTCGTGCCGCCAGCCAGCCATTGCGTTGCTTCCAGGACCGACCGCCGCCGCTGCCCCACGAGACGCCGTCACCAGGTACAGCTACCGGCAGAGAAGAATCTTAGTTTTTGTCTTGTGTATTTTTTTCACTTTCTTGTTTTTCCAAATTTTGAATTTCAAAGCTTTTCAGAAAAATCAATTGTTTCGAGTACAATTTGACCCAATTGCAAGTTCTGAATTCTGAAATTGGATTAATGTTAACGTAGATAAGTCCAGGATTGGTACACCGTTAATAGCGGCTTTGCCGTGTTTAGTTAGTTGTAAATATCGGCTAACGATCTCTTGTAATCCCTGATTGATTTGGGTGTTTGTTGTAATCTGCTATGTCTATATAAATGAAGGAAAGGCCGGCGGGCTGGTCACGCCAGAAATTCTAACTTGGTATCAGATTAGGTTCTCGATCCGATCTATCTCGACCGCCATGACTACCTCGTCGTCGTCGAAGCTCAACACCGCCGGCGCGGTTGTCTCTCCGCCCTCCGCCACCGTTTTTGCATTCACTCTTCCCCAGAATCCCGTTCGACTTGATCGCTCCAATTTTCTCCTTTGGAAGACGCTCACCATTCCAAACCTGTCTGGCCTCAACCTTCATGGTTACCTAGATGGTAGTAACGCGGCTCCCACGAAGACAATCACCCAGGGCGATGGCGCCCTGGCATACGAGGTGCCCAACCCTGCCTACCTGGTGTGGTAATGGTACTAACGTGGCTCCCGCGAAGACAATCACCCAGGGCGATGGCGCCCTGGCACACGAGGTGCCCAACCCTGCCTACCTGGTGTGGTGGCAACAGGATCAGCGCGTCCTTAGCGCCCTGCTCTCCTCCATGACGGAGGACGTGGCGACTCAGATGGTCGGCTTGAAGACAGCGGCGGAAGTGTGGTCTGCCGTCCATCGCATGTTCTCGGCACAGAATCGTGCGAGCATCGGCCACACCCGCCTCCAGCTCCAAACGCTGAAGAAGAAGGACATGTCTGCTGCTGAATATTTCCAGAAGATGAAGTCGCTTGCCGATACGATGGCCACCATCGGCAGTCCCCTCACAGATGATGAGATCATCGACTATATTTTGGCGGGCCTTGGTTCGTAGTACGACGCCCTCGCTACGTCCATCACTGTCGTCAACAACAATGTTTCCCTGACTGACTTCTATGCTTATGCTTTGTACTTTCGTACGAAGCCATGCAGGAACAACATCACCATTCCGGCGACTGGTCGACATCGGCCAACTCCGCTTCTCGCTACCGCGACAACAACTCTCGTCCTCCTCGCCATCAGGATGGTCAGCCCAGCCGTGACACACGCGGTCAGCAGCAGTGCTCGGGTGGCGGCCAAGGCGGCGGTGGGCAAGGTAGCGGGCAGAACAATGGTCGTGGCCGTAACCGCAATGGTGGTGGCCGTTACCATCCGCGCTGCCAAATCTGCCGTATCTACGGCCATGAAGCGTTCGAGTGTCGCAATCGCTTCAATCTGGACTACCAGTCCGATGACAACTGCTCCGATCGTCGTTTCGCCAATGCTGTAGATCGTCATGGCTTCAACAACAACCATTGGTACATACATACCGGTGCCACCGATCATTTGATAAGTGATCTCGAACGCTTGTCTGTGCATGAGCGCTACGGTGGCAAGGACCAGGTCCAGGTGGCAAACGGCACAGGTTTGTCAATTTCACATATTGGACACTCTAGTCTAGCCGCCGCCTCTAATTCTTCCTTGCTCTTAAAAGATGTGCTTCATGTTCCTCGTATTAGCAAACATCTATTATCTGTCCATAAACTTGTTTCTGATAATAATGTTTTCATTGAATTTCACCATAATCCTTTTTTATAAAGGACAAGGTCACGAGGAAGGTTCTGCTTCACGATAGAAGCCATGGTGGGCTCTACCCTATCCCGTTTGGTCGCGCTTCCACCTATCATCATGCGTCATCCAGCGTCAAGGTCTCGCCGCATCAGTGGCATCAGCGTTTTGGTCATCCCTCAAATAGCTTAGTTCGATCCATTGTTCAGGCAAATAATCTTCCATGTTCTTCCACAAACAATGAGTCTACTATCTGTGATGCTTGTCAGCGTGCTAAAAGTCGTCAACTTTCCTATAATTCTTCATCTCGTGTTACTTCCTCTCCTCTTGAATTGGTTCACACTGATGTCTGGGGTCCTGCTCTACCCTCTTCTGGGGGCTACCGTTACTATGTTAGCTTTGTCGATGACTATAGTCGCTTTTTCTGGATATACTTGATCAAATATAAATCCGATGTTGAATCGGTTTTCTATGCCTTTCAAGCTCACGTCGAAAGGCTTCTTAGCACGAAGGTCATAGCCGTGCAATCCGATGAGGCGAGTACTCTCGCTTACATAAATATTTCCAACGCATTGGTATATCTCATCGTGTGTCTTGTCCTCACACTTCCCAGCAGAATGGAGTTGCTGAACGAAAGCATCACCATTTGGTCGAAACAGGCTTATCTCTCCTAGCTTGTTTCTCTCTCCCTCTTTGTTTTTGGGATGAGGCCTTCCTCACAGCTTGTTATTTAGTTAATTGCATGCCTAGTCCTGTGCTTCATAATGCTACCCCCATCACACATCTCCTTCGGGTCACACCAGACTACACCTTTCTGCGCACCTTTGGTCGTGCCTGCTGACCGAGCTTGCGCAAGTATAACTCTCGTAAGCTCCAATTCCGCTCTACTATGTGCGTCTTCTTAGGCTACAGTCCCATGCACAAAGGCTACAAGTGCCTGGACGGCAACACTGGCCGCATTTACATATCTCGTGATGTCGTCTTCGATGAAATTGTTTTCCCTTTTGCTACTCCAGGAGTTGTGCCCGATCTTTCTAGCCTCACCTCTCCTGTTACTTTTCCTGATCATGAGCCGGTTACACAGGGTGCCCCTATGCGTAATTACAATCTGTCGCTTATTGCTCCTGTCCATGTTCCAGTTGTTGCTCCTGCGCAGGTACCTGGTGCTTCGGAGGTTGCTGCTGTCGATGGCGATCACATCGACGTCCCTGCTCCTGGTGTGCTCCTACATGGCCCTGTAGCCCATGCTGGGCCGCCCGTGCACACACCCGTTGATCTTGTTGGGCCACCTCCTAGGCCGCCTCATGCCCCTCCACCTGCACCGATGCCTACGGATGCTGAGCAACTGCAATTGGCGTCCGCAGCCGTCGAGTTTGGTGATACTGCTCCTCCGCCTGCTACTGCCGAGGTCGATGCCGACGCTGCGGCTCCTGTGGCCCTTCCGGCTGCTCCCCCGGCTTCCTCCATCCAAACTCGCCTACGCGGGGGTCTTCGGCAGCCGAAGCAGAGTACACAGATGGAACGGTGCGGTATGATCCCAATCGCCGCGCGTTCCTCGCCGCGCCCATGTCTTATCGTGTGGCGCTCTCCGAATCGGCCTGGCGTGCTACTATGCAAGATGGGTATGCTGCCCTCTGCAAGACATGCACCTGGACGTTTGTACCCCGTCCCGCTAACACAAACATCGTAGGAAGCAAATGGGTGTTCAAGACGAAGCACCGACCCGACGGTTCCGTTGAGAAGCACAAGGCGCGTCTTGTCGCGCGTGGATTCACACAGCAGTACGGCATTGACTATCAAGATACCTTCAATCCGGTCGTCAAGCCTGCAACAGTGCGCCTTATCATTTCTGTGGCAGTCTCCCGTGGCTGGTGTCTCCATCAAATCGATGTGAGCAATGCTTTTCTCCATGGCTACCTTCAGGAGGACGTCTACATGCAACAGCCACCGGGGTTTGAGGATCCTCATTTTCCTTCCCATGTTTGCAAGCTGTAGCGTGCCCTCTACGGCCTCAAGCAATCTCCTCGTGCCTGGTACGCTCGACTCAGTGCCAAGTTGTTTCAGCTTGGATTTACTTCCTCCCGTGCAGATACTTCTTTGTTTTTGTTTGCTCGGGACGGCATCACCATCTTCATGTTGGTATATGTGGATGATATCGTTATAACCGGCTCCCATCCTGAAGCTATTGATCGTCTGGTGCAATCTCTTTCGGTTGCTTTCCCCGTCAAAGACCTTGGCAAACTTGAGTATTTTCTCGGCATTGAAGTGTCTTACAATTCAGGGGGGCTGACATTGACTCAACGAAAGTATGCACTTGACTTGCTTTATCGTGCCAGTATGGAGAATTGCAAGCCCACTTCAACACCAATGTGTGCCACGGAGAAGCTGTCTCGCGATGTTGGATGCGCCCTTGGCACGGATGATGCGTTCCGGTATCGGAGTATGGTTGGCGGCATTCAGTATCTTACTCTTACCAGGCCAGATATTTCATTTGCTGTTAATCGAAGTTTGCCAGTACCTATTGTAGCCGACGGATGTTCACTGGGAGGCCGTCAAGCGAATTCTGCGATATGTGAAGGGTACGGTTGGCACAGGTCTGCCGATCCATCATTCCCCATCGACTCGACTCAGTATCTTTACAAACGCCGACTGGGCAGGCTACACTAATGACATGCGCTCTACGAGTGGTTTTGCCATTTTTCTCGGCTCTAACTTGATCTCGTGGAGTTCAAAGAAACAACCTACGGTGTCTCAATCAAGTACCGAAGCTGAATACAAAGCTTTGGCAAATGGCATGGCGGAGGCAATCTGGGTTCAGTCTGTTCTCAAAGAACTTGGTGTCACTCAAAAGCAGCTGCCAATCTTTTGGTGTGATAACCTCGGTGCTACATACTTGACGGCAAATCCAGTATTTCATGCGCACACGAAGCATATAGAAATTGATTTTCATTTTGTGCGGGAAAGAGTCGCTGAGAGTGCCTTGGATGTTCGATTTATTTCCACTGAAGATCAACTAGCTGATGTCTTCATGAAGCCAGTGACACGTCCTATTCTAGATCGTGTTTGTACCAATCTGAATCTTGTCAATCGTGGTTCAGATCGAGGGGGAGTGTTAACGTAGATAAGTCCAGGATTGGTACTCCGTTAATAGCGGCTTTGCCGTGTTTAGTTAGTTGTAAATATCGGCTAACGATCTCTTGTAATCCCTGATTGATTTGGGTGTTTGTTGTAATCTGCTATGTCTATATAAATGAAGGAAAGGCCGAAAGGCTGGTCACGCTAGAAATTCTAACTATTAGCTCATTCAAGATTTCTGATTTTGGGGAAAGAGGGAATTGAGGTGGTGGCACTTAGTACAATTCTATATTGCTGTCACCCAAACACTCCATTGCAAACTACAACTGGAGCCCGGCTTTAAAAACAATGTTCTGCATTTCAAAAGAACCGTGAAAGAAATCACGCACACACACCCAAAAGTACCTCATACAATTTGCACTTATAAATTTCGTGCTTTTGTTTTCATGGGACACAACTATGCACGTTTTTTGGACAAAACTTGTGAGTGCGAATAGTATTCGAGAAATTATTTGTGCATAGCAAAAGAGCAATAGAAGGTGGATGTGCTAACTAAATCTGGACTTGGGGGGTCGAGAGCGGGTGGATGTTGGATATTGCTATGCCGATTGATTTTACGCATACCTAAGCTACTATAGACAAACATCCTGAGACATGAACATCTAAAACATTACACTAATTACTTATGTAACTAAGACGCACATACATGTTTGAATAAAAGCAACAATTTATACATGTAAAAGCCTATAGAATATCTTGTTTGGTTTTCTAATAAATATGACTCCCATAAAGCAATATCATCTCATTCATGTGATTCAATTCTTCATATATGTCATCAGTCTCAATTCTATTTATACCACTGAGACAAACCACACAAGCCATCTCGTCCTCCTCCTCACCCTCCCTTTGATTCAGATCTTGCCACTCTCAGCCCCGATAGATCGGATCTAGATATTTCCAATCGTATGTACCGTAGGTGATTGAGCTTTGGCAACAACTTCTCCGCTCATTCACCATTACATTCTTTTTTTGTCACCGCCTCCGTGACCTTACTCTGCCAAAACCCTAGTCACTCAAAATCACGCACCACCGCAAAAAATCAACGAGATTCACCAAAGTTTCTACAGTCTATAACACTAGTAAAAACGAAATATCTAGGAAATTCCGGGGTCCTAACCATAGCCGATAGCGCCGCTCTGGCATATCTTAGATGTACGTCACCGCCAGTCAATTCGGCACAACACACTATCAATTTTGACTTTATGTCATGAATTTGATCATTGTCTTTGCTTGAACCCAAAAGGTATGTTTTATTCAAAGTCCAAGAAGACGAGTCAAAATTATGTAGATGTTATCTGAGAAGAAATTTTGAAAATGATTTCTCCGACGCATCTGTACTCGGCTGAAAGTTCGTTAGATGTGACTGAAAAGTTTGCTGTGCATTGACTTCCGCCTCTGCGCGGTCGCCATCCATCCGCGGTCCGCCGCACGGGTGCGCACATCTCGGAGAAGGCCATCGATCATAAAAAAGAGTATCAGACCTTCGAGGAAGAAACACATAGCACACCTCATCTCTCGTCGCAGAGATATAAATTCCCCAAGCCAAATATTACCCCACCCCTATTTCTCTCTCTCCTTTGTCTGCCCCCTGCGTCTCTCCGCCGCCGCAGCCGCCGCCGCCGCAGCTCTCTCTGCTCGCCGTCGGGGCCACCTGCCGCTGCTGACGCAGGTAAGCCCTATGCTCTCCCGGTGGCCACTGGATCGGGTGCCTCCCCGCCCAACGGTCGCCCGCGCGCAGCTGCGATGCTAGCGGCCGGTGCTCGTGGGGACTAGGGTTTGAGGGTTAGGTCACGACCTGTTTGGTCGGCGATTGGGGATTACGAGCTGTGAAGGAATTCTAAGTTAGCTGGTGGGAAGACTTGTTAGGTTCCCCCACCTGCTTTTAGCTTGACTTCTGTCTATTTGTCAGTGAAATTCCGTAGGGGGTGCCCCTCAAATGGGGGCCTTTTGCTTTAGCAGAAATTTTGAGGGTTTAGTATACGTTCGTTAGAATTTGTCGTTCTGAGGTATTAGGTGTGTAGAGTTCAGCATAATTACCTTTATTATTGTTTCGGTGTGCAGCTCTGAATTCAGCCCGTCTGAGGTTTGACCAGTTTGACGATTTGTTGATGGCTGGAGCCACGGCAACTGATGATTCTGTTGCAACCACAACTGAGCTGGGGGACGAGGATCGCAGTGTGTCCGATGATTCCCTGTCTGAGTGGCGGTCCTGCGACCAGGTGGATAATGGGAGCCCTTCTACGTCCCCTCCCTTTTGGGACACTGATGGCGAAGATGATGATCCTGGTGGGTTTGGTTTGGTGACCGACTGACCTCTCCTATCCATAAATATTTGTCTAGACATTGTAAACAGATGGTTACTAGCATAGTTGCACCAAAAGGAATTATGCTGCAGTCAATATATTGTTAGGTATTCACCATATGCACTGCATGGGTACTTGCATGGTTGCACCCAGTAGGAAATATGTGGTAGTTGATATATTTTTAGGTCTCCAGCATATGCACTGTACCTATTCTCATAACTGTCATTAGTTCCAAGGTATTGTTTGTCATGTACAATCTGATTATTTATCCTTGTAAAATGTGATTTTTCACTCTATTGTGTTGATTCAGATGTAGTTTTGATTTGGATTTAGGACATATGAGGAGTTTCAAAGTACACATTTACCATGTCCGCTGCTACTATATTTTTGTATCATCATTTGTGGTTGACTGAAAGAATAAACCTGGGCACTTGTTTTCAGTGCAGGTCTTGACAATTTATTGATTGTAGTCAGCTTCTCCAAATTAACATGTGTTTTTCATCTTCTTCATAGACATTAAGGATAGTATTTTCTTTAGTGTATTGTGGTTACGTTTCATGTAGCTAATCTCTGGCTGTTATTATCTCAGGGCCCAGTCCTTCAAATTTATTTGGGCGATATACTTGGAGAATTGAAAACTTTTCAAAGGAGAAGAAGAGAGAAATGAAAAGTGAACCATTTGAAGCTGGTGGTTTTAAGTGGTAGGGCACCCGGTGATAGTTTACTAGAGAAATGGTGTTGCGACCTTTTTATTTTCTGCTGCTTCGTTTTTTGTCTGGTGATGAACCTAGATTGAAATTTTCTTTGGTTTGGTGTTCATTTTGATCTGCTATTACAGATTGACAAGTGTTCCCTTTTCAATTGAACTCTGTTGCTTATAGCCTATCATGTATGAGTGATTGTTGGTATTACTATGCTTTTCAGCTCATGTTTTTTTCTCCATTTTGTTTGACAGTGTTGCAAGTAAGAGAGCCTGTAGGCTGTCAAATCTTTTCATAATGGTGTTAAACTCTAGTTCCCTTGTTAGTGGTAAATGCATGTGCACTTTCCCTAATATATGCAAATTTAATTTTTGAATAGCTGGGTTAGTCTTTAATATATTTCAGCATGATGATAGATTCTTCATTTCAATTCTACACATGCCGTGTTTTTCACTGTCCTGAAAAGAAAACTTTGAGTATCTGTGAGGAACTGGCTGTGCATAGTTGAAGCTGTTAGTTACTGATGTCTGATACAAAGAAGATAGGTTTATAACTTGATTATCTCCGTAACAAGCCAATAGCTTCCCTTATGTAAAATTATTTCTGTTTGTTCAATTTCTGTGAGTTGCTATTTCACTCCATCTTTGCATACATTATGCATGATGCTGATTGATATACTACTCGATGGGCCTAACCTGCTACCATTCAGTGCAACTATTTGTAAATCAAATCAGAGTTTTACAAGTGCTGTTCATTTTATTTCACCTCTTCCAAACCTAGGTTGGTGCTTGGAGAATACTATTACCAATTTTCTTCTGTATTCTAGTTCTTTTCATACGTCCAAGACCCTGCTGGTTAGTCTATGTAAAGTTGTAAACTAGCTTATCTCCCTCATGACATGCTATATTATTACCATTTTCCAATTGCTTAATTAGCCTTATTGAGCTAAGAATCCTAAATCGTAGCATCTCAATTTATTTACTGCTTAGATGCTCTAGTCCATAAATTGATGCCTCACTCATCTGCAACTGTTATTTTTGTAGGTATATTCTAGTTTACCCTCAAGGATGTGATGTATCCAATCACTTGTCATTGTTTCTATGTGTTGCTAATCATGACAAACTCCTCCCAGGTTTGGTGTTACTGTGTTACTATGTTGCCTAAACTATCTTGTGTCCCTCAGAATATTTTCCAATCATGCCCTTCACACTTTCAGGATGGAGCCAGTTTGCACAATTCACCATAGCTGTGGGCAATCTTGATCCTAAGAAAGTTAAATATTCAGGTAAACATAACTAATGATTTTTCTTCTCGAGTTAAACAGCCAATTTTAGAGGTTAACTAAGTAACTCTGCAGACACCTTGCACAAATTTTGGAAGAAGGAGCATGACTGGGGATGGAAGAAGTTCATGGAACTTTCAAAGATCCAAGATGGTTTTCTTGTTGATGATGTTCTAGAAATCATAGCTCAAGTTCAAGTTATTAGGTAGTATTGATTTTCAGGATTAGTACTTCTAAGATTTTTATTGCTCCTAGGCTCTCTATGGTTTAAGACAATCGCGATTCCTTTTTTAGTATGGAAAATCCTTAATTGGATTGTTCATAATACTCACTTGAGTTTATGTATTTTTGTTGGTATTTTATGCTCTTGTAGATAATTCAAATCTTAAATCTTACCCTGTGATATCATCCTGATAAATATCCTAAATTTATACTGTTACGAGCTGTAGTTGCACATTGCTTATGTATGTAGAAACCTTCTTTAGATTGTTTCTGATTGCAGTTACCAGAGTTCCTTCTTATGGTTGAGGCCATCACTTTACTTCTTTATTTTCTTTAGCTTATGTCTTTAGTGTGTTAGACTGTTAATGCACACCACCTATTATGTACTCAGGTACTTGGATATATTTGAGAATCATACTTCACTCATTGTCTATTTTCTCCTGGGTACTTAATATTTATCAATTGATCTAAAACACTATGTAACTGTTGTTTCTCTTTCTCTTTTTCAATATTGGAGGGAGAAAGTTGATCGCCCATTTCGTTGCCTCGATCGCCCTTATCGGCGAGAATTACTCCGTGTCTATATGACAAATATAGAGCAAATTTACCGACGCTTCGTTGAAGAACGCAGAAGTAAACTTAGCAAGCTCATTGAGGACAAAATGAGATGGTCCAGGTTAGTCAGCTAGCTATTTGAATGTCATGTGATGCGATCCTGTAACAATGAATAGTTCAACATTGTGATTTTCCCTTTGTAATTTCAATTCTAATGCATGTCTTTCTTGGTGTTGCAGTTTTTGTGCTTTCTGGCTTGCAATTGAGCCAAGCACAAGACGTCGCATGTCCAGAGAGAAGAGCGATGTCATATTGAAAATAATTGTGAAGCATTTCTTTGTAGAGAAAGAAGTCACTTCAACATTAGTTATGGACTCTCTGCATACGGGGCTGAAGGCACTTGAGCACCAGAGCAAGGGACAGAAAGGGATAATAAAATTGATGGACTTGGAGGAGATATCAGCACCTGTGGTCCATGTAGATATGGACATGTTTGTTTTAGCTGGCGATGTCCTTGCTTTGCTTGAGAGGGCAGCTTTAGAACCCTTGCCTTGTCAACCTCTGTCTCCAAAGGATGACAAATGTTCTCAGAGCCGCACTAAGGTAGTTTTGTTGTATTGTTTATTATTCAGTTCCCAGAATTTTTAGGTTATATTGGGTTTCCTCCCCCAAATGAATTCTACCATGATGGCCTCTTAGTATAGATTTGTATTTTTTTTATTTGGCCAAACTGATACGGAGTTGACCTAGTTTAGCTCAAAATGTATCTGTTTTGCATCCTATCAAACTTCTTTCCTTGTCCCCCAGTTCGCACAATTATTTAACTTGTTTATTTTCATCTTGACATCCTTTTTAATGGTTTCTACACCATATTTGGTTGTGATGTTTTGCATGATAGAGTTCCCTGTTTCCAGAGTTTATTTTCTTGAATCCTCCATCTGCGATGGAGGCTCTTGGTTGAAACTGGCCACAGAACCATTGAATGACCTGTATCAATACTAGTCGATCTTATGCTATAATCTGGTTTCTCTGTCCAGATAAGCTCAAGCTGCAACCAGCAGTCTTTATTTTGAAAGTTCCAGTTTCGTATCTTGCCATACTTTAGTGAAAGATGAATTTCCAAGACATTCTAGTTCTAGCAAACATAGCTGGACCCACAAGTCACCATGCCATTCATAGTTCTTGCATGGTTTTACTTGCTAGCAAGCATATCATTTAGCTGTTGCAAGTTTGACGAGGCCACCTTATAGTAACCGATAGGGACAGGCACCGGCAGAAAGCATTTAAAGTGCCTTCTCTTTTTTGCATTAATTTGTTCCCTCATTTGATTTATCGTACTAGAAGCTCAGGCTGTAAATCCTAAGTATAATTGTTTGCTTAGATTATTAAGTCCCCAAACCATTGCATTCGAATGGGGGCATTTATATCACTTTTAAATTGTAGAGACTATCCCAATATATTCTTCTTATTACTGCATTACTAAACTCAGTTTTCTGTCAGTTGTTAAAGGAGAGCTCGGTTGTTCATTCAGACATACTAGCTCATTAGAGTGCTGATTAGTCTCCCTTGATGTCTGATGGTTCATGGTTGCAAGCATTATTGTTATTTTGTACAGTATAATTATTATCTTGCTGCTCAGCTTCATTGTTCTCATCTTTCTAGGATGGTAGTTCTGGAGAAGTTAAAGTTTCAATTGAGCGTGAAGAAAAGCGCCTAACTCAGTTTGGTCAGAAGATACTTGAAACATTTGCTCTATCTCATATATTTAGGTAAAAGGTTATTTATTCTGATCATCTTGTTACCTCCGCCTGTTTGGTACCATGTTCTGTATAGTCCTTGATCAACCAGATGATTCATGTGGTGCCTGCATTTTAGGTTTTTACATTGCTCAGTAACTATGAAAGTGTTCAATGGTTTCCTGCTGTTCTGCATTGAAGTGTGTACCTTTAAGACATATCATCACTGAGTAATCATGAAATTGTTCAGTGATTTCCTGCTGTTTTACATTGAGGCATGTACCTTTGAAATCTATCTTGGAAAACTAAACAAATGGTCTTCTATGCTAAGTTTGAGCTCATCCTTAAATTCCGCATAGAAATATGATTACATAGTTTGATATCTTTGAGACTTGTACCAGATAATCTGTCATGTTCTACATTGCTTCTTACGTTCTGTTTTTATGTTAGTGGGATCGAGGTTGCCTATCAAGAAGCTGTTGCTTTGAAGAGGCAAGAGGAGCTCATTCGTGAAGAGGAAGAAGCTGGGCTCCTTGAAAATGAGATGAAGGGGAAGCGTAGCAGTACCACTGAAAAGGAGAAGCGTGCAAAGAAAAAACAGGTTGCGACCTTCATGTGGTTCAGCACGCGCTCCCCTCTCTGTTTAATTCCTTGCATTGGGTGGGTTGTAGTTGTTAGCAGGGTGATATGATGAAAGCTTTCCTCTAGTTATAGTTTGCTTGAACAAGTTTGTGAACTGGAAGAATATCCAACTACTTGAATATATTGAATGAAAATTTACTGTTAAAATTCCTTTAACGATTATTCTTATTATTGACTAGTGTCTAGTATACACTTGTTTGGTTGGCTTGATGCATGGCAAATTTCCAGTTAGAGTTCTGAGCTTTGGTTGAGTTCACCATCTCATTTTCTGCTCTGTTACTGATGGGCGGCCAGTAGAGTTTCGTGGTGGGAACTGATTGAAACCAATAAGATTTGCTCACTGGAATATTAAACTCTAAAAAACAAGTTGCCCCGATTTCTGAGCTAAAAGTGACTGCTTCCTGCTGGCATTTTACCATTTTCCTTTTTTAAAAACATAAACCATTAAATCGTCATTCTGCGTTATGGGTTTATGGCCCCAAACCTGTTGTAAACGCATCTGAATTCTGACGTCAACTCATGCATAAGTCATCAAGTTTATATTTCAATCTAAACTTGTAGAGTCCAGTTTGACTAGTAACTCCTCTTTTTTTGTTTTCATAACCAGTTGATGCTACAGTGTTATTTGCTTTTGATTTTACTTCTACTTTTAATTGACCTATTCAAGCTGCAGAATGTAACTGTTCTTGCAGTGAATAACTTATTAGGATAATAATTAGTTACCTCCTATCAGTTAGTCTGTAATTGATCTCTATTCATGTCCTTACTATATTTTAGCACTTAATACTGAAATATTGAGCTCTTCTTACTGTTCTGTAAATTATTATGTGCACGATTAATTGCATATTGCTAGACGTGTTGCAGGACAGGATTACCGTTTAGAGTACCATATTAAGTTGAGCTTGATAATTTGTTTCAAGTTTCTACTTTAGTGTTAGTGCTCTTATTTATGCCATCTTCGTCTCTTCTGTATTGAGTTGGATTTTTTTTTGCACTTATGTAATCTTGAATTACCATTTTCAGGCCAAACAAAAGAAGAATAATCGTAAGGTTAAAGACAAGGATAGAGAGGAAAAAACTGATTCAAATTTTCCAGAAAAGGATCAAGATGAAAGCACAATTCATGCTAGGGAGGATTCTAAGCAAGCAGGACAAGTATCCATGAAAGTTGATGCCTCCGAAGAAGGTGCTTCAGACGTGTCAGACAATTTAGATGGATCGATTGAGGCATGTCAAAGTGATGCAGGTGACAAAATTTCACAACCTGTGGATGGGATGAATGATGTTGGCATTGAGACAAAAAATGTGCAGACTGGGAAGAACTCGACTGTAGAGAACAAGTCATTGTCATGTTCATTGGAATCTGCTACGATGAACATTTTGCAGGGCAAAAGAAATAACTTGCTAGACAGTTCAAGTCAGATATCACCTAATAGGTTGGTTAGCACTTTGTATTAAGCTTGTATTGTTTCTCCTGGCATCTAGGACATCTTTAATTGAATCTATGTACAGAGGGAAAGCTCAGCGCAGCAGGATCATGAGCAGCATGAACATTGCTAAAGATGAGGACGATCTTCCCTCTAGCACTTCTAGTGGTTCAGACCGTAATACATCTGGCTGTGGACCAGCCCCAAAGCTTGACCAGGAGACTGTTCTACTCACCTTAAAAGACAGGCTCCGGAAGCTTGGGCAACGTCTACATGAGGTCAGGTTACTCTTTCATATAATATTGGGCTTTACTTTCTGGTCAGGGTCTGCAGTATTCATTGGCCTTATCCTAGCTGTGCAAATGGTCATCTTATGCACTCCATCATTATCATTAGTTTTGAATGAACAGATGGCTTATCATAAACTTGTAATTTTGTTATCTGGAGTAGAAGCGTTAATTCACTTATTTCTGTTGCCAAGTGATAGAGTTTAATGACTTGGACGGTAGATTTTGGTACGATTAGCAACATGTTTTGCTATGCATTATAACTAATTCTTTGGACTTTGAATTGTTACACAATACAATATCAGCAGCAAATACCAGAACTGTTGTTGTTATTATATCATGGATATGTTTTTGCCTGGGCTTGTAATACTCCTGGAACTTCTCCTTTTTTTTTGCTGTATGGATAGATAGCATGGATTGCCTCCAGATCTTTGAATAAAACTAGCCAGCATGCATGTGAAGTTGATGTCACGCAAAATTTACAAAATTTCGTAGAACAGTGAATTTTTACTCAATAAACCAGTAATACAAGAGATCTACTGTTGAGCATTCAAATAGAATTAACCTGCTGAGGGAGGAAATAACAGTTACGAGGATTGATTTAGCTAATTAATGGAATTAAATACAAAGCTTGATTTAAGGGTAAGGGCCCAACTTCAAATTTTGGCCTCTGATTAGAAAGATGAATGGTCAGGATGCTCTGGATCCGCTAAACTCGTGCTTTTTAAAATGTATTAGTATAGATATAGCTGGACACCACAAGATAACATTTTAATGTTTATCTGAAAACAGATCTTTCATGAACATGTTTGCAGCTCATCCTTTTTTGTACTATTTATGTTGAATGAATGTTCTGCATGTGGGATGTCTTGAAAAAAATTCTTGAGTTGGAATTGTGTTTAATATGTTGCTAGTCATTTCATAGTAAAATTCTAACCATTGTTGTTCTGTAACGCTTCAATTGATCGACTATCTATGCACGTACTTATGTACTTTGTGTTTGTACTGCCAGAAGATTGATGGGTCTGTTTCCATTTATGCATGTTTCAGAAGGAGATTGAGGGCAGGAAACTACTCAAGGCTCATTTAGAAAAGAAGGCAGCAGCTGAGGCAGCATCCTCATCATCCTCATCCAGTTCTTTGGAAAAGACCCCTAATGTTCTGAAGAGCCCAGAGCAACCTTCAGTAACTAGTTCTGACGCAAGTATTAGTGCACCACCTCCTAAGTCTCTACCCGCAGCCACCAATGGTACCAATGGAGCCATTCCAGCAATGCCAGACACCACCATAAGCACTGAATCTGTGCCTATTGTTGCTCCCACTCCAAGTAAGGCCGAACCAGCTATGTGCAAAGAACTTGTGTCAAGTTTGAATGTGAAAATTGATAGAGCTACACCAGTCACCTCAAGATCGCTGCCAGTTGATAAAGCCGCTACACTTCCTTCAAGCTTGCCGTTAGTTGATAAAGCTATTCCAGCACCCCCCAAATCACCTGCACCGCGGGTTGCTAAGGTCGCTAAAGCTATTCCAGCTCCCTCGAAATCACCTGTTCCTCAGGTTGATAAGGTCACTAAAGCTATTCCAGCTCCCTCAAAATCACCTGCACCTCGGGTTGATAAGGTCACTAAAGCTATTCCAGCTCCCTCAAAATCACCTGCACCTCGGGTTGATAAGGTCGCTAAAGCTATTCCAGCTCCCTCAAAATCACCTGCACCTCAGGATGATAAGGTCACTAAGGCTATTCCAGGTCCCCCAAAATCACCTGCACCACAGGTTGAAAAAGTTGCTAGAGCTATTCCAGCTCTGCCAAGATCACCTGCACCTCAGGTTGATAGGGTTGCCCCTTATGGAGTATCACGGCAATTGCCTTCAATGTCTAATTCAGAAGCTCGAGAAGATACTATTCCCAAAAAGGCTGCTATCACTTCTGTTCCGCAAACTCCTACTGCAGCTTCAAGGGCTTCAAGTGCTCCTCTGTTCCAGGCCCCAAGATCAACTTTACCACCTACACCTGCAGTTCAAGTTCCTCCAATGCTTTCACGTTCATTGACTGTGTCCAGACGATCCAGCAATGAGCCCTCCCCTTCTGTCCCAAGTTATGTACCACAGACCTACCGAAATGCCATCACTGGGGGCACATCATCCACGAGACTTGATAAGTCAACTGCTCTAGGCCAAAGCATTGCACTTTCGCAACCACTACCAGCATATGCATCGGCAACATCTGTCATGATGCCTCCTGTTGGAAGGAATGGCCAATTACCTGGTAATCAGGGATTCATGTCTGGGCTGGGCAAGTTGGAACCTTTTGATAACTGGCACCCATGGAAAGGTGACAGTGATGCTAACAAACACATGTGGATGGATGATACTCCATACCAACAAATGACCAATGGTGATGCTCGCGTATGCCCTTGGGATGATAATTCTTATCAGCAAGCAAGCAACAGTGGAACAGAAGAACAAGGCAGATTTGGGGGACTTCAACATAGGCAATTACAGAGGGAGATCCCTACAAGTTTTGTGTCACACCAGCTGCAGGGTTCAGTGGGTGAAGAATTTCCGCATCTTGATATCATCAATGACTTACTTGAGGAGGAACAAAGCAATGTGAGTATGGTAGAGTCTCCCCTCCATGTCTACCGTACATTTGGCATGCCATTTTCTCCAAGAGGCAACTTAGCAGAGGCTGACATGCCTTCTGTAAGTAGTTCTGGCCGGTTGAACTTGACAGACCATTACTACGATGAAGGTTACCCAGGGGCCTATGACAGGCTGAATGCTCTGCACAGGCTGAGAGAGGGGCAATTTTCCACATTGGATGCTTATTCCAATGGAAGGGCGGACTCAATTTCATCAAAGCCTTGGCTATATAACTATCCTAATCCAACGGTGAATCCTGGAGTTAACACGAATGGATTTTCACAGCAGATGGGGGACTACAGTAATTTAACCAGCAGGAGGGTGAATGGGGAATACCTGTATCGCCGTGCCAACGGGCAAATGATGATGCCTGTACACAAGCCATAATAATGCTGCTTGTAAGTTGTAAAGGACCATAGTGCCAGGTCTTAAGGTTCGCCATGGCCTTCAATTTGTAACTTCTCATTTCAAAAAGGGAAAAGAAAGAATAATGTAAAGCATCGCAATGAGTCCATTAGTTACCGGTTGAGTGTTTTTATGTTTTTTCTTCGTTTTTGGTTGTTGCTGTGTTTGGTGTATACAAGTCTAACATGCATGAATATACTGCTAACTGCTAAGTTGCCCATGCTTTGGATTCTCTGTCACTGGCAGAGAGCTGTTAGGAATGAAGGGGAAAAATGTGACGTGATTTTGCAGCGCCCGTGTGTCGGGACCTAAAATCTATAACAGAGAGTTTTAAGTGAAATCATCTGCTAAGTTGAAACGTCAACCCTGACCTCAATCCTTGGGTATCAATTTTAAGAGGAGTGGAGTGATATGGCTTCGAATAGCCCGAGATGTCAACTCCGAACTTGTTCCGGCAAACGAATGCACAGGTTAAGTAAGGTGATATGGTTTCCTCACTCTTTTATTACTGAGTCGAAACATCAAATCACAAACTCGTCTCGGTAAATTAATGCTCGGCTGGAGTAGGATGATATAGCTCCCAAACTCCTAGTAGAAGAGTCACTTTACCGGGTGATTAAACCTAACAACTCCATGACATAGACTCTGAAACCCTACCTGCACCATGTGCTTCATTAACATACACACATGGCACATGAGGCAGGTGAGAACAAATGGATACCACAGCAGTAACTCTATGACTGAAACTGCAATACTATAAGTTCTTGAAACTTATCAACATATTCACACATGGGATCCGAAGATCCAAATTCAACTCACAGCGGAAGAGTAAATATGGCTACGAAGCCAAACAAGTAAACCAAAAGTGGCAGCAGAACAAAACGAGTTGCCAAACCCTAGGCAGGACCACTGCCTGGGATCTCCAGCGATTAGTCGTCGTTGGCTTCGATTTCTATGTAGAAACCACCCTCGGAGGGGATGGTTTCCTCTGCAAGAAAAATGTCAACGATTGTAGAGTGAGTATAAAAAATTGTACTCAGCAAGACTTACAAAGGAAAATTAATAATAAATACAACATGTATCAATAAAATAGTTACCTGTGGACTATTTTGCGGAAAGCCAATTTACTTTTAACCATATTCATTAAATAGTTGAAAATCGACTACTAGAATACTTTTCAAAGGAGACGAGTTGAACACTTCACGATTATTCTTTACTGCAAATCACCACACCTTAGGTACCCTGACCCTTCCTCGACCACCCTGGGAGGAAGCAATCACTAACACCTCAACCTTAGAGTTAGCAAATTTTAGAGTATTGTTGTAGTTGTCTAATTCGATGTAAAATCTTATCAAGTTGTCCATAACCGCGGACACGGCTATTCGAATAGTTCAAACCCTGCATGGGTGTACATCTTTACCTACACGTATCGATCGTCTCTTAGCGCTAGACCAAGGACACACTTTCACGAGGTGTGCTAGCGGAGGGTGATCGAACACGACCGTTACAATGCTTTCGACCTAGGTATGAGCCACCCTTACGAGCCATTCCATGTACATCAGTCCGGCCGTAACTGCGACACGGTCCCATAAGTTGTGAATCGAGGTACATCCCCGGTCTCTCAGACCGTGTGTCCACCCCACCCTTATATTGAGATACCACACTACATCCTTTTTCATGTACCCAGCAAATGGAAATGGTAAACTAATGCAGCTCATACACTAAATCTAGGCAAATTATTTAGTCGTGAGTGGTCCCATAATCCACCCGTGTAGAAGTACGCAAATCTTGGTTTGAAGGGACACCGGTAACCGGTCCTTACGGGAAGACGAGACAACCCACCATGCTCCCAGCCATGGCCTCTTGTCTAACACCAATATTGATTAAGCAAGTTATTAGTTGCATCCCGGTGAACACCCACCTACCACGTAACCCAACCGAATGATGTTGGTTTGTCTGCCATCCAAGAAATTACGACTTTTACATGTCTAAGCATCATTAATATAGTAATCAATACCAAGGTATCCACTATACTCCTCTAAATAGGTTGGGGAAGGGCTGGTGATGGTTATTGAGCGACAAAGTAAGTTTATGCAACGAACTAGAGCTACTGCTTAGCGAAAAGTAGAATTTAAACGCATGCAATAATGGATTAAAAACAAATAATACTTCGAAAGTAATAGGTGTCTGTAAAATGTTCAAAGGGGTTGCTTGCCTTGTTGCTCGGCAACTACACTGCTCGGGATCGGGATTATCCTCTTCGGGACCTTCCGGCTCTATCCAAGAAGAACGAAAACACTGGAAAAAGGGCATAAACGTAAATATCAAAATGCTGAATATCGGCATGGGGATGAAATGCATGCCATGGCATAGAGGATGCAAAATGAAGATTAATGCAAGTGGAATCAATTTAATCGGAGTCCGGACGCTCGAAAAATCGCGATACGAAATTCTTCGGCAAATCAGAAAACCCTAATTTGAGTTTTTAGCCATTTATATTTTTCTTAGCATGCAAACATGTATGAAAATGAAATATTTGAATAGCTTTCACTTTTTTGAACATTTTTATATATTATTTGAATTTTTCTGATTAAAAATGAATTTTATATGAATTTTCTAAGATTTAATCCATTTAAATACCTTTTTTGTATTTTTCTCAGTAAAAATAAATAAAAAATGCTTTTATTACTCATCTTAGATCTAACCTTAGAGACTGACAGGTGGGCCCCATGGTCAACTTTGACCAAAGTTGACTGGGTCAATGACAAGTGGGGCCCACTTGTCATAATTTTCATTTTCTTTATCTTTTTATTTTAATTTCTATCGGGTGGGTCCCACATGTCATAGAGACATCTTTAATGAGTGTTAATTGTACTGTTAGTTACTAATTGCATCATTAATGTGTCGGTTAGTATTAATTAACGATGATTAGCATTTAATGAGCAATCATTAGCACTAATGGCATCGGAACAATAATTAATAGCATTAATCACACTTAGAAATAATTGCATCATAATTAGTATTAAGACACATTTAATGGGCCATTAATACCCGATTTACTCAGTCGGGGGCTCGGGATGCCGCCGAGCTCGGCCGTTGGCTCGGTCCGGCCGTGGGCGGCGCCGCTGCCCGCGGCAGGGCCCGGGTGTGGCGTACCCGGTTTTGAGGCCGGATAAACCCCTGTGTTTTCCGTACTAGTTCTATGATCAGTGGCTAGCACACACAAGCACTTGATATCAAAGTCACACAATACATCGTTCGGTACACACATAGCCATAATAGGTCTTTCATTAGTACAAACCGGGCCTATTGGCCGAATTTAAACTGCAGCGGAATAAACACGTGGAAGAAGACCCATCGGTATGCCACGTCACAGGCAACTAACTGGGGGTTGAAACCTTACGCTCCGAAGTCACTGTCGCTATCTCCAGACTGGTATTCCTCCTCCTCGTCTGGCCACATTAACAAGCCAGGTGAGTACATGAAATGTACTCGCAAACCTTCCACCAGGAAGTTTGACACCGGTATAAATGCGTGCAAGGGCATATCAAGAAAACGGGCTCTAGCTTATGTTTCATATTGTGTGAAAAAGTAAGTTTGCATTTGACATAATTACATAGATGGTAAAAGCAAGTTTTTGTAAACTGTCTCGGATTTAACGAGACGAAGCACCTGATTACAGTCTCCTTCCCGCTACAACGGGAAACATACCCGTGCTTTTCGCTACAACAGAAGACCCTGAAATCACCCGCTCCAACGGGGAGTCATGTGCTCACCCGCTACGACAGGGACATCGGTGATTGCCCACTTCAACGGGAATCCCATCTTCTTTCCTCCCGCTACAACGGCGGGGCCATGCAAGTATTGCGAAGCGAATAGAACCTTCTCGTTCTCATCGCATCGGGCTACTTCCAGCTTACGCTCGATGATGCATAGCCAGCCGTCTGCGTCTAAGGGTTCAGCAGAATGAGAGAAGATCGGTGGGGAGGTCCGCTGAAACTCTGATAGCTTGTTCGAGTTTTCTTTTCCTCCTACTTTGTTGTTTTGGATGAGTTGCCTTATATTTTCCTGACTGTCTTGTCGGTTACGCTCCATCATTAACAGTATCTGAGCGAGAGTGTCTTCCATCCCAGGAGGATGTGGTAGGGAATGTTCCGACTCAGCACTAGCGGGCTCTTGCTCCTGTTGTGCAGTCAGTTTTTGTCGAGGCTCTTCTTGTTCCGTCGCCCGGGATCTGGATTTACCACGAGGGCGGGATGCTTCATGTTGAGACACCGAGTGCTGAGAACTTGGCGAGCCTCTTAATCGTCCTTCTCCTTTAGGTCCACCAATATTGACATATGAATCAGCTCCCTAGGCCGAATCAACTGGATTGGCAGGGGATTTTCTTCCGCTCATCTTGGCGCTGCAACAAGAACAGATGATGGGAACCGAATGTAAGATATCTGTAGGTGAGAGGGAAATTTGGGGGTTTGGTGTCGCACAATAACGAATACAACAATGTGCGGCAACGCTATTATGGTTGGGGATAACCCACCAAGATGCAACCAGACTTGTGAGAAAACCATTACATTACATATAGATAGGTGCCTAGGGGCACTTATCCAGTACACACATTCATGCAAGTGCCTGAGGCATGGGCTATGCCCAGATACACAGTACAACAAAATACGCGGCTTATAGGCTCCGGAAGGATACTTCCTCAAGTGCCATAAGATCTAGTCCACTTGGTCTATGTCCAAGTGGGCAGGCTGAGATGGATTGACTCCGTCACAGATATCTCCGTCCTCGGAGGGATTGGGTGTGTTATGGGGGGTAACTGGGGTATTCCTTCAGCGATGCGTGGCCCGAGTGGCTGTTGCATACATAGAGAACAATCCCAGGTAATCTGCTGGCCAGGCATGCTGGTTGTCGCCGCCATTGGCGACCGGTACTCCGAGCAGGGGTGGATCTACTGGTGCTGGGGCACTAGCGGATGGGGTGATGGAGTCACGGGAGAGGAGCTGGGCTCGCAACTGGGCGATGGTTCGCCGAGTCAGAATCAAAGAGTCGGCGAGCTGAACGAACATGTCGTGCTGGGCAACGAGGTAGCGGGTCAGATGGATTACCGCTACGTCCTGCTCCGATTGGGTGCTGGCGAATGAGGTGTCTTCACCCACAGCGCAGCTGGGGTAGAAGAGGAATGCTCGCCGGTTCATGCTTGGAACTGTGTGGCGAAGTCGGGAAATAGCTTCCCAGGCGGACATCTGGATAGCCATATTGGGGATGGGCATGGATCTTCCGGTGAAATTGAAGGTTGCGACGCCTCGGGTGCTGGCTTGGTAGACGTGTACATCTGCCCAGTACACATTGGTGATGTCGGAAGACTCCTCCTGGTAAACATCATACTCCAGCCGCTAGGTGGCTCCGAGGGCTCGCTGAGCTATGGTCCACACAACATCTGTGAACCCTGAGAGATCGGCGGCAGTAGTCTCGTTATAGAGCGTACTGCGAGGCATAGATTATCTGGGAAGGATAGCAAGGAGCGAAGAAGGAAAAACTAGAGAAGCTGCTTTGGTCTGGTTTGGAATGGCAGGCGAGAATGGGGGAAAATGTAGCTTGTTTGAGTGGCTTATATAGCCAGACGAAGGAGGTTTCTGGATCAGGATTCGAGAATGGGACGTCTGCCCAACCCTTAGGGCCAGATGGCACCATAGGCGCACCGGCCTACTATGAGGTATGGCAGAGGGATAAGATGTGCTAGAGGGATTCGTGGTTCAAAAATAGATACAAGGTTTTCTATTTGAAGATACATGGGCCTAGTCGGTTGTTTATTTAAAAACAGGTGTGGGCACGATACCACACCTACTGGCGGGTCGTACCACACACGGCACACATGAGTACAGTACAAGGTTCTAAGGACCATAGTCCTTTACCACTACACATACAACGTCTACTTATTTATTCACAGGGATACATGGCTCATTGTGATAGGTGCAATGAGCCCTAGCGATCTAAACTATGATCTGAACTTCATCCGAGTCTTCTACTTCTTTGGGTTCTCTCTCCTCCGGGTCTTCCTCCGAGTCACCCTCGTCTTCAGCGCCGTTCCGTCTCTCGGAAGTTGGGGTAGAATTGGGTGGTCCTTGAGCTGCACGGGAGGTTCCTGCACCCGCTGTAAACCTCCGTAGATATTCTTGAGCATTGCCGCATCGTTTCTTGGGTGGTGGTTATGGCTGGTCTTCACCGGCGACATAGATGTCGTGGAACTCCGGGGCTTCAGCATTGGTGGTAGCGGTTCTCTGCAGCCGCCTCGTGGCTAGCTTCAACAGTCCTTGCACATGCTGCAACTCTTCACGCACCTCCTTCAGCTCGATGAGGGCACGATAGTTCATAGTGTCCTAAGCCTCCACATACCGCGCCAGGTGCACTACAGCTGGGTCGTCTTCATGGTCTGCCGAAATGTATCCTTGGACGTTCTCCTGGATAGGATGCTGTGGAAAGAATCGGGTAGCCCTATGGTTGGCTAGCTCCATAAGCTCATGACGTAGGTGAGCAAGTGCCCTGTATGCCACCATCTGGATGGCCTGGCAAGTTGTGGCGTACCCGTTTTGAGGCCGGATAAACCCTTGTGTTTACTGTATCGGTCCCTGGATCAGTAGCCGATACACACAAGCACTTGATAGCATAGACATGCAATACTTCGTCCATTACACACTTGCCATAATTGGTCTTTATTTAGTACAAGCCAGGCCTATTGGCCTAATTTAAAACAACAGCGGAAATAAACACATGGCAGTTAACCCATCAATATGCCAAACTACAGGCAATTGACTGGGGAGAAACCCTACGCCTCGAAATCGCTGTCGTTATCTCCGGACTGGTACTCCTCCTCATCGTCTAGCCACATAACAAGCCAGGTGAGTACATGGAATGTACTCGCAAGCACTCCACCAGGGAGTTTATCATGGATATGAGCATGCAAGGGAATTATCAAGAAATTGGCTCAATCCTAGGTTTCATATTGTGCGAGAAAGTAAGTTTGCATTTGAAATATGTAAATAGATATTAAAGCAGTTTTAGTAAGGTATCTCGACGCAACGAGATAAGGTACCTGCTTGTATCACTCTTCCCGTTACAACGGGGAGATCATCTCTGTGCTTTTCGTTATAACAGCAAAGCATGGTAATCGCCCGATTCCTCAGGGAGTCATAGCTCACCCGGTACATATGGGGATACCAACGAAAACACGGTAATCGCCCGATTCCTCGGGGAGACATAGCTCACCCGGTACATATGGGGATACCAACGAAAACACGGTAATCACCCGATTCCTCGGGGAGACTTAGCTCACCCGGTACCTACGGGGATATCAACGGTTGCCCGCTATGACAGGAACCCCTTTCTCCATTCCTCCCGCTACTGTGGGGATCTTGCATGTCACCCTGCGAACTCGGCGGATCACGTCCTTAAACCCAAAACCACATTTTAGGTTTTGAAACCTAGTCTACTTTAGTGTGGCCTAACCAAGTTCGTCCTTGACCGTGGACACGGCTATTCGAATAGTTTTAACCCTCTACAGAGGTGGTACGGCTTTACCCACACGATGTAGGTCACCCTGGGCATACTGTGCACCGCATACTACCAGAACTAGTACAACGAGATTCTTCGCCGGTGTGAACCCAGCCATGAACCCGCCAGAAGGACATACCCAAACCTAGCTTGAGTCAGTATCATCCCTTGCAAGGAGGTTGGTGTTCCAACTTTGTGGCGAACAATCCATCGCTTTCCCGCGGAAACTTTTCTCTACAGAGGCTACAACCTCATCTGCACGCTACACACTGCCTACGGGTTCATGCTAGTTCAGGCCGGGTACTAGATCAAGTCCTTCCCATAAAGGACATGTGGATGTACGGTAAGACTTGGCCAAACGGCACTTAAGCTCGGTCCTTATGTGATCCGAGAGGGACTTCACACCACTCCCGTAAACGGGCAGCGAGAACCACGCCGGGCATTACCTCGCACTTTAACAAGCTCCCTGCTTTCCCCCTTCATTTTCGACCCGGATCAAAATCTTCTCCATTTTGTTTTTCAGGTTTTAACCAAAACTTTTTTGCGGTAAAATATCCCAACCCATGGATATACTTCCTTATACACCTCCGGACACGACGGTCCGTTTCCAAATATTTGCCACATGAAATATGGGAGTATTTCACTTTTTATTTTGAAAACCTAATTTTTGCTACCGCAGGGCTAAGCATACATACATACTCTTCCCTAGGCTTCCGATAGCTTTTTCCGGAATAGGTAGTCCTTAGGGTGACAAGGAATACAGGGTCGAGCTAGGGTTTTCTAAGTGCCGGACATAACTAGGCTACATAAAATAACGGGTACAAAACATGGCATGCATGTTTCATAAAACAAAATATATTTCGTAAACTTGGGATCCAACATGATCAAGGGTGGAGAGCTTGCCTGGCAGTTCCTCCTGACGAACGTACCTCACACTGTCAACTACACGTTCGGGAAAAACCTCGAATAAGGAAACCAAGCAAGATAAAAGCCAAATAACAAGGATCAGCATGCATGCATTCTGGTTCCATGTTGTTTTTGGAAAGATTCAACATGTTTGGGAGATATTCAAACATATATATATGCATGAAATTAAGATTAGGGTTTTTAGGGTTTAGCACGCCTTTTTCATCTTCGAATCATGCAACATTGGTATGTATATATGTGTCTTTGGGCTATGGTTCAGAAGGTTAGGGTTTTAACATGTTAGAGATTCTTGGAATGAATCAAAAGTTTAAAAGAAACTTAAAAAGGATTTGCATTTAAATTGAGTATTTGATTTACTCTCTGTGCAGCAAGGAAAATTTTAAATTTTGAAAATTGGTTTGAACCAAAAGATGGGAAATAATTTTATGATCAACTTCTATTTTGGAAGTTTTTCAAGAACCGGACTATTTAAAGGTGAACCGGCCGAACCAAATGAAAACCGGTTCTGGAACTGAGGAAAACCGGCTGTGGGGGTATGACGTCGAAGGCGGAAACAGCGGAGACGCCTTCAACGTGAAGATGCATGGAAGCGGGAAGGCTAGATTGGGATTACGCGTTTAAAAAGGGAATGTGCATTAAGGTGGGGGCGTCTCCACTTAATCGGACAGCTGGGTCCCGGCCGTCAGCAAACCGTTAAGGTTTTTAAAATCAACGGCGGTTCCACGTGGCAGCGAATGGAGGCACGGTTGAGTGTGCGTGCGGGAACGGAGGTGGCCGGCCGACGGCAGCGGCGGCCGAGGAATGACGGCGAGAAATTGCCGGCGATTTAGGGCATCCCAAAGGGCATACCGCACACCGGCGTGATCAGTGAGACGAGGCGGTCTCGATTCTGTGGTCGGCGGTGGCTCACGATGGCTGGACCGAGATGGCGACAGCGTCCAGTAGGGAATGGAGGATGCTCTCGTGGGAGGGAAAGGAGAGGGCTTGAGCTCGAACGAGGCTTGGCAGAGTTGGAAGAGGGAAGGAGAGGTGCGATGAGAAGGAAGGGGAAGCTCGGGCTGTTTAAGTAGGGCAGCAGTGAGGGAAAGGAGTGGGGTGCTGCTGGACACTGCTGTGCGTGGAGCTGAGAGGATGCGAGGTCAATTACTTGGCGCGTGGAGCTTGCTGGTGACCCAAGCGTTGTGGTGGCGTGCGGAAATTTGCTGGCCGGCGTCGGGGCAGAGGGTGGCGTGTAGATGCCACCGATGGCTGGCACTGCCACGCGCGGGTGCGCGTCCAGAGCAAGCCAGGGCATGTCTGGACCGACATGCGTGTGCCCGGGTGTGCCCTGGCGTGTTGGAGAGGCGCCTGAGCAAGTCCACGGTGCTGAAGTGACTAGAGGGAGGGGAGAGCAGTGGGGGTTGTCATGGAATTGTGTGGAGTAATGCTGCCATGGCTTGCCAATGTCTGCAAGGAGTGACATAGGAGTTGAACTATGTAGAGTGGACTTCCCTCTAAGGTGAGAAGGGCTGTGGAGGATGTCTTAGTGCATTAGGGAGTCTAGTAGAAAGTTTCGAGAAAAGTGGTTGGGAATTGAACTTGATTTCATGGGAGAGAAGAAAATAGGGCAAGGTGTTCGATAGGATTTGTGCAAAATTTTAGAACTGGACATATGTATGTTTTTTCATATTTGAACTACTGGAACTGAGATGAGCATTGTGGAATTTTATGAAATTTTTCTGAGCTCTAGTTAAATGGGTTGCAGTTCAAAGTGCAAATTTGACCTAAATTCAAATTTGGATGTAATCCAGGATTTTTGAACTGGACCTTCAAATTTTATTTCATAAATGGGTGACAAATAGTTTCAAGTAGTTTCTGGAATTTTTCTAGAATTTTTGGGTGAAAGGAAATACATGAAATGTGGATTTTAGGGTTTCTGCCCGATAAAAGAATTATTAGGAATTGGGGCGACGGATTAGGTTTTAGGGTTTCGGGCGATGGCACGACTGAGGTAGGGTATGGGGGAGGTTAGGGTTTATATCTGGAGGGTCAGGAGCAAAGATGGGCGAGTTGCCACTTAGGGTTAGGGTTTGGGTGGTGTGGAGTGTATACGGTGCGTGTGTTGAGTTAGGGTTTAGGGTTTATGATTGCACATGTGATGATAGGGTGGCGACTCGGGTTCGTTGCATGATAGAGCAACCTAACTCAAGTGCTCCCCATGAAATGTCATGTTCGAGAAAAACTGAAATCCAAATATGCATGGTAACTTTAGTCGAAGAACATATACGCATATACGCGTCTTAGGGTTTAAGTTTTCAGGAAATCCGGACGATAAAAATCAGGGTGTGACACAAGGTGCTCGACTCTAGGGTTCTGTGAAGTTGTAAGCTCGGCTGTCTCTGCTCCTGGTACAGAAGATGATGACTCTAGCCCGGTACTCTGTTGAGTTTTCGGTCATCTTCTCCAGAAGAGATAATCCTCCACATCGGTCGATGGCTTCTCACAGCAGCTATGGAAATCCTGGGGTTGTAGCCACACAAGTCTCGCCGTACTTCTCGATCGAACTCATCTATGAGATTTTTGAAACAAAGAATCAGGGTGAGCAAGGTTTATTTAGAGATTCGGAAAGTCTGAGGAGACAAGGGGAAGACTAGAAGGGATGAGAATACCAGAATTTTTACCTAAAAGATTTTTACTTTTTAAATTTTGGAAAATATCTTTTTATCCTAGATCCTAACTAACGGCCATGCTATCTAGAGTTTTTCCTACAGTCAGCAGGCTCTGATACCAAGCTGTGGCGTACTCGGTTTTGAGGCCGGATAAACCCATGTGTTTTCCGTACTAGTCCCATGATCAGTGGCTAGCACACACAAGCACTTGATATCAAAGTCACGCAATACATCGTTCGGTACACACATAGCCATAATAGGTCTTTCATTAGTACAAACCGGGCCTATTGGCCGAATTTAAACTGCAGCGGAATAAACACGTGGAAGATGACCCATCGGTATGCCACGTCACAGGCAACTGACTGGGGGTTGAAACCCTACGCTCCGAAGTCACTGTCGCTATCTCCGGACTGGTATTCCTCCTCCTCGTCTGGCCACATTAACAAGCCAGGTGAGTACATGAAATGTACTTGCAAACCTTCCACCAGGAAGTTTGACACCGGTATAAATGCGTGCAAGAGCATATCAAGAAAACAGGCTCTAGCTTATGTTTCATATTGTGTGAAAAAGTAAGTTTGCATTTGACATAATTACATAGATGGTAAAAGCAAGTTTTTGTAAACTGTCTCGGATTTAACGAGACGAAGCACCTGATTACAGTCTCCTTCCCGCTACAACGGGAAACATACCCGTGCTTTTCGCTACAACGGAAGACCCTGAAATCACCTGCTCCAACGGGGAGTCATGTGCTCACCCGCTACGACAGGGACATCGGTGATTGCCCGCTTCAACGGGAATCCCATCTTCTTTCCTCCCGTTGCAACGGGAATGCTCATGTCACTCTGCGAACTCGGCGGATCATGTCCTTAAACCCATAACCATTTTGATTTTTAAAGTCAGTCTACTATAGTGTGGCCCAACTAAGTTCGTCCATGACCGTGGACATGGCTATTCGAATAGTTTAAACCCTCTGCAGAGGTGGTACGGATTTACCCACACTATGTAGGTCACCCTGGGTATACTGTGCACCGCATACTAACAGGGCTAGTACAACGAAACTCTTCACCGGAGTAAACCTAGCAATGAACTCGCCAGAAGGACATATCCCAACCTAGCTTGAGTCAGTAACATCGCTATAAGGAGGTTGGTGTTCCAACTTTGTGGCGAACATGACCCCGCTCCAACGGGGACTCTCTCTATAGAGGCTACCACCTCATCTGCACACCTCTACTGCCTACGGGTTCATGCTAATCTCAGACCGGATACTAGGTCAAGTCCTTCCCATAAAGGACATGTGGACGTACAGTTAGACTTGGCCAAACGGCACTTAAGTTCGGTCCTTATGTGATCCGAGAGGGACTCCACACCATGTCCGTAGGCGAACAACGAGTACCACACCGGGCATTACCTCGCATCTCACATTCTTCTTGCTTTTCCCCTTCATTTTCGACCCGGACCAAAATCTTCTCCATTTTGTTTTGGTTAAAACCTTTTTCGGAAAATATCCCACCCATGGATATACTACCTTTGTACACCATCGGACACGACGGTCCCTTCCAAATATCCAATACATGAAAAAATTCGGGTAACCTCCCCTTTATGAAAACCTAATTTTACTACTGCAGGGCTAAGCCAGATATATACATAATCTACCCTAGGTTTCCCATTAACATTCCTCGGGATATATTGTTCTAGGGTGACAAGGAGTTCAGTGTCGAGCTAGGGTTTGCTAAGCATCGGTCATAACTTCTCTACATAAAATAATAGGTCGTAAACATTGCATGCATGTTTTGTAAACAAAATTTCATTTCGTAAACTTGGGCTTCAACATGATCAAGGGCAGAGAGCTTGCCTGGCAGTTCCTGGTCTTGATCCGGACGCGGGGATGCTACTGGTTCTTCTTGGCGAACATACCTCACCCCGTCAACTACACGTTTCCAAATAATGCTAATAAGAATCCAAACGCGACAAGGAGCCAAAAGAAGAACTCAATGCAGAACATGTGCCATGCTTAGATATGCAAGAATAACTCGAGGGAAAGGAAGGTTGTTGACTTTATATTTTATGCGTATGGAGGTCTAATGGAACTAGGGTTTCACAGATTTCATCGTTCTTAGCTTGGAAACCCTAGCTTAACATGTTAGGGGGAGAGTCCAGAAACTTGGTTGTTTAAGGGGAAGCTAGGAAAATAATTTGAAAAGGTTTGGAAAATGTTCACAAGTTCTAAAGATTTTTAAAAGGGTTTGAAATAAATGAAATCTGAAATCCCTTCTGTTCCAGCAAGAAACTTTTGAAGATTAAAAATATGTTTAAACCAAAAGCTGATAAATATTTTTAGGAGCCTAAGTTATTTTGGAAATTTTTCAAAAACTGGTCGATTTGGCGCTGAACCGGCTGAACCAAAGTGAAACGCAAACTGAAAAGAAAAACCGGCCGGTTCTTCAGCTTCGGGTGGTGACGTTAAAGGCGCCCAGGGGAGGGACGCCTTCACTTGCACGAGGAGCCAGCCCGGGTGGACCGTGGGCCCACGCGTCGGTGGCCTGGCCTGGGGCTACTGCGGCGCGGGACCGAGGTCGAGAAGGGGCCCAGCAGTCGGTGGCCGTTGCTTACCCCTTCGGGTAAGTGACCCGTCTACCGGCCGGGACGGGCGAGTTCAGCGCCGGGGCGAGCTCCCGCCGGCGACGTCGGAGACGGTTTCAGCGCTGCGGTCTGATCCTGCAGAAATTAAAATGGGGAAAAGGCTTTGGAGAGGATGGTGGATGCACTGATGGCAGGAATTTTTGCCATGGGGAGCTGAGCTGAGGTAATTTTGCGAAGGCAGAGGGGAGAAGCTTCCGAGCAATGGCGGCAGGGAGAGCTTGGGGAAGTAAATTGGGGCCTGTTCCACGCTCAGGAAGGGAGATGGAGGTGCGGCGAGGAGCTAGGGAGGCTTGGCAAGCCTTTAATAGGCCGGTCACCGAGGGCAGTAGGGCGGCAGCTGCTGCAGGCCCCGTGCACGATGATGAGACGCCTCTGGAGGTCGATGGCTGGGGCCCTGAGGTGGCGGAGGGTGCAAACAACGCGGTGGCGCATGGCAACAGGCTCCAGCGGCCAGGAGGCAAGGGGTGGCATGCTGATGCCGTGCGCGTGCCGCCGGTGTGCACTCAGAGCACGTCCAGGGCACGGTCGGCACGCGTCTGGATTGGCATGCGCGTGCACGCGAGCGTTTGGGCATGTCGGGGGATGCACCGCTGAGTCAATGGCGTGGAGACAACCCAAGGAGAGAGTAGAGGGGAGTTGACATGGGGGTTGTGCAGCGCTAGGTTGCCCAAGGTGCTTGCCAATGTTAGCAGGACAAGACCTTACGGTTGAACACTGTGGAGCAGGGGTCCTTAATGAAGTAAAGAAGGTGGGGGAGGGTTCCTGACTAGAGTAGGGACTCTGGTAACAATTTTGGAGTAAAAAAAAGATGGGGTTTGAACCTTGATTTCATGGGGGAGGGAGGAATGGAGCAAGGTGTTCGACAGAGTTCCTGGCAAACTTTTGAACTGGGTAGGCACATGTTTTTGCATATTTGAGTTACTGGTACTTAAGTGAGTATTGTGGAATTTTCTGAGCTCTATTTATATGGGTTGCAGTTCAAGGTGAAAATCTGACTTGAATTCAAATTTGAATGCAATCAAAAATATTTGAATTGGACCCTCAAATATCATTTCATAAATGGGTGACAAATAGTTTCAGGAAATTTCTAGAATTTTTCTAGAATTTTTGGGTAGAAGAAAACACATGCGATATGGATGTTTGAACCTTTGTTTGAAAAGAAAATCTTTTAGGACTCTTGCCGGGAGGTTAGGCTTTCAGAGTTTTAGGGTCGGCAAGGGAGGTGCGAGGCATAAAGGGGGCTTAGAACTCATTTTCAGAGAGATGAAAATAGCACCGATAGATTTACCGTTAGGGTTTGGGTTTGGAAAGTGCTCTTGCGTATACGGTGCGTGTGCGCCAATTAGGTTTTAGATGCGCATGCGATAAAGGGGTTACGACTCGGGTTCATTGCACGACGGTGCAACCTAACTCGAGTGTTTCCATGAAATGACATGTTTCGAGAAGAAGTTAGAAATCCGAAGTTGCATGCTAGCAAAGTCGTAAAGCAGATATGCACATATGCAGATTAGGTCAGGATTTCCTCGGACTCCGAAACATTGAAAATATAGGTGTGACACCGGAGGGGGGAGAAACGAGGCGGTGGCGGCGGGGCTTACCGGCGCGGTGGCTAGGGGAGGAGAAGCGGCGGTGGGGTGGCACGGCGACGGCACCGGGGCAGTGCGGCGAGGCCCGGGGGCGAAGCCGAAGGTGGCGGGGGTGGCGGGGGTAGCGGCAGCGAGGCGCGTTCGAGGCGGATGGAGCGGCGATGGGGAGCAGGCGGCCCGGCACCGGGGCAGACTGCACGGCGGCAAGCTCGGGTGAGCTAGGCAAAGTGGTGGCGGCGAGAGAGAAAATGGGGGAGGGAGAGAGAGGGCGCAAGGCGGAGGGGCTCGGCCGGGGTTAAATGGGGAGGAGGGGCGGCCGGCAAGCAGGAGGTGGCAGGCGAGCTCGGGGAGGCTCGCCACGGGGCGGGCGGCGGCGAGCCCGAAGCAGCTGCTGGCGGCTCTCGGATAGGAACGGAGGGCGACGCGCTGAGGGAGATGAGGATGGGAGCGGGAGCGGGCCAGATGGGCCGGTGCGGGGGCGGTGGGGAAAAACGGGCCAGGCTGCGGGGTGAGGGAGGAGAAGATGTTCCCCGGCCCATCGAGGTGTTAGAAAATAGGTTTTATTTTTTATTTTTTTATTTTCTGTTTTGACTCTTTACCTCATTTCAAAGTAAACTTCAAATTTAAATTCAAAATTTTTAATCATGCCCATGCCATGATGCACACTTAGCAAGAAATAAAAGTTAGGGTTGTTACACTGTGTTGGATACCTGGGCGCCATGGTAATGGAGATGGGATGTTTCAGACGCGTGTAATGCAACTTGGAGAATCGATACAGAATTGGTGATACTGCAGGAGTCATAACTCTCAACCAGGTTATATATCCATACACTTCCTCGGTTCTTCCTCACTTGCAAGTATTGATCACTTGGTGTGTTTTCACTCACTACTATCTTAATACATAAGACAAACTCACTCCTCTCATAAAGAACAAAACATGCACAGCTTTGCCTATAAATAGATTCTGCCTTGTGTACGTACAGGTTCTTTCTGTAAAATTTCCCTCGAGCTAAAAATAAACCTCCTACGTTTGGAAACCTATCGACAACAAGAATTTCTTTCCTCTTGAGGCTACAAAATATACAAATGTACATGATGGATATGAATCTATTGCACAAAGTTTTTCTTTCTGAAATCCAATTTAAGTTGGGACATGTTATTTGTTGTCAATAGCAATTGCTCGGAGTTCTCTGAGGTTGCAAGCAATTTCTTTTATGAACAACACACCTTCCTTGCCATTGCTGAGGGAGTTTATGCTGTGTTCAAGAAAATCGCGGTCTTCTTCTAGTGTCTTCAATCTTTTGTTCAAATTTGAGATTTCCTCTTGAAATGTGACTAGATCAACCTCCCTACTCACTGTTGAAGACTGAGCTTCCTTAGCTAAGAGAACAGGCTCTTGTGTCTCCCTCGAGCTCTCTTGACGTTGTAGTGAGTCATGTTCTAGAACGGGCATTTTGTCGGAAAGGACATCCTCTATAGCATCTGAATTTGATAAATCTGCAGAAGTACTGTTGTTGGAGTAGCAGTGAAGTTTCTGCTCCAGCTTCCTCAAACAATCTGCTATGTATGCCCTCTCATCTTCAAGCAAAGCTGTAGTAGTATTTTGTTCTTCAAAGGGGGCTCGATTGACTTGTTTCTCTGATGGTCCTCCACTTCCAAACTGTGTCCTGTAGTTTTCAAGCTCAGCTTCCAGTTCCTCCACCTGCTGTTCTCTTTGAGCAAGCAGCTCACTAGCTTCCGCAAGCGCTTCGCTATCGTACTCCGCTTGCTCTTCCATCATCCGTTGGTAATGTGAAGCTTCCATCTGCATCGCAGCCTTCTCATCCTGCAACCTGGTGATCATAGCCAACGCTTGACTTGCAGCAATTGCTGCAGCATTCCTCTCTTCTTCCAGCTCCTTGCAGAGGAGGTGTATGGATTTTCGGTCAAGATCGATCTGTCGTCTCAACCGGTCGATGGTGCTTTCACCTTCCATCTCACTGAGAATGCTTCCGTCTAGCGATTCCAAACCAGAAACATTTCTCTCAATCGAAATTCTTTTTGTTATGTTCTGTACTATCAAATCATCACCACGCCCATATGCACGCGGGCTAGGTCCTGGGTCGACCCAAGGAGCCTCGAGCCCTCTGGAAGCTGAGAGCTGTGATAGTAGTAGCCTCAATTCTTCATTTACACTAGAAGAAGAGTCCTTTCCAAGAATCACATCAGTCAAGGTTGGGGATGGCAAGCTACTCTTGAGACCAATTGCAAGATTGTAGGCTTCGTTCATGCTAATCTGAGTGCTAAGAGATGGTCTCTTTTCACCAATGGTTTCACTTGTTTGGGGATGTTCCTCAATGGCACCAAGACCTCGAGGTACTTCACCACTTGATATAACAGCAACCGGTGAAATATGAGCTTCTGTAAAATCTAAGCAAAATGATTAAATATAAGGACCAATATTTGGAATACTGTGCTGGGCAGAAGGTAGAAATTAACTAACCTTTCACTATCAAATCTATCGAAGCTGTATTGGAAGGATCCCGGGAGGTCTGTTCATGTTTACCCATATCACCAATGGGTTCAACTTTCTTAGTATAATCTTGAACTTCACCAATAGTTTCTGAATCGGCACTACGCTGTGAAACATGGATATCCCCGAAATTATCTGAAAGAGAAAACAGAAAATGATTCTTTTTAGGTTGAGTTAAGAAAGGTATATGAATGCTACAGTAAGGTAGAGTCAAAACTAAGAAACCTTTCAGATGTGCATCTTCTGAAGCAACATGGTGAGAGTCCTGAGGTACTGGTTCAGTTGTACCTAGATCATTAGTTAATGTACTTCTCCGGTGAAACTTGCCACATGATATAACAGTAATTTCTGGCCTATGAGCTTCTTCCAGATTATCTAACAATTTTTTTCTTGTGTTAGAGTTAGATGAATAGAAACAGAATACAATTCGCATTTGGGTATGAATTAGGATCGACAAGATAGCATACCTTTTATGTTTTTGTCCCCTGAAACAGCATAGTGTTGTTCTAGTATTGTGAATTGAGATGTATATTGGTCGATGGTGCTCTCACTTGTCCTCTGAGATGGTTCAATGTCACCAAGAATCTGAGGTGACACACCAATTGATGCAACTGGAATATGAGAAGCATCGGCATCTGCACCATTAGCCATGGTATTATAGGATGTCAACTGAAAAGAAGTGGAGGTAGTGGGAGTTGTCCCTGTTTCGAAACTAAATTTACCTTTTAAACATGACTCCTTGATAACAACTAGGGTATCATGCTGTGACGCTGGTCTTCTGGATGAGATGTCTTTTGCTTCCATTTGGCCACCACTAATCATACTGTCAGGATGATCATCCACAATAGGATATGCTGAAGATAAATCATGGGAGTCAGTGACATTGAGTTCTTTCCGAACATTCATTTCAGATGGCCTGACCACATCAGGGGAAGGAATAACTAGTCTCTCAAAAGCTGCATCTTCCTGCAAGTCTTCTTTCATATCATCGGCTTCATCAGGGTTTGAATTTCTGCCATCATCAGCACAAGTGACCTCTACCTCGGAGTCAGATGTCATTTGTAGCATACTGTATCTCTCATAAGATGTATGATCACTCTGGTGGTAAATATCTTTGGGTTCCAAAGATTCATCCACTTGACATGATATAGGATAATCTGCGCAAATCTTTGGTGAGACAGCAGCTTCAGCAGGTTTTAGTGCAATTTTTTGAGGGAACAATGGTACACTCCGTTGTTTAAAATGCTGTGCACAACACGAACAAATTCTAGCAAGAGGGGAATGCAACACAGCATCATTTCCTTGATTACTATGTGATACATCGACATCCACCATAGGCTCATCTGTGTTGTCGTCATTGTTTGGAATCTCTTTTGCAGCAAGTGACCTACTGCATCCTTCACACATACTTTCAGCACCCGCAAGCTTCTGGTGGAGGCAGCAGAAGGCCAGAGATGAGATCTCTGACTTGTGAGTTTTGCAGATCAATTCCCTGTAGAAGCATGGTTCCTCGTTACCCAGAACATGATCTAGCCTTGAACAGAACGGACAAGGTACCGGTAATTTGCAGAGACGGGCAAATCTGGTGACTAGGAAGCAGTAAACTGCATCAATGAATAGCAGCAGCATCAAGATCCACTCGAGCAATGCTGATGATAGTGCGGCTGACAATCGCCGTACGATTGTCATCCTTGTACCCATTGTCCAACGGTAGCTCAAATCTTCACAGCAGTTGCTCCAAAGCTATCTAGATTGGTCAAAGGTGGATGGTGTTGAGGTAAGATTGCCACAAGGAATTGAAGCAAAGTTAATGAGCAAAGTGCGAGTTCAGTGTTTGAATTAATCTACTTCGTTATAAAATTAACAAAATCTTATTAGAGCTACAGACATCAAAATTCAGTATGATTAAGATCTTCTCCCTATTATTGAGTACTGACATGAACGAGAAAATAATGATGGTGGTGTCATTGCAGTGGGTTTGGTGAACGAAAGCCAAACTTAGCTGGAGAAAAGACAGGAAGTCCGAATACCAGGTTGGAAAAACACTGGATAACAGAAACAAAGTGTCCTTCAGCAACCATAATGGCAGAATTTTGGCAGTCGACAGATACCCAGGACCAAGAGAATATTGAAAGCATTAGTCTAACTAAAAACGTTATGTTACACGGACAGGAACCAACAAAAATCACAGAAAGTTTTTTCTGTTTGGTAAAAAAAACAACTACTCCAAGAAACATGAGAAAATACTTATAGAGAGCACAAAGCTTGATTCGAGACCTCGCAAAACTCATTGACTGATCCCAAGGGTAAGCTGAAAGTTATTCAGAGCTAACCAAGTAAACTCTGCCAGCAACACAGCAAAATCCGGTAATTAAAATAAATACAAATTTAGCACTGTTCTATTCAGCCTAATGGGATTCAGGGATTCTAATAGGATTACCGTCTTTCCTTCCAGAGCTGGGTGAAATCCTACAAATCCTCACAAAACTAAGCACCAGTCTCCTCACGAGCCTGCTAGGATCAGCGCAGAATCAAACAAATATCCACTAACATCATGGAATCCCCAAAAAGAAACAGAGGCAACAGAGCTGCTCCCTTGCAAGACACTGTCCCAAGAAGCTGACTACGCTGTTTTTTGGTCTTCGAGACAGACTTACTAAGCTGATTAGTCTCAGAGTTAACCAGAAAAGAAAAGGCAAAGACCAGATAGAATTAGAACCTCGCCTCGATTCAAGAATCAGCAAGAAGACACACACCTGCCCGCCGGATCACCGCACCCCGCGCGAGATCCCGATCTATAATCGCGGTAGGACGGGCGGATTCGTTAGGAGCAGAAGCCAAAAGGGGCTTAGCTAGCAGCAGAATAGGAGCAAATGATGAGGGAGGAAGAGGTGGCAGCACACAAATATATTCCCACCCGGGAAACGAGCCAAAACCAAAAGGGCGAGAGCAAGTGGTGGTGGTGGTGGTGGCGGTGGCGGTGGCCGGTGGCGACGCCATGACGGGACCGCCAACCGAAAAGTCGGCTCCAACGGGCCGGGCCGGACAGCGACGCGAGGCGAGGCTAGCCAGCCGAAAGGCGTGCGGTGGTTGAGCCCTCTCGTCTTCTTGGCTTAGTGTAAGATAAGACGAATGCTGATAGAGAATGACCTCTTGACGATGAATGGATGATTAATAATGGATCGAGTATTGACTGTACTATTAAAGTCTGACTGTTTCAGATCACCCGGCGGCTGCACCGTCGACGTTAAGTGATTCAGAAAAAATGAGAAGATAAGTTCTGAACTGTGGCAGAGCCAAAAAATGGAGCAAAAGGGGTGCTAATCTATGACATGCGAAAAAATTCAGTAGATTATAATCAAAATATACCGTAGCAAATTGAGCAGAAGGCAGAGGAGCGGTTGCTCGAGTGGGCTTGGAGGTGCATTTTGGCGTTATATCGAATATATACTCTTTGTTGCAAATCTGTTGGACCAGTGCTACAGCCTAGGTAGCAGCGGGCCTGACTCAGCCCCTGGTGTAGCTGTATTGGGAGAAAAGACAAATCTAGCCCCCGGCCGAGTGGCAATGCCGCATTTGGCCCCCGGCCGGGGGCAGAGTCAGATCTGGCACCGCGAAGCCCCGGGCAGCTGACACGCGTCTTCGTCGCGCCCTGGAGCCGCGATGGGCCGAAAACCGCGGGCCCCACCCGCGACCAGCACCCCGCGCACTCGGCCCGCGACGACGCTCGGTCGCGCGGGAGGCCCGCGACGCGAGGCAAACGCCGGAGGCCGTGGCGTTTGGCCTCTAGGAAACGCCAGGGGCCCTGGCGTTCGGGTCTGCGAGCGAACGCCAGAGGCCTTGGCGTCCGAGGCAAACGCCGGAGGCCGTGGCGTTTGGCCTCTCGGAAACGCCACGGCCCTGGCGTTCGGATCTGCCAGCGAACGCCAGAGGCCTCGGATGGGCCGGGTGTGGACTAGGGGCGAACGCCACTGACAGTGGCGTTAGCTCTCGTAGTCGCACGCCACCGTGGGTGGCGTTAGCCACCGTCGCTCTCGAGGCGCGCGACGCTGGGATCGCGGGTGGGGCCCGCGGTTTTCGGCCCATCGCGGCTCCAGTGCGCGACGAAGACGCGTGTCAGCTGCCCGGGGCTTCGCGGTGCCAGATCTGACTCTGCCCCTGGCCGGGGGCCAAATGCGGCATTGCCACTCGGCCGGGGGCTAGATTTGCCTTTTCTCCGCTGTATTGGGGTTTCAACCTTGAGATACTCATCTAACCTTGTCTTCTGCCTAGAGGGTTATTTGAAAGGAGGGAGATTCCATAAGTACATTACCAAGTGCATGAATCTCGAGTTGCCTCGTACGGTAAATGAAGGTAGTGCAGCTGCACCATAGTTCAACGCAATATTTATCGAATAAATTCGTTCTAGTCTCGTCAACTACAGAACGGTGAAAAAGATAAAGACGAAGTTCCTTCCTAAATAAAGACACTAGTGTTAGCACCTCATAGGCTTGTACCCTATTTACTGGATAATTTACTTTTTTTTAGTGTGGATAATTTACTATCTAAGACGTGATGTTACCGGTCAGCACCGCATGACGTGTTATTGATAAAAGGTAACAATTTAATCAAGATTAGTGAGGTGGATCTATCCAGAACAGTCATATATTTTTTATCCATCGTATGGATTTAGCTACCCACTATGCAATTTAACTCTACCTTGTGAACGATGACATTTTTTCTTCAAAACCTTTTACACGGACAAGTGATACTATATCGCTGATTCTAGGCTTCCACCGCTTACCTTTTATGCGGTGCGACATGGATTTAATCTCTCGGATGCTGACTTGTGACTTGGATTTAGTTTCTCGGGGGTGGTCATAACTTAGAAGCCAAAAAAAAACACGTAGAAGTCAAGGACAATCATTTTCTTAATACACAGTGATTTTTTTTTACAGATTCTTCTTTTTAACAAGCTCTACTCTACTTCTATACGTACCTCTCCTGTAGTTCACACTCACTTGAAAATCCTTTCGTTACCAAAGGAGACATTCACCCACACATCATACTTTGTTATATCCATTGCATGGATTACGCGCCCCCCCTCCTAATTCCGTTAGTATTCTTTCTTTTTTCTCTTCTTGTACACCTACCTCTTAGATGGGAGTGAGCCCAAGTGGAAGAGTTGTAGCTCAGGATTCTCTTGTACCTTTCTATTCTCTCTCCGTTTTCCTTTTATTTCAAATTTGTAGATATTTGCATGTAAGTTTATTAAAGTATGCAATGCAAACTTCTAGAGTACTCCCAATATCTCAAGAATAAGATATTTACATCAAATAGCCATAAATATTTATAAATAGAGAACCTTGCCTCTTACCTTTGGTATGGTAAGAGAGCATAACTAGCAAGAGTAAGTAAGTGTGGAGTCACATAGAGAAGTATGTGTACTCTTATGTAATAGTATTTACATATTAATAAAGTAGCATTTCATAATTGCTAGTCTCCCAATTATGCCGTGCTATTTTTAAGTACTCAGTGCATTATTGAGTTGTGATTCAACGTAAGTGGCTCGGTCATCCGGAACCACAACGGACTTGCTTCAACGTGAGCGGCGTGCCGTCCGGAAGCTAGTCTTGCTTTAACGTAAGCGGTTTGGCCGCCCGAAAGCCAATAGTGCACTAAAGAAGTGAAAGGTGTGGGTTCTAAGTGGTTTAGGGCCACCTCAAATTTCCAACAAAGTTCTTTGGACAGAGAATCTGAATTATTTTTGTCAAGAATATTTCGAACTATAATGTCAAGTTTTGTTTTGGATTTTGAAGAATGTCTCAAGACAATTTAATTCATATTTGACTTCCTGTGTGCATATATTTAAAATGTTCTAATACTTTTTTTTCAAAATCGATCAATTTCCCGTTCAATTTATTTAAAATGATTATAAAAGTTGTTTTTCAAAGTTGATCAAATTTCTTGTACAGTTCTTCAAAAAATTGAACACAATTTTGATTAAATTTCAACAATAGTTTCAACTAAATTTGTACAAAAATGTGAACAAAAATATCAATCAAATTTCGTATAGATTTGAACAGAGTGAAACATTTGTAAAGTGATGAAACATTCCTCAAAAACACAGACAGACATCTTTGAAATATATGTGAAATAGTATGAAATTTTAGATGAAGTTTTCACTAAGAAACTTGTCTAATTTGTTTCAATTGATGTGAAAATTGTTGATTTTTCACGAAACCTGCCTGAAAAGGGAGAACTTTGATGAAACCGTTGTGAAACATGTGTAGAACGTGATGAAACTATTACGAAACATGTTTGGAAGTTGATGAACTTTTCCATAAAACATGTATAAATTTCGATGAAACTTTTGTGAAACATGTACCAAACTTGATTAAACTCATTTGAAACTATTATGAATTTTGTCTTACTTTTATCTGCAATTATGATGAAATTTTGCGAACTCACGCTGAAACAGTTTGAAATAAACAATCACATCACTCCACGTGTCACAAAAATATATAATACACACTCTAACAAGTAGTAAACAAAATATATTACACATTCCACCAAATACGTTGTCATACCCTAGGAGGTGTTTGGTTGGGCTTTTCAGCAGCTTTTCACTGGAAAAAGCTGTAGCTCAACCAAACGGCCAGCTTTTCAGTAGCTTTTGCTAACGGTATCTGTGGGCTTTGCAGTGTAAATTCAGCTGTTTGGAAAAACTGCCTTTTGGCAGCTTTTTGTAATGTGCTGAAGTTTCTGTGCTCATTTTTTTAAATGTTGTAGATTATTTGGATCAACCAAAAACCATATGTTTATTTTTCCACAGCCACAATAGTTTTTCTAGACAGCCAGCTAACAGCAGCTTTATCAGCAGTCACAGTCCAACCAAACAGGCCTTAAGCATTTGTAGACGGTGGATGAAGTTGGTGAGCATGCTCGTGTGCATTTAAAATCTAGAATCACAATGAGAGAGCCCCACTTAACTTAGGATGCGTTTGGTTTGCTGTATGGGATGATCCCTGCACCAGTGCGTCCAGGATATGAGGGGATCAGGTGTTTGGTTGGGTGCATGGGAACCAATTGATCCAGGACGAATTGATCCCCAAATATGGAATATTCTCCAGAGATGCCAGACCGTCCGATTCGATCAAAACATTCGAACCAATTGGTCCGGGACGAGTTTGAGCCAGCTTGGTTCACCCGAACTCCTCCCGTCGCCCCTCCCGTCGCTCTCCCCCGAAGTCTTCACAGATCCGGCGGCCGGCCGCCCGTCCCGTCCTTGCTCACGTGCGACCAGGGAGGCCGCCGTCCACCACCCCTTCCCGGTAGGCGACCGGAGCCCGCTGGTCGCTGGCGGGTTGGCATCGGCATCGAAGCTCCCAGATCTGCTCGCCTCCCCCCCAGATTCCTCTTCTCCCCTCACCCGTGCTTGGAGGAGCTCGGCGGCCCGGCGGCAACCTCCTCCCGCAGGCCACCGGGGACCAGCAGCCTACGGCCGGTGTGGGTAGCGCCTGCACCCTGCTGCTCCCCCCCTCCCCTCACCCGTGCTTGGAGGAGCTCGGCGGCCCGGCGGCAACCTCCTCCCGCAGGCCACCGGGGACCAGCAGCCGGCGGCCGGTGTGGGTAGCGCCTGCACCCTGCTGCTCCCCCCTCCCCCAACAAACTCTCCCTCACCTAGGGTTTGTGCTCCAACCGAAGGTATGCATTCCCGTGTATTCAACCAATTTCTGCAAAGCATTCAGAAATTATGCCAGGGCACTGTCGTAGTTGTGGATAACTCTGTCATGGTTATTTCACACTAAATTTTCCATGTTCTTCTATGAAATATTGTGTTCAGAATTTGGGAGCATAGATAAGTACTTAAACCTAAAAACCGACCAACCAATTACTTATTCCCTTTTAAATCGCAACGCAGAGGATACAAATCTAGATCAGTGTTTAAGAGATTTATTATTTGCACATGTAGTATTTTGTGCGGTTGTGCCTCTAAGTAGTTAATTTATCTGGCTCCTTAGATAATGTTGATGTACTCATGGACTGATCCCAATCATCTTCATATCAATTGTTTCCAGCCAAGTGCATTGTTCACTTGTTTGCATGCTTACCACGCGTTAATGACGATGCTCATTGCTTCAAACCTGGGAAATTTGCAATACAATGTAGTCTTACATGTTGATAAGCACGCGACACACTTAATTTACTGTTTGCCTTCACATTCTTTTCTATTCGTAATGTTCTTTCCGATTCATAGAATGTTTCCTACATTTCTCCCAAATGCATTATAGATGGACAAGAACCGGGTTAGAAGGAGAAGGATGATGCTTACAAGGGCTGCTGCATTCGTGGCTGCTTGTATGGTTACCTTGTATGTCCGATCTAGACTCCGGAGAAATAGAGAGCGTATTACCTATGCCCCAATTGAGGAAAGGGACAGAAACAGAAAAGTCTTTCTAAATAATCAGATTTACAGGAACGACATAACTTGTCAGAAAACACTAAGGCTTATGAGGTCTCCTTTCTTCCGGCTGTGTCAAGTTTTGAGGGAACGCTCTTTGCTCCATGATACCATTCATATATGTATTGAGGAGCAAGTTGCCATGTTCTTGATCACAGTAGGACACAACCTTCGTAACAGGCTAGTAGGTACTATTTTAAATAGGTCCGGTGAAACGGTATGCCGTTACTTCGGACTAGTCCTCCATGCCATAGGTGAGCTAAGGGACGAGCTTATTAGGCCACCATCATTGGAGACCCCGACCAAAATTGCTGGCAACCCAAGATGGGACCCATACTTCAAGGTATGACCATGAACAAATAACATCGTTCAGTTGTACGGTACAAACTGTATAGTTACTAATTTCTTGAGGTGGTCCTTATCATATAGGACTGTATCGGAGCCATCGATGGTACACACGTACGAGCTTCCGTAAGCAAGAACATGGAGGCGGCCTTCCGTGGTAGGAAGTCATTTGCAAGCCAAAATGTGATGGCAGCCGTTGATTTTGACCTTCGTTTCACCTATGTGCTGGCTGGTTGGGAGGGATCTGCACATGATGCTGTTGTTTTAGCGGACGCAATAGAGTGTGAGAACGGATTACGTGTTCCTCGAGGTAATAGATTTGTTCTAGCACGGTATGCCCATATAGAGTTTTACTATTCGGTCCACAATGTCACCTTGGGTGCTCATGTGTTCCTCATATGTGTTAGGTAAATTCTACCTAGTGGACGCTGGATACGGAGCTAAATCTGGATTCTTGCCACCTTTCCGTGGTGTTAGATATCACTTGAATGAGTGGGGGAACAATCCCGTGTAGGATGCGAGAGAATTGTTCAATCTTAGGCACTCATCTCTACGAGTGACAGTAGAACGTGCATTCTCATCACTAAAGAGGAGATTTAAAGTTCTTGATGATGCAACCCCATTCTTCCCCTTTTCTACTCAAGTGGATGTTGTCATAGCTTGTGTCATCCTCCACAACTGGGTTCTCTCCGAAGGCACTGACAGTTTCATTCTACCGGAGAGCACATGGACACCTAACCCCCCGAGATCACAAAGGGAGCAAGCACATGACCATAGGCAAATGGTTGAGTTCCGGCAAGCCCTTGCCGACAAAATGTGGGAAGACCGTCAAAACTACCACGGCCATTAGTTAGTAATGTTGTGTAATATTGAATGCTTGTATGCTACCAAGCTAATGTACTATTATATTCTTTGTTAATTTACTCTATTAGCAGTTTTGTGTCTTACATTCTTATTTTAAATTTTATGTGTTGCTGATTTTCAAGCTGCATACAAGGCTAGTAGGGAATGGACTTGGAACAAATTGGGGATAACAGTTGGGGCAACAATGGTGGTGGTGGGCAAGCAGTTTGGACAAATACCATGTCAACTTTTGTGCTTCAATTCCTTGCTAACCTAGTTGCTACTGGAACTAGAACCTCTCATGGTTTCAAGCAAGTGCATCTTAATAGTTGTGCTAGGGCCTTGAATGAGCATCTGAAGGTTCAAGTGATTGCCACTCAAATAAGTAACCACCTAAGGAAGTGGCGAAAGATATGGACAAAGGTTAATAAGCTCAGGACCTTAAGTGGTGCCAATTGGGATGAGAATACTTGCACCATTGTGCTTGATCATGAGCATTACATGGATCATGTTAAGGTAAAATTGCAGCACATCTTATTTTCACAGTAGTTTGACATTATTGCATATAAGCTATCTAATATTTCGATGTTTACTTGGCAGGACCATCGCAGTGATGCTGATTTCTTGAACACTCCAATTGAGCACTATCATGAGATGGCCACAATCTTCGGCAATGGTATGGCGTCTGGTGTATATGCTAAGAGTGGGAGCGAGCCTCTTGCTACGAATCTGGCTGAGAATGAAAGTGAAAATGCAAATGGAGGGAGTGACCCTTTTGCTGCTAATGTTGAAGAGTTTTCATTGCCTTTTACTGTTCCAAACGGGGGAGCAGTGTTGAATCCTCTGGCAGCAAACCACCAAAAAAGGCAAAGGTAAGCAATGATGATGAGTTGATAGGTTTAATGACCCGTAGCCTTGATAACCTTGCCAAAGCTATAGAGAAGTCCGGTTCTTCAGATACCGATGTCCCTGATGACCTTTGGGATAACTTGACGAATCTCCCTGGATTTGAAGAGGCACATCTTACTCATTACTATGCCCATTTAGTTGAGAATCCTGCAATTGCTAGAGCATTCAACAAGCTTAGCATGTCTAACAAAATGATTTGGGTTGCCAGATATATCAGGAACCACCTATCTGGTTAGTACGGACTTTTCTGTTTGAACTACGTGGCAGACTGCTTTCTGTCGTGGTACTCTATTAGTAGTGTTGTGTCATGCGTGTTTTGGAACAATTGAACAATTGAATTACGGTTGTGCTATGTATATTTGTATGGTATGCTTGTGCTATGTGTAGCTGATGACAATGACCTCAATGGTGTTAAGCATATGGCCTCAACAGCTTCCCTTTTTGTGTGTGTTTTATTTATGTATTTTTGTGCTTGGGTTCCTGGGGTTTGCGGAGCATACAAATGCCCTGAGCTTTTGTACCAAGGGCAGGTTTGCGTCCAACGTGTATATTATTGCAAGATGGCATGGAAGTATATGAGGCTGCACTAGCTCCACATCACCGCGGTGAAATTGTAAAGGTACATGTTTCATTTGATAGTGATGTTAGTTGGATTGAAAGAGTTGTAAATTAACAGCAATTTTGATAGTTTGGGTTGCCTTGTATGAATTATTGCAGATTTCAGCCCTGTCTATGGACTCTTCTGACAGCAGGTAAGGTCTTGTACACTCAAGTTGCAGCTATCCTTGATCAATACAGATGCTAATTGTACCTATCCCCTTGCAGATTTTAGAAGGTAATCTATGCGAAGTTAAGCAATCAGGCAAGCCCTCGACTATCGCCCTAGTTGTAACAATCCTTGCTGTTGGTTCACTATTACCTGTGGCCTGCAGGTTCCTTTCTTATTGATAATGATGATCAGACTTGAGAGAAGCTTTGATGACAATGGGAATGTTGCCTGTTCAGAAGAGGTGTACCATGGGTGGTGTTCATCAGAAGGCATTGCTGTTTTAGCAGGACCAGAGGATTGAGTTGGCCTCTGAGTGGGCGGGTTGCAACCATAGCTGCCCCTAACTAGCTAATGGGCTGTTCGCCATGGTTGTTGGTTGAATGTATATGGTTGGAAGTTGCTACCGTGTGTCCAGTGTGATATAGTTAATCCTGATTTTGCACCGTCTTGTTGTTTGTTATAACTGTATCTTGATCTGGTTGTGGTTTTGGTCCTTGGCTGTGAGGTGAAGTTGACCTGTTAATGCTTCTTTCAGTCATGGTGTGTTATTCTAGTTCATTTCTTGTGTGGTGCGTATCCAAAACAAAAGTGAGTTGTATTATTAAGCAAAATTGGAGCAAATTTTGGGATGATTTGATACAGTTTAGGCTTGACAAGATGCATGCCATCCTGCCAAAAAACTTTTCTAGGGAAAGGGATAAAAGGTTGTGTCGTGGGAGTGGAGAACTGGAGGAGATCCTCCGGATCTAGTACGAAACAGGGGGAATTGATTGCGTCTTTTGCTCGGTCGTGACACCCTGTGGCAATTTTGGGATGGTAGCTTGAGTTTAGAAGAAGAGAAACTGAACGTTTTTTGGGCGGAACTAGGAATCAGACTTTATCTCGCATTGGATCGAACGTCAGAAAATATATCTATCATAAGATGGAACTATTTTATTAAAATATTTGTAATAAATATTTATGGGACCAATATATGGTATTATTAGGCAATAAATTTTTTGTGACAGGAACCTTCTGTTTGCAATAAAAACATTTTTTTATTTAGTAAAAACTCATCTTACGAAAAACAAAAATCAAACCACACATGTTAAGCATTTTTACCAATTTTTCTTTTTACAGAATATTTAGCATTTTTACTAGTTTTTTATTTTTAGAGAATATTTAGCATTTTTTTGCCAGAGATACATGCATTCAAATATATAGTATTAGTAGGTACCATTCCATCATGCCAACCAAACAACATCTCGAACGATCATGAACCATCTCATCCCACCAACCAAACACATTCTCGTACCATCCCATCCAGCTAACCAAACAATATCCGGAATCATCATGTACCATCCCATCCCACGAACCAAACACATTCTCGTACCATCATATCCTACCAACCAAACAAGCACCCGGTACCATCCCATCCTAGACCATCATGTACCATCCGGTACCATCCCCACGCATCCTTATGTTTCGCTTATCTCCATCCCTGTCAAACTAAAAGGCGACGTAGCCTCTACCCTACCACGACGAGATGGACAGCTGCGATGACGAATCCCACCCGGGCACGGCCCATCCGGCGGTCGGGGATCATCCAGCTCGGCAGCTCGACGATGCACATCCGTCGGATCGCCGCCGTCGCAGCGTCTTCTTTTCGCGTGCCAGGCTGCCGTTGCTTCTAGTGGCAGGCACTTGTGTCCCAGGAGGCATCTACGTGGCGCAACCTCCGCCTCCCGTTCCCGGCGCTCCCACCGTCACACACGAAGAAAGCATCTCCGCCGCCTCATTGCGAGCGATGCTGCCCCTCCTCCACCGCTCCCAGATTCTCCGTTCCACTCTACCCAACCGCACTGACCAGATATGCCCTGGCCTCCCTTCGCCGCCGCCGCCGCCGCCGCCGCCGCGATCTCCGCCCGCTGCCCCTGAATCCCTCCTCCCGCGGCATATCAGCGGGACGTGCGTGCGGCTGCGTCGTGGTGGTCGTCGTCGGATGCGCGAGCGCAGCATCTCTGTGCCTGTCGTCGCGTGGTCTTGCCTCGGAGAACCGTGCGGGGGAGGGGAGCAATGCAGTGAGATGAGATGGTAGTGGCTCGCTACTCCCACAGGTTGGCTGTTGCATCAGCGATCATATTTTGTACTAGTACTTGTTTATTTACCTATATTTGACGATGCTGTCCTTTATGTTGTTTATTCTGCTTTTGCTGTTAAGCATTTGATTTGTTCCTATTAACAAAAAAATTGCACAACTGTGTGTAGATGGGTACTTTTCTCTAATTTAGATGAGTAAGAATGTTGCCTCGTGTCATGATCCATGTGTGAATTCGTTTTGGTTCCTAGGACCCAGGATTGTTTTTTGGAAGGATGAATGGAAAAAAGGGGAATATTTGCTTCTTTTTTTTTGGAAAAGGAGAACAGCAGGAAGATAGAAGTTTCTGCATCTAGCTCATTATTAGCTATAGTTTGTTTCTTGTAATGGTGAGACAAAAAAACTTGAAGGTTCTTGGCGGCTACAACTTATCACTAGTTTGGTGGATGCACCAATAGCCTTATTTTGTTATAGGATTTTTCAGAATAGGCCACTCCCCTAAGCATGTGCCTTTGCTATATGTAGATTGTATTCCCTCCGTAACTCCGTTCCTGAATGCACGGTTTTTTTAGAAATTTGTACATCAACCAAGACGCACGTAGGAAGATCACAATACGTCGCTTCATTAGGTCACTGATTACTCTTGTATAATGTGTGTTACTCTAGCCCATAGTAATAAATTGCATTAAAATAGCCAAATGGAAGAGGGGTAAGATATCTCGAAATCGTAGAATAACATGTCTTTAGGTGCATAATCTTAAAGCTAGATTTCACCTCTCTCTCTCAGACTGGTTAGAGGAGGCCTAGTTCCCCTTTAACTTATTTTCATTTTCATTTTGCTTTGTTGGGTCTTATGACTCTTGTACAGTTCTCTCTGTTTTTGGTTCAGATATTTTTTCAGTACGGTTCTCCCCTACTGTTCGCATGTATTTGAGAATGAACGGAGTACATTTTCTTTGACCTTTAGACTTTAAATTATTTGCTATCTTGCTTTCCTGTTATTTTTGTGCAGTGATCTTCCTCTTGTTAATCTTTTCAAATGGTCCCATTTTGATATGCTCTAGTGAACACAAGCAGAGTTGTTGTATTTCTTGCAAACATCCTCTTATCTTATAGTCTGCTGAAGGCATATGGTGGACATTCAGGTGCAGGTGTAAATGCAAACAAAATATCCGGTATGAGCCCTCTCTCTGAGCTGGTGTTGTCTCCGGATAAAGGTCTGAGCATTAAAATTGCAGCGTCCAGCCTAAGCACAAGAAAAGCTTCTCTTCGCTGGAATGCAGATATGTTGAACATAGTGATATCTTCTCCTCAACAAAGTGGCGGGGGCGGGAAGAGTGGTGATAACATAAATGCCACCCTTAGAGATGCAGGAGAGATGCCATCACAACTACGAACTTGCAGTGGAAGTTCAGTGAGAGTCTCCATGGTTTGTCCAAATAGAATACGAAACCTTGATGCGCAACAATCTACTTCTATAAGATCACAGGAGCAAGATTCAAGTAAGTTTAAAACACACACATCCATTCAGTGAGTTCGAGTAGTTCAGACACTTTGATGCTTGGCTTTTGGCTTAAAATCTGCATTTAATAACCATTGTTGGTCTAGTTAGCTGCTCAGTTTGCCAGAAGAGTCCAGTCAATAAAACGTAAAGATCACTGTAGCAAGCACAAATTTCAATCTCTGAAACATAGCTAATGCCTCTTCCCTAACCTTTGTGCGGGAAATATGTTACCTGTCATCTGTTACATTGACTTTAACGGTCTATTCATCTACCACGTATCTGAAAGCCCGGTAGTTGGTAATAATCCAAATAAAATAGAGAACCCAATGATTTTTCTATTTTTATCACCTGGTGGTCATTTCCTCGGTGATTACCTTACCCTATTTAATGGTTAATGCTTGTAGAATGCTGTGGGGGGATCAATTTGATGAACGGAGGGAAAGAATTGTCTGATAACTGCTGTGCGGATGAGCCGGATAAAGAGGAGGAAGTGGGTAGTTGTCCCACAAGATGCCGCAAGGATGCTTCTCACAGTAATACATCTATTTTAGGCCAATCAATTAAGAGAACCATTGCCCTTTTTGTCCCTAACAATAACATACTTATCATTGCATTTTACAGGTTCGACTTCCAAAAAAGAGGCCATACACGAGAAACAGGTGTACTGTGTAACCACTATCCATAATGAAAGATCTTGGGCAGATAATGCCTGGCGAGCTCGATTAGTAAATGCAATTAGTCAGAGGGACTATATTCTGCCAAACAATGCAGCCAATGCACCATTACCTTCATCATTTGGAAATTTCGGTAATGCAGGAAATATCCCAGGCAAGTCGACAGGTTTTCTAGGTAACAAAAATGATAATCACCAAGATCAGGTTATGCAGGAAAACAATAAGGATGAGCCCATTTTTGCCAGGTGTGAGTCAGCATATGGTGTTAACCCTGTTTCAAGATGTGAGTTAGCATCTGGTGTTAACTCTGTTGCAAGATATGAGTCAACATCGTGTGTTAATCCTACAAAGCTTGAGAAGGGCAAAGAAAAGGTTATGAACGATAAGAGCAAGTGTGTTAGCAGCAAGAAAGAGGGCGATGATAGCAATGAGACTATGGAGAGCTGTCCAAGTACGAAAGCTCCAAAGCGAGATCATGCACAATGTTCCATGGCCGAGATGTCTTTTCGAAATAAAAGATGTAGAAGGGAGTACAATGAAAGTTCTTGCTCAGGATTGCTGCACAGAAATGGTACTTCTTTCTTTAACTGGATGTCATCTCTCACTAATGGGTCAACCATGTTTGATAAAACTACTACTGTTTCACTTGATCAGAAGTTTTCAGCAGCTACAGGACAGGAATTTGCAGAACATTCTGTGTCACTTCAAAACAACAGCAGCGTTCCTCTGCAGTCTGTTGGCTTCAATTCTCTTTTTCAATCTCTTTATTGTCATAATGTTATGATAACTTCAAGAAATACCTTTCATCAATCAGAAAGAAATTGCACTGAGCATGAGGCTGACAGGCTAGCACTGGCTTTAAGTGGTAGCAATTCTATGCTCGACAAAAAAAATAGCATGAGAAGAGAAACTTTTGATGTGGCTACTGAGACTTTAGCTGCTGACAGCCTTCAGATGGATTCTGGTGGCGGTAGAGAGAATTCTCGAAATCAAATTGGAATTCTCCCTTTGAGAGCAGGAAGAAACTTAAAACTGCCCAACTCCAGTGAGCCATGTTCTAGATATCTAGAAGAAAAACAAAATGAGTGCCATGCCAGCTCTTCGAGTGCTGCAGCAGGAAATAAAGGTGGTTTCACAGAAAGCTTGTGGGTAAGCCGGCTTTTGCCAAAAACATCAATGAAATGGATGGATGCAACACCGGGCCATGTAAAAAGTGATTTTTTTGCTGTCAGTCCAAAGGGTGTAGGTGATAAGTTGTATTGTTCATCTCAGCAGAATTTTGACGTGGAGAAGGAATTCAACAATTTACAATACTTTACTAACAACGGAATTGACAATGGGACAACAAGTAGCAAATGTCAAGCAATTCCTCCAGAGGAACATAAGCAGTCAGAAACAATGGCTTCCATTCTCGCAAAGAGATTGGATGCACTTAAACATGCAAATACCTCAGCAGTACGGTTGGCTACCTCATGTGATCACGGAATATCCAAAGAGCGTAATCACAGAACAAGCTCTTTTGTTGTTAGTTATAGCAGCCATAATGGACTAGAGGCGGGACAAGAAACCCATAAATCTTCTAATGAAGATGGGAGACTAGTTTTGTGGCTAGGTGACGAAGGTAAGGAACAATTATGTACTGGTAGTGATGAGGAATTAAGAGGAAAAGTTTTGTCTAGAGGTGAACATCAGCATTGTGGAAGGAGCACAGCTGGAAAGACTGGAGCTCATAATTTAGATGCAAACACATCTGCTGATGATATTGAAAGAAGAGGAGTAAAAATTAAGGAAGTGGTGTCAAATTCCATGGAGAGTCTGCCAGATAACAAGCAAATCGTACCTTATGGTATTATGGCTGATGTATGTGATCAATCAAGTGTCGTTTTTGGAGCCTTGCAGAGGCTTCGTTTGTCTCGCTCAGATATCATAAGGTACTCTACTGGATTTTTGGGATCACCTTTGAATTCCTTTATTTTAATATTTCTACCTTCTATCTACGGCATTTATGGTTGCATTCAGGGATTCCATTACATTTCGTCCATGTAAGAAATTGCATGGGTTATCTGCTGTTTTCTGCTGCCTGGAAGCTGGAAGTTCTTAGATTTGACTGTGTCATAGAAAATAAATGGGAGAACTCATCTTAGCTAAAGAGCACATACAAAATGTTTCTTTTATGAGAAACTGCACATATTATCTATACTAGCAAAAAGTAATTATAACAATATACATAAATATATACTGTCGGCGCCTCCCTACAGTTTTCCTAAAAAAAATACTAATAAAAAATAGTAATATCATACATCTACCTTTTTTTTGCGAGAGATACCATACATCTACTTAAACTGATACATTTGCCTTGCAACTGTAAATCTGTAATAGCTTTCAGAAATTTTATTGAATATTTTCTGTTGTAGTTTACTGTAACATTTTATCTAATTTAATACTATTTCATATACTCTACCAGTGGGTCATAGAGCTTTGTCCATTGATCAAATTATTGTACACAAGGATATCCCTCAGTTTCCTTGACTGGAAAACTTTGCTTAAAATAGGTAAGATCCTATAATTGAAAAGCTGATGTTTGTTTCCTTATTTACATTGGTGATCCTTGACAGATGGTTGAAGTCACCAACCATGCTTACAACCTTAGATGGCTTTTTCTTGCGTCTACGATTTGGTAAATGGGAGAAAGCATTGGGTGGCACTGGATATCATGTCGCTCGGATAAATGGTAAATGACTAAACAATTGTGTTTAATTTGGTAATTGGCTACAGAAATACTCTGGCCTCTGGTTGCAAAGTGATGTGATTCTTTCTTCAAAAAATAATAAAAAATATTAAAGAAAAGGGGAGAAAGTGATATGGAGTTCTCTTACAGGAGCACTGGATAGGAATCGCCTTTCTGTAACGATCAGAAATTCAATTTGCCAAGTAGATTCTCGCTTTGTATCCAACCATGACTTCCATGAGGTAATGTATGAAAAGATAGTGCTCTTATCAATTTTCTCAAGCAATTTCATGTTTTGAATGTCTCTTGTTGACCGAAGTTTTAAGTCATATGGCCAGCACATTACAGCACAACCATATTAAAAAAATAGAAGTTGAGCTTCATAAAATCAGCTTATAGTTAGTTCATGGCAGTGAACAGAAGAAAGCAGTACATTTGTTTTGTTGTCTTGTCCATGTGACTGCCAAAGGGAGATATGAAATCTCGTTTTAATATTTCCTTGGTGCATGCACTATTCGTTGCTTTCTTCGTCGGGATAAAGCATCAAAATCAGATGAAATGAAGAGTTGTGTCTTTTCTCTTAAGTATCACCAAAATTCCAAATGATGTTATCCAAAGTAATCTTGATTTGTTTGAATTTGGATGAGGAAACACATATCGCAAATTTAGAGTTGTTTATTTCAACTAATAAAAGAAGGGAGAGAAACCACATTCTGCCAGTAATTTGTTCTAGTCTTAGATATTAACTCCTTGCAAGCAAGAAGTACGGGAGCTTTTTTGGAAACAGAAATACGGAATGATTTAGTAGCTGTTTGGTCACTCCACTACCTGAAGTGGGAAGCATTTGTGTTTGTAGTCTCATGTTTCGTTGGATGCCACAACTTGCTACACCAAGTTAGCCAACTTTGATTTTCTTAGCCTATTGTTTAGTTCTTTGCCAAACTTGTGGTATGCCACACTTTTACTTTTTTAGCCATGTTTGGTTCAAGGCCATCCTTGCCACAACTAACCTTAGGTAGAGTGTGGCTAATAAAACCATAGCCACAAGTGTGGCAAAAGTAGGCAAAAAATTGAGTCTATGACCATGTGGACTATATGCATAATAAGGTGTGTCAAACCACAATTGTAAATCAAACACATACCCAAAAAACTGTAGTGCACCTAAGGTTAGACGTGGCAAATTATGGCTGGGAACTAAACAACCCCGTAATAGTGACACTTTTTTTTACCATACATTGGCTAAGGTGTGGTCATCGGTTTGTTGGCCACAAAAAGTGTGGCATGCCACAAGTTGGCTTAGGTGTGGCAACTTCTGGCATCCAACTAAACATGCCCTTCTCAATCTAGAGGTGTCCTGCTGCGGATTCAGATGCCAATATGTGCTTCTATTTTGCAGTGGCCTTACGCTGATGGTACATGCTAAACTATTGACCATAAGTTATCTTTTTTACCTCAGGCAAACAAAGGAAAGTGCCATGCTGAATGAAGTCTGAATGATCTAGCTCTTAAATCGTAGAGCATAGTGGCAAGAAAATGTTATGTGCAAGTACTTTTTAAAAAAGCAGGTTTCTCATAAAATACACCATAGCAAGTACTTTTCAGTGTCCTGTTTTCTTTGCTTTCATTTTGCCTACAGAAAAGTTCTACCCTGCTTTTCCTGCAGTTCTTATTTACTAGTCCCCAGTGATGTCAAATGGTTTTGGTCTCGGCAATCAGTAGTAGCAATTTGTGTAGGTGCTAAATTTTATTATGTTTTCCAGGATGAGCTGAAGGCATGGTGGTCTGCTGCCATGAAGGGTGGCTGGAAACTACCGTCAAAAGAGGAACTTGCCAAGAAGCTAAGAGAAAAAGAGCTACTCAATTTTCGTAATGGAACGAGTCAGCACGAAAACACCTGATGGCGGTACCAAAATATGGAGGTTTCTGTCTTGCCAGCCTCGTGTGGAAACGCTTACCGTTGGTCAGGCTTAGTTAATTCTGTGCTGACATATTGCTATTTTCACCATTCTTGGTATAGTGATAGAATCGCCATCCTTGGTATATTGAGAGAATGAGGTTGTTATACTAGTATATGATTTGATTTTACGATAGGATGGGCTATTGTATGAAAATCCTATTTGTAAATAGGAAGCTATTAACATAATAGATAAAATGTGCAACTGTAAACTGTTAGATATACTTCCTTAAAAGTAAGATGGCTGTTCAGTGTTCAGCAGTGTCGTGTTTCCTCGTACCTCCTGTCCTAGCCAAAGCACAGAAGTACGTCCGTGTTTCTTTAGACGATAAGCTGAGTGGTAAAGGCATGAGAATTAAGATCGTACTTTTCTTTTGGAAGAACTATACATGATGGTATAAGTATGGCCTGGCCGCCGTTCTTCGGTTCTTGTTTGTGATGTCAGTGGAGTTGATTGTCAAATTCTATCGCAAATTCGCAACGCATTACGAACGAGTAAAACATGGTTTCCCGAGCCCGGCTTGCCGTATCCAACTCTGCACGACTTCGCCAGTACTTGAGCACGGCCCCGACGGCCGTATCGATCCGACGTTACATGATGATACGAGTACACGGCCTGGCCTGGCCGCGCCGGTCTTGTTCGTATCGTCACTGGAGTTAGCTCCGCCCGATGTCCACAGCAGCTCACGACGGTGCACACGTAGTGCTGACCGTATATACCCGACGCTGGCGCGCGTTGTTTGAGTTATTAATTCCAGCATGGCACGAAAGGAGTAGAAACGGGAGGAATAGAATTCGGTCAGCACGCCCACGCTCGAGAAATTATCAAGATTGACACGAAGTGTAATAATTCTGTCACTCTCTTTGTTATACATACATGCCAGAAAGAACCACGACAATTGAACAGATGGTCCAGAATAAGAAGCCAACAAATGAACAAAACTGTGCCGGTCACTACATACGTTTGCCTTTCACTTCCCCCCCGCCGCCCGCCCATGCATGCATTCGTTTCCAACTCCGCACCTTTTGGATCTCTCTCTCTCTCTCTCTCTATCTCTCTCTCTCTCTCTCTCTGCTTGCACCTCAAGAGACTAGAATTTTTTCCCCAATGCGCACAGACATTGATGCTGTGAAGTTCTTGGCGCGATAGATGCATGGGCTGGCGTTCTAGATACTGCTCGGCGTTATTCTGTTCGATCGTCGTCACGCCCGCCTGAGGCCGTCGGCCGGACGGGGACGGAGGCGACAGAAGATGGAGGATAACGTCGCGACGGTGGTGCCGTGGCTGGTGGCGCCCCACGCCGGCCGCGCACACGAGATCGAGATGTTCTCGCACTACGTTGGTATGGTTCTCGCCTTACGTTATTCTTTCCCCAAGTTAATAGTTTTTTGTAAGAGCCTTAGGTTTAGAGGCTAATATATTTGGCATTATTTATGTGTGATTTAGAAAAAAGTTAGGCCTCGAGTGGCAATTCTGCAGAACGAACTGAATCCCATGCGTATTCTAATTTCGTGGGGACCAACTCTGCATTTGTAACACGAGACAAACACAATTTATTCAATAGAAAAAAATACATATGCCATAAACAAAGAAAGAGAAAAAAAAAGGTAAATGTTATGTAGAACATGAAAAAAAAACTCTAGATGGAACCAGTTTCAACATTGATCAGAATTTTTGGTATTGTTTCAGCTAAGCAAATCGGGTTTGAGAATCCCAACGAGTGCCCCCACCTCTGCACACTAGCTTACGATTATCTGAAGAAGAGCCAGGGTTACGAACAAAATCTACTTGCATTCTTCCATAACAACATGAACCCGGATGCCCTGCTGGTCAAGTTGATCGAGGAGCTGGACAAATGCATACTAGGCTACTTTTCCTTCCATTGGAAATCTGCAACTAACGTAATCACGCAGGTATGTATGTGTATATATATATATATATATATATATATATATATATATAGAGAGAGAGAGAGAGAGAGAGAGAACAGAAGGTGAAAAAGAGAGGAGAATTTAACTCACCTCTTACTGCTTTATCATTGAATTGTTCATATATGTTGCTCTCTGTATCACTTGCTTAATTAGGTCCTAACAGCAGAGCAACCTAGAAGAAAGCTCAAGAGCATGGTACTGGAGGCCACCAGGTAACTACTTGGTAATTATTTATGATTCACTGATCCGACAAAATTCTGATTTAGTCTGCTAGCTTGTGTATATATAAAATTCTGAGCGAAGAAATGAAATATAGTTCTTAATTGGTTCGTGATTGGGCAACAGGAAGATGAGGTTCGAGAGGGTGACAAGAGAGCTGAAGGTGACCAGGCTGTTCTCCACGCTGATGGAGGAGCTGAAGACCATCGGGATAAGCTGCCACGAAAACCAGCCGCGCACGGACGTGATGGTGCCGGCGGCGCATAGCGACCGCAGCCCGGTCCTGCTCCTGATGGGCGGCGGCATGGGCGCCGGCAAGAGCACCGTGCTCAAGGAGATCATGAAGGAGTGAGTTCCGTTCGATCGTCCACTTCATATCAATCGATCCCAGAATCACACACGACTGAACTGAGCACCGTGCATGCAAATGTACGTGTACGTACGTGCAGGGTGTTCTGGTCCGGCGCGGCGGCGAACGCGGTGGTGGTGGAGGCCGACGCGTTCAAGGAGTCGGACGTCATCTACCAGGCCATCAGCTCGCGCGGCCACCACGACGACATGCTGCAGACTGCCGAGCTGGTACGTAGACACCGGAACTCCTAGATCTTGCATGAGTTGCCGGATGTGCACGCTGATCCAGAGCAATGCGGCACATATGGATGCATGCATGCAGGTGCACCAGTCTTCGACGGACGCCGCGGCGTCGCTGCTGGTGACGGCGCTGAACGAGGGGCGGGACGTGATCATGGACGGCACGCTCTCGTGGGAGCCGTTCGTGCTGCAGATCGTCGCCATGGCGCGGTCCGTGCACCGCCAGCGGTACCGCATGGGGGTCGGCTACAAGGTCGCCGACGACGGGACGACCACCGAGCAGTACTGGGAGCTGGTCGAGGAGGGCGGCGCCGGCGGCGAGCCCTGCAGGGCGATGAAGCCCTACCGCATCGAGCTCGTCGGCATCATCTGCGACGCCTACCTCGCCGTCGTCAGGGGGATCAGGTAATGTGCACAATGACACGAACCGTTTATAACTTCAACACGAGCAACTGAACCAATCGGTGGCATGCAGGCGAGCTATCATATCCGGGAGAGCCGTGCAGGTGAACTCGCAGCTCAAGTCCCACAAGCGATTCGCCGGCGCGTTCCGGAAATACTGCGACCTCGTCGATAACGCCAGGCTCTACAGCACCAACACCATCGACGGCGCAAAGGTAAGATCAGAAACAGCTTAACGTCTTCAATTTCTGCACTGATCGATCTGCAGGTTCGACGAATCCATGCACTGAGATTAATTTGCGACATTCCTTTTGATTATGCATGCGTGGCTCCATGCATGCTATGCGCGCAGTTGATAGGTTGGAAGGACGGGGAGAGCAGGCTGCTGGTGGACGTGGAGGAGATCGGGCTGCTGGAGAGGTTGAGCAGGATCAACGAGGAGGCCGACTGCGTGCACGAGCTGTACCCGGACGGGCACCCGACGGGCGGGGTGGGGACGTCGGTGTGGGAGGAGCTGGTGGCGTCGCCGGTGCGGGCGTCGATACAGCGGGAGCTCAAGGCGGCCATCCTGGACAGCGAGGCCTGCTTCCCTTCCCCGTAGCTAGCCGCGCACGCGCTTCTGCCAGTGCGACGTGGGTTTCTGTTGTTTCTTCGCTCGTTGTGTGTCCATCAGCGATGGGTGGATGATGGCACGTGTGCCAATCGCAAGTACGATTTGTCAGGAGTTGCTTTTGGTAAATTTGTTGAACTAGTTGTAGTTAAATTGGTTAATTTTTGTAAGGCAACTTGTAAACGGAATAATATATAGCTCGATCAAATCTCCTTTTCTTACGGTTTGACAGTATATAGGCTTATTAAGGGACCATGTATTGGATTATTGAAACTTCCGAGTTAGGTTATGGTCCAGATAAAGTTTCCACATGGAACCAGTTTCACCAAGTCCTTGTTCGCAGGTGGGTCTGATGAAGGAAGAGGGATATCGTTCGCATGAATTCGTGTCGCCGTACTGATGCATGCGCCAAGCAGGAACCAGGAAGACGCGGAGGTGGTGAAGTACCCCGCCACGTTTGAGCAGTTCCCAGCGTGGCACGACTGTACGAGGGAGAATCCCCGGCTCTTTCTTTTGATCCTTTTTAGTGCTTTCATCCTTTCTGCGCCAAAGCCCCTGGGAGTTGCGACCGAAGACGCGACAAATGTCTATCACTACTATGAAACATGTATTTAGAGGCGGGTGAAAATGATCATTGGAGGCGGTTCAGTCAACCGACTGTGCGAGATGGTTTCTAATGACCCCTAAGTTTACAATCGGTTGCTAAAAACCCGACTGTGATAAAAAGAGTCATCTTAGTCGGTTGCTAAAACCAACGGATTGTGAACTTAGGGGTCATCATAGTCAGACCTTTATACGAACCGTCTGTGATGACTCATCACAGACGGGCGACTTGTTCCAACCGCTTGTGATGACTCTGTAATCACAGGCGGGGCGACTTGTTCCAACCTCACAGACGGGCACCTCGTTCGAACCGCCTGTGATATTGTACCCTAGACTGTACGTTCAAGGGCATCACAGTCGGCTTTTGTCTTCCACCCGCCTCTGATGTCTGTATCCAGAGGGCATATCGTCTCGTGCTATTAATAGGAAATCATCTGCACCATTAATATACTCTTGGGTCATACGGTTCTCAGGATACATCTAACTTCAATCCATCTCGCACGTACTGTTACACAATATATATGCAAGAGACTTATTAACCTACCACATACTAATAGATCATAACTATATGATTAATTTTCACTTCATCATCTCTAAACAACTAAACCTAATTATCTCATCCAACCAAATGAAAGCAAAATAGGGAGAGAGGGGCAAGTAGTACTAATCTTCTTCAATGTCCAATGCAATTACTCCTCATTATCCACTCTCTCTCCCTTCAAAATCACCTCAAAATCGCCCCTAGCCGAACCAGCGGCCACCCAACAGAACAGATCTGGGAAACCCTAAAAGACTTCCCGATTCCCCTGCTTATGAAGGCGACATATATCACAGTCGGTTGGGTCACTTAAACCGACCGTGATGTAACATCACAAGCGGTTCAGCTCAGATCCGTCTATGATATATCCTACATCTGAGTCGGTTCGTCAACGAACCGCCTCAGATGACTCATTTCAGTCAGTTTGTATACCAACCGGCTGAGATCTGTTTAGACATCATAGCCGACTTCCTTTGTAAACCGCCTCAGATGACTCATCTGAGGCGGTTTATCTCTCAACCGACTCGGATGTTTCCATCATGGGGACACAGCGTTAACATCGGAGACGGTGCCCATGGCAACCCGCTTGTGATGAGTAAATCAGAGGCGGTTGAACTTTGCCTGACTGAGATGACACGTCCCGGATGAGCCTTTTTGTAGTAGTCTATCGAGCATACAAATCTAAAGACAGAAGCTTTTGCTAGTATTTTAGATGAGAATATATACAGTGTTCGTTTAAATGTCTTGTGCCGGTTTAGCCCCGAGCTCCTGTGTCGCCTGGAGAGTGACACAAGGGCAAACTCTAGCCCCGCCACAGAGCCCCCTCTCAACCCTTCCTCGCCATCGCTGCCGCCAATCTCTACAGCGGTGATTGCTAGTCCCGCTTCCTAAAGTGGCGGAGGCTTGTTTCTTGGCTATTGCGCAGTGCTAGGGCTCGACGGACATGGCTTGGGGACGAAGGTCGGCCTGCAGCGTGTGGAAGCTAGGGTAGCGACGCACTCTCGGTGGTGCAGCGAGCCACGAGGTGCGGTGGTGGAGGTTTGGGCCACAGCATATCTAGGGATTGCACCCAGATCTGGCGCTCGTGGCTGGCTTGGGCCGCACGGGTTGCTGTCGTGGCAGCCAAGCTCCGCAGCTTGCTGGTAGTGTCGCCCGACGGCTACTTGTCTCACACGGCCATGGCGCCACGTCTTTGCGTGGCGTGGTAGGCCTGCTAGATCTGGGTCGATGCACCTATATCTGTTCCAAGGACTCTCGCCTCGGTGGCGGTCAATGGTTGGGCATTGGTGGATCTAGGCGGGTGTTCCTCGTCCAGATCTGGTGCGGGCGGCTATTAGCAGGTGGCCGGTGGCCATGCTTGGCATCTAATCTCGCGGACTACGCTTTGGTGGCAGCTCGAGGGTGGCGGCGGCGGTGGCTCATTTCTAGGGCGTTGGGTCGAGGAAGGCCAAGTTAGCTCCAGGCGAAAACCTTGTCCCTACATTTGATCGAGACTGGCGACGGCGACGCTCGTGAGCGCCGTCACCTCCTCAGAGGTGTCACTGTGGAGTTGCGGCCCTCTCCTCTTCTCAGAGGCTTTGGGGGAAACCTTTGATCTAGTTCTCCTAGATCAGGTGATGATGGCATTTTTAGGCCGTTTTCCTCTTGCGATGATGGCGCTTTTGGGCCGTTTTCCTTCTTAGAGGCATCGCTTTGAAGCCCCTGCCCCACGCTGGGTGGCGGCCAACGTCAATTGGGAAACCGATGGGAGGGCGTGTGCTAATGTCAGAGTGCTGATCCGGATCTCATAGTGGGGCGTCTCATGTGGTGACGACAACGGTGATGTATGGTGCCTCTCGCCAAAATCGGAGCTGCCTTTCGCTATTCCGGTGCCTAACAGTGGTGGCTCGGCTAGCATGAGCTTGGCGTAGCTGTTGTTGTGTTCGGCACATGGTTTTCTTGTTGGAACGAAGTCGGAGTAGCTGGGTCACGGGAACTAGGGGTGATGACGATGTCGGCCAATGTCGATGTGCGGGGCTCCCGATGGTGTGTGTTGAGTACAGACTAGCTTTTGCCGCAATAGCTTCTTGGGCCAGTGATGCTCTTGCCTAGTTTTGGTAGGCAAAGAATCCATTGTAATCGTGATTTTTACCCAGTTTTTCTCAATTAACTGGACAAAATTTTATCATCCATAAATGAATCTGCAGAGCTCTTGTTCGTTTCCGCGAAAAAATGTCTCGTGTCATGCATGCGACGAACAATTGTGATAGAAAAAACCTTTTAAAAAATCAGAGGCAAATTTGGGGGCATATTGGGTACACTAGCATCTTTAGGTATACTAATACACTAGTCCACCCAAAAATACATCAAAAAGTCCCAAAAATTTCTAAAAAAGGTCGTGATGTAGAAATAACATACATCTATCATGACACAAAACTTCAAATCCAAATTAGCTCCACAGATGGAGAAACAAAAAAGCTAAATACAACTATGAGTAGTACTAAATTCAAATCTAAAGTGAGTAGTACCCAACTGATACTATTCACAGTTTGGTTTGTATTTTTGTTTTTCAAACTGTAGATCGAATTTGAATTTGAATTTTTTGACATAATAGATAACAAAAAAAATGAAATTTTTCATTATCTTTTAAATGGTGAATTGGGGGTCTAGTGCTGAAGTGCACCTCATGGGTGCTAGTGCACTCACTATGCCCCTAGCAAATTGTCTCAATTTATTTATTAAACTGAAAAGAGTTGCAAGTTAATTAGAAGAACACCAGACGAAAACCAAAATTACAACACGCCCACAACCTAGCAAGCCTAGGTCCAGGGCATCACCGACCAACATGGTATCGACAACACACACTTGACATATACCGCTAAGAAGATCCAAGCATCGAAGCCGGCCACAACGTCATCATCATCACCTCTCTTCCTTGTGATCCGGGGCTCCGACTTCACCACGGACAACCACCAATGTATCGATCACCATGACGACCACATCAAGACCAGGCAAGGCAAGCCATAGCAGTCGGCCAATGCGCCAACAACAATCCAGCTCTGATTTCAATGAGGAGCCTCGTGGGAGAAAATTACAAGGTTTGCACTGACCAAGTCCACAACAAAACCAAAGAATCCCGTTCGAAGCCACCCTTCACGTGTCATTGTCACTGTCACTGCCTTGTCACCCCTTGACATGGCAGCTCTGACTTTACCCCGACATAGCAGAAACGGTGCATCGAAACTCCAACTGACACGTCAGACCACTGACGACCAAGTCCATACCACGACCTAACACTGTCTGTCACATCATCTTTGCCATACGAATTGTGACACCATACGATCCGAGATAGCTGCCCCAAACTCCACACGTGGCCATCCACGGGACCTCCTAGCCCAAACCGGTCACCTCTCGGCTAGCCGCATGCCAATCGCCGGCCAACCTCAAGCCACGACACCGCCAACCGGCCTCATGCCGACCGCCTCGGCCATGCGCCCCGAGATCCGCATCCTCCACATCATGTCCCTGCACCACTACGGTCACCCACGAAACCACAGGGGCTTACCTCGCACTCCTCCTCACGGCCGGCTCTGCCTACCAGCCAACTCTTAGCCAGCCTCACCGCGGCCTCCATGGGCGCCCAAATCTGGAGTCGTGTCGGATCCAGAGCTCCACCACCTACATGAGCGCCGTGTTAGCCAAACCCACGCCGCCACACTTCACCACGGCGGCCTCACATCGGCCACCACGAGGACACGACTGCCACAGGGGCGCTGCCGAGGGCTCCAAGTTGCACACCGCGCCGCAATCTAGCACCGCACGGCTGATGCCATCTCGCCTCGCGGGGACCGCAATAGTGACTGCTACACAGGCGCTGCCGGGGGCCCCATACCACACACCTCACCGTGCTCTAGCACCGCATAGTGCAAGAAATTAAATTAAGAAAACCAAATCATTTTAGAGATGCAAAAATTGTTCTGCATATGTTGTTGAGATAACAGATTCGTGGAGATCATAAGACTATCATTAGCAAGCAAGGTTCATAACTTCTAGCATATTTCTGTTTGGATGGACCATTCCGTGTAACTAGCAGCCGTTCATATATACTTCATAAAATATGCACTAATCTATGTTGAGAACTACTAGAAGAAAAAGACAATACATTAAATTTATGTTAAAAATGTTAGCGCTAAAAATATAGGCTCGTATTAATAATTTTGGACGACCGAGATTGAAAGTATCATATCATAACTCATGGTATGTATAGATATATAAAAAACTATTCGAAAAAAAGACCGTGCATTAAGATTTAAAAATGTAAACACTAATTTTTTAATAAAGAAAGTGCACGCTAAAACAATTTTCTAATCATGTAAAACAACAATATTACAGTATACAAAATTGAAACTAAAGAGTAATTAGGAGAGTATAATTATGACAATAAATATAGAAGTGATCAGGAAGAGTTTAATCTCTCTCCACTACTATTGGATTATGAATTATAAAATTAGATCAATAATTTTGACGGGTGAGATTGAAAATATCCAATCTAACTCGTGCCATAGTGGCATAGATATCTAGCCAATCACTTATCCTGACCGCGATGAATTATTTGACCTAGTAGGCTAGTACCGTACTCTCTTAACGTTACTTTCGCGCACGTGAATTGATATCATCTGTTGTCCGGCGTTACTGATAGAACTAAATAAATCGAATAAACAAATTATAATTCGATAAAATTAATTCAATTTTTTTACTTGAACTATCAATGGCATAGTTTCATTTTACGACGATAGCAAGGTTAATTACTGGGGTACTAGGAGATTTCTCGATCGATGCTTGTATTATGTGTACCTTGGACTCCACTCCGACGTCCATGCACATCACACCGGCGCAGAAGCGCGACCGGATCGCCGTCACCCGCAACTCCTCCATGGCCTTGAGCCGCCGGAGCACCACCTCAAACACATCAACCATCACATGGCACCTACACTCGGCGCGCACCTTCACCACCATGTGACCGCCGCATGATGCGCCACCCGATCTCACCAGCGCCGCTGGCTCCAGCTCCTCGTTCCGCGCGCTAAGCCAGCCCTTCCTCCCCTCCAGCACCCTGATGTAGTCGGTCGCCGCGGCAACGATGAAGTTCTTGGCACCCTACGCGCAGATATGCTCGCCTCACTTTTGCACTGTGTCAGTGACCGGCCGACCGAACAATCGAAAAGCACGCGCGAATGAACATGTTTGTGTATGTGATCACTAACTTTTGATGCCCCGCTGGGGGGCAGTAGTGTGTGAAGGTCCGCGTAGCCTTGACTGAGGCGCTCCCGCCGGAGCCGCTCCCGCGTGATGTGCCGGAACCGCGAGCCGCGCGGCACCCGCGGCTCGGTCGATTCGTCGGCGCCTGCATTTCCACGTCCGTCGTCGTTCCGTGGAGACGGCCAAGGTGTCGTTGATGTCAGTGGGAGGACGAACTAAATTTTTTATGTTGCGGGTTAATAACACGGAGACAATAAATATAACGTAAAATCGTCATAATCCTTATACTAATAAAGTATACGATCCTAAAGAATAATATAACTCTTCAAATATGCCGTCCATTTAAGGCTCAAATAATTTTTATAAAATAAATCGTTAAATGCCATCTTAAATTATTAGTCTTTTACGGTCTTGCCTTTACTTTGAGCCATGGCATTGTTGTCCTTGCTATTCTTCCTCTGAGGTACCATATCCTGCTGTGTTGCGTAATGCAGATGTGATTCTAGCTCAGACAGCCCCTTGCCTACAACAATCGAGCGATCGTGCAACTTTCAGCCGCTTGGTGCCTATCTGTCTGCTGCCACACGCGTGCCTGCTTGCGGAGCCACGTCATTCTGGCGCTTGCCGCACAGCGTCGCCCATCAGTTTGCCTTGGTCCCTGATGCCTCGCCGCGTGCACGTAACCTAAAGGGTTTGATGGCTTCGATCAATCGATCGGTCGCCGCATCGCTGCTGTTCTCTGTTGGTACGAAATTGCAAGGAATTGGTCCATGGTGTCGTGTAGGCTTACCTCTTCACCTCCTTAACTAAATAAAAAAGCTCTTAAGATCTAATGCCCCTTCGTTCTTCTATCTTCTTTCACAACCAAAGAAAAATAGCAAGGAGCTCTAACTTCTCTAGTGACATTGCTCTGAAGAAGAATAAGATAAAGAATAGGGTTATTCATGGCTAAATTTAAGTATGTCGGACGCCACACCTCGTCACATGGACTCCTCTACCTTTGGAGCATATAGGGTGATAGGGGACCTAGGTCGCGAGGAGGTTGCGAGGGAGCGTGAACCATTTCCAGTCAAGTTAGTGAACAATGTGCTCCTTTGCGATCGATTATATGTGCGCTACATGCCATGGTGGCCCAAGTCAACATTTCGTGTCAATATCAGTAAGTCAGATGCCGGTAAAGGTATGTTTGTCAGGAAAAAAAGATATAACTTTTATTGGCTGATTTCTGCCGAGAAATGGTTTTCCTATCGATAGAGGCTTGTGTGGATGGCTTGATCACCAGCGGACACTCATGGCAGAAAGTATGTCCGCAGAAGTCTTTAGCGGTGAAAACTTTGGAGTGGATGTCGTGCTACTAGCTTAGAGTGGCCCACATAAACAAGTTTGGTGACCCAGATATGCAATTTACACTATCATAGAAATGGTTATCTCATACGGTTCAAAATCATTATGTGAGACGGTTTTTTAAACCGTCTAAAAATATGTGTCATAGATAATCAAGCTTCATCCCAGACAATTTTAGAACCGTCTAGCATATAGAAACATCGCTGTCGGCGTAGAGACGCCTCTAGCGGTGGTCCGGAGGGACCCCCTTTTGAGTTCGGCCCAGGGGAGTATTGAGTTTCTTACGAGCCTTGGTGTGGATTAGAGTTTAGCGAATAAACCCGGTGGCTAAGAATGAATTGACGCAAGGATTTCCCCAGGTTCAGGCCGCCCCGGAAGGCGTAATACCCTACGTCCTGCTTGTTTTTTGTATATATGGGTGTATACGGCAAGTACGATGAGTTACAGAGGTACGCACTGTTCTTCTTCTAGCTCTGGCCCGGAGGAAGAACGGTGCTTCTTCGATAAGGAGTAAACTTAGAGAGATCTAACCTAGGAAAAATGAGCCAACCCTTTGCATGGACCAGACTCTCCCCTTATATACTCGGGGGAATACCACATAGGTCGGCAAAGGAGAACATGAGCTGCACTTGTGCCGTAGACGACGTGGGCGCTACTGGAAGCGCCCACACCTTCATTTAATGCCCACTTGAGACTTTCGGCCGGGCCGTCGCCTCGCGGCGTGTCGGAGCAGGGGCTCTGACACCTTTGCCTTTGGCGGGCCCCGCGGACGGAGACTTACGGGGTTCCTTCTGACTGGGTTGGTAAGTCGTCCCCTCACGGGCCCCGTGGGTCAGCCTCTCATGCCGCGCAATTGGCCGCGCGGCGGCGTCCCCCATGGGGTGAAAAGGTTGACAGCGACAGGGCGTGCGGGGCGGCGCGCTTGGTCGGTCAAAGAATCGATCAGCCCGGGCCCACCCCTCAGAGAGAGAGAGGGATAGCTAACAGAGCTTATCGCCTGCACCAGTGGGACCCGGTCTGATCGTCATCATGCCCTCACAGGGCTTTGGGTTCCCCGTTGAAATGACAGGCATTAAATGCCTCCGCCAGGGCGGAGGCTTACTGGAGAAGCTTGGCGCTGGACGACGTGCATGGACGAGGGCCCCACCAGAGGACACGTCATTCCCCGGGCACTCGGCCCCGAGCGACCTCCTTCGCTAGGAGGGGCGCCAGTTGTCTTCTACGCGCCCCTGAGCAACCCCGAGCGCTCAGGGAGCACCCGCTGGGGGGCCGCTCGGGGCGCCTTAAAGGGGGAGCCCGAGGGAGAGTGCTCGGGGGGCGGACCCCGAGCGCTCCCCTGGGCCCCACATCCGCCAAGATGCCGAGCGCTCGGGAGGGGACCCCGAACGCGCCCTTCGTCTTCTGGGACGCCGAGCGCTCGGGGACGGACCCCGAGTGCTCGCTCAGCGCATGGGCCGTGGATTCCCGGAGGCCCACGATTCCTTCTGGTTTGCGGATGCAGCCTCTGGAGGAGACCCCTGATTCCTTGGGATTGGCCGCGGGCTCCGTACGACGATCCGGGTGGGGCCCAAGGCCCCAGCGACCGGAGCGCCACGCGTCACCCTCTGCGGTATCTGGTTGGCCTCCGCCGGCGGTTAGGGGTACCCTGGGCCCCATTCCGCCGACAGTAGCCCCCGGCCTTATCTCCCAGCAGCGGCCCGAAGGGCTGCGACTGGGGATAAGGCCTTTCCTTCTTGGGCCAAGCAAAAGATGCCGGCCCATACTGATGCGCCCTGCGGAGGGGCGCTTTTATCGTGCCGCGCGCGCAGCAGGAGCGACGCCCAATCCGCACGCGCCACCTGGCCACGGCGCTTCGGGTTGCGCCCGCGCGGGAAAAGCGCGCTGCTCCGGACGGTTGCGTGCCCCGGATTTCGCGCGACTGCGAATTCACTGCCAACGACAGTAAATTGATAGCCCATCATTGTTTTTGGAAGCCGTCTCGCGGTCGATCTTCTGCGGTTTTCTTTTTTGAAAAGAAAACCACTTCTCACTTTTGAACTTTTCGCCTCCTCGCGCAAGCGCTCTGTCTCCCAAAGCACTTGCGCTTTCTTCGTCTTCTTCCTCTCGCCGCCGCCATTTTCGCCTCCTCGAAAGCCTTCTCCGCCACCAAAATGACTCGCCGCAAGACCCGGCAGAGCGGCTCCCCGACGCCGAGCTCGCCTAGCGTGCTCCAGAAGTCCCGCCTCCTCAACGAGGAGGCGATGGACAAGGTCCGGGGCATCGTGGTGCCGGAGGGCCGCCCGAACCCGACGGTGGTGCGAGCGGCGACGTACCCGCCGAACCCGCGGGCGAACGAAGCGGTGATCTTCACGAGCTTCCTGGGGGCGGGACTTCTGCCGCCATTCTCGGCGTTCTTCATGGAGGTCCTCAAGGATTATGGGGTCCACCTTCTCCATCTCACCCCCAACTCCGTGGTAGTGCTGGCGATCTTCGCCCACCTCTGCGAGATGTTCGTCGGGGTGATGCCGTCGGTGGCGCTCCTTCGGCATTACTTCGTCCTCCGATCGGTCGGGAGGACGCGGGGCTCTGGCCGAGCGGAGGTCACCGGCAGCGCCAACTTCCAGCTCCGGGGAGGGAAGGAGGCCGATCCTTACATTCCGCAGAAGTTGCGGAATAAATGGGACGATTGGCGCCAGCAGTGGTGCTATGTCAACACCGACCCGGCGACGGAACTGCTGATCCCGGAGGCGCCGGCGGAGCACACGAAGGCATGGGAGTACATGGACCCGAGCGACAAGGAGCTGTTTTTGGCGGTGGCGCGCATCACCCAACTTCAGGAGCTGGGGCTGACGGCCACCATGGTCGTCGGCGATTTCCTCCGACGCCGGCTGGCGCCGCTACGGGAGCGCGCGCGACCGGCGTGGATGTACACCGGCGACGATGACTTCTGCCGGACGGAGGTCGGCGCTGGCAAGAACCTGACCCCTGACGTGGTGGCGATGTTGCTGAAGGTGCTGCTCGGGGAGCAAGATCCTTCGCAGGCCGAGCTCGCCCGGCCGGACCTGCCACTCTGCGTGCACGCGGACCGGCAGAGTATCCTGGACATGATGCCGGTGTGCGATGCGCACGGCTTCGTGTCCGCGTCGAGAGCTGGCCCGCGCGCGCCGGCTGGGGGCATTCGAATCTTCTCAGATGAAGACGAGGTGCAGGCGCGGGCGGCCAGAGCCGCGAGCGCCCCGGCGGCAGATGATGCTGCCGACCCCGCCGATCCGAAGGGCAAGGGGCTAGCCCCGCCACCTCCGTCTCCACCACCGCAGGCGCCGGCGGCGAAGAAGAAAAAGACGCCGAAGCCGACCGTGGTGGGAGACGTTGGGCAGGGAAGCTCTGCCCATGCCGGCCTCAAGTTCGGGCGGTGGCCCTCTGCGCCGCCTCCGCCGCCCCCTCCGCCTGCGGGCCCTCAGGCGCCAGGGAATGGAGGCGGCGGCTTGGGGCGAGGAGCCACTGGGACCGCGCCGACTGGAAGCTCGCCGGCGGCCGGCGAGGACGCCGCCACCGGACAGAAGAGGAAAAACCCACCGGGATCCTCCGACCCGGACTCGGTTGTCCCAAGGGCAAGTGGCGGTAAGAATAAACCTCACCTTTGCCTTATTTTGCTTGAGTATTGTGCTCGGGAATTGACCCCGAGCCTGGCTTTGTTGGCTTTTCAGGGCGAAGAAAACCAAAGTGTCCCCGAGCCCTTCTTCGGTCCCGAGCGCTCCGGTTGCACCGAGCGCGGGTGGGGACGCGAGAGCGGGCGAGGCCCCGAGCACGCAGGCGGCCGCGCGCGAACCCTCGGCCTTGAGCGGGACCTCTGTCCCGAGCGGTTCTGCGGCGCCGAACCCGAGCGCACCGCCGGCCCCGAGAGCAACTCCGACCCCGAGCGAGGAGCCAGCCCCGAGAGCCGAGGCGGTCCCGCGGGAAGAAGCTGCCCCGAGCGCGGAAACGGCCGCGCAGGGAAAAACGCAGGCGCCGCCGGAGGCTGCGCGGGCCGACGCAGAGGCGCCGGGCGCCGATCCGGAGGTAGAGCAGGGGCCAAGTGCTGCCGGGCCCGAGGAACAGGCGGCGGCACTTGGGCAGGAGCCGAGCGCCGCCGGAGCTGAGGAGCGGGCGGCGGAGGCCGGGCAGGAGCCGGGCGCCGCCGGAGCTGAGGAGCGGGCGGCGGAGGCCGGGCAGGAGCTGGGCGCCGCCGGAGCTGAGGAGCAGGCGGCGGAGCCCGAGCAGGAGACGGTTCCCGTGGAGGGAGCCGAGAGCTTTCGGCCCGAGAAGGGGGCCGGCGGCTCTATTGCGGTGGAGTACCCCGAGTCTCAGGAGGAGGTGCTCGGGTGCTCCACCTTGACTTTGCTGCCGCGGGTGCAGCGCGCTGCGCGACGCGACGAAGCATCCCGGGTGATCCCCCCCGACGCGTTCGACGCCGCGCGCGCGCCGCCATCAACAAGCTTCAGGAGGACTTCGCCGCCAAGGAGGCGGCTTTGGCAGACAAGGAGGCCTCGCTGGACGAGAGGGAGGCCTTGCTTGCGGAGGCGGCGGAGTCCTTCTTGGCTCGCTCCCGCATCGCCAAGCGGGAGTACGAGGAGGGCATGGCCGAGGTCGATCGCCTGCGGGAAGCCATGCACGAGCTGAAGAGGGAGCTCATCGAGAAGGAAAACCTCCTTAATGAGCGAACCTCCCGCCTCATTCGGATCGAAGCCAAGGTAACCTCGCGCGAGCAGGGCCTGAAGCAGCGGGAGAAGGACGTCGCTGACGCGGAGGCGCGGCTGGAGAAGCGCATCGCCGACGCGGACCGACGCGACGAACAACTCACCCTTCGCGAAGGTAACATCGAAGACCGGCTGGCTTCGCGCGAGGAAAGCTTGAAAGCGCGGACCGCCGACGTTCAGCAACGCGAAGAGCAGCTCGCCCTTCGCGAAAAGGAGACTGAAACGAAGGAGGCGGTGCTCGCCAAGCGCGAAGGGGACCTGGAGAAGGCGACCGACAAGCTGAACGCCGAAGTCCAGGGCCGCGTCGATGCTGCCCGTGAAGAGCTTGCCAAGGAGATGGCGGATCTCCGCACCCGCATCCGAGATCTCGAGGGGCGGCTTGAGGACTCGCGCACTTCCGAACGCACCCTCCAAACCAAGATCCAGGAGGTGGAGGAGGCGAGGAAGCGCGAGAGCTCGGAGGCCGCCGCTGCATGGCAAAAGGTGGAGGAGGCCCGCCTCGGGCTGCTTGGCGAACGCGCGGAGCATACGCGCCTGATGAGGGACATCTTCTCTCAGGCTCGGAGGGCCGTTCGAGACGCCGGGCTCGGGGTCGTCAACTTGCCGGAAGCGCTCAAAGCCGACACCCCCGGGGGCGTCGCCTTGGGCTTCCAACAGGTCGCGGAGCGGCTTGCTGGACTTGGGGACGCCATGACCCGCCGGCTTGAAGAAGAAGGCCAGGAGCTGGCGCTCGCGGTGGCGGAGCACACCCTGGCGTGCTACCGCAGCCGCGACCCGAGCTTCTCCTTGGAGCCCGCCGCGCAGGGGAACGACGAGGTCGCCGACGACGAAACTCGGAAGGAGATTCGAAAGGTGGCCGACCAGATCGCCCAGCGCTTCGTCCGCGAGGTGGATGCCGGCGACGACGACGGCGACCGCTCGGGGTAGCTTCTTCTTTGTTTTATATTTTGTCGTCCTTAGTCCGGGGGATAGAAACCCCTTTGTAAGAACTTGTGCTTCATTGGCGATTTTTTGTAGTGCAAAGAACTGCTGGCCGGAAGGCCTTTTGCTCCTTGCTTTCCTTTCATTGCATTTGTACTGGACTTGGCTCCAGCAGCGTTTTGCTTTTGTCTTTGCGGGTTCTTCGCCCAGGCTTGGCTCCGGGAAAGATTCCGCGCAATTTCTGATGCGGACTCGGCTCCGAGCATCTTACTTTTTGCAAAGTTTATGCTCAGACTTGGCTCCGAACACTTCGCTTTAGTTGCGATTTCGGGCGTGGACTTGGCCTCCGACGCCTTACTTTCACAACTTTTTTCGTTCGAACATAGTTCCGAACGGTTTTCCATCTTCGTCTTTGGCGGCGCATCTGGCTCTTGCTCGCGGACAGCCGAGGACGGCGCTCGGGACGGACCCGAGGCCCCCAGCCCCCGAGAGTTAGACGTGCCGCTACTTGGAAGGACTCCTGCCCGAGCTCGGGATCAGCCCCCGAGCGCTCCTCTTTGGCGTGAGGCCCCCAGCCCCCGAGCGCTTGGAGGGCTGAGACTAAGGCTCGGGATGACAGGCCCTCGGGGCCGCAGGGGTCCAGAGGACGAGCTCCGGACTTCGGATTTTTCCTGCAAATTCATCCAAGACTTTGTGCAAAGACGATTATCGAAACCGTTAATTGTTAGCAAATGCTCTACCGACGACTGATAGAGTTGCATAACTTTGTTTCTTTTGATGGCTTTCATTTTTACGCGGCAATATTTCCTCATACCTCCCAAGCGTCTCAAGGGGAACCGCCGGGCGCGTGCGCAAGCGTGTACGGTACTTGGGCGGCTCATTCGCCAGGCTGGCGCCCAGGGTTAAGGAACCAGGCAGGGTGCCAGGGCTTTTGAGCGGACAACCCGAAGTACTTTCCGCGACTTACGCCGATACCTTCAGGTAAATCCATCATGACCTCAGAAGCACTTGGAAATATTGCCGAGCAAAAACTATTTGCGAACATAGTGCCTGGAAGCTTTTTTTTTAAAAAAAAATGGAGATAAGCGATCGGAAGCTTAGCTTATGGATTAAGCTCCATGATTTATCGGAATCTTGGAACTCGGCCTCGATGATGTGGGCGGTACCCGGAGGTTTCGCCTTTATCAACCTGTTCACTTCATGAGCGATTATATAGCTTGACTAGCAAAAGAGGTGTTTTTCCACAGGCTCTCTCAAGACTTGCCCGTTTGTGAACCCCACAGGCTTTCGAGTCTGCCTACCGGTCTCAAGCACGAGGAGTGATGCTAGCCGAGTGACCTGACGTTGGGTAGCGCTCGGGGTTGCTGACCAGCAGAGCACAAGTGGTCAGGGGCTTATTTGCCCTGACTCGGATGTGCTCGGGGTACAGCTAACTGCCCAAACGTCTTACGGCCCGCGGACGGTCATCGGGCTAGCTCGACCGCTCGTACTAGGATCGGTGGGATCTGCTTGCCGAGTGGGGGCTCGGGATCTTGATACCCGCCGGAAAAAGAAACTCTTTTGACAGCTAGCAACGGAATATTGATATTGAAACGAGAATTCAATATTGCACAGGAGATTCTTATAAAGGAAATTCGTCTTTATATTGATCATACTGCTATTCACATAGCTTGGGATACAAAGGAGCCCCCGAGTGTAGGTGCGAGCGCGAGGGATGCTCGGGCGACCTTTGGCCGGACCGGCGCTCGGGGTTGAGGAACCCGACCGAGCGACCAGGGCTTAGGTGGCAAACCCGAAACTTCCCGGGACTCACTTTCGGCACTCGGGGAGCTGACCCTAAAAGAAAAACTTACCCGGGCCATTCACGGGTAGAACTTTCGCAGGAGCTCGATGTTCCACGCGTTGGGGAGCGGCATCCCGTCTTCAGCGGCGAGCCTCACCGAGCCTGGCCGAGTGACTCGGGTCACTCGGTATGGGCCCTCCCACATGGGAGAGAGCTTATTCCTTCCTTCCCGGGTCTGGACGCGCCGAAGAACGAGGTCTCCGACTTCGAGCGATCGAGGCCGGACGCGGCGCTGATGATACCGCCGGAGGCTTTGCTGATACCGGGCGGCGCGGAGGGCCGCTCGGCATCGGTGCTCTTCAAGGAGGTCGACGTCGTCGAGCCTGCGCTGGTCTTGGTCTCCCTCCGAGTACGCCGCGACCCGAGGGGACCGGAAGGCGAGCTCGGAGGGAAGAACGGCTTCTGCCCCGTACACGAGGAAGAAAGGGGTTTCACCGGTCGCCCTACTGGGGGACGTCCGGATCGACCAAAGGATAGCCGGGAGCTCTTCTATCCAACCGGCGCCGCACTTCTTGAGCCTGTCGAAGGATCTTGTCTTGAGCCCTCGGAGGACTTGAGCATTGGCACGCTCAACTTGCCCGTTGGCCCGAGGGTGCGCGACGGAGGCGAAGCAGACTTCCGTCCCGAGGGCTTGGCAGTACTCGAGGAACGCGTCGCTCGTGAACTGCGTGCCGTTGTCGGTGATGATGCGGTTGGGCACCCCGAAACGGCTCATGATGCCTCGGATGAACTTGATCGCCGAGTGCTTGTTGATCTTGGCGACGGCTTCAGCTTCCGTCCACTTAGTGAACTTGTCGATGGCGACGTAGAGGTACTCGTAGCCCCCGACCGCTCGGGGGAACGGACCTAGAATATCCAGCCCCCAGACCGCGAAGGGCCATGAGAGGGGGATGGTGTGAAGGGCCTGCGCCGGTTGATGGATCTGCTTGGCGTGGAATTGGCACGACTCGCAGCGTCGAACCAGCTCGAAGGCGTCCTCGAGCGCTGTTGGCCAGTAAAATCCTTGCCGAAAGGCTTTACCGACCATCGTGCGGGATGATGAATGGCTACCGCACTCGCCCTCGTGGATGTCCACGAGCATGTCGTGACCTTCTTCCCGAGAGATACATTTCATGAGGATGCCGTTGGTGCCGCGCCTGTAGAGGTCCCCATCCACGAGCGCGTACCTTGCTGACTGCCGCGCTACTTTTTCTGCAACGGCTTCGTCTTCGGGAAGGATATTCTCTTTCAGGTACGCTCAGATCTCGGAGATCCAAGGGACGACCTGAGGACAGATGGTGAGCACGAGGTGCTCACCCGGCGGCGGCCTGACGGGAGAATCTCCCACTGAAGGCGCCGCCTGGGTAAACTCGCCTGGGCGCGAGGTTCCCCCTTCGTCTCGGTCGGCGGCCTCGACGGACGGCCGAGAGAGCCTTTCTTCAAAGGTCCCAGCCGGGACCGGCTCCCGAGAGGAGGCCAGTCGCGATAGAATGTCGGCGGCGTCGTTGAAGCGGCGAGGGATGTGCTGGAGCTCCAGGCCATCGAAACGCCGTTCCAACCTCCTGACTTCGCTCAGGTACGCTGCCATTTGGGGGTCCGAACACTGGTATTCTTTTGACACTTGATTGACGACTAACTGGGAGTCGCCTTTGACGAGCAGACGGCGGATCCCGAGGGATGCGGCGGCGCGCAGCCCTGCAAGGAGGCCTTCGTACTCGGCCATGTTGTTGGTGGCGCGAAAGAGTAACTGCACGACGTACTGGAGGGTCTCACCGGTCGGAGCGGTGAGAACTACTCCAGCCCCCGCGCCTTTGAGCGTGAGGGAACCGTCGAAGTGCAGCGTCCAGTGCTCGGTTCCTCCCTGACCCGGGTCGGAGGGGAGTTGTTCGCCTTCGTCTTCTGGCACCGGCGTCCATTCGGCGACAAAATCGGCCAGAGCTCTGCTTTTGATTGCGTGGCTGCTGACGAAACGCAGGTTGAACTCCCCGAGCTCGATGGCCCACTCGACAACTCGTCCAGTGGCCTCCCGGTTGCGGAGGATGCGCTCGAGGGGGTAGGCCGTAACAACCAAGACCTCGTGCGCTTGGAAATAGTGCCGGAGCTTCCTCGATGCGACGAGCACCGCATAGAGTAGCTTCTGGGCTTGAGGGTAACGCGTCTTGGCGTCGCGCAGTACTTCACTAACGAAGTACACGGGACGCTGCTGAACATGCACCCGGGATGAAGACTCCCCGGGGCCAGCCCCCGAGCGACTAGCTTCGTTCCCGAGCAAGGCGGGTTGCTCGGGGTCGCTCGGGGCTCGGGGCCCTAAGGTACCTTCGGGGGCAGAACCGCTCGGGGGCTCGGACCCGAGCGCTCCCTTTAAGTCCCCGTGAGCCTCGCTCGGGAGCTTGGACCCGAGCGCTCCATCAGGCTGCTCGGGATTACCGCTCGGGAGCTTGGACCCGAGCGCCTTCACTTGGCCGGGGGATGCCGGGAGCTCGGACCCGACCTCCCGCTCGACCACGAGGACTGCACTCACCACCCGGGGCGTCACCGAGAGGTAGAGGAGCAAGGGCTCCTCGGGTCTCGGTGCGACCAAGACCGGAGGTGAGGTGAGATATTTCTTGAGGCCCTCGAGGGCCTGCTCGGCGTCGGGGGTCCACTCGAAGTGGCCCGACTTCTTGAGAAGCTTGAACAAAGGGAGGCCCCGCTCCCCGAGCTTGGAGATGAAGCGCCCCAAGGCGGCCATGCAGCCCGTTAGGCGCTGCACGTCCTTGAGACGAGCCGGCGGGCGCATCTGGTCGATGGCCCGGATCTTCTCGGGGTTGGCTTCTATGCCTCTGCTTGAGACTAAGAAGCCGAGAAGCTTGCCGGATGGAACCCCGAAGACGCACTTCTCGGGGTTCAGTTTCATGCGAGTGCCCCGGAGACTGTCGAAAGTCTCGGCAAGGTCCTCGATGAGCGTTTCCTCGCGCCTTGACTTGACGACGAGATCGTCGATGTAGGCCTCAATGTTGCGACCTAGCTGCGACTGCAAAGTTATACGCATGGCCCGCTGATAGGTCGGGCCAGCGTTTTTTAACCCAAAAGGCATGCGGACATAACAAAAGGTTCCCGCAGGGGTTGTGAAGGAGGTTTTTTCCTCATCCTTTACAGCCATACTAATCTGGTGATACCCAGAGTAGGCATCTAAAAAACAGAGAAGATCACACCCTGCGGTGGAATCAATAATCTGATCGATGCGGGGTAAAGGAAAAGGGTCTTTCGGACAAGCCTTATTGAGGTCGGTGTAGTCCACGCACATCCTCAGCTTGCCGTTGGATTTGGGCACGACAACAGGGTTGGCGAGCCACTCGGGGTGGAGGACTTCTCGGATGAAGCCGGCTGCGAGGAGCCTGGCGACTTCGGCCCGGACGAACTCCTGTCTTTCTGGCGCTTGACGGCGCACCTTCTGCCGGAAGGGCCGAGCGTCGGGACGCACGGCGAGGCGGTGCTCAATCACTTCCCTAGGGACCCCGGGCATATCGGACGGTTGCCATGCAAACACGTCAGCGTTTGCCCGGAGGAAAGTGACGAGCACGCCTTCCTATTTGGTGGCCAGACGGCCGCCGATCTTGACGGTCTTGGACGCGTCTTCTCCCAGGGCCACCTCCTTGACAGGGACAGAATCATCGGGGACAACTCTGACCTTGCTCGGGGGCGGACCCGGGGACTTGGGAAGCTCGGGAATATCACCGGCGGCAGCGACTTTGGAGAAAAGCTGCTCGGCGCAGGCGACGGAGCCCCGGACATCAGCCGGCACCGTGATGGCGCCGCTGGAGCCCGGCATCTTGACTGTCAAGTAAGCATAATGGCATGCCATCATGAACTTGGCGAGCGCTGGGCGCCCCAAGATGCCGTTGTAGGGTAGCTCGAACTCGGAGACATCGAAGATGATGCGCTCGGTTCGGAAATTGTCCTTGGTGCCAAAGGTGACCATCAAGGGCACCTGGCCCAAGGGCGTGGTGTAGCCAGGGGAGACGCCGAAGAAGGGAAGCGTCGGCTGCAGCTCCACCTGGGGAACCTGCATTTTATTGAACACCTCGGGGGACAGGAGATTGAGCCCCGCGCCCCCGTCGATGAGCATGCGGGTTACCTTGATATTGCAGATGGTGGGGGAGACCACGAGCGGGAAGCGGCCCACGCCCGAGATGCTCTCAGGGTGGTCCGAACGGTCGAAGGTGAGCGGGATCTCCGACCACTTGAGGGGTCGCAAGGCGCTGGCGCTCGGGGTTGCCGAGCACACCTCGCGCGCCAACAGCTTGAACTGGCGGCGCGAGGTGGGCGTGAAGGCGCCCCCGTTGATACACGCGACGGCCTCGGGCTCCTGGAAGCCGAGATCGTCACCTCCTCCGCTGGGCGCTTCGCCGGCGTCGCGCTGGCGCTCCTCCCTCTGCTTCTTGTTCCTCTCGGCGAGGAACTTCACCGACCTGCACTCGGAAAGGTCGTGCAGGTTGGACTCGTGGATCGGGCACCACACGCCGGGGCCCCTCGGGGGAGCCCGGGGTGGCTTCCTGCCGCCGTCGGCCCCGCCACGTGGCGGCTTGCGAGGCTTGGCCTCCACCGCCGCGACGGGCTCGGACTTACGCTTCTTGCTCTTCTTGTCCCCCTTGCCCGAGGGACGCGAAGAGCCGGCGCCGACGACCGCCGATTGGTCGGAGCGCGGGTTGTGACGGGCACGCGCCTCGGCCGCCTTGGCGCATTTGTCCGCGATAGCGAACAACTCGGCCGTGGACTGGACCTCGCGAGTGCCCAGCTTCTCAAGCATCTTTTCATCGCGAACCCCCTGAGTGAAGGCGATGATGACCGCTTGAGGAGAAATCCTGGGGATGGTGTTGCGCACTTGACTGAAACGCTAGATGAATTGGCGCAACGTCTCCCCCTTGCGCTGTTTGACCGCGTGGAGATCACTCTCCATGCCAGGACGCTCGAAAGTGCCCTGGAAGTTTGCCACGAACTGGTGGCAGAGGTCGTCCCAGGAGCGGATGGAGCCGTGAGGGAGGTTCATGAGCCAAGAACGGGCAGAGCCCTTCAAGGCCATAGGGAACCAGTTAGCCATGACCCTCTCGTCTCCATTGGCGGCCTGGACGGCCGTGGTGTAGATCTGCAGAAACTCCTCCGGGTGGAAGGAGCCGTCGTACTTCTGCGGCAACTCCGGCCGAAACTTAGTCGGCCAGGTGACGCGACGCAGATCTGCGGTGAAGGCCTGGCAGCCCGCTCCGTAGAGTGGGGTGGTAGGCTTCGCGCCCGGATGGGCGACGGCGCGTGCCACGGAGCGTGCACGGTTGGCGGCAGGAGCGGAGGAAGATTGGCCTTCCTCGGCCCTGACCTCGCGCTGGCGCTCGATGACGACGCGAGCATCTTCATTTTCCCTCTGCCTGTTAAGGTGATGACGAAGATCCTGAGCGCCCCCCTGAGAAGGGGAGGCGACCGACTGGGGTGATTTGCCGCGACGACCCCGCGCATCGTCACGCGGAGGGTACGGCGGTGCGGCCGCTGAAGGAGTGATGTGGGAGTTCCCGCGCCCCGAGGAGGTGTAGGAACTCCGGGCCGCAGCCTGATGGCGGGCGGTGTCGACCAGGGCGGCCACGTCCTGGAGCCAAGGGCCCATTGGGGACGCGCCACCTACTGGGACAGGAGGATGCCGGAGAAGGACTTGGACCGCCTGGAGCGTGCTTGCTTCCCCGGCGTGATCGAAATTCAGCTGGCGGCGAACTGGTGGGATGGCACCGCCGGCAGGCCGATGGGCGCCTCCCGCGCCCTCGTCCGCCAGAGACTCATGCCGAAGCCCGGGGTCGACCGCAGAGGGGCCGCCAGCCTTGCTCGGATTCTTAAGCGGATCGTCGCGCTTCGAGGGGGAAAGCTCCCCGTTGCCCGACATGGATGATGCACGTTGGAAGAAAACCTAAAACTCCCCCTACCTGGCGCGCCAGCTGTCGGCGTAGAGACGCCTCTAGCGGTGGTCCGGAGGGACCCCCTTTTGAGTTCGGCCCAGGGGAGTATTGAGTTTCTTACGAGCCTTGGTGTGGATTAGAGTTTAGCGAATAAACCCGGTGGCTAAGAATGAATTGACGCAAGGATTTCCCCAGGTTCAGGCCGCCCCGGAAGGCGTAATACCCTACGTCCTGCTTGTTTTTTGTATATATGGGTGTATACGGCAAGTACGATGAGTTACAGAGGTACGCACTGTTCTTCTTCTAGCTCTGGCCCGGAGGAAGAACGGTGCTTCTTCGATAAGGAGTAAACTTAGAGAGATCTAACCTAGGAAAAATGAGCCAACCCTTTGCATGGACCAGGCTCTCCCCTTATATACTCGGGGGAATACCACATAGGTCGGCAAAGGAGAACATGAGCTGCACTTGTGCCGTAGACGACGTGGGCGCTACTGGAAGCGCCCACACCTTCATTTAATGCCCACTTGAGACTTTCGGCCGGGCCGTCGCCTCGCGGCGTGTCGGAGCAGGGGCTCTGACACCTTTGCCTTTGGCGGGCCCCGCGGACGGAGACTTACGGGGTTCCTTCTGACTGGGTTGGTAAGTCGTCCCCTCACGGGCCCCGTGGGTCAGCCTCTCATGCCGCGCAATTGGCCGCGCGGCGGCGTCCCCCATGGGGTGAAAAGGTTGACAGCGACAGGGCGTGCGGGGCGGCGCGCTTGGTCGGTCAAAGAATCGATCAGCCCGGGCCCACCCCTCAGAGAGAGAGAGAGGGATAGCTAACAGAGCTTATCGCCTGCACCAGTGGGACCCGGTCTGATCGTCATCATGCCCTCACAGGGCTTTGGGTTCCCCGTTGAAATGACAGGCATTAAATGCCTCCGCCAGGGCGGAGGCTTACTGGAGAAGCTTGGCGCTGGACGACGTGCATGGACGAGGGCCCCACCAGAGGACACGTCATTCCCCGGGCACTCGGCCCCGAGCGACCTCCTTCGCTAGGAGGGGCGCCAGTTGTCTTCTACGCGCCCCTGAGCAACCCCGAGCGCTCAGGGAGCACCCGCTGGGGGGCCGCTCGGGGCGCCTTAAAGGGGGAGCCCGAGGGAGAGTGCTCGGGGGGCGGACCCCGAGCGCTCCCCTGGGCCCCACATCCGCCAAGATGCCGAGCGCTCGGGAGGGGACCCCGAACGCGCCCTTCGTCTTCTGGGACGCCGAGCGCTCGGGGACGGACCCCGAGTGCTCGCTCAGCGCATGGGCCGTGGATTCCCGGAGGCCCACGATTCCTTCTGGTTTGCGGATGCAGCCTCTGGAGGAGACCCCTGATTCCTTGGGATTGGCCGCGGGCTCCGTACGACGATCCGGGTGGGGCCCAAGGCCCCAGCGACCGGAGCGCCACGCGTCACCCTCTGCGGTATCTGGTTGGCCTCCGCCGGCGGTTAGGGGTACCCTGGGCCCCATTCCGCCGACAATCAAATAAGTAAATCCACCGCTGCCGCATGCCCTAGTTGGCGTCCTCACACTCCTCCTCCGTGTAGCCACCGTGCCAGCTGCCTCCGGCGATGCTGGGTCCGTAGCTGTGAACAGTGATCGCCTCTGCCACCGCGTTAGTTGCTGCCTCCGTGCGGAGCAGATCCAAGAGCACGCCTCCGATGCAGCCGCCTCCGCGACTGTGCTCGTCGTTGCCTCTGTGTGGAGCAGATCTAGGAGAACGCTTTGGATGCAGCCGCCCCGCTCGTTGCTTCCTCCATGTGGAGCAGATGCGCCAGCACGATAGATTCTGAAGCACACCGTGGCCTCCCGCTGCATCCATCGTGAGGAGAAAGGCGGTGTACTCGGAGTGGGAGCCGTCACGAGAGGAGAAAGGCGGCGGTAGGGAGGGCACTGGCACAAATCTAGTGGCGTGGTCACCGTGAAAGGATTGTGGCGGTGAGATCTAGGAGAGATTTGGGAGAAAGAGATGGGAGAGTGGGGGAAGATGGCGTCGGGAGTGGTGGGAGAGTGTGGGGCGTGGGACATGGGACTGAGGCGGTGCAACTTGGAAAGTGTGGAAGTGGAGGTAGTGTGTGTTACAGTTAGGGAGTAACACGTATATGTACCTAGGGTCATTGGGCATCTAAGCATCGGCCTATTCTAGACGGTTGTTTGTTGAAACCATTAAGGATGTATCTCAAACAGTTTTTAGCGAGGAATCATCGGAGATGTCCTATTTATTAGAGGGGTTAAAAAACCATCTCTCATATGAAGTTTATTAAAACCTCTCGGACACGTGTCATCTCAGATGGTGTTTTATAAATTAGGTGTCTGATTCAAATGTTTCTGTACTAGTGTTATGAGTTTAGTAGCCTATTTGAACCACTTGAACAAGTCCGTTGACCCGTAGTGCAATTTACCCCTTGTGTGGATTATGACATATTTCTGCTTTAAAAAGGTGAAAGAAATTAATCGAGTAAAAGGGTGAAAGAAATTAATCGAGGCCAAAATTTCCTACAACTGGACTGAAAATTACCATTGGGCCGACATAATGTAATAAAATACACTAATACCTGCGATTTTTTTCTTGAAATACTAGTACACCACTCAACTAAACTAAAGTCCATGTGCAGACGTCCACTTATTTTGATCGGAGAATCGGCGGGTCCGCGTGGCAAACGCCGATTGGCCACGACCGGATAGAACATGGATGAAGGATAGCCGGTCTCGTGCCTCACCCAATCCTGGTGGTGCCAAACGATTCGCAGCCTCGTTGATCCTCGATATTTTCGCATATCGTCTTAAAAGGCAAACACTGGCGAACCAGCACACGCGAGCCAAGACCTGAGTAAGACACCACTCTCCAGCACCGGCAGGGCAAGCAGCTAGCGAGAGACGCAACAAAGATGGCCACCATCAGCGCCGCCGCGGCGACCAGCGTCGTCGCCCGTGCCGTGATCACCAGGCCGCAGGCTCTAGGTACGTAGTAGCATTTACCTGCCTTCATGCCGTTCTATGAATCAGATACTTGCATGGCATGCATGGAGTACATGCGTGTTTCATTTTCACGCGAAGTTTCATTTTCACGCGAAGTCTGAGCTGAGCACAAAGAACTGGCAATCACTGCAGGGCTGCCTCAGCTGAGGGCGAGGAGCGAGAGGGTGAGGTGCAGCTACTCCAAGGACGCTAAGGAGGCGACCCCGGCCACCAGCGTCCGCGGCGCGGGTGCGTCCCTGCTCGCGGCGGCGGTGACGGCGTCGGCAGCGCCCGCTCTGGCGCTCGTCGACGAGCGGATGTCCACGGAGGGCACCGGGCTGAGCCTTGGCCTAAGCAATAACCTGCTCGGGTGGATCCTTCTTGGGGTCTTCGGCCTCATCTGGTCCCTCTACACCGTCTACACCTCTGGCCTCGACGAGGACGAGGAGTCCGGCGGCCTCTCGCTCTAAGTCTTCTCATGATCTCGTGCAACCCGCGTGTAAGCATGGCGATGATCAGTGTAATTCCAGACATGGATATTTGTATCTAAGTGTTTCCATTCTGAGAGATGTTTAGCGGTCAGATGAAGTGCTTGCTTCCCTGGATATTGTGCGTCTAGCAACTTAACCACAATAAAAACAATGCAGGAAAAATTTGCGCATAGATTCAAACTTTCAGTAGAGTTGTTGATCTGTAAGGGTATGTTGCATGCACCTATTTGACCATATACTTCCTTGTTTGCTTCTAGTGTACAAAACTTTACATCCGCTATTTGATCAAAAATTAAAATAAAAACCTATCCAATCACTACAAACAGAATAATTAAAGAATTTCATCCCGATGTCCAATGCCATAGAAAGTACAGAGCTGGTTTCTGGTGGTAAATATTGATTATGGGCGCATAGTACAACTCAAGAATGGCCTCATTACCACAACAATTGATTTCCAACTCATTAAGCAGTGGTCAGATTGATGGGCCTGGCTCAACACTGCTTGCTCACTACCTGCTGGGCAGATTACCAAGTGCAATATGGCCAGCTCTCCACGAAGGTGCTCCAGTTAAATGGAAGAATTGGTGCCTACATGTTCTACAGGTCAGCTGGTATCTTCATTCGGTTGAAAGTCCGGAGAAGCAATCTCTTCTTCAGTGTCTTCTGTCTGTTCAGAGATGCTCACGGTCTCCTTAGCATGTTGCTTGGTGTTTTCTTCGGAAGATCTATCAATAGTATCAGCCCACGTGGACTCGGACTCAGCAGTTACCACAATATTTTCATAATGTTGACTTCTAGACCTGATCTTCAAAGGCTCATCGGGTTGGGTTGCGACCGGGTGAGACATTAATATAACAGAACTTGATTGAGCTTGGACACTGGATTCGACCATGTAAGATTCATCAGGATTCTCATGAGTTTTAGAACTCTGCTCTACGGAGTTATCCTCTTCGTCGTAGTACGATATGCCAAGTTTCTGTGCATGAGTCAATCCTGGACAGACCCCCTAACAAAAAGATACATTATGGTCAGAAAAAAAGAGAGAAGCTAATAAAAAAGGAGGCACCTTCTGACCAACGTGAGTGCATTAGATGATCAAAGTGACAAAAGTTCATAGAAGATCCTCTTGGTAAACCTAGTAATCATATAGAATAATAAAAGTACTACAAACCATAAAATAAAGCCATTCTTCTTTATATAATGACAACTTCAGATTGATACAGAACGCATGTATGGCACCCGTAACTGCTCATATAAGTTTATGTTGCACTGTTGTCAATCTCATATCTTCCTACCTTCAATGGAGGATTGGTAACAATGAATGGGACGTTAATAACACCATTCTATATGTCCCACGGAAACAGTCAATAGATTCTTAAAAAAAATTCAGTTTAGGCAACAGAATCCATTATCGTCCCATTTTCTTTCTGTAAGGCTGACAGAGAGAGTGCCCAGGAAAAAATGTTAATCAGTAATGCAGCAAAGTATACCTTGATGTAACCTCTTGTAAACAAAACATTGGACATTGAATATTGACTGGAAGCGGTTTGGCTGTCATCAAACTGAGTATAGTTAGCACTTTGATGCTTACTACAACTATCACGGGTACCAGATCCATGGTCTGTACTGCCATTACAGAATGCTCCAAAATAAAAGCAATGCTCGTCTACCAAGGCTATCTCCGGAGTTGCAGGTAACAAATGACCTTCTGTACTAAATATGTATCTGCAGTCAATGAGACACAGTAAGCTGGAATGTTAAGTCTGAATAAACAACTGAAACCTACTGACTCCATGCTGTCATACTTACTTATATGGCCCACTTTCAACAATGTTATCAGGGCCTACTGCTAAATCAAAAAGAAGCCAGAGATATTTGACCTGAAATGTGCTGGTAGTTAGCTTTAACTGGTAGAGGATAATTCGAGGAAATATAACATGCACATAAAGTTTGGCAGACACTAAGTAATCAAGTAAATGAATGTGTTTGAATTCACATCAAAACCTAAATTCATTCATAAATATTAAGGATTTAGTAGAAGAGTTTGTTTTGAGGTTTTCTCGTTCACTCTCATGTTAGTAGACTCGATACCTTACAAGATCAGAATGTAAATGTTTAGTACTGGTATACTTGGTTGTTATGCTAACGCATGCTAATGTCACCTGCTATAAACTGATCTTGGCTAGATGTGTCGCACTGGCCCACAAAAAAACATCATGGGCATACCAGCATTTTAAAATAAAAATGCATGTTTTGATATAGTATTACTCACCGTTTCTGCAAGGAAAAAACTCTCCATGTGATCATCCTGCTTGTGGGTTTCCACGTCTGATATGTGGCAGTAGCCACAAGGACATCTAGCACCATATTGAAGGCTTGCTAGTATATCCCTTCCAACATCAAGGTACCTGGGATTAATAATGAAGATAAAATGTAAATCAGGAAGGTGGGGGCGGGATCAGTCAATAACCAGAATAAAATTAAGTATGAAGTATTAGATCCTGCAATTTTTTGAAGGCAATGAAGTTATAGGCTTACATTTATAACTGGAAATCAACTGGTTCAACCATTAATACTAAATTACTAACAAAGGTGAACAGTTCTTTTCTCCACATCAGCATCGCATAAAAAAACACTAAATGAGAGCAATTGCAATTAAAAAGATTAATCTGTTTACACAAGAATAAATTATATCTTCACCTTGTAAAGAAAGACACACCTATAATCTCTGGTAGCCTTGAATAGCCAATATGTGCTTTCAATCAACTCAGGCCGCAGCGGGTAGCTCCGTTGTCCATTCTATTGAACATCGGAAATGATGAGATTAATGCAAGTATAAAGAGTGGAAAATACCCTCTTTTGTGTTTCAAATTTGGGTGCCATGAACTCTCACAGGGAATAGGAAATAATTAACCCCTCAACCAATTTATACAATTCTGCTAGGACCTTATGTGTCTTTTAGTGTTGATAACTCCATTCGAAGTTCAAGGCTTGCAGCGTATCCTGCCCCAAGGTTTGAGGACAAGAAATATATTTACCCCATGAAAGGAACAAAAATTGTTTCATTACCTGAACAGTGGATGTAGCAAGATTAAACCCTTCTGGAGTGAACCCATATTTTTTCCAGACGCTGAAGAAGGCAGCATGTGTTCGAATGGCAGGATCAACATCTCCAGCTAAAACCTTAAATCTAAGTAGCATAAGCAATCATCTAGAATATGTGCTGCAGAGCTAGTATATCTTTCTGATATATGAATAATCCAAACCTGAAGTCCTGGCCAGAATGCCTGCAGGCTATTGAATAATGGCCAAACAGTAGCACCAGAATTCATATTTACCTCCACATACCTAGGATTGAATTTTTGAAGTTATAGTTTAAACTTGGAAGGGAAGCAGCTGAAGAACTTCCTAAAGTAACATGTAGACCTAAACTACCTGATCAGCACCGCTGAGCTAAAAAAGCATGATTGAACATATGTAGCTAATAGCTATACCTTACAGTTTCATGTTATGAAAATGAAAGAGACCAGAGGGGGAGACCCCGGGGGACTTTTCATTAAGTGGGTGATGGGTGAGTCCTTGAACTCAGGTGGATGGTTCACAACCATGTGTGCCCACCATTGCACCCCGGGAATCTTCTCACAGTTTCATGTTATGGAGATAAATACAAAGGAATTTGATCATATTAGTTTGTTAATGAATGCATATTAATCATGCAAGATCACTTTCCAACTTCTGACCTCTAAACAGCACGACCTTGCGAACTATATAAATGCTAACTGTCCTCAAACAATCACAGATCAACCGCAATCCAACGAATATGATTTTTACCAAGGATCGTGGTGGAGATAGTGCATGGCAGCCTTGTAAGCCTCCTGAAATATATACAAGTATTCTTCATCTCCGAACAATAAATATGCCTGTTGATACACACACGCAAAAAAAAACTGTTAAAATACATAATAGGAAAAGGTCAAGGAAAAGAAGAAGAGAGAGCCAGCTAGATGATGAGTCTAGTTTTCTTCATGCTCTAGGAATTCATGTATCAAGGATCATTCGAAAAATCTATTCTGGAATGCTCATTTTATTACATGTATAGCTTCAATACTTTCTGTGATATATAGTGTTTTTTTCAACAAACAAATATCTATGATTTATAATTCTGGAATTTACAGAAAACATAAACAAAAGGTTAGCTTCCTTGCCTTCAGAAGATATTCATAGAATGAGTCAATGCTTGTGCCGATTCCTGCATCCTGCAATGAGGGAAAATTTCACTAACAGTGGTTTATGATGGTAATGGTAAATCATCTCCAAAACTAGAGATTGCCAAGAAAAACAAAGTTGAAAGCATATTTTCGTATATTTGTGTATGATGTAACGACAATTATATTAGTATTAGTATAATTGTTAGCACAACTACTCGAGAAGCAAAAAGTGATGATACATGGCAAAATGAACATCTTTCCACTCCACTGAGGTTATCAGTCGTGTATCAATTTAATATATAGAACTAGTGGGTCACTATGTTGATATGATATTTATCCCTGACAGTGCATCATGCCTACACAACTGCCATGACGTACTTTATTTACACCAAAGAGTTAAATATCAGCAAGAGAATGCTAGGAATCATACATACTGTAGTTCAAAAACTATCGCTAACAGGACAAAGGTTAATACCTTCTGTGTCCATTCACCAGTAAAGACATTTATATGGGCACCGACAAGGTTGAGTTTCGACCTGCGTGCCCATATCCCACGCACTGAATTTTTTGTAACTTGCTCAAAAACTGCCATGGGAGGAGTAGCAAGTTTAACAAAGAATGATATAAAACATCAATAGTAAGAAGTAAATTGGACTTCAGAGGACATCTTCTGTAATGATAAATGACCAAAATTAATGAATGTAAGATAACAGACCAATATGATAAGAAAAAACAGTGTAGAGACTGAGGACCTATTATGTTAAACATACAACTCACCTTAAACTAACAAAATATGTATGAAGTAAAAGGTATACATAATTTTGTTGTGGACATCCAACACACAGAAGGCTGAACATATATGTTGCTAAACAGCGCTTTTCTTGATATCATGTATCAATTAAGTGTACACTGACATGCTAATATTGCTAAGTACCAGCACGAGTAGACTTTGGAATTACTCAATTATGATAATCACAAACCATACAAGTCCCTTTTTTAGTCTTTCGGAAAGGGAGGGGATGATGGAATGATGGAGATAACCACTAGATAGGCAAGCTGCTTTCCTAGAGTTGCAACTAATTAGAGTTTGCATAACATATGCCCTATATACTAAGTGGACGACATAAACTACCAAAAAGAATGTTTCCTACTACAGGTCAGCCATCATAGTCACGTGGAAAATGCATAATACAAGATAAAGAGGCCATCAACCAAACAGCACAACAATGATTTATATTGCCAATACTAACCAGTATTATTAGTCAACCGACTCAAGACACCGAACTCCAATGTCAAAGTGCCACCACCAGCAGTCGATGTTATCTGGAGTAACATCCAGAGTGTCAGCAACAAATCTCATGACTGTTTGTGTCCATTTAATAGCCAGGTACAAATTTTCAAGTTTCAAATAACTGCTTGTACTGAATACCAATCATGCATATGGGAAATTAGGGAGGGCATATGTGATGACATTTACCATAAAAATATTCTACATGAGTAGAAGAAAATTTAGAAGTGGGATAGAGCTTTATATGCCACTCAAATATTATTTTTAGTGGTTACAAAATAAGTAAAATATTTCAAGGAAAACTGCACCAAAATTATTTAAGAAAACTGCACAAGAACTTGGGAACTCTCAGCAAGTCTCTACATTATCCATAATTAATATGTGCATGAGTCAATTTTCTGTTTGCAGAACTTTACAACCAACAAAAGGGAAGAAAGAAGCTTGCCTTGCTTTCATTATCATCGACTCCATACAACAAATTAACAGATCCAAATGGAATACCTGCAGGGAAAATTGCACTACTCAGGTTAAACAAATATTTTCTCCCATAATCAAATTTATTGATGCAGTACAGCACCAATCAGATTAAATACTGAAAAATTCCCAACCAGTGAAAATAGTTCTTTTGCATGAACAGCTGTGAGAAAAGGATCAAATGTCTGATGTAGTGATGTGACAAAGAACATATTCCATTCCAAAAATATACAAATAAACAAAATATTCCAACCTGTAGGAGTGTCAAATGCAGGCAACAATCTCTGAGCTAAGTCAACAGCTAAATGAAGTAACTGATCATCATAAGATTGGATTTTCATACCCTGTCAATGAGAAGCTAAATAAGATATTGGAAGACTTGAACCATAATAACTTCGAATACTCAGAACTAATTCAGAAATGCATTGGACGATAGTAGCACTTGAAACCCCTGCATGAGAGGACTAAGAAGAAACTTGTATCTATATTTTCTCCACGAGAGGCATTTGTCACACGCTACCACGATAATTCTTTGTGCTCTGCGCATTTAGGAATATTGAACCATCTATTCAGAATTGCCGTTCCTCAATATGTGTCGATACACAACATGGAGAGGCAACTATTGCAATTTTTGCACTCGTGGTCACACTTTTATAGTTTGCATTGAGAATGTTAAAGTGGAAGCATGAACTAACTGTGTTCCATTTTTATTGATTTTATGTCTTATTGATCTATGCAGACAGGATTATGAATAAAGTTTAGTATGGTGAAGTGTCCATCAGTCCCTTTCTCTTCTCTTTACTGTTGATTATTCCTTTTTCATTGGAATTATTTTTCTTCATTGCAAGTGTGTGCTTTTAGTGAAACATGAAAAACTAAAGAAAAATCAGGCACACATTCAGCCACTGTAGTAGTATAAATAATCTCAATCAGAAAACGTAAGTCACTGTTGAAATAAGGGTACACATAGTTTTACAGGGACTACAGCCAAAAAAAATATCGCATGATTATTCCTGAGTAACAAGTTATGGTTTCATCCACTTACAACGCAAAGCCACGAACACGTTAATCACTAATACATAAATAAAAAGACTGGATGTGGGGTGATGCATATGGATCACCAGCGTCCTGACCATAACTAAGATAAAACCAATCATATGCTCCATATCCATGAATTATCTTAACCAGCCATATTCTGAACAAATAAAGCAAGGTACCCTACTAGTATTATGGCCAATTTTGCTAAATGGAAAAGAAGGACCAAATTGAGCAAAATTTACTAACAGTCATGACGTTAACAGGGATACATATTATCAATATGGTCTTACAGAAGTAGCTTAGTTTTGCAGCGCATGTGCTGCTTCAGTCAGATTCTCATGTCATACCTTAGTTTTCGGTTCACAGTTTGCAGCGATACTGATCAGTATATACTTTTCATATCATACTAAAAAAATAGTGTTCGTAAATCAAAAAACACTGCAAACCAGTGATTATCAGGAAACAAGTAAAAACTATAAACATCACAGCAAAAGTTGAGATAGGAGTAAGCAGACATACAGTGGCATAATCACTGGCAATCAGGTGAGCTGATAGCAGACCCCCGAGGATACGTATATTGGTTTCAAAAACTGAGACAGTTTTGTTCTGCATGCACAGAGGAAACGTGATTATTCAAATGGCATGAATTCTAAACAACAAAAGTGTTAATAAAAAGACTTGTAAATGTTATATACGATGAAAACATTCCAACTTGTACACGTTAACCTTCAGACAAACAGAACAAGTACACTAAGTACAAGTGGAAAGACCAAATATAATGAATTAATGACGCATCTACACCATAGATATGACATACTTAGTACTGGAATATTTGGTACAGAAAAGAACACAGTCATATGTCTTTCTATCACATTGGTACCATAAGGTAGGTAGTGTTGGTACCATAAGGTAGGTAGTGACATACTTAGTGCTGGAATAGTTGCTACAGAAAAGAACACAGTCATATGTCTTTCTACCACATTAGTACCATAAGGTAGGTATTGATTGGTTCAAAATGACATTATTAATTAAACATAAAAACAGAGTTCGCCAGTGTTTGGATGGTTTTGATGAGAACAGGTAAAGAAACTGTATACACCTGAAGGACAGGGACTAGCATGCTGACATGTTCTCTAAAATCAGACTGCGACGCCCCCAAAGGGGTAGTGCTACTTATCTGTGAACTAGATCACAGATTCACAGAGATAATGATTTCATCAGCAAGCAGTTGATTATTTTGCTGCCAGCTAGAAACTAAGATTACTTCATTTTCTTTCCTCTTTAGTGAATGCATTTTCCTTTACTCGGAAACTACCATGCATAGACAAATAGAGATAAAACTAATTCCAATAATTGCTAATCGGTTAGGCTGCATATTAATTAGATTGGCAATTAGTGAAACCAGATTCACTAAATGTCACACATGTTTACTTACAATATCAAAGCGGACGTTCTTACCAACCCACTCCACGCCAGCACCAAATCTCTCCTTATCACCAAGTAAAGCCAAGGTATCCAAAGAGTCAATCTGTTCAATAAAGTTTATTCACGAATGATGATAATCCGTTAGGGTAACAAATGTTAGTAAATATGCATGAGGAACCAGATTCTTAATTTTCTTACAAGAGTAAGTGCATAACCACCAAGTGAGTCTTCTCCTTGGCAACTCAACGGTCGCAGTTCATCGAGTGGAAAAGCATGTTGCATGTACCCATCAAATGCATGATAGAACATATCTTTCACCTACATAAAAGATATACTTCTGCATGTTAGCATTAACTTTGATGTTAGGTTAAGAAAGAGCATTAACAACTAGACTAACTTTCTTATGCCATTGGAAACTCACAAAGTTACTGCAACTATTGTCAGTCAAGCTAAGACTGTGTTACAAACATGATTGGCTATTAACTTAACACACGATATTATCTTGCTGGAGTAAAAGAGTACTATGAGAGAGATAGCCATATAGGAGGTGTCCTGGAGAAATCAAAGAACTGAACTGGCCTCAGTTGTGCCTCATGGAACTCGCACAGGGCACAGAAAAAAAATCGAGGCCTTGCCTGAGAAATGATGCTTCATCACAAGGTAATTTTAAGAATAGGATTTACCTTCTTACTAAAGAAGGTCAGGCGAAACGAAAGCAAAGTTTTTGCCAAAACAAGGCAACCTCAAAACCAGCACAAAGTCGAGGTGACTTGAGGCAATGGGGCATGCCTAAGAACAGTCCAATAGAAAGAGAACGTCATAAATGTACCTTGGAAAGCCATACAATAGGCCCAAATATGATCCTCAAAAGCAGCACTATCAAGTTGCGCCGGAAATACGGTGTCGTATAATCCAATTCAAACAGAATATGTTCATCAAAATGCCTTGTAGGCCTTTTGGATTCCATTTGGGGATGACCCTCCCTCATGGGGATTGCCACCTCAATGTCCATAAGGATTGATTCAAGTCCCAAGCGGTAGCTCTGTTATGGTAACATAATCTTATAACTGCTAACGCCTGTCAGTGCATCTCTACAACATGCGCAATCCAAAACTGAAATGTGGTAGTTTTTCCACTCAAACAAGACTAGAATAGTACACATGCCCACAAGAATAATCGAACCACGATCTGGAGTAAAAGTAATTGAATTTTCATTAAAATCTCCAACAATAACCATTAATCAAACAAGGTGCACTGACAGGAACACTAGTAATGCCTTGTGATCCTCGCATCAGGCATGAACTGACCAAATGCCCCAATTAGTGAACTCCTGAAAGTCATTCCATCACGATGCTTTCCTGGAATAAACTGTGTCACCGGAGCGCGCATGATTGAAACCGAAGGTGTAACCATCCAAATAGTCAAACTAAGTGAACTGATCGATCAGCTGAGACTACCACCAGATTACAAAACCAACTCGCTTAGAAAAGCAGGGTCCACCGTTGCTTGCAATCGAACTGAAGCTAACGGCACCACTCAGCATCGCATCGAGTGGAATTATACGATACTCGGCGCACGTAGAATTATGGAACTGGCTATAGGGACCGCAGCAACTAGGAGTGGCGGATCTGAGGGGCGGGGCCTACCTCGTCGCGGAGCCGGCGCGCTTCGGCGGCGTAACGCCATTGGCGACGGCGGTGCTGGGGAGCAGAGCGGCGGCGAGAAAGGTGGCGGAGAGCCAGAGGAAGGGGAAGCCTTGGCACTGCAGCCGCATCGCGTTCGAGCCTGGGGACGGCCCGAGGCCGAGGGGATTGTGTGGGAGGAAGGGATACGAGTTAGGACTTCCAAGATACTAGAACATACAAGCACGAGTCGAGGAGACGTGTCCCGGAAATTAAAAACGTCCGTTTAAGAGCTTGAGTAAAGTTAGTCGCGAGTCCTCAAACTATTGGAAGTGTGCCAGATAGAATTTTATTTAGAAATTGTACGTTTGAGTTTTAAAAGTAATAGTGTCTTTACTAGTCTAGCATGTATAAATTGTTCACCTGGTATATTTAGGTGACATGTGACTCGTGGACCTGCTATGTAAGTGAAAGAGAAACTGAGAGAGAGCTAACGTTCACCTCTTCTCTTCTCTCCCGCCTTCTACCACAGCCATGAACGTTGACGAACCATACACCTCTTCTCCTCTTCTCCTCTTATCTCGTCTGTAGCTCCTTAAGGGTCTCCTCCTGACATTATATGAGCAGGGAGCTCTCACACTGGTGCAGTCGCATAGTGACGACCAACGAAGACGAGGCAAAGGTAGGAGAATGCCTGATAAGTTGCATACATCGGCTGATCATGGAGAGCATGAGTAGTTCCATGTGGCAGACTGTCCTGACCTTGAACATGCGGGCATCGCCGACCTTGGCTGCGAGGAGCTAGAGGTCCATGAGCACCCGCACCCACATCTCCTCCACCTTGACGCTGAGCGTGACGTAGGCTACGTCATCCACGACAAAGGCTTGAACCATGATGTGCCGCCGAGGTTGAATGGCACTGTTCATACTCCCATGCACACTGTTACTTCACTGTGTTTCTCTACTCTTGCGTTGAGTTTATATACATGGGTGTGTGCACATTGTGCCATACTAGTAAAGAGCATGTATACACTGCAAGTACTTCAGCAATACAATGATACGATGCATGTGTGAGTTGTGTTCAATCCTCTCATAGAGTCACATTGGGGTTGAGGATTTGGGAGGAGTCACTAAGAGAATGGGAAGGGATAACTTGTTGAGCAGATGAATGCAATGGTGTGGTCGGAGCACATGGAGACGTTCGGTGGTGGACTAGAGCGCACGACAGAGGTCACAACGACTAAAGGAGACCTGGGGACAAGGCGAAAGAGTGCCTGGCCCAGTGTAGGAGCGCATGGAGTGGCATAACCAGTTATGTGCCTCGCTGCCGAGCATGGAGAGCATCGACCTGTAAAGGAGAGAAAGAGGGACGGGAGTTACGGGAGGAAGAAAAAGGTAGGCGAGGTTTTGACAGGTGGGCCATCGGCATTTTTTATTATTTGTTCTTGTTTTAGGTGGGGGAGAGGATGAGGTGGCTGCACCTGTCTGTTGTGGCGGTGGTCAAATGTTCACGCGTGCAGGTCAGAGGCCACCTGTGTTGATCTTGGATCTTTAACGACTCACTTAATCTACTTTTGCGACTCAAATGTGCAGTTTTAAAATATAGAGACCTGAACACATCCTCGGTAGTTTGAGAATTCATGGTGCACTTTAAGAGCTTCTTCTCCCAAACGAACCACGACATGAATGGAGTTTAAAAAAGCCCACAACATGAATTAGCCAAAATTTGGTAGAAAAAGTAACGTGTCTTCTATTTGACCGTCAACTCGCTAGCCGCAGCAGTGTCTTCTTCTTCGACGATGGTTGTAATAAGGATTAGGGTTTTGAGTAGAGGAGAGGCGGTTATGGGTGAGCTAGAGGTTTATTGTGCTCCTCCGACTTAGAGGGACGATCTGTGAGAGCGTCGGACTAGAGTAAGATAGCATGTTGGGTCACTGTCGCTTGGTGCTCGTCAATGAAGTTGTTAACATTAGAAGACGATGAGAGATGGTGGGAGATCCTATGATAATAACTATCAGAGACATAGGAGCAAGACGGTTAACAACGATAAAATAGTCAGGAAGGAGAGTGTGACCACAGAGTTGAGGAAAAATGATCCAACAGACCTCGAATATTGATTCGATTGCATTTTTTCGGAAGAGAAAAGGGCATTCTCTAGAGCCAGTAATCCCAAAAATAAACTAGATAGTCCATGAAACGAAACTTGATAGCCAATGAAACGAAACCATGATATTGAAATTTTTGCCTCTGGAACGAAACCAATTTCTCAGATATTTTATTACATTTGCTTCATGAGGTGGCAAGAGAAAAAACCTCGAGAAAATTGATGATAAAGTTTCTCAAAGCAATCTCCAAAGCATATACCATCACTAATCTAGATGCTGGTGCATATAACGTCATCAATGTCAAAGCAAACAGGTCCGTTCTCATCTTCACCGCCTGTTACTCTTCCTCCCCAATCCCGCTGCCATGGTTGTTCTACTCGTCCCCTGTTGGTGATTGATGTCTATGGCGCAGGTGTGCTGTGACTCGGCCGCGGTTGAGGCGGTTGGCACAGAGGCCGATGCGAGGACGAGGACGATCGTGTGGTGGCGCCGCCGCACAAGGAGCTCTGGGAAGTGGAAGGTCGCGGAGGTGCCGGCTGGAGCGGAGGCCGCGGTCACAAGGAAGCGCGTGCGCTGCTGGGGGTGAGGCCGGCGAGGTGGTGGCGGCACGAAGGCACGGGGTGGCGTCGGTCACCGGGTGGCGGAGGGAGATTGAGGACACCGCGTGTCCGCCAGGGAGGCGCTCGCCGGTCGGCGGTGGGGAAGGAGAAGGGAAGGGAGCTAGGCGCGAGGTGCAACTTCTACGGGGCGTTCCACAGACATGACTGCTTGCGCGTCTCGAGAGTCGAGATGAAGCGCGGCCAGAGGGAGCAGTGGCTGGCGCAGACGAGGACCTCACTCCAAAGCGAGATGCCTAGACTGTTGATGTACTGAGAACAGGAGAAAGTCCTCCTGTGAGTTGCTTTAGCAAACTTGCTAGAGTGCTTTACATGTTTAGAAACAGCTTTTGCTAATAATGTCTCTTTTGAAGGTTGGCACATAACATCCAGATGGAAAAAAACTGTGGATCTGCTGGAGGGAATACTACATTGCATAGTGAACCCAAGCCTCATGCAGGGATCTGGTTGCCTGCTTGCTAGATGTTCGGTTTGAATTGTAAGCACATCAATAAACTAGCTTGCAGCATATGACATGCAAATGATGAAAGGCATTTGTTGTTCGTATTTGGAATATGTTTTTGTTTTTGATTATCAAATCAATAGCTTGTGTGCCCTCTGATTTTGTACCGCTTCGTAACAAGATTGATAATTTGACAGTGAATTATTGACAGTAGATATAGTGGACCATTCTTTGCATCTGGTTCAGTAAACCAACCTTTGTCACATCATTTTGTGAACATTACTGATTTCTTCTCTTGATTATTTTTAAATACGAATCATGCTGTTGTTCAATGTGTGAAATTGAGAAATAATTAATTAAAACTTCAGAATTGTCTATAATAGATAACATTACATGCATCTCCATTGGCATTTAGGGTACTACTGTTTTGGTGAGCATAAACAATATAGTATTTAGGAAATTCCCTTTATTCCAGTTTAGTTGGAACATTGCTTTGGAATAAGAGATCATCTGATACTGCATTCAGTGGCTAAATTTCTTGTTCTGCCAACTACCATGGGACGTTGAGATTTGATTCTCATTTGGAAATTTGGTTTAGTAATTCTCTTGAAAGAGTTAGCTCTGTTTGTTTGTCTTTTTCGAAAGAGATTATACTAAAAAAATCAATTTAATGTGAACTGACATATGTTGATATAAACTCCAAGGCATTCATTGTTCTCACCAGATACATTAATGTAATGCAAAAGACAATTTCAAAAACTTAAGATCAAATACAAGTTGTGGTATCTAAATTTTTTCCAACAACTGCAAGACACTCAGTAAATGAACTCAAGCATCAAACCTTTGCACAAAGAAATCACTCAAGCAGAAAATTTAAGAAAAAGAAAACACATGGAGCCATACATCAGTTCGTAGATGTGGTGCAACACATGCAACTGGCAAAAAGAGAAGATCTTGGCTTCTGCTTTCCTTTGCTTCGGGGAGAACTAAGCGTGGTGCTATTCTTTGGGCCTGCTTCTTGTTCCTTCAATTGATAGCACATACCAACCCTGTCCTCTGTGATTAAGGTATGAAGTGGTTTCTTGTTTCCTGCAGAGTGTTTTGGTGCTCTGAAGTCTCCTTCTGATGGCTCCCTGGGGCTCAACAGTGGGCTCTTCTCAGATTCTTTCTCAGCTTCATCTTTATCTTGCATCAGAGCCATGTCAGTCATGGGGATGTTGTCGACTACTTTCCCATGTTGTTCGGTATAATAACTTAACGAATTGATGTTTTCTGCACTCTGAAGTAATGGAGTTTCTTCACCAGCATCTCTTCCTAGAGTTGGTGTCTGAAGCAGACACCGTTCCTCACTAGACTTATCAGCGTTTGTAGTGACTTTATGTTTGGATTCAGCAGTAAAGCCTACAGTCACTGTGACTTTCTCCTGACTGGATTCAAAAGTAAAACATGTGGCTGCAGCAGATGCGCCTTCTGTGTCCTTGGTGGATCCATTAGGGAAAATTAAGCCTGTCATTGAACTGTATTCCGCCAACTCCATGCAATTGCCAAGAGTTTCACTGTTCTCAAATTTGACAACTTCAGGTTCTTCAAGCAGGACCTGTTGAAGCTGATCACATTGTGAGCTGTCCATAGTTTCTTGTGTATCTATAGTCTTTGCTTCTTGTGTGGAGGTGATGGTCCCTTCGTTACTGTCTGAGCTATCAGATTTTATGTCTCTCTTCTTGACACAGTCTTCTAATTGAAGAGCAGGTGATGTTGCAGTCGCAGGTGCATCTAATTCTTCCACAATGGCTTCTAGTTGTACCTTTTCTTCATTCAAAATAGGAAGGAGATCAGATAAAGGTGGGTCTAAGCCTGTAAAACATTTTCCATTGACATCAACAAGACTGACAAAGTCATGGATACCATAAGATTTCTTCTCCCCCTCAAAATTATCTGCTAGATTCTGCACTGCAACAGTTTTGGCAACAATTCCCTCTTGTTCTGTGTCTGTTCTTTCAATTACATTATGCTCCACTGTTGCACTTACAGAATCTGAAATCTGTCCTGCGGCAACTATACTCTTATTTAGTTCATGTTTCTGAAATTCTCTGTCATTTGTTGCTCTGGGATCTGCTAAAGATGACTGGAATCTGGAAAGAACTTCAGCAATATCTAGAGCACCAGATGCACTACATTTGGGAATGTCTTCCTCCTGATTTTCCAATCTATGGATCTTCTTGTCTTCCTCTAGTACTTCGTCACTTTCAATCACAGTCTCTACTGTTGTAGTTTTGCTCATTTCACAGATTTCTTCCTTCTCTTCTGGTGTTCCAGCGTTATCATTCTTGGATGTTTCTTGCTTGGTGTCATCTTCTGGTTGCAAATATGATGAATTGTCTCTTTCTCTAGGCTCGTCTTCTATGACAACCTCCTTAATCTCAGCATCAAGGTAATCAGTGATTATTGATTCAGTTGATGATGTAGTTTCTCCTTGAATTGGCGACGGCGTCGATATATCCTCTACTGTTGATACCCCAGTGTGTCCTTCTAGGTTTTGAACTGTATCTTCTCCAACTAGATTATCACCCACCACTGCAACTTCATGGTTGCAAGATTCCTCCTCATCTTCTGGTGACCCTTCAGTATTTTCCTCTAACAACGCGCAATGATTAGCTATGGTACTTTCTTCACTTCTCTCTGTAATTTTCTGTACAAGTTGTTTGAATTTTTCATTAGATGTTGAAATATCCTTGTTGCTTGTCATATCTTCAATTGTGGTGCCGACAGGAGCAATTGTTTCTGTAGTATTTGTGGTTACTTCAGTCGCCTTCTCGTTGTGTGTTTCATCACCTGCGCCAGATTACTTGCTTTTATTAGGAGAGCTTATAGTGCTAAAGGAAAATACGACTTAATGCTGAGCAGTGCTTATGTTCTTAGTGATCCATTTATAGATTCTGAAGTTCAAGAATAGTTGTTCATTGAAGCATATATACTTTCTATTAAGCAGGTAGCTACCGATATGGGTAGCACTAACACCTAGCAAGTTTGCATGTTACTGAAATCCCTAGATTTATCATTCTATTTCATACTGAAACCACTGTTTCTAAGCTTTTCATACTAAATCATGCTTCTTAAATGACTTGTACTAAAGCACATAAATCAAATGATAGTATGAACGCAACAAAACAAGCTAGCTAGGAACCGAATCAGACAGCTGAAGTAACCTCGTTCTGTAGGTAGCTTACTATTCTGATCATCGTCTTGTGCTGATGTGTGATCCTGAAGTGAGCCCCCGTTCTTCTCATCTAAATCTTCATTCTTAGTGGGCGGATTCTTTTGGTCTGAAGCCTTTTGCTCATCTTCACCGTTAGGGATGATGGGTTCCTTTAAGGACTCCGACATATCCAAATCCTGACTGCCATCCTTCTTATCTAACATAAACAGAGGAATGAGTAACCATAGCTTATAGTGGTGATTTGATTCCACACTAAATTGCACTGAATTTTGACTAAACACTTATATACTACCAACAATACTTTTCTCACCATTTGTGTTGTTCAGCCCAGGTGAACGATCTGGACGTTCCATGGTTTTGTCGAAACCATTAGCACACTCTTCTGATGCTAAACATTGCAAAAGAATCTGGTTAGCCAAATATTTAGACTCATTCCTAAAATCCTAAACAGCAGATAGTATTTAGCAAAATGCATACCTTGTAGACCGGTTACGTTGTTGTTGCCCATCTCGTTACCCATCCCTCTTAGCTCAAGCTCTTTAAGTACTAAGATCAATCAGAACATTCTTTAAGTCAGCTCAAGATCTATTTGGAGCAGAATTATTGGCTATAAGACACGGGAAGGAGGTGCGACTGAGCACTACATACCATGATGGTGGTGGCCACTTCAATATTAGCTAGAAAGAGTGCAACAAGACAGCACAGTTTTCCTGTGAGCCTCCTAACATTGTAATGCAGGGAACACATCATAGCAAACACATGCTTTAGGGGTCATTGTTTCCTCTTTTATCATTTAATAAGAGTCAAGGAGACTAAGATTGGAGATCTGGTAAGATGGCCCAATGATCTTTGAATTATATCTTTCATGAATGACTGAATTTGTTTAGTTCATTTCGAAAAGAAAAAATCGTTTCAAAAAAGACTGAATTTGGTTAGTGTACGGTTTACTGCATTGCAGTATGAAAGCTGAATCTGTTTATAAAAATCATAAAAGGATTTGATTATACTGAGTGCATAATTTGATGGCTCTAAGCCATGGACTAAACGGCCACAGCCTGAAAGTTTTGCTGTCACAAGAACATGTGTATTTGCCTGCAGTCCTTATATATTGGTTACATGATATAATCAACTCTTATATCAATTTGTTCTCATAAATAATGTGTTCGCAAAAGATTTCAGGTCCTGAAGTTAAATACATGAACGTGGACCGTCCTACAAAGTACAGAGAGTAATTTCTTTTCTTTCTGTATGCTTATGTGTTTCCATAAAACTTCCAACTTCTTTTTGGTGGATAAAAACTTCAATCAGTGGAGAGCAGGCCCGTATCCTGGACTTGCCTTATAACATAATGCAATGAGCTAGAGCTGCATTTCTTTCGACCAGTCAAGCTTTCGGCGCATGTTAACATATTCCAGTCTATTTGAGTGAGTCATGCTCCTTGTCTCAGGGTTTTCTTTTGGACGCATTATCTCATGGTTATTTTGGCTCTAAAGTCTGGATCCAGTTGAGTTGGAGGGGGACATGAGCCTTTGGCGTTGCTCAGTTTTTGGTGTAATCATGGCCTGCACCTCCCTTTCTGCTGCTACCCAGACTTCCACAGGGCCCTTCTTGTGTGCTAGCTGTTTGTTCCCTTGCACAGGGTGGAAGTGGTTTCCACCTCACACTTCCCTTAAGAAAATTTATGACTATGATTGTTATCACCAGATTTCGATCGTGTAGCTGTTGACTGGTTCTTGTAACTTCTAAGATTTTTTTTTAAAAACTTGTGTAACTTCTAAGATCATACACCTGTGAGTAGAAAAGGTTTAACATGAGTTGATTTTGAATTGCACCTCTACAGAGAACTGGGGAGGTTTTCTCTATAATGGACCCTTTTTAATACCTAATGAGTAGACATCCGGTGCATCCCAAAACAAAATTGGTTAGAAAGACATACAATCAACCTATCATGTGATGAAAATTTTAATCTAAACTCAATGTTAAAGGAAAACAAAAAAAAATCTGCTCTGAAATAAAAGGAAAAACACAAAGTAACTATTCATTGAAATTTATCCTTTTTGTTTCCACTTGTAGTTCGAGGTTTTATGCCAAGATTGTGTGCATATCTAAGTATCTAACCATTTTGTAGGTGTGGGGTGTGTGTGTGGGTGTGGGAGGGGGTGGAGGGAAGGGGGGGTCATGAGCATTTACATTGAATTTTTAAAAGATCTGTAAAATGTCCCATCTTAGGTCACTTACAAGTGAGATGTGTTCTTTGTAGTTGGGGTACTAATATTTGGCTTGCAACGGAACTGGCACTCCTTAGGGAATCTTCGATGCATAGTACCTTCTAGTAGCAGTTCTCATGCAGTTCTCAAGAAAGAGCACTGTCCTCTCTTAGCCTTTAGGAGAGAAGACCAATAATTGTGCTAATGCCATCCCTTTTATCATTGTTTGTCTAAAACAATTCACAATTTGAGAATGGGAAATCAGTTTCAAGTTTGAAAACATTGAATAAGATAAAATTGAAATTGGAATAGAAAAATAAAGTTGATTTTTTTTGAGAAACCGACGGGAGCACCAACCACCCACAAAACACAGGCGGATTACTCGCCCAAAATATTTACTCTCCCTATCCGCATGTAATGTCATCAAGAGCAATGCTCGCCACTATCCGGTAGGTTAGTCTTGTGTTGTTGAAGATGCGGCGATTTCTCTCCTTTCGGACGTTCCACATAAAGTACATTAGATGACCGCTACGGGAACGATGATTACTAGCATCGGGTGGTAGCAGAATGGCATCCCACCAAGCGTTAGTGGAGGTGAAAGCTTGAGCGGTCAGAATAGATCCTGGGTAGCTCAACCACCGAGTGATGAGAGCCTAGACCGCGGAGGTGAAGGGACATTTCTTGTAGAGGTAGGTGATCATCTTGACAGCGGAAAGGCATAGGGGACACAGGGTTGTGGGGCTAACCCTGCTTTACCAGCGCATCTGCAGAGTTTACATAAAAAGTTGAGGGCTTTAATCCTAGTCGGGGCGGCTGCCCTGTGTTGGTCTTTATGGCTTTGTAGCAATGATGTAACTGTTGGTAAGAGGAAAATTAATTCTCCAATGCAGATTATATACTCTTGTACACATTTGCTCCATATTTGGTCTATATTTCAGCGACTAGAGCATCGTGAGGCGGTGTTAGAGACATGTACACAGCTGAAGATTGTCGTCAGGGAGTTAAGGTGTTAGTCTAGCTTACGGATCGCAGCTTCTTGAGTTAGCTATTTTCCTCTTTTCAACTGTGGCCAAAGGGCCGGTTTCGGGTTTGTCCTGTTGACGTTTGTCTTATGTAATAAATTGATTATGTGCATATTAAATGCTGAAGCCGAAAATTGAACTCCTTTACATTTACATCACCTTAATACGTTGCAAGGAATCAAATAAAGTTTTCATCGTCAAAAAAGCATTACGTTAGCTGACCACCGACCAATTAAGTACCACGAAGAATTGTGCAATGCATGCGGCATTCTTCCTCCAACTTGGCGGTGGGCTCCAACAATGGAGTTTTTAAGTAATAAATTAGACTCCGATGGAGAGTTTATTAGTGTCATGGTATTCATAACAATCTTATTTATTTATAGTACTTATAAAAATATAAGTTAAAGTTTTACACACTTCACTATGACTATCCAATCCAATATAATGACTCAAGAATTAAGTTCACTAAAAAATATATCTTAACTGCACATTAATAATGTCCTATTAATTACCTTTAAAAATCTCCCGCTGATCCCCCTTCTCATATTAATCATACTTAGATCAATTGTGTAAGTTAATAATTACTCCCTCTAGTTCTATATTAAGTGTCATTTTAGACAACAATTCGGATACCAAGGTGAGATTAATTAGAGGTTCTGTTTACTACTCTCTCTGTCCCAAAATGTAAGTCACGCATGCATCTTAAGATTTATAATTAGGTCTATAATATGTTAGTTATATGACACAAAAATGATATCATTGTAAAGTGCTTTCGAAAACGAATCCAACAATATCACGTTTATATCACATAATCAAAATATTATAAGTCTAATTGTAAATCTTGGAATGCGTGTGTAACGCTCTGAATTTCCAAAACCCGAAAATTAGGGCTTTCAAAAACTTTTTGTTAAATAACGCTAACCGACGTGCGTCGAAATAAAACTCAATGTCAAACCGTTCTGACCCTGAAGTTAATCAGGTCAAGCTCCTGCCGCGCCACCAATCTCCCGCCACGGCGCCTCTCAGCATCTACCGTCGCTGCCATGCCCCTGCCACGGCAACCCCTCCCCTGTCGCGGCAATGCCATGCCGTTGTTCTTTCCTGCCGCGACAGCCGACTCCTACCGCGGCAAGCCTTTCCCTACCGCGGCAACACCGCGGCAACATTTCTCTGCCGCACCTTTATGCATATACATGAGCGTATCAGTGTTTTTCCTCAAACCCTAAACCCCCACGACCTCATGCGTCTATTCTATCTGCGTCGCAACCCTATATATATATGCTAGAACACCAAGTGTATGTGTACACATACACTCCGAACCCTATTTCGAAATAAAGGTGAAATCCACAACCCTAGCTTTTTATCCTCCCTTGGCCCTCTGTATCCGTCTTGACCATGTAACCCTGAAAACCCGCACACACGCACTCCAGCCAGATAAAACCCTAATTCGGCAAATAACATAAAATTGTCACGCGCACCATATTCATCGGACCACCTGCGGTACCTCTCCACCGACTAATCCTAAGTCGAGATAGATGACCTACCGAGAGTTCTGTATACTCTCCACCTCTTGCCGCACCCCCCGGAACCCTGATTCCAGCCCTCGAGTTTCCGTCCCATTTAAACCAATTTCTTTAGAAACCCTAATCGGGAAATCTACCACTCCTCGGTCTCTCGGAAAAATTCTGAAATAAATCGTGGAACCACTTAACAATATACTTGACTCAATTATGGCATAAAATAATGGGATCCAATTCAAAGATATTCGTATATAAAATAAATAACCATCAAGATTAAAATCAGCTTTTAGCTGCAACCCATTAAAACAAGTTTCCAAAAAAATCCTAATAATCGGCCACGACAATCCTGATAAACCTAAGAGTCCAATTATACAAAAACTAGGGCATGCCTAGTTCAAAAACTCTAATTGAACATTACCGAACACCTACGTTAAAAATCTTTCGCTGCATAAAATTGTGAGCAACCTTTTACCGGAGAGTTACCGAATGAGACATGAAGTCCCCTACCAGCAGCCCCATCTTACCAGACTCCAGAAAAGCCCTGGCCGCATGCACCCTATCAATCCCGGTTAAAGTCCCAAGATATGTTGGAACTGACATTGGAGCCGTGCAAGCAAACTTGATTCCCTGTCGGTGCCAAACAATTGCTGTGCCTCGACAACACTAATGCGGTCAACCCTGTGCCCTCATCACCAATCTATTCACCACTTCTCTGAGTCTCCAAAGCTGCCATCTTTTCAATTCCTTATGCAGCTGTCCGAGCATTACCATCCTCCCAACCTAGCTATCTCTTCTATCTCCCTTGGCAGCTCACGTCTCATCTCCCTCAGTGAACCTTCGGTCATTTCTAGCGTTGGCATGCAAGTTTTGCAAAGGAATCAGAGCCTTGTCAGTGCCTAACTTCTCCTGTTGCTTGGACATGTTTTCCTCAACGCCAGTGGCATGGAGCGACAGCCCGGCCACGTCCTCTTTTCTTGAAAAGCCTTGCTCCTTGCGTGCACATTTTAGCTTTCTCCAGTGCTTTGCGCAGCAACCTCGATACAGCCAGTGCATTCCCAGCACCTCAACTGTCCTCCTCTTCCCTGTAGCCTCAGCTCAAGCGCTGACCATGTCTCGTCGCCAGCCTTGTAACTGAGCAGCGCCATTCCGAGCACCCTGGTCGAGCTCCGTCCCTAGCGAATGGCGGCCACCTTTAGGACCTTCGGTCTCATCGCCAGACATGTAGAAGGACAGTACCTCCGTACACAATCAGCTCGCCACCCTGCCTACTCAGAGACTAGCAGAGCCCTCTTCTACGGCCCAGGCAGGAGCAGCTACCCCGAGCTCCGTTCGTCTTCCACCGACCGCTTGCAAGCCGCCGCCGGATCTGCGCCCCGCCCTAGGTCCAGCATCAAGGCCAGCACCGCCGTCAGCCACAAGTCGCCGCTCGCTGGAGTAGCCCCGCTGCCGCCCCAAGTCTTCCATTCCCCATCAGCGAGCTCCAGCTCCGCTAATCTCGCAGCCCCATGCCGGAGAGGCGTCGGTCGCCACCCGCCTCAACACACCGCTGCTCCCAAATCGCTCCCCTTCCTCGCAGGCGTCACCGCACCGCCGGGACCAAGCTCCGACCCCGCCTCCGTTGTCCCCGCAGCTGATCTGAGTCCACCGCCGTACTCGAGCGTGCCTGAGCTCTATCTCATCTCCCAGCTCACTCTCCTCCTCTCAATCCATTTGATTTTTCCTTCTCCAGTACAAGGGCCTGAATCCCCTCCTGCCGCCGACCACCTCCCGAAATCGCCGCTCCTTGTCCGAGCCAGCTTCGCCGGCCCCAATCCACCTCAATCGCTGGTCGCCGCCCCTCAGCTTTTGCTCCCCGCCCGAGCTACTCCACACTGAGCTCGCCCCCAGTCCTCGCGTTGGGCTCCAGCTGCCACCGTCCTCACCCCCGCCGGTGGAGTGGCCGTCGCCCTCTCGCCATTGCCCCGGCCGCATTATCTCCACCAAGGCCAGGTTACTACAGTAAGCGCCGCCAACCCAGGGCCAGACTTTTGGAGAGGCCCACGACCAGGTATAAGGGGATGGCGCCCCAGCGGAATGCACGAGCTGCATTGCAAAGCGCAAAACATTTAGCAGAGCGTGTCCTTAGCTTCATAAGTTGCTTTCAACGCTTAACAAACCGATATCAGTACGTCTCAGTGAGTATTAGGCCGAGTATCCTCACCGCCAAACACGGTTCTAAGTGTTATAAACATTTCCGAAATTAGCTATTCCGAACTCCAAATCGCTGGGATATTAAGCTTAAACAAAAAGATTAGGTATAGGGGTTAGGATTGAATCCCTTGCTGCTATTAAACCTGTAGGTATCGGTGGACCGCTAATTAGTGAAACATGTATAGTCAAAGAGCAATAAGATCAGTAAGTAAGTGTAAAGCCCTAACGACACATATATTTGGGTATGTAGCTATCTCCTTGAAATGTTTTCTTCCAATCGCCACGTAGCCATGATGGGTCCAGCAACCTGCTAATGGGTTAATTGTTTAGTTTTAGGAGCATTGACCCCATATGAAACCCTAAAGTTTATCCCAGTATACTCGTATGTTTAGTAAATGTATATTTGTACTAAGGTCTAAATCCCGAACCAAATCCTTCTCCCTGATCAGCATATATGTATATCTAGAATGTTTACAATACCCGATGACCCTGAAAGCAGATGACTAGTAACATGAACCATTAATTTATGCATACAGTTTCCCTTAACCATAGCGCCGTCATTTTATGTGACATCTTCGCATATACCCATCGTCAGAAATGTTCTTTGTCTCCGTAGACCTAAACCACGAAACCTGGAGTCAAGCCATTTAGCTTAACCCAGGTATATGCACCTTCACCCCTAATCACCGTCCGGCAAGTTTCTGTGTGAAACCCTAATTAGACCCTCTTCCGATCGCCCCGAAAACCATAATAGTTCGTCGAGTGCTTTTGTTTCGCATGTTGTTTAATTTTAATGAAGTGTTGGATCGTTTCTTATTCGTTGCTTTTACCCGACGCGTAGTTGACGGAGCGACGTACGTGCGCCAGGAGGACCCGGCATCAACCCGCGATCAGAGCAAGAGCGAGAACGGCCAGGCAAGCATTCCCACTTTGATCATGTTGAATCCCATATGTGTGAAATCATAATTATGTTGTTTACGAACTCTGCATGCTATGTGGTTATAAACGATATTTTATGTAGGAGTAGTTATTCCCATTAGTTGCACAATACTTAGGTCCGAGTATCCGACCCTTGTAACCCTAGGTGTAACAGTCGGTTGCCCCGCGACCGACAAAAGTAGTAAGGTTATAGGCATTAGCCGCGCTTAGACCTACTGTAGTCAAAAATAAGTTTTCCGAAACTTATAATACCCCATTCGGGATATGGGAATAAAACCCTCGGATAACGTGTGTTATTCGGGGTGGTGTTTAAAAGAATGTTTGTCAAAACCTTGAATGAAAAATTGGAGATGATTTGGATTCGGGCGAGAGTGCTAAGGGCAGCCTGGGGCTGTAGAGGAATTGATGATGGCACGATCGTCCGGGACGATCGTGGGTTGAGGAATGGAGTCTCGCTCGAATCAGTTAAGGACCGAGCCTAAGTGCCGCTAAACCGGTTCCTCACCGTACGTCCACATGTCCTTTATGGGAAGGATTTGGCTTAGTACCCCGGCAAGTATTAGGGTTTGGACCCGTGGGAAGTTAGGAGTTAGTGCTAGGTGTTTAAAGTCCTAGAGATCCACCTACGCCGGGCGTGAGGTGTTGATGCGTCACAAAGGTGGGGAGTCCCATTTTTGGTCCGGGACGCAGAAGTGGGTCAACCACCTAGCGGGTCCAACTCTGGTATGGAAGCGGGCGAAGGTCTCGTTGTAACAACCCTGTTAATATACGTCGCGAAGTATTCCCAGGGTGACTTACATCTTGTGGGTAAAGCCGTACAACCTCTGCAGAGTGTTAAAAACTATTCGAATAGCCGCGTCCTCGGTCATGGACATGAACTGGCAAGGCCACACACTGGTTAGACTAAGTTTTGGTTGTGAAAGCCGGGAATGGGATTAAGGACGTGGGCATGATGTGTCCACAGAGGGCAATTTACGCTACGCGGTTGGTAGCAAGGAATTGCCGGAGGAGAAGGCTAGCCGTGCTATCCGGGATACCACGGGCTGAGCCAGGGGCACTCGCTGAACTATCCGGGATAGTGTCAGTTGAGCGTTAAGATGAGAAGCTAGTCCTACTGCCCGGGGTAGTAGAGACTGAGCTGTCTCAGAGGCTGAGATGATGAGGTAGCTGGGTCTACCTCTGGAGAAGTTTTTGTTGTTGCTCTAATTTACCAGAATTTACAAACTGCTTTTGAATCTACTATTCTCGTATTTAAAATGAGAACTTACATTTCCGCACAATCAGCAACTTAGGTTAGAGCTATTCCTTGATTAACCCCTGCATGAATTATTGCCGTGTAATCTCTCCTGTGGGAATAGCTTGCGAGTACATTCAATGTACTCACCTGGCTTGTTGATTTGGCCAGACGAAGGAGACGTCAGATCCGAAGAAGAAATCACGATCGCGAACGCTAGGGCGTAACCCCAGTCAGTTGCCTGTCGGGTATGGCTTACTGATGGGCCGCAACTCCGCTGGATTTTCGCTGCAAATTTATAGCCGTTGGGCTCAAGGTATCAGATTATCGACCTTATTGGTCTATTTAATTATTTCCGCATGTATGACAATGATATACAGGCTAACTCGTGTGTATCGGCTACTGATCCAGGGACCGGTACAGTAATCACGAGGGAGTTCCCGGTCTTAAAACCGGGGGGCGCCACAGCGTGTGCGCCTTACATTTTGAGACGGAGGGAATATTCTGGAAGCATTGGAGTCTACACATGTCATTGAAGACGTCTAGTGCAGGTGGTAGTGTTTGTCTTTTGCAATCAAGAGAGCAGGGATCAAATCCTGCTTTCCTCATTTTGCAAGCTTGGTCTTTTTATTTTGCAGGTCGCACCTAATAGCTCATTTGGCGCCATTTGCAACTTTTGTTAGCTGGAAAGTGAATTGTTTGAGCGGTCTAGTCGTTTCACGTGCCTTTCTATGCGCCAAAATTTCTTTAATTTTTTATTAAATACTCGTCGAACATATACGCACACTACTCTCCAGTTCTCAAGCTCTTACTTTACTAGAGAAAAGATGGCAAGCACGAGTAGTAGATCAGGAGGAAGAAGACCACCAATAGATTTAGATTTGAACGTGTTACCTAGAGAGACTATTTCTAGCCGTGGCATAGATTTGAACATCGAACCAATGGAAGAAAATGGTACACACTCTCACTTTTGTTCTTTCTTTCCTTTACTGTAATTCGATTCAACTCTTAAGTCATGCAACATGTTTGACCTAAAACCGATCAACGTGTTTTTTCACTCTAGATGCTACTGAGAACATTTTGAACCCAGAGATTGGTGCGGATGTGTCGGAAGAAAATGGTAAACTCATTCATCACACTCTCGCTTCTTTTTCTTTTTACTCCAATGCAGCATGTTTTTCCTAAAATTAATTAACATGTTTTTCTCACTTTAAATGCTAATGAGAACATTTTGAATGTCGAGGTTGATTCGGATGTGCTGGAAGAAAATGGTAAACTCTACATTTTACTATTTATCATTCGTGGTTAATATATTTTTTTTGTCATGTGATATTTTTTCTAAATCCAAGTATACGTGTTTTGTCTTTAGATGATAATGATAATGTAGCCAACAAAAATTTGTCTAATGCTACATGACGACTAATATTTCAAGCTCTGTTTGCAAAAAGCACCAATGGAAGGTTGAAGCGTAATGTGACCGGGGAAGTGGCTGCATCATTCTCGGTAAACATTCGAACAGTTCAACGTATTTGGAAACAAGGTAAAGGTCATCTCGCTCAAGGCATTCCTATTGATGTTTCCAGTAGAAAGTGCAACTCTGACCGTAAGGGAGTCCAAATAGATTTATCTGTGCTACGTGAAGTTCCTTTTTCTGATCAAACAACGCTGGAAGATGTCTGTGCGCGCTTACATGTGAGTAAGGGCAAGTTGTTGAGAATGAAACAACAAGGTCTCATAAAGCGTCACTCGAACACCATAAAGCCAGAGTTAACGGCTAAAAACAAGAAAAATAGGCTATGGTGGTGTTTATCTATGCTTGACCCAAATAGCATACTGAATGAACCAATGTTCAAGGGATTATTTGATGCTGTTTTTATTGATGAAAAATAGTTCTATCTTACAAGAAAAATAGCTACATATTATACACTTCCAGAAAAAGATGAGCCAACACGTACGTGTAAGAGCAAGAACTTCATCCCTAAAATTATGTTCTTGTGTGCCGTTGCCCGTTCAAGATTTGATTCTGATGGAAATTGCACTTTTGATGGAAAAATTAGGTGCTTCTCTTTTATTACTTATGAACCTGCTAAGAGAACAAGTATTAACCGGGTTGCTGGGACAATGGAAATGAAGTCAATCATTGTCGATAAGGAAGTCACTAGAACCTTTATGATCGATAAGGTATTGCCTACTATTCGAGCTAAGTGGTCACGTGAAGATATCAGCAGTCCCATTTTTATCCAGCAAGACAATGCCACACCTTATATCGCACCCACTAATCCGTTATTTTGTGAAGCTGCTAAGCAAGATGGATTCGATATCCGGCTTCTTTGCCAGCCAGCAAATTCACCAGATTTTAATATCTTAGATTTGGGGCTATTCCGTGCTATCCAGTCAATTCAGTACAAGAAGGTAGCAAAAACAATATCTCAACTTGTTCTAGTTGTTGAAGAGGTATTGTATATTTTTCTTTTTGCTATTTACACTCTTGTCATTTTAATCATTTGAGCTAATCTTGTTTAATAAAACAGGCCTTCCAGGAGTATTCTGTGCACAAGTCGAATAGACTTTTCTTGACACTACCTCTTGTTTTGAAGGAGGCCATGAAAGTAAGAGAGGGAAATAAGTACAACATTCCTCACATGAAGAAAGGGATGCTGGAAAGACAAGGGCAGCTTCTTTTGCAAATCAGTTGTGATTCTTCATTGGTAGATGAGGCTATGGCACAACTCACTGCATAATTTGCCAAGAAATATACTACTACTATTTTTTTGGTAGATCAGGGTAGGGGTACTAGTGATATGTGGCATTACCTAATTTCGTTTGCACATGTATGGTGTGCATGTTACCATACACACGAGTTTTGATATGGAATATTATTTCTTAAGCAAGGAACGATCGGGCAGAAAAGAGTTTAAGAAGTAGTACAATCCCTGTAAGCGTAACATGAGTAGTACTCTACCAAGCAGTAATACTCACATTTAACTCTGCTCAAGCATCGAAGAGCCTTTTGGGAAGTGCAAAAGAGCAATACTAATGTCACAGTATTATCACAAGAGTAGAAGTGGGCAAAAAGCTCCTAAATTCCCTCAACGACACATTTTTTGTACTTTGAGCAAACCCCTCCAGCGACACTTAATATAGAACTAGAGGGAGTATGTGTTGTACAGTTTGCCTGATTTCTTTTAAGCAATTGACGACAGGTAAGCACGCTGGATCATCGCAACACTTTTCGAAGGAAATATTAACCCCAAGATTATCGAACTATGGGAGAAAATGACAAACGTTTTTTCCTCTTCACAACTTGACTTGCCATGCAAATAGTTGTGCTTGCACCCGAATAGTAATTTAGAATTAATTTACTATAATATTAACTTCTATCAAAACAATAAAACAAGTATTAAGATGAAGTAATTAAAGGACAATGTGAAAGTAAACTAAATATAGAAATTAAAAGAACACAAACGGCGGGACGACAAGTAATGAATAATTTCTAGGGTATTGGATTCATAACATGTTAATAAAATACTATGTATATAGGGCGAAGCGAAAGATAGTTATATCCATACCCCTCGCTACCAAGGTAACGGCATAAAGAAGTGAGTCTTCGTGATTCCCCCGAATAAATATTAAGGACTTTCTATCCGGATATGTGCTATCACCGCGATACCCATCCTACACATCTCATCGGTGCAACCCCTTAGCATCTATTAATGACACTACGGAATTACATCTCTGCATAGCAACAACTCATAGATTAATAACATGATAGATCACCAATAACCAAGAAATAATCTATTACTCAAACACAAAATTCATCTTAGAAGAAAAGGGTTTACAAGAGTAGATTGGATCTAATAGCCTTGAGGAGATCCCTCCCTTGGGTAACTCTATTGGCGGTGCCTCTCTCCTCTTACATAGATGACAGACACTGCTTAGGGTTTCGTGGATCATAAATCGTGATTTCCATCGAGTTGCCTTCATGGAAAATGTTCTGTTTGTCCTGGCAGCGCTGTATGCACTTGGTACGGGCGTGCGGTATGGGCGTTGCCAGTTGTACCGCTGGTCATCTGGAGCATTGGATGCTGCGTTCGGGTTCTCGTTTCTTCATGAGCACTCCTCTTGACATATATTTTCCAAATATGTATAGTTGGGTACATTTTTTCAGCAATTCCTACACACATTAAGCCCAAAAGAAAGTTTTACACAATTCTAGCAATTAATTAGTCATTAGCAGCAATTAACAAGAATTTACACAGTAGAAATGTAATAATCAAAGATCAAATATGGAGAAAATGATGAGTACAAAATGACTCATCAACCCCGACATGCTTAAACCTTTGCTCGCCCTTGAGCAAAACAAATATGTAAGGAACATTAAGTTTGATCATGATTCCAAAAGAGTTTAGAACAATTTATACCATCAAGACGATCTTAATGCTTCCACTCTATGGAATTCCTGAAATCTTAGTTAGATATATGCTTTCATATAATATGTAATATCTTTCTAGCATTAGACTAAACATTTCTAGATAGAAAACTGCTTCCTAGGTTAGTAAAATAGTAGATCTAAGAATTATCTCTACTTGTTGCCGGTGATTTATTGGAGCAATTAAATAGCTTAAGTACGAAGGAATATAATTAGATTTTGACAATTACAAGCTTAATACTAACTATAAGCAAGTGATTCTGTCCACGAGTGTATCCATTGAAAACTATTGGGCACTCTTTTATCAATTAATTAGTAAGTAAGAAACACTTATGTTCATTCCTAGAGCAATAAATAAAAGGAGAAACAAAACAAAAGAGTTATAGTGCTTATTCATAATGATTCCCGGAACCAAACATGGACACATTCTAGGACGCGCCTCACGAGCTGAAAATGCTCATATTCAATGGAGCAACCGGAGTTTTTAACTTGCTGGGCTTAAGCTATTATCTTGCCTGATATTGTGTTGTCACTACACTCGTTGTTACACTCATAGCCGAAATGTGAGTTCCTCTCCGTGTGAGAGTGGTACTCATAGTTTATCCATTCACTGACCATTGAAGTGTTGGCTCCCCTATTGCTTTGATTCATTTATAATTGATCCTTTTTGTGGATCACTTTATTCATTAAACACAAGCATTGCTCTAATAATTACTTAAGGTACTTACCAACTAACTAAAAGACATCAAAAGTAACCTTCAAGTTCTGAACTTCTACACCGTGGAGTCAAGTTACTAATAAAGGGTATTAAATAAACAATTAACAAAATCTAATTGATTCATGAATTCAATAGGATTTGCTCCTTATTAATTTTGTTTTTGTTTTAGCATGGCAACAAATTAAGGATAACTAAAAGTTCTAACTACTACCAAACTACTTGACTTAGTAAACAAGAAATACAATTAACAATCTAGAGGAAAAAAAATTAATACTAGAAAGATACTTGCATGGTATATAAGAACATATATTTAATTAAGACTTAGATATTACAAAGATGGGTTAAGAATGTACCTCATAAATATGCAATGTCTTCACGCTCCCCTTACGCAATTGATTTTGTCTCTAGAGCATTCTATCTTCTACTGTAAAGAAAATAAATTCGGGGTGCCTTCTGCAAAGCGCTTTCTTTTAAGCCTTACAACCGGGCTTTGGTGCTTCTTCATCCACCTGGATCCCAAGGAATGTCAATCCGAGGTGTTTTTATTCTCACCTTCAACCATAGTTTGGAGCACCTCAGAGAAAGGTACGGTTGAAGGCGAATCCTCTTCCAGTGCATTGGCATATGATATTCAAATAAATTCTTGTACTCAAGCAAGTACGAATACACCAGGGTAGCTAGAGATGTCATCATATATTGCAGCAAATGGGGAGTAATAGAGCCATATAGAAAAATTAAAGTTGAATCATGGCAATTTACCTCATACCTACATATGTTATTCATAGGAATACTTTTAACTTGATAATCCACAGATATAAAGGTAATAGGAATGAAATTGGGGATAATATTTGTGATGTTAGAAGGATTGCTCTCATTTGTTGAAGTGTGAGCTGGTGATCAGTCGGCTCATCCTCCTTTGCTCCTTTATTGCCCTCTTCATCCTCTAACCACCATTCTTTATCTTCCAATCAGTACCCCAAACCAATCCAATCTTTCTCTTGTGGATTTGTATATATATGATTGTCGATGGCATGTAGAAACTTATCAAGCCATTCTTTCATCGTGATTTATATTTGTTGCTTCTCTTCTTCACTCAATGTTCTTTGTAAATCCTGCAAATGGTTGCATTTTGGCGGTAATAAGCCGCACATCATATTTAACCAATAATGCATTATCATAAAGATAGTCTATGAAAAAGTAGTGAATACGTCGCAACACATCTAGGATCCTATAAAGCAAGATACTATCATCATCATTACAGAGCTCAGCTATTTTATCTAGTATCCCGCTAACACCTGCCTATTTACTTCCAATGCACTGCACTCATTGGATGATAAGAGCTTGAAGTTTTCTTATAGTTGTCTTGAGGCTTCACTTAAGAGTGGTGAAAAATCTCACATTGATGGTAGTTAGTTGTATGTAGAGTTGAAGTTACTCCGAGATTTCAATCCAAAGGAAAATATGGGTCATTTGATATTTTAATTTTTCTGAAACAACAAGATTGTCTTCTTACTGCAACTATTACATATAGAATTTTGTTGGCTATTCTAGTAACTGTTACATTATCAGAGAGAAGTTTTTCTAAACTAAAATTGTTGAAGTCCTACTTGCGTTCTACAATGACACAAGAAAGACTTAGTGGATTGGCTATGATAGCACTTGAAAATGATGTTTTGGAGAAGGTTGCTTACGAAGACCTAATCTAAGATTCTGTATCAAGGAATGCTAGAAGGATGGCACGTTTTCTGCTAAAAGATAGAGTAGTAGTTAAGATTTAGATTTCCTTTTTGATAAATGTAACTCTTAAAACAATTATATTACCAGTATGATATATACATAAAACTTGTTTTCTTAATTGGCTTTTTTTTTACCAAAGGTCTAATTCTTTGTGTCGACGATCGGTGAATCGGCGATCTTACGGTATTTGTGGAATGGTGATACTGTGGGGTAGGGACTTCTAGGGACCAAGGCCAGGAGATCTGACAACAGGGGACAACCATTTTTTATACAGGTTTGGGCCTCCCTCGGGATAATAACCCTACGTCATGTTCGTATATAGTGACGGAGAAAACGTCTTTACAATGGGGATGTATGTTAGTGGCTACCCTAGGCCTAATCACAGACTAATCTAACTAATCCCGCGGGACTCGACTCCTTCGAGGTAGCGGGTCTTCTAGGGCTTCACGTCCTGGGATTTGGCTCAACTCGCTGTGCGACTAGAAAGACCTGTCCTCCCCTATGGGATTGCTGATCCTTATATAGGGGGCCCCCAAAGTCGTACTGGACATGGACTTACGCCCGCGTAGGACTCCGGCTTCCTTGAACGTCGGGATTGACTTCCTAGTTTAAGGGATATCTTCCCTCTTTTCGAGGGGTTACCTTGTGGTCTGGGGACCCTTACTAAATATGCAGTACCTTTCTGGAAACCCGGGGAATTGCATGCGGATACCTTCTAATATACAGGATATCGTACTATACATCATCACTTTGATTTCGCATCGGGACACAAATTTCTTGGGTACGACCTGGGTGTCAGGGAAGCCCACCAACCACTCCAAGTCCACCGGCGGCAACCCGTGCAAGGACTACTACAAGAGGAGGGCGTGCAAGAGGCATAAGTTCCAAGTACGATGAGGTCAAGACATACTACTACGACTCGCGCATCAACATGTGAGCGTGGATGGCCACGTCGTTTGTGTTTGCGCATTATTGTTGAGAGTGTCTAGTTACAAATGTAAACTTTGTTCATGCGATTTTGTGACTTACGTGATGGGCATCGTTGTTGTGAAAGTCTGAATTTTTTTTAAAATAGTTTGAATACAAAGGAATCCTTAAATTTTTGAAATTTTCACTTGGGCCTCGTTTTCTTTCCTCTCCAGCCCGCTTCCTCTTTTCCCTGGCCCATTTGGGCCATCTCCCAATCGTCCCCATCTTCTTTTTCCACGCCCCACTCCCATCACCACCGGTCCAGTGCACGTCGTCGCCGCTTTTCATCCGACGCTGGCGACCAGGTGGGCCCCGTCCCTCTGCTCGGCTCCGCCCCCGACGCCGCGCTCCTCCACATGTCGCAGCGGAAGCTCCTCCCTCCCTCTGCACCCCCTCGCTCGCGCACCATCGGAGCACTTCGCCCGACCGCCTCCGCCTCAATAAAAACCACCGAGAACCCTACCCCGAGCTCCTTCTCCTCGCACACGAGCTTTCCCTCTTCTCCTCGAGCTCCTAGCTCTGCTTCTCCTCCCTCCCGAGCGCTAATGGCGCTACCACCGTCTTCTTCTTCTTCTCCAGCGAGGTGAACCCGAGCTCCTTCTCCTTCTCCCCGAGCCATTCTTCCCTCTCCCAAACTCTCCACTTCTCCCGACCAACCGCCCGAACTCCTCCACCTCCTCCTCACCTCCTCGATCACACTCTTCCCCTTCTCGAGCACCGGCGAGCTCGCCACCGTTCTCTACCACTCCAGCAAGGTAAGCCGAGCCCATCTCGCCGTCGCCAAGCCCCTCTTTCGTACAAGCTCTCTTCTTTTCTTCCAAAAATGGGATCCACTTCCTCCCTAGGTCCCTCTGGAGTCTCCAATTTCCACTGGCGAGCTTCGCCGGCGACCAATTTTCCCCCGTTGCCGGCGGCCGCCCTTCCTGCCTCCCCTCTCTGTTTCCCCACCAGGCCGCCACCTCCTCTTTCTCAGCAGGCCGGCCCAGCTTCCCTCTTGGGCCATTCCCGAGCGCCACAGGCCAAATCCGGCGGCCCCCCTTTTGCTTTTTCTTTTATTCCTAATTACCTGCTAGGCCGAAGCCCAATAGCAGCCCATTACCCGAACCGATTGAACCCATTTAATTAGAAATTCTTTTTCCATTTTCTTTTTCTCTGTTAAGCCCAAGTCCAGGCCCATACCCTACCCTACCCATATTCGGCCCACAACCCATATCCAACCCGAGGGCCCTAATGGGCCCTATATTATTTTGCGGGCCGGGCCCAACCCGTCGGGCCCGAAACTCTAAAAAAACTATTATATACCGTTTCGATCGTCTCGACGCCACGACTCCATTTATCCGTACCATTAGACCTAATTCCCTCTTCTTAAGACCCAAGAAAACCCCCTCTTATCTCATATATATCCCGATTCTTCGTCCGAAACCTTGACTCGCATCGTATATCCTCTCACAACTCTTTAATATTCCGATTTCAACCATACATACCTCCAACCCTGATTCTGTTTCTAAACACGCCACACACCCCCACCTCCTTATTTTAGGTATTATTTACCAACTATTTTATATTTTGCTCCTAGCTCGCATTCGTCAAGCCCGAACTTATGGGTGTTTGGGCCTTTTCGTCAATAGGAAGCGGTAGTGATGATCCGACGCTCGAGAGGGACTCCGATGGTGAGGATCTTCTTGAAGACAATGATCCAGCCGATCACGGTGCAGTAGACAAGTCACATTCCTTTGTTCATGTTGATCCCAATTGCCTGCTACTTATTGTATTAATATCTTGGTTAATTATTTTCTGCATGTTAATTTAGTATCGTGATATTTTTGAATGACATGATGGAATAGTTAACACCTACCACCCCACAGCCCGGTTATTTTTGTAGGCCATATTCACCTTGGAGACCTTAGGATAAATATAAATTTATATCAGTATCCTTCACCAGCATTAGAGGCTAGGTCAGAGCAAATGTAGAAATATTGATAACCCAAGGACAAAGCCCGAAGGATGTGGTTTTCAAAGAAATTGCCGACGGTTGGGGACAGGGAAGATGGGGCCTTTCATGTATTGATTGTGTAGCCATACCCCTTCCGCAGAGTAGGTGTAATAGGTGGATTACCTTGCTTGGGGCAGTTAAGGACTAGACCCTTGTGCTAAGTGATGAACTCAGAACCGCTCAACCACATGTTTGACTTGTCAAACCTGGCCTAGTAAATCTGCTCTATCTGCTAAACAACTACAGAATAGCTTGCCGTTCCTCTTCTCTAGAAGGCCCGCAGAAGCGAATGAGGTGATGGGCCATTGACTGGGAAATCACAACTGGAACTCACTCAACTCCCGGATCGCGAAATTGACACTGGCCCGTCGGCTCCCGGGAGAGGGGTGACGTAGTGTTCCTGGGTAGGGACTTCAAGAGATAGAGCAGATAAAAAGCCTTGTTATCTTATCTCTGTCGACACACCGATGGGAGTGTGTGTTAATCTCGAGTGACAATAAGAGGTATAGATATCATGTGGGTAAAGCTGAGCAACTCTGCAAAGTAAAAATAAAGGGTATTCGAATACGCCGTGCTTCCGGTCAATGAAGCTGTGTTCAAGGGTGACTTCTACTACAAGGCATAAGTAGAATTTGGTAAGGGATAGTTAAATTGACGATGACTCGACGAGGTTATTAACATACAACTGCTTTGGAGTCCAACTATTTTTAGTCTTATGGTTTTACTGATAAGGTGAAGTTTAGAGTTATGCATCCACCAAATAATATGAAACTCTATTCCCTTCCTTTGAGAATCCCTGCATGGTGGCTTACTGAGTACTGCATGTACTCATTGCTGCACTAATAATTTTCAGAAGAAGCGCAAGACGAAGATCTACCATCGACGCGTTAGGGTTATGACCGCACTCAAGCCTTCATGTGGGCTTTCATTGGATCTTTTGAGTGTAGATAATGTTTTGGGCTTCGCAGCCCATTAAATTCTTGAAATTCGACCTATAGGTCATATTTCATTGACATAACTATTCTTGTTGATCGTAAGCAGATTTGATATTCTTTCTGTCCGCGGCTGCAAATCCTGGGCAATCGCAGGGTAACAGCTCAGTCCTGTTTTATAAATGGGGTATACCCTATTTGAAAAATGGGGTCATGACAGTTGTCGCTTCTGTTAGTAATAAACTTTATTGTCACTTTATGTTCTTCTTGAAATCGTATTTGCACATCTTTTTGGAACGTTCTTTTTTAAATCAACACAATGGTTGGTGTACGTAGACGAGATGGAATGGGCCGTGGATTCTTTATTGGGCCGAACAAATTTTTTTTTGAAAGGGGGCCGAACAATTTATTATTATTCTTGCGTGGTCTACTAGCATGTGCAGAAATTGAGTGTCTGAACTCTAATCATTATGAAGCAATCTACCCCTCCTTCTCCACTAGATCCCGAGCAACTCTTCAGGTGTAAAACGGCACGGTGAAAATTTTCGATAGAGAAGGACTAACTGCAGTCATAGACTGCGTAGCTCACCATGACAAACATTTATTATTAGCTCTCAACAAATCTCATCTCAAAACTTAAACACACAGAACAATGGACTGGGACACGGATCTAACATCTGATGGCCTGATCTAAAACCCCTCTGACTCACAGAAACAAGACCACGAGCCCAAGAGCTACTAACCCCATTCTGACCTCGCCCCACTTTGCATGCAACACGGCAGGAGCATCCGACGACATCGGCGGAGGTGGAGGTGGCGAGGACATCGGCGCCAGCGCCGCGAGCGGGAAATATGCCTCCACGGACTGCACCGCGGGAGCCCTTGCTGAAGTAGGTTTAGGCGGTGGGCAGTGCCTCTTGTGCTTCTTGTGCCCTGCATGTCTCGGTGGTTCAGCCGCGGGTGCTAGCGCCGGTGACCACGGAGTAGGCGCCGGTGACAGTGGCATCGGCACCAATGCAGACCGCTGCTCTTCGTGTTGTGGCGGTGGCAGCTCAGGCGGCGCGCTGGGTGTGGTGGGTGCAGGGCGGTCGGCGACGTCCACCTCCAGCTTCATCCCGGCCTGGCAGTGCCCGGGCGCGCCGCAGATGAAGTAGCGCTTCCCCGGCGCGGCGAGCACAATGGTGGTGCTGCCGCTGTTGTCGTAGGAAACAGGGTTGGTTGTGGAGCACGCTTCGTAGTCGTCCTTGGTCACTTCGACGACGTTGTGGTTCGAGTTGTACTTGAATGCTGCGGAAGTGTTTGAGCACAAAAAATGAGCACGAAAGCGCAGCACGTACGTCCATAGTCGGTTGCATTTGCAATTCTATACGAGTTACTCCATTTAGCATGCAATGCAATGCAAAAACACAGCTAGTTACATATAAGTACTGATACTTACTTATGGAGTCTCCAGGGGCAAAGGTTTGGGCTGAAGCCCAGGACTTGTAGTCCATCCTCGCCTCCCAGCCGCCGGTTGGGCTGCCGACGATGTAATCGGCAGCCGTCGCGACGTGGATCAGTGACACCACTGCGGCGATGCAAAACGCTGCCTTCATGTCTGCCATCTCCACAGCGTGCATGCAGAAGGCAAGTTCTAGGCAGGGTGTGTCTGAGCTTGTCGTAAAGGTGTACTCTCTAGGCAGTCATATATAGAGGCATTAGCGTGTCAGTGACCCGATCGACAAGCAAAAGGTAAGAATTCTGGCATGGAATTTCGTTGCGACAGACCATGGTGCGCGGAAACAGCCAAGGAGTTGGTAGGTGTCGCAGATCGAATTTTTGGAGCATGTATCGGTTGTGTGCATGTACGTCCGTTTCCTGCATGGGGGAAGTCCATTCTGTTAATCGAGGCCATGCGCGAGTAATTAACCAAGTCCAGCAGAACAGTACATTACTTGGGCACGTACAGGTTGTTTGCTGCAACGCGTGCGGCCGCTCGTGGACAAACGTGTTGGGCAGGCGGTGGAACAGTGCAAAATAAAAAAGGTTGGGCACACTTTGAGCGTGCAGCGGCGGCACGGCGCCTTTTCACCGCTGCTAGCTGCACCGTGGGGGGTCACGTACATTCCCCGCGAGACGCGCAACGCTACAGTTCGCGGAGACATTCCTTTCCACTGGAATCTGCTCGGCGCAGGATGCGGCTACGTGAATGGTCCAAGAGCGTGGGGGACTGGATCGAGCTGCACTCGCCCGTACGTGGACCGGTCCAGCGCATGCATGCATGCATGCGCGAGCGAACACGAGCTGGGCGCAGCGGCTGCCTGCCTTCCTGCCTCCCTGCTGGCTGAGGCGGCCGTGCTAACACGAGCGGAGATGGCGCCAACCGATAAGCGATAGCTCCGAGAGCTAGCTTTTTTTTATAAAGGAAAATTTATATTATTTTCGGTCTCCGTATATCAAAATGTACACACAGCCAATCCGAGAGCTAGCTAGCGTGCCCAAGTACGACCGAACCCAAGATATGCATGCTCTTTTGCCTAAAACGGAGGACACGCTTCACGCACCACATCGATCCGGACCCGGTGCATGCACGAATCCAACACTCCCAAGGGCCAAGGGTCACGTTAGAATTCGTCAGGCTGGTTTGCTTGCTCAGGTCGTATTTTAACCCAGGTGCACCCTTCTTACTTCCTGTGCCAGTGTGCAAGTGCTCACTAGCCAAATATTTCAAGTGTTCTATGTGGGCCGCGGCCGAGGTGCGGCAAACAGGTATAAAAAAGTGGCCCAGCTATCTTCTTTTTTTTGGAGACAAAGTGGCCCGGTTAGCTTGTTCTCTAACCCGGCACAACTAAGCCCAGTGAGGTGTAAGATGTGCTCTCTTTGGGCTGTTTGTTTGCATTACTTACAACATCTTACGATCCTATCTGATGCCCAGGCTTGTACCGGCAAAATGTCGAAGTAGTGTACTGTCCCTATCAAATTTTGCCATTTATTTGCCTTCGCCTCTGCGTAGATGCGAATGGGCAGCCGGAACAAACGAGCAGGAGTTGAATCTGAAGATCCACTTGCCCCCCTACGGAGTGGAATGGTCTAGGTTTACTGTACTTTAGAGGCACAAACTACAGGTGTCTATGTCATCTGTGTATAATTAACTAACAATTTAGTTTTGTCAACTGTGTATTTAGACGCTTTTTATGTGTTTGTTGTTTCCCCAACTGAAAGGGTAAAATAACATTGATCAGTTGCTGCATACAATTCGTACAACTTATACAATTTCACTTCATACGGGCCTAGCTAGTTCCACCACTATTGCCAGTGTTGAAGGGTCGGTCATGCAATCTTCATTTCGGAAGCAGAAATTTATTTCACAGAAAAATTTGTAGGCCCAGAAACAATCATTACAACGTCAAGACAGAATCTCCCTTCAGAAAGCCACCAAGACCAAGCCAAAAGAAACCATTAATGAGCACCTATGTGTAGTTCACTGAACATGTCAGCAAGGTAACTTCAAGCCCATGTATGCTCCACCTGTGTACTGCGTCCAAACATCTAGTGCTCCAAAGCAGGTGACGATCACAGTGCTAAGCGCCAGGATGCCAGTTACCAAGAACACGATCATCGACACTCGCCGGACTTCCTGACGGCTCGTGCAACCACGACCACCCCGGCAACTGAAGCAACAAAGCATATCGCTGCATAAACTGAAGCCTCTCCGATCCCGTTCATGCCCAGCAGAATGAACTGAACCATCGACATCGATGCGCAGAACAAGACCATGAACGAAGAAGTCGCCGCTGCAGTCTGCAAACCAAAAATAGCACGTCGAATATGTTAGTGATACCTTGGGAATTATAGAACACGTTAACTTGAGAATATGTTGCAGTATGTTGTATACCTGCGGGTGTATTCCAATCTGAAGGAGAACAGGGTTCAGAAGTAGCCCTCCCCCAATGCCGAAGAGGCCACTCAGATACCCGGTCACCAAAGCGGCCAGTGGGAGTGCAAGCCACGGCAAGGTTTCCATTTTAGTGGCCACATGATTTGCCTACATGGGTACATGGCCATGGCAAGATCAGTCCCGTTTAATTTGTAATTAAGTTATAAATTAATTGGCCTACCATGCCATCTTCTTGGTTATGAAGAACCTGTTTCTTTCTCTTTGCGTATATGATGTAAGCTGTGAAAGCCACAGCGAATGGAACCTGGGATACGCTGATAAGCCAGTACGCTAGTCCACAGGGCTTTATCCTGATCATTCCCTGGAAAGATACGATAACATTAGTGGAAATCATATACTCCTTGTATTTCATATGATTGATGTAGATATCTCTGTTTTCTGAACTGCGAGTTGGCACTAACGTTTTCAATCTGCTGAATTCATGTAGAATGAATGTGCACAGGCACAATGACCCGATTCTAAGCACATCGAACAGGTTCCAAACCATTGACGCTGCTTTTAAATTAGTAATAGGTTCTCAGGGTGGGACATGGCCTGCCTCAAACTACTATATGATGCTGTCCATTCACTGGATATTTGGATTACTGAGTAGACACGTGAGTTTAACGGTTTAGGGTTATCTACCCCTGGCTAGTTGACTTCTAGAATGAACCTAGACGGCTGGCTAGACCTATTAGTTTATTTTCCATACCGGCCGACTTATGTGAAATGTGTTGTCACAACTGATGTGTACCAATGACATGATTTTGGACGTTACCGTCAAGTGAGGTAAAATGGCGCATGGCGTGGTGCGATAATGACATCCGAACGACGGATTTTGAACCGGTAACAAACAAATGACAACATTGGAAAGAGATGGTGCCATGAGAATCTTACTATAAAACACACAACTATATTAATGGGCTCACATATCAGTGAAACGGAGAAGAGAGATGAGTGGAGGAAAAAGAGTCATAATGTAATGGAGGAAGCAACCTCTTAGGTGTTTTTGATGCAAACGAATCATCGAAATTTTGGACTAAAACATCCACATGCTTGATGCTAAACATTGAGAATGAAAAATTCAGACTTTGAGGCTTAACGTCCGAGTAACATGGCAGTGACATTTCGCTAGAAAACAAATGCAACGAGCTAGCCACTTCTTCCCACTAAATCCAAAAGGCAGAGCGTTTAGCACCTTGAGAACAAGATTGCAGCCAAGCTTGTTTGTTGGCAAGGGAGACATATGACGATAGCAGGCAGAGAGATCTCGTCAAATTTGTTCTCACATTACAAGCCATCTACCACCTCACTTCGCTCATACTACGACCTAGGGTACACAAGAACATCGACTGGATGAGACGTACCTTCCTATGGACCAAGACGGATTAAGTGTCGGGGGGGAGGGGGAATGTAAGCTCAATTGGGAGACTGTCTGTTGGCCAACCAACCTAGGCGGGCTCAGCATCCTGCCTCTTCAAAAGTTTGCAAGGGCCCTTCGACTGAGGTGGTCTTGGTTTGAGTGGACAGACCGGACAAAAACTTAGGTGGGGATGGGGAACCCATGAGACATAACAGACATGGACATTTTCTATACATGCACGACAATCACCATAGGCAATGGAGAAAGTGCTCCTTTCTAGGATTGCGCCTGGCTAAATAGTCGAAGACCTAAAGACATGCACCATCAATCTTTTAGGAGTCAAAAAGAAAAAAAAATAGAATGTCAAAAGGGCCATGCATGATGACGCTTGGGTCGCCCAGATCAATTGCACAAATGAGCTCACGGTTACGCACATGCACGAATTTATCGAGTTTTGGATGCAGCTGAACCAGATCAACCTTCTCGACATCGTTGCAGACACTATTTAATGGAAATTTTTGCCCTCGGGTGAATACTCCACGGTAGCATACAAGGCTCAACTCAAAGGAGCAACGCACTCCCCCATGCGTCGGGCTGTTTGGAAGGTTTGGGCATCTCCAAAATACAAGTTCTTCATGTGGCTTATCATCCATAACAGAGTGTGGACGGTGGACCGGCTTTATCGACAAGGCTAGCCAAATTGTGACATTTGCCCCTTATGTAAACGTGAATACAAAACGGCTGCCCACGTTTTCTTCAAATATCAATAAACTCTACGCCTTTGGAGGATGATAAAAGGCTGGCTAGGATTGATCAACCTCGACACCACCCAATGGATTATCCAAGACTCAGTCAAATAGTGGTGGATCAGTGTTATCGAAAGCATGACTAATTAAAGAAAATCCATGGCTTCACTTGCAAAGCTGGTCTCGTGGCAAATTTGGAACGAGCGGGACGGTCAGATCTTAGGAGGGTCTCTACTATACCTTCGATAAAATTTTTCATGATAAAAAACGAGGCGGCAGCCTAGACCACAGTTGGGGCGAAACATTCGAGAAGTGTCATCCAGGAGAGTAGGCTTTTATGTCTTTTCTTGGTTTACTCTGCTCTTTCTGAGTCTGTAACAAAACTCTACTTCGTTTTGAAAAGAAAAAAAAAGGCAGAGCCTAGTGCCAAGGAAAAATGACCAGAGAAAAGACCCATGAATACGAAGGCGCTCTATCTTGCTTTTTTTTGGTTGCTCATGTACTACCGACCTGATTGATTCGTTTTTCTGAGTGTACTGTGTGCTTCATAGATTCTGCCGTGATATATGCACTTTTATGTCTCAGGATCTCGGCAGCCCGTGTGCAGTGTACTGTAACAGCAGCACCAGAAAGCTTACGCGGGCAGGGGAGAAGAGAAACACGTCGCAGTGTAGGCCATACCTTTCCATTCTCATCTCCAGTGAACACATGGAGCACGAAGAAGCAGAGCCAGACCATGACGAGCACCGCCACATCCTTCCACGGGAACCCCGCGCCGGCATTGCCTGCTGCGTGGCCGCCGTCCGGGCCAGGCAGCAGGGGCTCCTTGTGGTCCCGGTGCGCGGCCACGGCGCCGCTCTCTGACCTCCAGATCTTGACCCCGGCGCGGCACATCTTCACGGTGCAGAAGGCGAGTAACAGCGAGAAGAGCACGGTGACGAGCCACTCCGGGAACATGACGTTGCACACCACCCCGATGCTCACGCCCAGGAGCAGGCACGGCTGGAAGAGCAGCGCGATGTCGTAGTCGATCAGCGGTGGGTGATGACGCCCGGCGCCGCCGCCCGTGGAGAGGAGGCTGTACAGCACGTTGGAGGCGGCGACGCCGGTGACCATGAAGGAGGAGTAGGTGGTGGCCCGCTTGAGGCTGAGCCCCGCCACGAGGTTCAGAATGGGGAGGAACAACGATCCGCCCCCGACGCCGCCGGCGCTCGACACGGACGCGGCCAGGAAGGCGAGGACCCATGCGAGGACGGTGTTCGGGCGGAGGCCAAGCCCATCCGCGGCGCCGATATGTGAGGACGGGTCGAACAGGTGCTCCCGCCATTGCGACAGCTGGGTGAGGAGGTTTTGGAGGTGGCCGGTGTGCGACGAGGTGGAATTGGAGGCCGCGGCGGCGGAGAGGAAGGAGATGGAGGTGGCGGCGACGAGGAGGGGGAGGAGTTGAGTAGTCCGCGCCATATCTGGCATCTGCTTTCTCGGGCTTGTTTTGGCAGTTCTGTGAGTGGTGGGAGGAGATGCTTGTGACATGCAGGTTTTATATGCAAGTTTTTGCTCTGTGACACAAAAATACTGGGATTAGGAAAAAGGTTCGAAACGTTCAAAATACAGAAAAATGGGTCAGATCCTTAAAGAAAAGATATATGCCACGTCAAAACGCTGCAATTGACAAAGTGCCACTGGATTACATGAGCCCTGTTTTTCTCCACTTCTCCTGTCTTGTCTCTAGTGAGTTTCCTAAAATGCCACTTCTTTTTTTTCATGGTTGATTAAAATTTTGAGACCGAATTACATCAAAATAGGACTAGTATTAACAGCATTGCGACTAGAAATGACAATGTGCAGCATTTGAGACTAGAAAGGACTATCTTTGAGTTTTGATATGAGCTTCGTCATACAGGTGTGGACCCTATGCCAAGTTGTCAACGCTTTAAATTAAATTTTTTTCCCTTTGGAACGAGCGAAACTGGAGTTTTCAACCAAAAAGAAAGGCCATTTCATGCCTTGGTGGACGAGATCAAGCACGACGAAAGTACGTGGATAGAATCTGGAGAGAAATGGCTACTTTCGGTACCTCTGTACTCTATCCCCTAGCTGTTTCGATTGAGGTTTCTAATGGCCTCCACTATATATTCATGGTCAAAACAATTTTATCTGCACATTATTATCAAACCAAATACACAAACAACGATCCCACGGGGATAAAAGGTATATGAACAGTGCTCTCGCCGATGTGATTTTTTTTGTCAGGTCAACAGCATACAAAAGCGAAACTCTTAGGACCTGGGCCAAGAAGAAAAGGGAGGGTGCCTTTCTCTATCGTGCAACTATTTCCCACCACCATTATTAACCGTGCTGCTCACCAATCCCAAACAATCCATTTCTTCGCTCCTCGTACAATTCGGCCGCACAGGCGACAGAAAATGCAAGTTCTCAGAAACTAACCTTTCCTTTTTCGACTTTGCCGAGTATTGAGAGCACAACATAAAAGGTACAGAATAACCTGTGCTATTGGTCCAGTTGCAACGTACAAAAATAGCAATTAGATCCGATGGAAGATCTCTGAGCTGGCACTAGAATGAACACATATGATTTAAATATTCACAAATTAAGATCTATTATTGAAAATGCAATGAACAATCTTGTTATGTACAAATTCTTGTAAGATAGAAACCCCAACTTCACAGCACTAGAGCTTCCATACCCGTAGGGCATAATTCAACCTCCCTTTCATCCTTTCATCGGTAAACTTATCATGAATGCTTATAAATAGTACTATAGAAGAGAGGCCAAGAACTCCGGATGGAGAAATGAAAGAATAACAGCTACACACGCACAAGGAAGACATCGGCGATTCAAGAAGCTCCTCCATCAGGACCATCACCAGTGATCAGCTGCAAGGCATGCCAACAGCCCGTGACCATCATAATACCAAATGCAATAGTTCAAGCAATTTCAGTACCCAAAAAACACGAGTGATAAACTGTATATGTTTAGCATGTCAGCCCTACATATTAGCGGTGCAGAAGAAAGGCTAGAGAATACCAGGAGCTTAGAAATTAAGCTCTTGTTGAGAAATGCCATAGGAATGACTTATGGCTTACTTGGACCTATAAGCTGGTCCATAAGCCATTCCTAAAGGGGCATAAAATGTGCTGAGAATTGAGAAGATCTAAATGTTATGCAACAAACTATTGCCTCTGTGTCAAGATGTAGGTCGTTTTAGAATATGTGAAAGTCAAATATTTTTAAGTTTGACCATCAACATAGAAGAACTTATCATCTACATACTAATTTGGTATTACTAGATTCGTCACAAGATATACTTTCATAATGTATACTTAGTTTTATTTCAGAAAACATATTTTTATAGAAATTGATGGCCAAAGTGTCATCTTGGAGACCATGTCAATTTCTAAAACAACCTACATTGTGACATGGAGGTAGTACCTCAAAATGTGATGCAACAAACTACTTAAATTCCAGGTACAAAAGTATGGCTGGTTGACTACTTAAATGCCAGGTAGAAAAGTTAAAATGTGACGAAACAAACTATCTCAGAAGTTTCAACAACATAATATGTATGCCCAATACTTGGACAAGATTGTTGTGGTGCTTACCTTTGATCATGGTCACTATCACAAGTCTGGGAGTTGCTCTCTATCTTCACAATCCTCTTTGCTATTTACAAATCCGAGCTGGGCCTCTGTGTTAAGGCTCTCAGTGTTATTTACAAGCTCGGCTTGGCAGTTAACATTTGGGTTCTTATTTACAGCAGCAGCACTATCTTCTACTAAATATTGACCGAAACCATTATCATCAGTGCTATTTGGGACTTCAGACATGCCATCCAAAGAACTACAACTGCTTCTGCAAGAGAGTCTACCATCTGCTGAAAATCCAGACTTCTGTCGCTGCAGCAACCCACTTCTGTTACTATCAGGTGTGTTCACCCTAAAAGGGAAAAAGGAGATAAGTTAGCACAAAAGAAAAAAAATCAAATTAATAATAATATCAGCAAGCCGTTATCATTTTAAAGATGAAGATTTGAATTATTTAAGGAACATCGGTCAGCCTTTATCAACAAGATAGATATATTACATTATTGATTTAATACTAATCACCAACATAAGGTGCTCAACACCAATGAGAGTTCAGAGCATACCTTGTCTGTTGAAACCTAGATGTATGGAGAGAGTCAAAGACCGGTATGAGATTCTTTGACCTTGACTCTATATTACGAGTCTGGATTTTTTCTATTTCAATTTCCCCTGAAAATGTATCAGTATGATCTGCTTCTAAAGTTCCGCCCCCCATTACTTGAAAGTGTACCTGGTCACCAATTAACACACAGGTGTTATGAATGCAGACACATACAAGTCAATCAGAAAAGACAAATGTGTTATCAGAACGAGAACAGATAAAAAAAAGTACCCCAGATCTTGACCAGACTGGAATTTGCACAACATGCGTCTGCAGTTCACTCTCAGAAATATAATAATTATGATTTTCATCAGCACTCAGCTTCAGCCTTTCCACAGCAGCACAATTGGACGGATAGATACTAGTTCCTTTCCTGATCACTTTCTGGAAAAGTTTATTATTTTCTCCATTGTCAAAATCACTATACAAATAACTCTCAGCAGTGTCTCTTCTATTTCTTTTATGACAAACATCCCACTTCTGAAGAGCTTCAATAACAAACTTTGTGTCAGTTTCTCTTTGTGATCCATAAGAAATGGCATCTGAAGGAGGAAAATCAATTCCAGAATCCTGTTCAGCTGAGTGATGGAGAACATACTGTATGATGCTTCCAGATGGAGAAAATACTAGTAAGTAATACTTCATGGAAAGCAAACTGCCATCTGAGTTAGGGACACCACCCTTGCAGTTGTGAAATGTTGAAGCAATAGCACCAGAAATTGGAGTGGAAACACCTGTTGCAAATGCTGCAGCACCATGGACAGCACCCTTCAACAAGTTACTCCCATTTCTTATTCTACTAACAACAGACAATGTGACAGGGGGGTCAGATACTGAAAGCATCTTCTGATTGAGACTCAGAGAGGGAGTTGTGTTTTGAGACCAATGAGCAGCACGCTTAACTGATGAATCCACTACATAATTATTTTCTGCAAGGTTGTTATCACTGTAGTGAAAGCTTGTTGATCCACTATATGGAGATATTGCAAAGAAATGACTTGTTCCCCTCGAAGAGCTAATCAGTATCCATTCACTGTCGTCACTAAAGCTGATATCTTTTATGACCTATCATAAAGGTGGTATTGTTACAAGTCATCAAACATTAGAGATAATGGTTAAGTAATATGAATGCCAGCTTACCGCATTGGTGATGCCTCTTTGCAATTTGAACAGATGAACATAGGTTCCATTTGGACCATCTTCTGATGCACTCCCATCTAAAGAAGGCATAATGCGAAAAACGTTGATGTTTCGGCCATGAATAGAAGCTGTCACCAGCAAAGTTCCACTGGGATCAAAACAGAGTGCTGAAATGGGACTAGTATGTGCCCTGAACTGAACTATCATTGATTTAGAGACAATATCTCGAACAATGACCTGCAATTGAAAGGGATCAGACTATATGTCATGGTTCCATGAAGTAGGCAAGACAAATATAGCACACAAAATTATACTGAGATAAGTTACTTATAATTTGCCGAAAAATGAATATTTGTTCACAGTTAATCAGATTAGTAATCCAACTTAATTAGAAAGGGTAAGTTTTGCCATCCATCGCCCATCGGTCTACTATCTTTGATTCCACCCAAACCGAAGGCAGGAGGTATTAACATTCCAACTGTCCTGCTAAACCACCTGCTTTATTTAGATTTCAGTTGAAGGAAAACTACAGAGTCACTATGAGGGATAACAGGAGTTTTTCATAATCTTTTTAATAAGAAGATTAACAAAGAGAGTCTTTTGGGTGGTGGAAGCAAACAACTAAACAAAATCGTCTTGTTTGTAAAAAGAAATGGTTAATATTCTGCCACCCCACAACTAAAAATTTTGCACTGCATTTACACAGGGTAGAATGGGAGCAGATAAGACACTTGAGGAATACCAACCGCATTATCAGATTGTTAGCCAACTGGTCAGGTGGGTTTTAGGTCCCAAACGGTCTAAAAATTTGTTGATTGTAACTAGGATTAACATATAGAAACTGCATAATAGAGTATCCCAAAGGTCGTAACCAATTGTTTTACCACCTTTGGATAACAGAGTTAATGATGAATATATGTACTGTGATAAATTATGTACCATTCCAGCATATTCACTGTCAATAGTATGACCATTTGTTGTTCCATTTGCTTTGAATCCAGAATTCCCTTGCTTTATAGTGCCATTACCATTTGGAATTAAATCTGAACAATACTTGGACAGCTTCTTATATCCAACATCACCAAGCGTTACAATGCCAGCAGCCAGTTGCTTGCTTGATTCTTTTGCATAGTATGCCACCACACTGCCATTCGAACCAGGAGGCGGAACAAGGGGAGACAGACTGAGAAGCTGAGGGCTAACACGGCCCGTATTTGAAACTGGAACTGGACTCCCAGAATATGCAATCCATCTAGGACCTAATCCAAGTGGGCCATAACCTGAAATCGGTGAAACTATAGGGCTGGTAAGAAGCGTATAGTCCAGCTCCAATGTCGCAGCATCAAAACAATGTATCTGCAATAGGTATTTTTTCCATCAAGATCATTCATGATACAAACACCGAGTTTGAACCGTGAAGCATACATACCTGAGCAGCCTGAGAAACAGCTACAACTCTAGGACTGCATCTTATGGAATACACAGCTGATCTGAACTTCATCGTATGAACATAATCATGGTCCTTCAATGAATAAAAGCGAAGGATAGTAGGAATTTTTTCACTACCAATATTATGGTAAGTGCCATTAGTTCCATTGAACATAGGGCCGTTGGAGTCATGGCTGTTTGCACTTCCTGTGCTAGTTCCACCACCAGCAAGAGCTAGCAATGGCCGTGCATCTGCAAATCTGTCTTCATCTTTCTTCGAGGCAATTGGTTTCTTTAGCAGTTGTATGAAAGAAACTGCGCCATCGTGTCTGGATTCTAGCTGTCTTACATCATCAGCATGTTCAACATCCCATACTTGGAAACCAGATTTGTAGGCCAGCAGCAAGACCTGTTGCAGCATGTCACCCCCACATTCAAGTTTATCAAACCCAGCCCATTGTACCTACAACTCATATGAGGAAACATATCAACACATTTTTACATGGAGATATTACTTGCAAGGATTACAAGAATCATACATTAAAAAAGGTTAGAAGCCCACACACTTCATCTATAAGATTCGTACACTCTTCGCATGGAAATGTTAAGCGTCTAACATACCGACAGTATTCTTACTGGAATGCTGAACATTCAACATATCGACAGTATTATTTCTTATATATCCTCCAATATGATGATAATCGTCAATATGGAGCGCTAATCATCCAAATCAAAGTTTCAAGATCATAAACAACCTTCTTTTTCTTGACACACAATATTTTTGTTATACAGAATATGGTGAAGTTCATGGTTAATGTTCAGCAAATTTGGTGATTGGCCCTTTATTATGAAATGGCATATACTATGACAAAAATGACATCCTTAGCTGAAGAAATCAGAGTATAACTTCAATGCCCTCATCTTCTAATTATAGTAGAGATTCATTGTGCCTAATGCATCATTACAATGAATAGGAAAGAGTATAATATGCATTGTCATAATGTCCTGACCTGGCCAAACATGAATTTTTTGGATCCGGAGAATTGCAACCAGAACTCAAAGCTAGCAAATATTCATGATAACTCTATGGTTCCATATCTGCAGCTTGTCTTGATAACATTCTAATCATCTCACCACTTTGCCTTACTGCTAGATAATTAGCTACCACAATAACATACCAAAAAGTAGTACTATATAGTTCAAACATCAGCAGTTGTGCATTTGATGCTCAGCATAAATGCATCTACACTAACAATAAATACTAATATTGCCACATACGGTGTGCATCTCTGGGGGCGTAACAAAATTGGCAGTGCCTTCCGACCACAATTAAACTTTTGCGCATTTTTGCATCACTTACCATTAATGCACACGTGTTACAACTAAAAAAGTGTACAGTATCCAATTTTTAGCACGCTAATAGTTCCTATGCTAGAAACGCCCAAAAAGATTCAAACAACCGAATTTTCAAACAGGTGAAACAACCTGGTCGCGGCTCCCATCCTCCTCGTGGCTGGCGATCGAGTTCACCAGCGATGCGCCCGCCGACCGCAGTGTGGATGCGGCCGTGGACGCCCCAGACGACATGATTCGCATGTAGCTGGACAGCGACCGCGCCGAGAAGAACCCAACGCCGCCGCCGTTGCCGCGAGGAGCCTGCGCGCCGTTCCGCATCAAGCCAACCCCTGAGGACTAGTACAAGCTACAACCACCACCACCACCACTCCTCCTCCCCCTAAGATGCAAAACAGAGCCTTAGCCTCCACGCTAAACCAAACCTAGACGGAACCACCACACCGCTGGCTTGACTTGGGCTCCGCGACGATCGAATCAACAACTCACGAACTCCCCCGGGCTGTTTCTCTTGGGACTCGGAGGAGGCTCTTGCAAGAAACAGCCCACCAACCGTATCCTCAGGTGAGCGACATGGTGCCACGGCGCGGCCCGAGAGCTCGGAGGGGGAATCGGCACGGGCGGGCGGGGGGGGCGAGAGGCCTAGATCGTCCGGCGCGGGGAGGCGACGACTAGTGGTGGGGAAGGCCGGCGAACTGGTGGTGTTCGGGCGAGGGAGCAATTCGATCGGAGAAAGCGAGGGTTTGCGGTCTCGGGCCCTGTTTTTTTCTGGAACGGGCGATGGGATTAGGTGAAATAGAATAAGAGGAAGGGTTAGATAGAGAAGTGATATACGCTTTGTTCTAAGATTCAAAAAAAATAAGAAATACAAATTCGGTTGCTGTGCTGTGTTTTTGCTTCGCTTTGTGTGTGGAGTTTTGATGCGGCAAGGAAAGGAAGACGGGGTGGCCAAGGAAGGAAGGAAGCCGAGGTTAAGGGGAGGCCGGGCGGGTGATAATCTCGCGTCGCGTCCGTGTCGTTGCCTCACCGTCTACGTCTTGCTGCTCTCGGGCTCTGCTAGGTTCTCCTTCCCGTCGCCTCTCCTTCTCCTCTGCTTTATGCCTGGCTCGTGCGCATTGTATCTGCTTGGCATCGGGTTGGCTCGTACTGTCGTAGCTACGACCCAGTACGCGAACACAGGATCCTGAAAGAAAAAACACGTGAATACACAAAATTAGAATTAGGATATCATGACTTCATAAATTTGATAAAAAACTAAAATATAAAATTTTATAAATATGACCTTTTAGATGTACATATGAATCTTTTAAGAATTTAAAGCGAGAGAAGATATATGTAAAACACAAAAGAAATCAGACTTCCATAAGATATAACCTCTTGCTAGAAATCCTTTGAAACTAGTGTAAGAGTGCAGTCTATAGAAATTTTGGTGTCTCATTCCTTTGATGTAAAGAGTCTTTATAGGAAAAGTTCATTTGGATTGAAATTCTATAAAATTTATATGAAAATCCATGAATTCAAAGAGACCATAAACCTGTGATGTATACAGTGAAATGAATACAACCAAAAGATTCATTAAATTAAATACACCATTGATTTTTATACCAAACAGTAGTTAGAGAAGATTAGTAAATAAAGGAAACAATATGCCCTTGACCATTGTTGCCCACTTTGCCTCAACTCAGCCAATCTAACCCCTTTTTCTCGTTGCGCATACTTTCCACCTAGGGTTTCTGGCAGCGGACGTCCTCTAGGGTTGGACTACCTTTCTATGCATCTCTATGGTGTATCACATCATTTTTCACTGTTGTCGATCCTGATCTGCAGTCAGAGACCTTTATCCGTTTATCGGTTCTCCCTTGTTGTTCGTCTGACCCCTCTAGTTCGGATGCCTGAGCCTACTGGCAGATACAGAGGAGGTGATGGAGCTGAGTGATGATGAAAACGGGGTGGCGATCTGTCGATGGTTTGATCGGTTGTGGGTAAAATTCTCTCACTCATGATGATCTCCATCTAGACGGTGTTGTCGGAGATGCAGTCCACATGGGGAAACCCTAAGGGTCTGCGTATGCGCTCCGTTGGTGATAACTATTTCGTGGGTGACTTTGCAAACAAGTTTGATCGAGATCGGGTGCTAGACGGGACACCTTGGATGGTGGCGAGACATGCAGTTCTGCTTCAGGATCAAAATGGAGATCTCGAGCTGACAAATATCAGATTCAAAACCATGGCAATCTGGATTTGAATTCTGAATGTTCCGCTGGGCTGGATGAATGCTTCAAAGGGGGCGAAAATTACAAGACTCTAGAGATCTGTCAACTAGGTAGGAGGAGAAAATTTCCTCACCCCCTTCAAAGCCGGTGATGTCAACTAAGAAATGCACTAGCGTTTCTACCATCACTAAACAACTCTTTGTTGGCTCTAGACAGAGAGAACAAACGGGTGTGAAGAAGCAAAAACTGGTGAGAGGCACAAATGTGAAAACACATGATATATACAACCGGGTGGCGCCGTTGGCCTTGGTGCCGGTGGGCCAAGTTACGACTATGATAGATGATGACACGGACTCAGTTGGTAAGGCAAATGATGAGATGGTGAAGAAATAGAAGATGGAAGGTTCAAACTCCAAGAAGATATCGACAACGGCTGCCAAGGAGATACAGCCCAACAGATGCAATGAATCTCTTAGGTTTGAATTGTTGAGGTTACGAGCGATCTGAGGCAGTTCAAGAGCTCTGTTGTTTGGTGGAGCCTCACCGTCCGTCTTTGATCTTTCTCTCGGAGAACAAATTTTCATCTATGAGAGCACACGATTTGAAGTGTGTTGGAAATATGCCCTAGAGGCAATAATAAAGTTGTTATTATTCTATTTTCATGTTCATGATTAAGTTTATGTTCTATGCTAAAATTGCATTGGTTCTTGAATATGAGATTCAGAGGAAAACCTAATTGCATGTGTGGAATAATAAACACCATTCAGATCCCTAGTCAGGCCTCTGGACTAGCTCATGTATTGTTGATGATCTTGTTTTCCTGATCATGGGCATTGTTAATGTAACAAGGATGCCGGCAATAATGGGAACACATTGTTAGGGTAACAATGGTGTTGGATAGACCCCTTATGAGATACTGCGAGATCACTTCGTCAATATGTTGTCAGTATCTTCTCATGATGTGTTAACGTTTACTTGCATCCTTAGACCATGAGAATACCATAGACCCGGATACCGGATGGTTGCTTTGGGGTCATCAAACGTTACGCCGTAACTGGGTAATTATAAAGGTGACTTCCAGGTACACCAGAAAGTATATAGTGGTTCTAGATATGTCAAGACTGGGATTTGCCCATCCGGCGATGGAGAGATACACTCTGGGCCCACTCGGTATTACGGTGTCCAGCATCGCCTGGCCAGGTATTGTGACTAAAAGGTTAGTCACGGGGATACCGGAATACGGAAACGAGAAAAGAGTACAAACCGGTAACGAGGATAACTAGGTATGGTGATCAAGGAGTTGATCACAGGGATACCGTCAAAGTCTCGCCTCGGGTTGTGTAATGTATCGTGAGGCAAAAGGAATTGTATGCGACAATACAAGGTTTGCTCGATAAAGATCTTCGATGATATGTGGGAGTCGTTATGGGTGTCCAGATCCCGCTGACGATTATTGACCGGAATGTATTCCGGACATGTCCACATATACTCGAACCTATAGGGTCACACGCTTAACGTTTTAGCGACATTTAGGAATGCTACGATTTATGGAGAACGAGAGAGAAGGGTTCCGAAAGTGTTTCGGATGATCTCGAAAGTGTTCCGGGAGGTCCCGGATGGTTCCGGTGATGTCCGGAAGTGTTCCGAAAAGTATTGGAAGGTTCTGGAAGGTTCTAGAAATTCTAGAAGGTTCTAGTGGAGTTGGACTCCAACTCCAACAGGGTGTCCCTGCTGGAGTAGGACTCCACCTGCCTAGGGAGAGCTGCCCCAATCCTTATAAATAGAGGGGCAGGGCACCTCAAAGGGTATCCCAAGCAGCCCCAGAGGCAGCCCTAGTCCCTTGGACTAAACCCTAGGCCAGCCATCTCTAGATTGGCCACAGCCTTCTTTTTCTCTCTCTTCTAGATTGGATCTAGTACAACTGCCGGCGCGCTGCTGCTTCTCCTTCTCGTAGATCCCTGCTGTTCTTGTGTGCTGGTCCACACATTACGGCGGTGTCGCTGATCCGGTACGCGTGGATACCTCGGAGACGTCGTATACTTCGGCGTTTGATCGGGCGAACTATTCACGAGGAGATCGCTCTCGCGGCTGGGAGGTATAACCTAGCTGCGGGAGTCTGCGGACTTCATCGACATCGGTCAACTTCTCCGCTGCATTGACGTGATCGTCGAAGGTATGATATCGTTACCTACACCTCGATAGTGTTTCTTGTTTTGGTTCGTGCGCGGAAAAATTTTGTTTTGCGTAACGCGTTCCCCAACAGTGGTATCAGAGCGGTTCTATGCGTAGTTGTAGGTACGACTAGAGCATATGTGATATGCGGCATTGCACATATGATGTGCGGGGTGTTAGATGAGATCTACCACCAGATTTTCTTGTTGTTTCCCTCTCATTGCAAAATTTTGATCTCGACGGCATCGTGAAATTTTCAGAGGTCCGGCGAACCTTACGATCTTCGGATCGAGACATGCTAAGGATGACTTTGGTTTCACTTTAGTTGAGAAAGATAAATTTGCAATGAGCGGGCTTGTAGATGTGATCTACACGGGGGTCATGCGTATGACGAAGTTTAGTATGGGGTTCGAGATTTCCGAGTCTCCAATTCCAGACACCCCGACAGTTAAATAACTGCAAGAGCAATCATGCTTATGGTAACGTAGGTAGCAAACGGTTTGCAACGTAGCCATAAAGCCACGTATTGTAGCATAAACGTTAGAGGCGTCTAACTTGTTTTTGCAGGGTATGCATGTGATGTGGTATAGTCTATGTGATGCAATGTGATTGTATGAGATGCAAAGTGTTTGTAATTTTAATTTTGTCATGACCTGCGTGTCATGAGTACGGCAATCGGCAGGAGCCAATACGATTGTCATTATTTATTATATTGACCTACGCGTCAACTAGAAAGCCATGTAATGCATTTATTTTATTAGCTATGTGATAGCAAATAGTTGTAATTGCAAGGATATGGTGGTGACAATCTTACATCGATGGACCTCGACGCTACGTCGTACGCGAAGAAGGAGTTCTCCGCCAAAAGATGTTGAAGAAGTCTTCTTCAACAAAAGGGGCTATACCATATCACAATAATTTAATTGCATGTGATGTTAATCCCTTTTATGCACCTTGTTTGATGCGTGGTAGACGTTGTTAAATAGGGTGATCCCTCACACAAATATCAAAGTAGTTAGTGTTCTTCCAAGTGTAGCACCGTCTAGAGTATTTGCCATTCTGAGGTGCGCCATGTCACATGGGTACGATAGGTTTGACATATATGAGGCGGGCGCGAACCGTTCGCGCAGCAGAGCACTCGGTTGTCTTGACGAGCTTTGCAAGATCGTCTTGGGCTCGGAACACACCCATCGAAAGATGAACAAGAGTCATATGGGATATGATTGGCATGTTGACCTACCGGTCTCGTTATTCCATCATCAGTGATGTCACATCAATGGTGGAGTAAGTGAGTCGTGGATCTTGAATCACTAATAATCAATTATGAGGGATATTGGTTTTAGTGGGAGCTTACTCTAATTAAGTGTTAATTTGAGTTGCTTTAATCATGAACAATGTCTAAAGTGTATTTGTTTTTAAGTTGTAGATCTATGGCACCCGTAACCACCTTTCCACTATGCGCGTTGCTTGAGAAAGAAAAACTAAATTCATCTGGGAACAACTTTACGGACTGGTACCGTAATGTGAGGATTGTCCTCAAGAGTGCCAAGAAGGACTATGTCCTATCGCAAACTCTCGGTGAACTCCCCGCTAACGCTACGGATGATGAGACTCGTATCTATCAATCTAAGAGCGATGATTCCATTGCAGTACAGTGTATCATGCTTGCCTCCATGGAACCTAATCTTCAAAAACGTTTTGAGAATTGGGCTGCTTATGAGTTAATCCAGGAGCTGAAAGCTTTGTTTCAGAAGCAAGCAAGGACTGAAAGATATGAGATATCCAAAGCCTTGTTTGAATGCAAGATGGCTGAGGGCAGCTCAGTGAGTCAGCACGTACTTAGATTGTCTGGGTACGCGCAAAGGTTGGATGCGCTAGGTTTTCCAATCTCCCAAGAGTTGGGCACTGATCTTGTTCTTGCTTCCCTCCCTCCGAGCTATAGTAGCTTCATCATGAACTACAACATGAATGGGATGGAAAAGAGTATGGGTGAATTATTCACTATGCTTAAAACTGCTGAGAGTGGAATCCAGAAGGACGCCAATCATGTGATGATGGTGAATAAAACAACCAACTTCAAGAAGAAGGGCAAGTCTAAGAAAAAGGGACAAATCCAAGGGTGCTAGTATGACTGACACGCCTAAGAAGTCCAAGACTGGTGCCACTTCTGATGTTGAGTGCTTCTTCTGTAAAGAGAAGGGACACTGGAAGAGGAACTGCAAGAAATATCTGGCAGAAAAGAAGAAGTCTGGAAAGTCCAGCTCAGGTATGAGTGTCATACATGTTATTGATGTATTCCTTGCTGGTCCGCAATGTAATTCTTGGGTATTGGATACCGGATCGGTTGCTCATATTTGCAACTCGATGCAGGAACTACAGAGGCCTAAGCGACTGGCAAAGGATGAGGTGACGATGCGCGTCGGGAACGGAGTAAAAGTTGCTGTGCTCGCCGTCGGTGTCCTACCTCTACATTTATCTTCAGGATTTATATTAGAGCTTAGTAATTGTTACTATGTTCCGGCCTTGAGCAAAAACATTATTTCTGGATCATGTTTGTTGCAAGACGGTTATTCGTTTAAGTCTGAGAACAATGGTTGTTCGATTTATATGGATAATATGTTTTATGGCCATGCTCCCGTTGTGAATGGGTTATTTATTATGAATCTTGATGGTAATACACACATCCATAACACTGACGCTAAACGTCGCAAGATAATCGATTCGAATTCCACTTATTTGTGGCACTGCCGTTTGGGTCATATTGGAAAGAAGCGCATGAAGAAACTCCATTGTGATGGACTTTTGGAGTCATTTGATTATGAATCATTTGACACTTGCGAGCCTTGTCTAATGGGTAAAATGACTAAAACGCCGTTCACAGGCCACGTAGAACGGGCGACTGACTTATTGGAGATCATACATACGGATGTATGTGGTCCAATGAGTATAGCTGCACGCGGTGGATTCCTCTACTTCATTACCTTCACGGATGATTTGAGTAGATATGGGTATATCTATTTGATGAGACATAAGTCTGAAACCTTTGAAAAGTTCAAAGAATTTCAGCATGAAGTAGAAAATCATCGTAACAAGAAAATCAAGTTTCTGCGATCAGATCGCGGAGGGGAGTACTTGAGTTACGAGTTTAGCGAACATCTGAAGAGCTGCGGAATTGTTTCACAGCTTACGCCTCCCGGAACGCCACAGAGGAATGGAGTGTCCGAGAGACGTAATCGAACCTTGTTGGACATGGTAAGATCGATGATGTCATTAACTGAACTGCCATTATCTTTTTGGGGTTATGCTTTAGAGACTGCCGCTTTTACACTAAATAGAGCACCATCTAAATCCGTTGAAACGACACCATATGAGATATGGCATGGGAAGAAACCCAACTTGTCTTTTCTTAAAATTTGGGGATGCGATGCATATGTAAAGCGTTTACAACCAAATAAGCTCGATCCCAAATCGGATAAATGCTTCTTTGTTGGTTATCCCAAAGGAACTGTTGGGTATTCCTTCTATCACCGCACCGAAGGCAAAGTGTTTATCGCAAAGAACGGTGTGTTTCTCGAGAAAGAGTTTCTTGCGAAAGGGGTGAGTGGGAGGATAGTGCAACTCGACGAGATTGGTGAATCTTCGTCATTAGGTCAAAGTGATGCAACGCCGGAAGTGGTTCCGGAGTTTCCCACAATGACTGATACGGAAGCCCCTACATGTGATGTAGAGACTTCAGTCGAGCCAGCAGCTGAACCACGAAGGTCTGGTAGGATTCGCACGAAACCACAGTGGTTTTCGGACGAGGTATTGTTGTTAGACAACGATGAGCCTGCGACCTATACGGAAGCAATGATGGGCCCTGACTCCGTTAAATGGCTAGACGCCATGAAATCCGAGATAGAATCCATGTACGAGAACCAAGTTTGGAGCTTGGTGGACCCTCCTGAAGGCGTGAGGCCTATCGAATGTAAATGGATCTATAAAAAGAAAACAGACGCGGATGGGAATGTATACATCTATAAAGCTCGACTTGTCGCAAAGGGTTTCCGACAAGTTCAAGGAGTTGACTACGACGAGACATTCTCTCCCTGTAGCGATGCTTAAGTCTGTTCGGATTCTTCTAGCGATTGCTGCATATTTCGATTACGAGATATGGCAAATGGATGTCAAAACAGCGTTCCTGAATGGGAAGCTAACCGAGGACGTGTATATGATACAGCCCGAGGGTTTTGTCAATCCAAAGGATGCTGGAAAGGTATGCAAACTTCAGAGATCCATCTATGGACTGAAGCAAGCATCACGGAGTTGGAATCTTCGCTTTGATGAAGTGGTCAAAGGGTTTGGCTTCATCAGGAACTGCGAAGAGGCTTGTGTTTACAAGAAAGTAAGTGGGAGCGCAATAGCATTTCTAATACTCTATGTGGATGACATATTGTTGATTGGGAATGATGTATCTTTTCTTGACAATATTAAGACTTCGTTGAAAAATAGTTTTTCAATGAAAGATTTAGGCGAGGCAGCATACATATTAGGTATAAAGATCTATAGAGATAGATCAAAGCGCCTAATAGGGCTAAGCCAGAGTACATATATAGATAAAGTACTGAAGAGGTTCAGTATGGAAAACGCCAAGAAGGGGTTCTTGCCGATGTCGCATGGGAAAAGTTTGAGCAAGAATCAGTGTCCTTCGACAACTGATGAGCGAGAACGCATGAGTAAGATTCCATACGCATCCGCGATTGGGTCAATCATGTACGCCATGATATGTACACGACCAGATGTGTCCTATGCTCTAAGTGTTACGAGCAGATACCAGAGTGATCCAGGTCATGATCATTGGACAGCAGTGAAGAATATCCTAAAGTACCTGAAGAGGACTAAGGATATGTTTCTCGTATACGGTGGTGACGAAGAGCTCGTTGTAAAGGGTTACACCGATGCCAGCTTTGTCACAGATCCGGACGATTTTCGATCTCAATCAGGCTTAGTGTATACACTGAACGGTGGCGCAGTGAGCTGGAAGAGTTCCAAGCAGGACACTGTGGCGGATTCTACAACGGAGGCTGAGTATATCGCCGCTTCAGAAGCGGCAAAGGAGGGCGTTTGGATTAAGAAGTTCGTCACCGAGCTTGGTGTGGTTCCGAGCGCGCTGGATCCTATGGAGCTCTATTGTGACAATAGTGGCGCCATAGCTCAGGCCAAGGAGCCAAGGTCCCACCAGAAGTCCAAACATATATAACGCCAATTCCACATCATTCGTGAATTGGTGGAGCGTGGAGACGTAAAGATATGCAAAATACACACGGATCTGAATGTGTCAGATCCGCTGACGAAGCCTCTACCACAAGCAAAGCATGAGCAACACCGGAATGCCATAGGTGTTAGGAGCTTAAGCATTGGCTAGATTATTGACTCTAGTACAAGTGGGAGACTGTTGGAAATATGCCCTAGAGGCAATAATAAAGTTGTTATTATTCTATTTTCATGTTCATGATTAAGTTTATGTTCTATGCTAAAATTGCATTGGTTCTTGAATATGAGATTCAGAGGAAAACCTAATTGCATGTGTGGAATAATAAACACCATTCAGATCCCTAGTCAGGCCTCTGGACTAGCTCATGTATTGTTGATGATCTTGTTTTCCTGATCATGGGCATTGTTAATGTAACAAGGATGCCGGTAATAATGGGAACACATTGTTAGGGTAACAATGGTGTTGGATAGACCCCTTATGAGATACTGCGAGATCACTTCGTCAATATGTTGTCAATATCTTCTCATGATGTGTTAACGTTTACTTGCGTCCTTAGACCATGAGAATACCATAGACCCAGATACCGGATGGTTGCTTTGGGGTCATCAAACGTTACGCCGTAACTGGGTAATTATAAAGGTGACTTCCAGGTACACCAGAAAGTATATAGTGGTTCTAGATATGTCAAGACTGGGATTTGCCCATCCGGCGATGGAGAGATACACTCTGGGCCCACTCGGTATTACGGTGTCCAGCATCGCCTGGCCAGGTATTGTGACTAAAAGGTTAGTCACGGGGATACCGGAATACGGAAACGAGAAAAGAGTACAAACTGGTAACGAGGATAACTAGGTATGGTGATCAAGGAGTTGATCACAGGGATACCGTCAAAGTCTCGCCTCGGGTTGTGTAATGTATCGTGAGGCAAAAGGAATTGTATGCGACAATACAAGGTTTGCTCGATAAAGATCTTCGATGATATGTGGGAGTCGTTATGGGTGTCCAGATCCCGCTGACGATTATTGACCGGAATGTATTCCGGACATGTCCACATATACTCGAACCTATAGGGTCACACGCTTAACGTTTTAGCGACATTTAGGAATGCTACGATTTATGGAGAACGAGAGAGAAGGGTTCCGAAAGTGTTTCGGATGATCTCGAAAGTGTTCCGGGAGGTCCCGGATGGTTCCGGTGATGTCCGGAAGTGTTCCGGAAAGTATTGGAAGGTTCTGGAAGGTTCTAGAAATTCTAGAAGGTTCTAGTGGAGTTGGACTCCAACTCCAACAGGGTGTCCCTGCTGGAGTAGGACTCCACCTGCCTAGGGAGAGCTGCCCCAACCCCTATAAATAGAGGGGCAGGGCACCTCAAAGGGTATCCCAAGCAGCCCCAGAGGCAGCCCTAGTCCCTTGGACTAAACCCTAGGCCGGCCATCTCTAGATTGGCCACAGCCTTCTTTTTCTCTCTCTTCTAGATTGGATCTAGTACAGCTGCCGGCGCGCTGCTGCTTCTCCTTCTCGTAGATCCCTGCTGTTCTTGTGTGCTGGTCCACACATTACGGCGGTGTCGCTGATCCGGTACGCGTGGATACCTCGGAGACGTCGTATACTTCGGCGTTTGATCGGGCGAACTATTCACGAGGAGATCGCTCTCGCGGCTGGGAGGTATAACCTAGCTGCGGGAGTCTGCGGACTTCATCGACATCGGTCAACTTCTCCGCTGCATTGACGTGATCGTCGAAGGTATGATATCGTTACCTACACCTCGATAGTGTTTCTTGTTTTGGTTCGTGCGCGGAAAAATTTTGTTTTGCGTAGCGCGTTCCCCAACAAAGTGGCGGTTGGGTTTTGACAACGCGTTTGGTGTGAACTGTGATGGCCTTGATGGGGGCTAGAATTGTTTTGGAACAATGACACTAGTGTGCAACTTCAAACCTTTAGTAAGTCGTATATTGATGTTATGAAGGGTAGACGTGATGGGTAAATTAGAGTGGAGGTTCACGAGGTTCTATGGGGAACCGAGGAGAGTAGTGCGAAAGGATAGTTGGTTTTTTATGAAGTACCTTGGGCGGCAATTCAATACGTTGTGGTTGTGTGTAGGGGATTTTAATGAAGTCCTATGTGCAACTGAGCAACTCGGAGGTAGTGATCATGAAGAGTGGAAGATGGAGGGTTTCAGTTGTCGCTTCTCTAATCTGGGATACAGTGGCCTGTCATATATGTGGGACAATCAATAGCATGGTCCAAACAACATTAAGGTGTGACTAGACTGGGCGTTGGGAAATGAGGCCTTCAATGAAAAATTTGATGGCACACATGTTGTAGTACGGACAATGGAGACTAATCATTGTGCTCTGCTGGTGGTGGCGAGTAGATCAAAGTGGCTTGGCACTTCAATGGGGAATAGTCTTTTTAGACATGAGAACATGTGGCAGTGCCATAAGAACTATGACCTAGTGGTTCGGGAGGGTTGGCTAATGGGTGCCACAACTTGGTAGATGCTAGGGACACTCTAGGCTGCTTTGAGGGAGAAATTGCAGAGTTGGAGCTGGTAGGAATTTGGCTCTGTCAAGAAGCAGTCGCAAGCAATGGGCAACCGTATGGAGAAGCTGTGAGCTGGTTCTATCCAGTCAAGTCCGATGCGAGCTAAGCGGGATCTCATGAAACATATTTATGAACTTCTTGTACATGAGGAAGCTATGACACGCCAACGTTTCTCGTGTGCAATGGTTGGCTGAAGGTGATCGGAACATGACATTTTTCCATGCTAAGGCATGGGGACAGGCAAGGACAAACAAAATTGTCTTGCTCAAACGAGATGACGGTACCTTGATATCAAGCCAATGCCCAACATATTGAGGACACGGAAAGAATCATGCAAACCGACCCCCTCGGTACCATGCTAGCTATTGTACTGGAAGGTGAGGAACTCAAAGGCGTCCTCCTTGGAGCTCGCTACGACATCCCAAGGATTCAAGGAGGCCTGACGAGCTCATCACCAATTTAAGGGCGCTAGCAAGCGGCGAGCTCCTGACTTTGGCACCCTCCAAGCATTGCTCGAGGTCCCTCAACCAAATGCCACAAGACTTCTGCAGCGACGCGCCTCCAGTCCACAAACGAAGGCTACGGTCCAGTAGGCCTTGACCCACATGCACTATCATGCTAGCTTAAAAATTGACCATACGCAAACCGGTGATAGCCTCGAGCTGACCAATCTTAGCCCAAAGAACTTTAGCTCACGTGCATTGCTGCGTGAGTCTCCAACACAAACTCCACTACCCAAGGCTCGTATTGAGAAGTGGCCCAAAAAGGCAGGCTGGCTCGCACGCGAAGCCACACAGCTCACGGTAGGGTGGGTAACAAGGGAGCGGCCTCACCAGCACAGGGTGCAAAGCCGCATGGAACAAATTGGGCCTTGTTTCACCAAGGGAAAGGGGCCAAGGACCGCCCGCTCATGTTGCGTGAACCACACCTGCCTAGCTGTCATGCATGCACCAGGTACGCATTGGCGACACCCTCGATGAACTTCGGTGCCAAGCAGGCGGCATGAGCCCCTGGACCTAGGGTGCTGCCCGGTGCTCGCCGCTGCACTGACACCACATGGACAACACGCACACGCCAAACCCGAGATGCTCAATGCTCCACCGCGTCTGTCAGCCCTTGGCACTCGCCATGGTGCCCCGACGTCAAGCTCTGGATCTGTGTGCCAAACCCGAGATGCTCGGCGCTCCCTCCGTGTTCATCGGCTCCCATGTTGAGCTCTCAACAGGCATGCCAGACCCAGATGATCAGTGCTCCCACCACACCCGTCGGCCCTCGACGCTCCCCGCAGCGCTCCAACGATAAGCCCTCAATGGGCCTGTCGGACCTGGGGGGACTCCGTGCTCCTGCTGTGTTCAACAACCCCCGGAGCTTTCCACGCTGCTCCGATGATGAGGGTGCAATGCACGCGCTGGACCCAAGATGCTCCGTGCTCCCTCCGTGTTTGCTTGCTCCTCCTGCTCTCCGTGCCGGTCCAATGCTGAGCTGGTGATGCACGCACGCCTCACACAAGCGTCACGCCCGTCCGTGCCCTTGCCGCTCTCACCTACTCCATCGGTGCACCCTTGCTACCGACGTAGATGCTGACGCGTGCACCAAACACACCAGCACATGCTCGTGGGATGCATACGTAGCACCATTGTGGCTCGCTGTTCTTAGGCTCCATCGATGCGCCCTCACCACCAACATCGACGCTAGCACACATGAGCGGGATGGGTCTACAACACCATCACGCCTTGCCGTTCCCTGGCACCATTGGCATGCCTTCACCACGTGCATGCTCGACGAATCTGTGAAGGCCGTCTTCAAGGATGGACATAAGGAGCGTGACGGCGCACACGCATAGAGCCGAACACCCTCCTGGGAGTGCCAGACCTGAAGCGGCACCGTGTCAAGTCATCCCCGATAACGTCTGCTAGCTCAGCAGTGGTGCCAATGTACGCGGCGTACCGACACGCAGCCAGAATACGCCCTTGTCCTTGCCACAGGGTCACCGCCTTGGACATCCCCATCGCAACACCTCAACAGTCCCGATGCACACTAGGAATCCCTGGATGCTCACCGATGCAGTCATTACCGTACCTACCGCTCATCGCCGGCCTCCAACCTCACCGCCGTCACTCGAAACCCGCTGACAGTGTCTTCGGCTAGCTAGGAGTGGCAAGGAAGGATGCAAGCTTCAAAGAAGTTATCCTCCCTGCTTTTATATAGAAAGAAGGCACCCTCGATGTCCGTGCACGAGGCTCGGATGGTGACCACGCGGCGGTATGCTAGCCATCAGCAAGCTCCGCCTATTAGGCAAAACAATGACGATGCCAAAAGTAAGACGAACAGGGGGCTCGGCGGAGGAAAGGAGATGAACCTAGGTCGCCCGATCTGACTTAGGGCAATCGACGCGCATGGTGAGATCACCCAGCTGCGATGCCTTCTAACAGGCCAAGCCACAAACTACCTTAGCATATAGAGCAACGGCTCCACAGATCGCATGTGGGCACTGCATCTCCTTGGGCCGGATGGCCGAGGCCCGCTAGGGAAGCACAACCCCAAGGGGCTAGGCCTTTCACTCAATAGCCGAGCAGGTGAACGACATCATTTCCACGAAGGCCTAACAACGTCAGGATCGCGTCATGCACTGGTCGAGGAAGGAAAATGTCTGGACCTGATCACCTGGTTGCCTCTTTTTTTTGATTTCTCGTTGTCATTTTTCTATAAATATCATGAAAGAATCAGAAAATAGTGAGGCCCACTCAAAACAGTCTCTATAGGGCTCATCAAAATCCGTGATAAAAGAGAAAAAAATAGACAACTTTGAGAAGAAAAACAAAGAAATCTTCACCTGGCAGCCACTTCCTATTTCTCGTCAACAACCATAATCAATGCTAGACTCTCTAAAATAGTCAAGCAGCTAGCATTGTTCAAGGTGACACTGCCCAGCCAAAGGCCATAGAGATCTCTTGTATACATCTAGCAATTGACATGTAGCCACTCCTGTGACTACAGCTCAAGGAGGCTCAATGGGATATAGAATTATTTTTTTATGGTCCGACCCATGAAGTCCTACATGCCATCTATATGGCATAGAGTCAAGTAACAAGTCAACAAGACAATTAGTAGAGTCAAAGCAAGTCAAAAAGGAGCTCATTAGGAGGTGCATGAGGGGGCTTTGTCCACCCTGGGCCATACACTATCCTACCTCCTTAGTTCACATGGACTCATGGACCAAGTTTTACCTATTTATCCCTCCCTCACTCCTTCCTCAAGGATACCCATGATCATTTTTTATGTGTACCTATATAAACCCCCATGAGGAATGCAAAATACATAGCATAAATGAGAAAAATCTCATGAGTGAGGTCTAGAGCTCTAAGTCGTGGACAGAGAGCTCTAGGAGCGGTCTTGGAAAGTCGTCAACAGCCCAATTCGTTAGTCAAATCGCGTACATGACTCCTCTCTTGCTGTAAGACTAGATCGTGCTCCACAAAACAGTCGGACCTGTTTAAAAAAAAATCGAAGTATCAAATTTTGTCGAGGGTACAATGACATTCTTATAAGGCCGTCGTACACGGCCCAATACAATTGCGACATAGTCGGTGAGCTATTAACACCTCTTCTCTAGTGTTGTTTCTACGACAATATCAACTGTATTCCTGCCGAAGTTTAATGAAACGAAGCTCCTTTTGTGCCAAAAAGAAAAGTAAATAAAGGAAGTAAATGTTGTTAAAATAATAGCTTATTTGAAATGGAATATTATAAACTGTGATGCTACCTGGTTAAGGTAACAAAGTGGATTACACACCAACGTTCTAAAAAGTTGGCCAGTGATGGTGATGAAATTGAACACTAGCAATGAGAAGTATGATGATAGATCTGTCCAGGAGAACTTGGACGAATCACGAGCGTAGTGCTAAAAAATAGATTGTTTGCACGGCGTTCCAAGAATCACATGCGTTGCCTCTTCTGATACAGTGCTGGGGGTAAATCAATTGAAGAGTCCAGGAGACTACGGAAAGATGGCGAGTGAATGGACGAGAACGCAGAAGCAAACAGGCTCCTCGGGTTTCTTGATTTCCAAGACACCTCGAGAGAAAATAAAATAGAAACCCGCGGAGAGAGAAAAAAACAGCAGACAGCTAGCACTCCGTATACAAAAGGTTAAGTGGATAATCTGATGGGTCGAGTTCCGCGTGATTTTCTCCCTGACACCCAATAACCGCAGTAAATATGACCTAACAATGGATCGGTGCAAGTGCAACACGCTATGTGGTCTGGCATCGAATCACAGTATCGCACGGCAATGCCAGATTAAGGATGTTGGTACGTGCAGGCTTCCAACTGGAAGAAAAGAAACAATATTTCATTTCCTCGAGTCATGTATAAGCAATATGGGCCGAACACCGGGCCGATTGATAGAAGGGCTAGTCTAGGTTTGGCTGGGTTCGGCTTACATTTCGAGACTTGGTAGACGTCCACAATTGGTTGTTGCTGGGCTGCAGCGCTGAAGGATGTCGTTTTTCATTCCTGCCCGGTTTTCAGCCACAAAGCGCAGTGCCCATTCTCTGTCTGCCTGCCCTGGTCATGCCATGGCTGAAAAGGCGCCGTTGCCGTGGCCCATGCCACCGGTTTCCTGCCACTATGCTTGCCCCGTTGAGGTAGTGGGGGACTACTAAGCCTCGCGGCAACATTCGTCGGGCGTTTGCTCGTCGTGCCAGAAATCGAGGTGCCCTCACGCCCGCTTTTCATCAGCGGAGCACATGGCGCCCATGTTTGCACACGCCCCTCGCTCCAAACGTGGGCGCCATGCCCACTATGTGGCTGTCTGCTGTCATGTCAGCTCCATTTCTTGCTCGTTGGAGATGTCCTTATGTAGCACAACCACTTTTACACCTAGCCAAACCTCGCAGGCCACGGTGAAGAAAAGAGAGAAGGATTTTTACATACTATACACGGTTCTTTTCGGTGGTAAGAAAATTTTGCCGCGTGACGACGTCAATTCCCTAACCACCTCGATAGAATAATCAATAATGCAAGTGCCTTGCGGTTGGCTCCCACGCCGTCGTGGCCGCGTCCACATGACGATTGATCGATCGAAGCACTCGCACCAACTCACATCAACCAACCGCGCGCTAGTTTAGCCTAGCTTAGCTTGCTCGATTAGTCAACGTACGCGCCGCAGATTTTCCTGATCTCCCCGTTGTCGCCGGTGAGCACCTCCATCCTGCCCATGTTGATCATGGCGGTGGCGTAGTCTTTGTAGTACTCGTCCGGCGACGCGGCGGCCGCCATCCTCGTCACGTAATCCCTCGTCCACTTGTCGTCGAGGAGCGCCTGGTCGGAGACGAACAGGGTCCTGTTGTTGAGCACTTCCTGATAGTAGCCCAGGTCGAATTCGTACGGGCTGCCGGGGTCCATCTCCACGAGCGTCGCGTCTTTGTCATTGCCTGCCTCGCACGCCTGCCGCAGCTCCGGAGCGTACGTTTTGTTCAGCGACGGGTCCTGCACCCCTTTCCCGCTGTTGTTGTAGAGCCGGTCCTCCGCGAACGCGGAGCAATGTGACGTCCCGATCGTGTGGCTTCCTGCAGCGATCATAATTAAGCAGAAATTAACTCAATGAAACGATCGATCAATAGCTGGGATGTAGTTTGTAATTTTTGTTGGAACTATGCACTGAACATATTGGATACATTGCTAAGTGAGTACTACCTGATAGGACGACGAGGTCCTTCCAGCCCAAGTTCTTGACGCTGAAGTAGGTCTTGAGATCAACAATGTTGGAGCTCGGAGGCGCAAGGTCGTTCTCAGCGTCAACGGCTGCGGACACCTTGCCGTCCCGGCGTCCGGTCTCCACCGGGTACCGTGGCCCGTTGCTCTGGAAGAAGGAATTGAAGCCGCTTGATCAGATAAAAACGAAGTGTCTTAAGCTCAAGAAAAATATACATATGGCGCCGATCGATCGATGAAAGGGCGAATTATCTGCGAGCTTACCAGGTACACGGCGTCCCGCGAGGCCATGATGATGATGTCCGCGCACGATACGGTCAGCGGGCACGCCGCCTCCAGCTTGGCCTTGATCCTCTCGACCTCGTCGAAGCCGCGGAGGGTGTAGCTCGGGTGGGCGTCCCTCTCCCCCGTCCGGTTCCGCGATATCAGCATGATCGATGCGTCACACCCCTGCACATCACGCATCCATCCAATTAAGCAAAAAAACACAAGCAGGCCTGATCAACCACCGCGGCGACGCAACGCAACAGCTCGTGCACGCGACGCGACATGAGAAGAAGAAGCAACGCAACAGTACGTACCCTGACGAAGCAGTCGTGGAACAGAAGCCGCAGCAGCGCCGGCCCGAGGGTCCTGTCCCCCTGGAGGATGTCCCGCATCTCGGCGAGCACCAGGTCCTCCGCCTGCGGGCATGTCTCGTTGTAGAACCCGACGGCGAGCCCAGCGGCGGGATCCGCGCGGCCCGGGACCGGCAGCACGCTCGCGACGGCCGCGAAGATCAGCGCCCTGACGAGGACGTCCAATGCTTTCATCCGGCCGGCCGGGCGGGAAGAAAGAGCCGAATCGCCGGAATGAAGTCGTCGACGACGTTGCTTAATTACGACGAAAGAAAGCACAGCTAGCTCAAGAACGTTGAAACAATCTCGAGTCAGCCGGGAGCTCCGGAAGGAGGAGAAGATGGAACTGGAATCGGAACTGGACTTTAAAATTGCTGCTGGCATCGACCTCCCGCGAATAAAACCCCGGAATGCGAGAATAAAAATGACGACAAGTCTTCGCCGATAGACTCCGGTGGGTTGGATATCGCTTTCGAGAAGCTCGGAATTCGCGAGTTGGTTAAAAACTGAGGCTGTCAGATGCTAGCTGGGAATGGGAATGGGGCGTTGGAGGCTACGCGGAAAGGCAGAAGGGAACAAAAATTCCCATTTCACACAGGACAGGTGCCTGGACCAGGAAGCGCCACGGCACGAGCACATGGGGTATGGACGGCGGTGATTGGGATTTTGCACTTGTCAACGCATGCTTTTCACACACTTTTGAGCCGACTACTCGAGTGTAAACATGCTAGTGTCTATATGAAGGTTTTTTTTTCTCGAGAATAAGTCTATATGAAGGCTGTACACTTGTACCACCTGAATTAACACCTCATACATATATATACTCGCAAGCATCTTATAAAATGAACTGACCAAATGAAGAGATATTTAAGAACCAGATTTGAACTCGTCTGGTCGGCTGTGCTGACCAGGATGGTCGACGTGTAGCACGGCGGAGGCCAAGCTGTGCAATCCTACGGTTCTTCCTGGTGAGCTGCTCCACCTGCTGGTATGCATACTAGTCCTTGTCAAAGTCAAAGTGTAGCGTTTGACAGAAACGAATTGTAAAATCAGACAGCCGTACAGACGGGCCTTTGTTCGATTGATCAGTTATAATATTCCGCACATGGGACAATTGCAATTTTACAGTTCAAACTCATGTTTACGAAAGTGTATGCCCGCTTTGGTTGCTCGCGGAGGACTTCGTGTTAGACTCTGTTTTATATTAAGGTGGATTGCCATAAATTCTCTTGTGTTGAGCTGCTGCTTCTAGAAAATTGAGTGTTTAGCTACCTGTTTATTTTTAATCAATTTGTAAAATAGTCATATCTTTTCATCTTAGAACATACAATACGTAACATGACACGACAACGATTAGTTAGTTGGATTTAACTACATTTAATTTAATCTTTTAATCAATTTGTTCATGGTCATATTTTTTTATTGTGGAACATACAAGATGTAATGTGAGACGACAACGATTAGTTAGCCGGAACTATCTACATTTAACCCTATCTAGGAGCAATAGACTTTATAATTTTTTTTATCTAGAGCAGCTTTAAAAAAACACAATACGACAAAGTCCAATGGTCACAAACTGAGCCTCAAAGAGTGATGCAGTATCAATGCCATGGACCTTGTTGTGTTGGATAGAATTGGCCATGATCGAGTGGCATGTTATGCTGTTTATTATAAAGTTTTTGAGATATGGAAAACGATAACTCAGTCAATGGCATGAAGAAGTGGCGCTATATAAAAGCATGGAGGCGTGGGTGTGTCCACCGTGAATTGGACACAAGCAATAAACTATGAAAAACATGAGAAAATTAGATGCTAGGTTATTGTTTCCCATGAAATTCTTGCACACAGCGAGACACACAGTAGTCTCAAAATATCCGAGAGGGGTGTAAGAGAGATTCAATCCCTTGTGCTTTTTATACGTCATATTTAAGAAATTCACATCTAATTTCTTAAATCTTTTATCTTTTGTCATGGTTATTTTGTCGCTGGCATTTTTGATATCTCCACAAGATTCATCTATTTTATTTTTTATACCGTGTCTGGTCGAGCTGTATTTCACAATATCAAATTAGGTTGTTGCACATAAGGAAGCGAATAAAAACATAACCATTTGTGGAAACCAAATTTACTTTCAAGATCATGTGCACCCATCTTTATGGTTGCACGAATCGTCGGTGTGTCAACTATCAGATGTTGCAAGGTTCATCATTGAGTAAATTTCACAAAACTACAGATGTTTTATACAAGTTATTATGAACCTATAGATTTAATGATATATTTTAGAAAACTCTAAATCCAAGGTGATTTGGTGTATCACCAAAACTCCAGCTTTTGGAACTCACCATTAAGTACCATCACATTAGTGAGGTAGGTCCACCACTCAATGTCTTGGCCCTTGGATTATTTAGTGTGAGAAGATGCTAACACGTGGTCCGGCTTCATCAGCAGGCTGGGTTCCTCGATGCGTACTACAATATGGAATTTTACAATAGGGAATCTCCTTGTATCCGGAGTTCTGTATATATTAAACCTTATTTCTCAATGAAAAATGATATGTTTAGTTCATGGCTACACTTCCAAACAAGATTTAGGCAAGTTTGACTCTTTCTAGCAACTTTTTGGTTAATAGCATACACTTGTGGGACACCACTTTTCTCGCATCTAGTCTCACTTGCCACACACAAAAACTCTTGCGAAGTTTTGTCTAAGATGTGTGGCGATCAATTTAGACGTCACGAAAACTATGCAAACCACACTTTACCAATGTGTGGTGTATTTCTTTTTTGCGGGAACGCAATATGTGGTATTGATCCAAATATACCATAGAACAATAACGTTGAGTAGGATCCCTATATAACTTGAGAGATTTGATAAAGTGTCATGTCTTAGTTTGATAAAATGTGCTATTTTAGTTTTCTATAAAAAAATTCCTCATGTGTTATTGGCATAACAAAACATTTTATCAAAAGTCATACTAAAACAAGACATTGTATCAAAATTCTGGTATAACTTCACGGCCCTCAAGCCTCCGCCGTTTGTACGCAAATTCCATCGCTAACAAAATATATGCACGATTTCATCCCATCTCACATTAATATGTCAATATCACCCTTACTAGTGCAACGTATGATGAACGCAGTGTTATTCTTTTTTACTTCAACATAGTGTATGTTTGCTGGGTCGCACTCGCACGGTCGCACCAGAAGAATCATGAGACGCTACTTTCCGGAAAAAGAAGACCTGCTGGGCGGGGCTCTCGGGCCGGCCCAATATGTGGAAAATGAAGCTTGTGAGTGTACCGCCAGAGTGAAATGCGAGGCCCAAGATTTTGTACAGCCCAAAGTTAGAACCACTGGTAAAACACGGCAGGTTCCTCTCGGAAAAAAAAATAGAAGTATCTATTTCTAAGTGGATGTAAAAATAGTTATATTTAAGTCAATAATCCTAAATATTGATTCTTAATTCAATGATTAATTAGGTAGTTGTACATTTTATAAATTATATGCAACTTTAGGTTCAGGAATGTACAACTGAGCATAATTGAGCAGTTACACATTTTCTGTATTTAAATTGCACCTTTTCTGTACAACTCAGGCATAAAAAGTGTGTAGCAATTCCGAAAAGAAAAATGTTAAACACGGACCGGGCACTCAATGGACTAGACGAGAGGCTGGCTAGGGTTTTGGCTTTGGAAAGGGGGAGGGTGAGCAACTTCATCCAAAAAGTTAAAAAAAAACGGTGGCAACGCTCACTGCGCAGTCGGGGCAGTAAGAAATTACACGAGATTTAGCACTGCCTTGTGGCTGTAACGTGAGCTTGGTCGATCAGGAGAACAAGGTTTTGTTTTAAAAGAAAAAGGTTGACCTGGTTAAATGTTTCCACATATATGATTTACCTTATGAAGCAGATTTGATCTGTTCCTTCTTTTTTGGAGCGAGATCAGCGACATGCCAAATGTGTGGAAAAACTTTCCAGTTTCCATTCGGGTTCGCGCACCAGCCGAGGGCGCTCTACAATCACGATCCAGTGGATGGATAACGAATGAACGAAAAGCTTTCCTGAACTTATTAGGAAAAAAAAAGAAAAAAAACTTTACTTTCCTGGCCGAGCTTTGCTTAAGCAAAAAGCGACAGCTCACATGTTTATCTCTTCTCCTTCGACGTGAGTTGTGTATATCCAGCAGCGACATCAATTTCTGATTTTCTGGTGAGAATTCCGAATCATCTCCAGAAAAAAGAGAGATTTTCCTTTGCGCGCCCAACCGCCGCGCGACCCACGTGGGCCGTTTCGTTACAAATCCCACGCCGCCCTCGCACTTCCTCCCCTTTCCCCCCTCCTCCTCCGTCGAATTCTTTTTTTTTAAAAAAAAAGTTATGACAGGAGCACTGCCTTTCTCATAGATTAAAAATTACCAAACATAAGGGTGTTATTTACAACGGAGGAAAACTGAGACAAGGAGCTAGACAAGAACTAAATGACAAAAGGGGGATCTCCTGTGTCACTGGAGGTTTCACTGAAAGCCATTCTTTAAGCTGTAATGTCCTCCTGTGCCTTAAGTGCTACTTTGTGGACATCGCTAAACACCTTGTTGAAGACGCGGACGTTTTTTTTCTTTCCAAGTGTTCCACAGCGCGTAGATGATGATACCATATATCTTGCTTCTATCTTTTCTTGTTCTCCCTGCACCACAAGAGTGCCACCACGCTGATATGTCATCTTGTCCAGCCTGGAGGAAAACATCGTGAGCGAGGCCATTCATGGTGGACACCTTACGCAAGACCTGTCTGGCAAAAGCACATTCAGTGGAGATGTGTAGGTTGGTTTCTGTGTGAATCCCGCAAAGAGTGCATGTAGAGCCATTTTCTCATCCTCGCTCATCAAGCCTATCTGCTGTAAGGATTTTCTGCTGGATAAGAAGCCAAGCGTGAATTTTATATTTTTGCTCTGCGTCTGCCGTCCAAATTGTTGAGGCGTCAAACTTGGCGTATGATCCGGAGAATTGGAGCCTGTATGCGGACCTGGCAGAGTATTGTGCATTTCCTGTCCATCGCCAGGCAATTGAGTTTGTCATTTGTTCTTGAAGTTGGGTTTGTTGGATGAGATTCCAGAGGGTAATGAACTGGTGTGCTTGGGTCGTCGTGTGGATATTCCGTAGTGGTCTTATCCATCTGTTATCTTCTAGCTCATAAGCTACAGATCTATTCTTTCTTTTAACTAGCAGGAAGAGGTTTGGGGCAAGCTCACATGGGGCGGTTTGTTGAAGCCATCTGGACGTCCAAAACTTAGCTATTTGTCCATTACCTATCTGGATCTTTGTTGAAGCTGCGAAACAAGATGCGTCTATTTCATCGCAGGGTGTCTGTTGGCCGAACCAATGCTTTTTCACTGTGTTCCACTCGCCCCATAGCCATCCAAGTCTGAGAGCTGCACCGAATCTTTGGATGTCCTTGATACCTAAACCTCCCATATCTTTCGGTCTGCATACCTGTTTCCAGTTTACAAGGCAGTGTCCTCTTGAGCAGGACTCTTCTCCTCTCCAAAAAAAGGATCTGAGGGTCTTTTCAATCTTTTTTACCGCCCATTTGTCAAGTTTGAAAGCTGATAAGAAGTAGACTAGACATGGCAAGAGAACCGAGTTTATGAGCATGAGCCTTCCTGCTCAAGAGAGTAGTTTTCCTTTCCATCCCGCTAGCCTGGAGGAGAGCTTATCAAAGAGAGGTTGCACATCTACTCTGCGTAGCTTTAAGGTGTGCAGCGGTACTCCAAGGTAGGTACAAGGGAACTACGCTAATTGTGCTTGAAAGTTCTAAGTGATGTCCTGAAGGTTAACCTGTGAGCATCTGATAGGGTATATGCAGCTTTTCGGAATGTTTGTTTGGAGGCCTGTTGTCTCTCCGAAGATCTGAAGACAGTTTTGAATCCCTAATAATTCTAGTCTTTCTAGGTTTGCAAAAATCGCCGCATCATCTGCATATAGGGATATTATGAACTCACTGTCGAGGCCTGCGATTGGTTTGATGAGGTCGGCCTGTAATGCTCGAAGCAGTAGTTTCTGTAAAGGGTCGATTGCAAGGATGAAAAGCAGGGGTGAAAGTGGGTCTCCCTGTCGGAGTCCTCGGCGGTGTTGTATGCTTTGGGTATGTTCACCATTGATGATGAAACAGCTCGAGGAAGAAGCTAGAACATACGCTACCCAGTCTCTCCATCTTGGGCCAAAACCGAGGTGTTCAAGAATCTCAATGAGGTATTCCCAACTAACTGAGTCGAACGCTTTTTGAATATCTATTTTGAGGAACAGTCCTGGGATCTTTTTTCTGTGCATCATTTTGATGATATTTTGAGTGAAGATGAAGTTGTCCTGTATTCCTCGCTTTTTGATATAAGAGCTCTGTGTCGTCGAGATGATTATTTCAAGTTCAGGTCCGAGCCTGTTAGCCATAATCTTCGTCACTATTTTGCCGAACGCATGGATCAAGCTGATGGGGCGGTAATCTTTGATTGTTGTCGCCTGTTTTTTCTTTGCGATGAGCACTACATCTGTGTTGTTTAAAAGGTATAATCTGTCATTACGAAGGCAGCAGAATTGATTCACCGCCTGGATTAGGTCTTCCTTTATGATTCCCTAGTAATTTTTAAAGAATCTGTTTGTGAAGCCGTCTGGTCCTGGGGATTTGTCGTTTGGTAAAGACTTAATCACATCGAGGATTTCCTCCTCGGTGAAGCTGTTTTCAAGATGAGCAAGGCTGTGTCTCTGTATCCCTAAGAGCTCCCAGTCTAGGGTGTGGCTTCTCTATTTTTTTGTTCCTAGCACCGCTTTGAAGTGTTGGGCTAGGAAGCATTTTTTCTCATTCTGGTTGTAGACATCTTGCCCATTGATTTGAAAGGAGGCTATGGTGTTCCTCCGCTTGCGTGAATTTACCTTGAGGTGAAAGAATCTTGTGTTCGCATCGCCCTGTTTTATCCACTGGGTTCTCGGTCTCTGTTTGAGCCTCATCTTCTGAATGACGGCTAATCCGAGTAGCCTGGTCTTAAGCTTTCTTCTGAGTGCTAGCTCTAAATCGGTTAGGCTTCATGCTTCTTGAGCTGTATCTAGCTGCAGGATGACCTCAACGGCTATTGCGAATTGCATTCTTGTGCTTCCGATTAGATTTCTGCTCCATTGCTTCAACGTTTTTGCAAGTCTTGTAAGTTTGATGTGTAGGCGTGTGATGCTATCCGTAGGTGTCAGCATTCTCTGCCAGCAGTCATGGATCACTTGATGTATCCCTGGTATATTGCACCACCAATCTTCAAATTTCAAAGACCTAATTGTTGATGTTGTAAGGGAACCTATCAGCATTAGCGGACAATGATCCGATATCATGGTCGATAGCGCCTGGAGGTGTGAGTTGCTGAACTCTATATCCCACTCTGGAGTGCATAGCATCTTGTCGATGTTGGTGTAGGTTGGGTTATCTTGTCCATTTGACCATGTAAAAGTGCGGCCATGTAGGTGTAGTTCACGGAGCTGGAGGGTGTCAACCGCGGTCTGAAAAGCGCCTAACAGTCTGGTGTTGATCTGGTTGTTATTTTTATCTGCAGCTCTGAGGATGAGATTAAAATCTTCTACAATAAGCCACTTGGGCATGGACCTGGGTTTAATGCTTTTTAGTTCCTGGATAAAGGTTAGTTTGTCTTGCTCAGATTGTGGTCCATACACCGCCGTGCAAGTCCATTGAAGATCACTTTCGATATGTCTAATATCAGCTGTAATAGAGTGTGTTGCTGGGGAGATGTTACTTAGGGTAAAAAATCTGCTGGAGCATGCAAGGATTATTCCTCCCCTGATTCCAATAGCTGGAAGTGTGCAATAATTTTCTGCGAACTCTGGCTCTAGTGTTTGCTGAATAAGAGTGTCGTCAACGGAGTTTAGCTTCATTTCCTGCAGGCAAATCATGGTGGCCTTGTTTTGTTTGATCATCTCGCGGATTACATTTCTTCTTGCTATGCTGTTTAATCCTCTAATGTTCCAGGACAGAAAACACAGTTGTCTCTATGGCATTAGGAAACTATGAGCGACATTTCTGTGCATACCTGTGCTTTACTTTTGGACGTAAGGGGTGTTCAACCATGCCTACTTGGGTGATCGAGGGGCCGAAGGAACAAACATGCATAAGAGGGAAGAACTGAGGGGGCGCAGCCCAAACAAAGGTAAAGAGTTCTGGGAACCATAGATGCCACACCAACAGGCGGCTGTGGATAACCTAGAGCAGGGAAAACAAGTTCTGAAGCACTTGTCTATGAGACCCCCCTGCGATTAAACCTGGAAATAGTACTGCGGGTAAGCAACAAACACGTCTGAAGATACATGTCATTGTAGTCATTGGGAGGGACTAAAACGACTCAAAATACTGTCAACGGTATTGCCCAGGCCGCGGCCTTAAGCACCATTGTGACGTCGACTTTTCCTAGCACACCTGCAAGCGTAGCGAAAGCCACTACATTGGACTCATTTAGTGGCTCTTTGAACAGTTCTTTGTATCGCGCGAAGTCCATCATTCCTGGCTCTGTGTTTGCTGCAAGAATCCCTAGTTTCTTCATGAGTAGCAGCCGGGCTTTCTCCATCATGGATATAGATTCCTTCGAAGCGTTTGAGCTGTTGACATGGGCTGTTTCAGCTCTCTTTGCCTTGCTTCTTGTGCTCGGCGCCTGCGGAATTGTTGGGATCAGCGGTGGTGGTATCTGGCAAGTTATCTATTTGCGGAATGCAGCAAGGGTCATGTCATCTTCTAGCTCGGATCCTCCTGTGTTAGTGTCTGGTAGCGGCGCTTCCCTGTGATCAGTCGTCTCCACAAGGGGTCCTATGAGGGGTGGCTGAGGTGGTATGTGTGCCTCGTCGTTCATCGTATCGACTCCGATAACGCTCCCTAGGGTTAGTTCTCGGACCTGCGTCATGACCTGGATAAGATCTTCTTGCGGAGCTAACTGGGCCATGAACGGAAAACGTTCTGGGGAGCGTGAGCGCTCTCGCTCCTGGTGTTCTTCACTGGTGGTCTTGTTTTTTGGGCACTGAGTTAGCGTGACTGCGTTGCTTCCAACTGCGAGTTCAGGGAGGGCGGCGATGTTTCGGTATTCTCTCTGCCTTCCTCCTCCCCTGCTATTACCTCTACTGCCTCTCTGGTGACGGGTTCTTCCCTGTGTGGTGTTGCGAGATGGGGGCACATCCTAGCCGGAGGGGTGGCGCACACGAGCTGGGCTCCTGCTACGTTCCCACTCATCATCACTGTCGTCTGAAGGGGGTGTTATCCTGTCGTGAACAGAGCGCCTCGGCGGCTGCAGGGGTCCATCTCTTACTCCGAGCTCCTAGTGATAAGAAGAGTGCACCGGGCCACCATCGTCGGATGAGAGTGGTGAGAACTCTCCACTGCCTGGGCTCGCCGGGTCCTGGGCACGGAACGGCGGGCTATTCACCGGCGGTTCATAGTCGATAACCTGGTCAATGTGGATTAGCACCGGATGCGACATGAAACGCATCGGTGGTCCACGAGGACGGCTCTGGCTTGCAAAGCGCCGGGGCAGTGCGCCATACTCCTCCGGCTGAGAGGGACCCCTGGCGGCCTGTTCTGTGGTGTATATGCCAGAGCGCGGTACTGCGTCTACATTGTACGTTGACACCCACACGCGCATGCATGCCGTCTCCTTGTCCGCGAGGGGTTCGTCGAAATCCCCCTCCTGGATCCCTGTGTGTGCCAAGATGGCCGTCACAGCGTCTGGTCCCCACTCGGAGCGCGGCACCCCCTCAATGCAGAGCCGCATTCGAAAGCGCGCCTGGTTTACATTTCCTGAAGCTAGACGAGACCACGGGCGAAAGCACAGGCGAAGCTCCTCGATGTTCAAACCTGGTTCGTCGAGCACCGCGTCATGAGCTGCAGGGTCGCGGAAGATGGCGAGGTATTCCTTTGCGCCCATCATGGTGACTTCCACCTCTTCTCGCCTGATGTCGAAGTAATCGGCCAGGATCCGACAGATTTGCCTGTTGGAACTCTGCAGGTGCTGGTTTAACAGCAGAACTATGACCCCTGTGGAGGAAAGGTCCCTTTCCATGTGCACCATCCTGGTGGTTAGCCTGTTGTAGCAACGGACATTGTTCGGCCTGGTGGACCAGGCGCTTCCTGTCGCCGCCATCTTCGGGAGCAGCGGGGGGAAACTGTTTATGCTGGGCGGTGCTGGTCCCCTGCTTGGCGGGGCGCGATGGCGGTGGTATGCGGTGCACCAGCGAGCTAAGTGGCCAGAGCGGTCACAGAGCAAGCAACGCGGTGGCTCTCTGCAGTCAGAGATGTAATGCTTCGGACTGAGGCATCGGAAACAACAGCCCTGAGCTCTTTTCCTAAACAAGGCGGAGAAGCTGGGGGTCTTTACACCAGTAGGTGGGAATCGTCCTTGGAAGCGGCTCGCCACGCTTCCCCCGAACCTGTGAACAGGAGTTTGGGCGCCCTTGTCTTGAATGTGCAGCTATTTCTCCTGTCTGTGCCGTTGAGCGACTGGGACTGGGGGTGGAAGCAAGCTGTTTGCCTGGTGTTTCTTGTACCTGCGGCTTGAAATCTGAATCCAGGGGTGGTTGTTGTCATCAATGCAATGCAGCTCCTGTGAAGTAATCTGCTTGTGACTTTGAAAAGCTGGTCGCGAGGACTCCCTGATGCGATGTAGAGTCGCCATTACTACCCTTGAGGAGACACGGTAAAGGCGCCGGTTCCAGCTGTTGCGATGGGCTTCGGCAGCACAACAAGGGCGACTTACCCCGCACGACATCTACGGCATTGAAGGCCTGGAAGCTCGGTGGGTCCTCATGAGCAGACAGCAGCTGAGAGTCAGGAACAAAATTTGTGGAAGGTAGCAAGTCTGGATTTGGATCTGGGTTTGGGGAGCTGTCGGCGGATAGGGGGATGAGAGGTGGGGCGAGAACTGGAGGCCTACGGGTCTGGCTTAGGGGCGGAGGAGGTGGCAGCGGCGGGGGCGGTGGTGGCGGGAGGGGGGGGGTGGTGGGCGGTGGGGGGTCGGCGGCGCAGGTGAGTGGCTGGGGAGAGCGAGAGCGAGAGCGAAAGCCCATCGTTTGTTGGTTAGCCTCCTCCGTCGAATTCCACAACCGTCTCCTACCTACGCTGCGTTTACACTGCTCCGCTTCTGCTACCGCGTGCCAGAACCTGCAAGAGTCAAGAGCTACGACCGATTCAAGTCTCGCCGGCGACTCCTCCACGCGGCCGCCGCCCCTGGAATTCGTTTCTTGCTTCGCTCTTTGGTCGCTGAAACTCGCGGAAGCGGGCGACGGAGGAGGAGCGACACAGAGAGGTAGCTTTGACGGCGGCGGCGTCCATGGACCTCGTCCGCCGGGAAACGGACCGGAGCGCCGCCCTGGAGTTCGTCGCTCTCGACATCAGGGGCGACGCGGATTCGCCTGAGGCAGACGCAGAGCTGGTAAACAACTAAGCATCGTCGCTCGACTAGAATTTCCCTTTGTTCTGTTCGCTTCGTTGTGTTGGTTCTACTGATCTTCTTGCTGCTGCGATCCGTCCTGATTTTGTGCTGAGAAGACGATGGATGCTTCGAAGGGGCTCGAGCGAGAGAGGAACGGAGACGCCAATCCTCCTTCCACCGGTTAGTTCGTCATCCATTCTGCTCCGTTACACTCTGAATCCTGAAACGACGCTCTCACTCGATTTCCTTCCTGGTTTTACGTATCGTACTACCATTAGATTGTAGATTATTTAGAGTTCCTCGAAGGAAAAAGATTATATTTAGAAGCTCTCCTCGTACACCGGATGTGGGTGAGGATCATCTGGATTTGCGAATTGCGTCACAGGACACGCACGCACGCACGAACACACGAATTTGCGTGGACTCCACAAATGCAGTCACTTAAATCGTGTGTCATGTCAGATGTTTTGCGTGAGATTGGTGCATTCTCATCAATACGTGGAAATAGATGCCACTGTTACCTGCCACCTACTCAATGCGTCACGACGCGTGGCTGTCCCAGGGGAATTGCAGTACTGTACGGCGTACACCGTTCTTTAGGCTGTCTAGCAATGTAATCCTAGTAGTACCGCTAATTAATTAAGTTAAGTGGAGCACAGTGTAAGGTGTCTCCAGTGTCCCGTGTGTTTCAGAGGGGCGTTTTGCATGTGTGTGCACGAGTCTGCTTCCACGTTGCAATCGGAAGAAAAAAAAAGTTACTCTTGGTTCTGAAATACTCCTACTAGTTGGTGGTACTCCTACTAGAATTCATGGCATGTATCATCTGGGCCTCACTCATGTATGCAAGCGCCTCAACAATGCAGGTGTGGCTGGCGCGTACGAGAAGCAGGCAGTGCCTGTGCACGTCGACGGCAGCCCAAGGGAGCATCTCCACCCCTCGACGCCGACAGCCGGCGGTGCGAAGCGCCGGCGAGCCGGCAGGCGGGTTCCCGGGTGGCGCGACCCGAGGAAGATCCTGTTCGCCTTCGCTGCACTGTGAGTGACTGAAAGCTTCCTTCCCTAACTTCGTGGTCCATACGATTCCAAAACACGTTATCTTGTATTTCCAGTCTTAATCATCCGCATGCATACAAGATACCGAAAGGGGGGACGTTCCTTGCAGGGCCAACCGTCTGCATTGCGTTTTGTTGCCTTGTTCGTGTCACGGCCAGCGGTTAGGAACCTTGTTGCTGTCTTCTTTTCCTTTTTGTAAAAACAATCTTGGTAGGCTGCTGTGTGGTAGGAGGTGGCTGTTCTGTCGTCAGGCTTGGTGCACCGATCGACCTCGATCGTCTAAGTTCAGGGGAAACTGTGTGCCTTACAAGTTAGATCTGTCAGTGCTGGCTGCTTGGTTTTTGTTCGTCACCACTAATTATGGTACAGGATGGTCTGCACTCTGCACGGTAGTGCATGAGTACGACATTCCATGCACTGAACGCATCATGTTTTCTTTTTCCTTCTAGCAAAAACTGCTCTTGTGAGTTCAGTGAGTATTACATGATGAGAAAATAGCCACCAATTAAATGCCATTGCGGTTGCCTGATGTTTTAGTACTTGCTATATGCCTATATATATGTCCGGCCAGTTCCAGTTAGGTTTCAGGTTAACCTACTTTATTAAGGACCATATGGCTCCAGTTTTGTGACCCAAATATTCTTTAGAAACTGTTCCTAAAAATAGAATTCTTCATAAGAAAAACTATTAGATCTGCTGTTCTTTTCTAGAGCTCTTTTTAACACGCTTCAACTTACCACCTAGGAGGTAATTAAGAGTAATGACTGAATCTGAGCCATCCGTTGTTAAGATAGATGGGGTCAATTTTTTACTTATGTGCATCATAACATGCTATATCAGGTTGCCCTCCGATGGAAAGGCATTTAAGTTTCCTAAATCAGGGCTAGCTTGTAGCATGCGTATACTCCAGGGAAGGAAATGTTGCAATGATCATATCGACGTCAACAAGGCGGCTCCTCCTCAACAGTATTTGCTCTCTTGAAAACTAAGATGAGAGAAGGCAAGCATAGACAAGAGAAGTGAACTAGTCATGGTCTATCATGCATCATGAATCAAGTCTCCTCTCCCTCATAGACCAAGTCTATGGACCAAGCTTTACTAAACTACTCCTAATATTCCCTTCCACCAAGGGCATGAGGAGGGGTCTTTTGCCCCCATCTCTTATGCTATGAAAGGCGCCGCATGGGTCATTTGTAACTCACTTTATATGAAATTTTAGCTCACCTCTCCTAGGTCCGGGCTGACATTCCTCAGGGGGTCGCTCTCGTGTCCGACGGCTTCTCCTCGGCTCGAGAGAAGCCCTTCTAACGTCTGAAGATGCTATTCTAGTCAAGCATCCGAGAAATCTAAGTCGTGCCCCCCCCCTTCTCGAGGCCGAACCCAATTAAAAAGCATTACTGTTTCGCTCGTGTTAATCTTCGACGTCCAGCAATGTGTTCGTTGATCATGCCATTTTACTTATTTGATATTTTGCCCGTGCTCGACACGCACCCTCTCTCTAAGTCGTTTTACTTATTTGATATTTTGCCCGTGCTCAACACGCACCCTCTCTCTAAGTCATTTTCAACAACAATGACCGAAAATAATATTAATGTTTCTCCTAGATCCACTAATCTAATCTTGGCCCTTGATGTGCCCATGCAGGCCTGGTGTGCTTTTGATAACAAATTATAACCCTACCCGGCGTGCCTTTGATAACAAATTATAACCCTACGTGTCATGCCACTAGAAATAGTTTAGAGAAATACTTTTTCGTGGAACCAAAATTAGTTCTGTTAGTAAGTTCTAGTCTAGGATAGGGTGGGGAACAGATTGAGTGATGTGTAATATATTTCTAGGAACGGAACCAGAGTAAGTGACATGGAAATGAATAGAAATACTATGTTAAGGGTCTCTTTGATTCACAGGATTCTCAATACATAGGAATAGAAAAAAGAAAAAAAAAGAAATTAGATGTCATGACATGTTGTATCCTACAGGAATAAATAATAGAAGTTGTTTGGTTGTAGCGCAGGAAAAACGTGTGAATTTTTTCAGATGTTTAGTTCATGTCATAATTGTTATAGAAGCATTGATTTTTTTTAAAAGATGTTTGACTCAATAAAAATTTTCCTTTGGAATTGAGTGCTACCTATAGAAAATTCCTAAGATTTTTAATCCTACAAATCAAACAAGCTCTATAGGTAAATTTTCTAAGGATTAAAATCCTACAAAAAAATTGAATTTTTTTTGAATTAAAGAGGCCCTAGTATGAATTGCAGCGGATAGATGCGAAGGGAATATGAACAAACACGAATGCAGTCGTGAATATGTTTTAATGGTACAAAAATCTTCTTTCACGTCCTGATATATATGTATTTATATGACATATCGTAAATTATATATCTGGTAATATTTTGAGAAATTTCAGGAAAATTAATTCTTTTTATGAACTTAAAGCAACTTCACGGGTTTTGCATCTCCATTTTTCTCTTCCAAATCACGCAAGCATGAAACAACGTTTCATATCTGCGTTAAGATAAGAGATAGAGTGATCTGTACAAAGTTCACTGCATTACCTTAGCATGTCTGGTTTGGTAATTTTTTTCCACAGGTCCAGTGTGGGCACGCTGATACTGCTGTACTTCACACTCTCTATGGGGAAGATGTCCTCTGGTCAAGCTGATGGCGAATGATGCCATATGGCCGTACTTTGTAGTTGGTTTTGTATTGCTTTGCATTGGTTTCTAATGCTTGTACAGAAGAAAGGAGCGACTGATTTTTCATACATCGTGTGTATAGACATATGTACGAAAATGCATCACAGCAAGTAGTTTGACGTCTCGGGTTTATCCGAGCCGTCCAAACTGCTTTATGATCCGTGGCATCCTGATTCCTGAGTAGGTCGGTTTTTGTACTGGTGCAATAGGTGGCTCCTGCGGCACAAGTAACGTCTGTTTGCTGTTTTGATCTCAGATTTACCTGGCTCCCTCCTATCTGCCTCACCGCCCCAGGCAGATTCCTCTTTCCTTTTCACTCACAACGCTTCTCAGATAGAGCTGGCCAAGAGCACCGCACGCTCCATTAGGGCCGGCGAAGATCAAGATCTTCTCGTGGACAAAATATAGAAAGTAGATATAGCGCCGAGCAAATACCGCGCGTAATCCGGACTGGCGACGGTGTCCAACAGCTCCGTGAAGGACGCGCCGCCGCAATGGAGGAATCCGCCTCCATCTTTCCACGCAGGAAACTCAGGCAGATTTCGCTTTTAGCCCCGCGTAAACTACTCGGACCTCTATTGACCTGCTACCCCGTCGCACGAATCTCAGAGAAGAGAAACGGTCCAGATAAACCTGGGACGTCCAACTCCTTGTGGGAAAACCGGACTGACGCACATATGTTAAACAGGCTAAAGAGAAAGGGATAAGAAACCTGTAGTTGGTGAATCCTTTAAAAGTGAGCATCAACATGAAGGGAAACTGGGTGTTGATGAAGGGATAAAATGGCCAGAAAATAAGAAACGCTGTTATTGCGATGGAACACATGTTTTGAGCTTGCAGGCGAGGATATTTTTATTCATGCTGCATTTCGTTGATCAGAGTGAAGAATGTACAGACCTACATGCAGCTAGTAGAAAAACTAGCCAAGGGGAAACAACAAGCACATTGATTCTTTTTTCAAAGTCAACGGTGAAACAGGGGCTGAATGAGAACAGCTAACAGAGGAGTTAAAGAAAAGGAGTACCCGAGCTGGCGCTAATAAGGTCTGCAGATCACGGCAATCACAGGGGTCTTGCGCGAGAAGTTCGCTTCCTCTACAATTTTTCTTCCAACCACTGTAGCAACGTCATGAGCTTGCTCGCTGAAGACTCTTGTCATTTCTTCTATTGAAGTGTACTGAATTACAACTGAATCCCCAGGATCTCGATCTCCTGTTTGTACTGTACTGTTGTTTTTTTTTCTTTTGAGAAGGGGCTAGACGCCTTATATTAAAGGAAACACAGTGTGTTGTTCATCTGCTCCCACCGATCTTGAAGGTCTGAACTCTGAAGTCTGTGTGGCCATCCTTGTTGTGCTAAGTTGTCCGCCGTTAAGCATTTCCTCGGGTTGCTAGCCATGTAAAAATTGGCATTTGGGAGGGGCCTTGGTTTTCCCAAATTGATTGTCGAAATACTGTTCTAGTTGATCCTTCGAACCGGACACGATACGCTGATTTCTCTGTGTAGGTGCCGCTTGAGAACCACTTCCACAATATGGAGCCATGTTCATCTAGGTGAGGCTGAACTGTCGGTAGCTGTTCCCGAATGGTTCGAGATAAGTTTTCTTTTGATCAGCATTGAATTGCTCCTCCTTAATGGTCTGCTGAGTTGTTCAATCGCCAGTTGAAACCATAGGGTTGGTGCCTACCTGGAGGCTCGAGTTCTTTACGACTCACGCTCTAAAGGAGAGTCCTATTGTAAGGTCCATCACCTCTGCACCATCTTGACCATCATGCGTGTGCCAACTGTGGTCTCTTCAGATCAGAAGCATCACTATCTTGTTGATCGGGAGCTACATAGTAGATACTCTGGGATCTACTCCACCGTTGACATCTTAATTTTCTTCAGGGGCTTATCTGTCACCGCCAGATGTCCACCCATAGATATCTTTTCCACGATAAAGAAACAAGGCCATCTGTTGAGATTGGATTGCGCCGTCAGCTGTCTCAACAGCATAATTGAAGCCTCTGGTCACTGTGTCATTTTTTTCCTGGTGCAGTGCGACGCACGATGACGATGTTTCGTGTCAACATCGGTCCAGATTTCCACAAGAATTCCACTTCTACCAAACCATTACACATGCGCAGCACATCGGCTCACTATCACGATTATAGTTTTCTGTACCATTTCTCAGCATGATTCTCGCAGATACAAATATGTAATCCATGACGTAAAAGGTGCGTGGAACATCCAATTTCCTACACCTCACACAGAATTTAGTTTCTACTTCTCCGTGATATTCTTTCTCCAAGAAGCCTTTGTAACAAAAGAGATATTGCACTTACGTCTACGTTTCACTTCTCGTTTTCTGTAATTTTGACTTTCCGTGCTTGCTTTGTTGAAGCTTATCCTGGCAAGCTCATAAGCTCCTCCTAACACGCGGTCCCGATCGATACTGGCCAGTCGTAAAGAGCGCCTATATAATTCCGACAGCACCCGACGTCAAACCATCCCATCGACAAGCACACACAGTCACAAACAAAAGCCAGGATGCACGTGGAGGCTCCTGCGGCTGCGGCGGGCGAGGCTTGCAACAAGCACATCGTCCTGGTGCACGGCGCGTGCGCCGGCGGCTGGTACTGGTTCAAGGTGGCCACGCGGCTCCGGTCCGCCGGGTATCGCGTCAGCACGCCGGACCTCGCCGCGTCCGGCGTCGACCCCCGGCCGCTGCGCGAGGTGCCGACGTTCCGCGACTACACCCAGCCGCTGCTGGACCTCCTGGGCTCCCTCCCGCCCGGGGATAAGGTGGTGCTCGTCGGCCACAGCCTCGGCGGCGTGAACGTCGCCCTGGCCGCCGAGCTGTTCCCGGAGAAGGTCGCCGCCGCGGTGTTCCTCTCCGCCTTCATGCCGGACCACGCGTCGCCGCCGTCGCACGTGCTCGAGAAGGTACGCACACCAGTGCGCGCGCGTGCGGCGTATCGTATCTGCTGAAATCTCCTTTAAGATTTCCTTCCTGACTGCCCAGAGTGCATGCATGTCCTTTTCTCGTATAGATTCTGATGCAGAAACAAGTAACCTGAGTACCTGACCGGGAAAACCTGCTTCAATTCTTGCCTGAACTGCACCTTCATCGATCTGGATGATCGTTCAATCTACTCATATTTTTCTTTTTTCGTCTAAAAGTTCGTGGAAGGGAAGTGGCTGGACTGGATGGACACGGAGATGAAGCCCCAAGATCCAGAGGGCAAGCTGCCTATTTCCATGTTGTTCGGGCCGCAGGTCACACGAGCAAAGTTATACCAGATGTGCTCGCCTGAGGTACTTCGCCTGTACCTGTCAGTCAGTTACCTGTACCTGTCGCCTATATATAGCTTTAACATAATTCTTAGTTGCCTAAAATTTTTATAAATCTCAGTCACCTAAAATTGCACATCAATTAGTCTAAAATTGTAGTTCTAAAAGTATGCAATTTTAGTGAAAAGTTACTGCAATTTTTAGTCTGTAAAATTGCATATCCTTTAGAATAAAATTGTAGTTTTTAGATATGTACAATTTTAGTAAAAAATTACTATAATTTTTAGTCCATAAAATTGTACTTTATTTTAGTGGAGATGAGGATTGTTGAATTTTGATCCAAAGACTTAAAAAGTGACTGATATTTAAAAAAAATTTAGATAACTGAGAAATAGACATTCCCTAGATTTAATCAATCTGTTCGAACACCACGTCGGCTACTTGACTAGCACATAATACGTGTAACGCACGTCCACTAGCTAGTCGGGTGACGTCGCGCGCCTATGTAAGCGTCTCAGAATTGGATCACAAACACTGCTAGTGTCTCCATTGAGATTGACTAAAGAGGAAGTTTTTGGAAATTCGATGATGTAGATATGTTATAGAGTTATACCAGAAATAACCCTCACAGGTGAATCATTGCATGTTGAAATTATATGGCAGGACCTCACACTCGGCAGATCCCTGATGAGAGTCGGTTCGATGTTTGTGGATGACCTGAAGCTGCAGCCGCCATACTCCGAGGGTCGCTACGGCTCGGTGCGTAAGGTGTTCATAATCTGCAAGGACGATCATGCCATCGCCGAGGGGTTCCAGCGGTGGTTGATCGAGAACAACCCGGTGGAGGAGGTCATGGAAATAGGCGGCGCAGACCACATGCCGATGCTGTCGACGCCGGACGAGCTCATGCAGTGCCTCGCTCACATCGCTGAGAAGTATGCTTGATGCATTGATGGTGGATGCATGTTACTTGTTAACTTATCTGGAGTATGGTCAGCTTGCCATCTCGTTGCCGTTTGTCAAATTCGCTGTTGCTGTCTGGCAACGTGCCTACGGCGTCACGGTGTTTCGTCGCGTTCATTATGTTTCTTTGACTTTTACTGCATTACATTTGAGATGGATGGTAGTAATTCAATATTGTGGAGTAATTGTGGCTGTTTAATAATGAAAATAAAATGTCGCAGAGCATCTACATCCGCACACAAGATTACCGTGCATCGAGTTCCAATATGAAACTTTACCATAAATCTACAGGGCAGAACTAGGGATCCAACGTCCGATCCTATCATTAGGTTGGACGTCCATGAAAACATTTATGTTGTATGATGGAAATATTTTGTTAAAATATATACAACAAAATAACATGATATTTTCGTATAACAAATTTCATGTGATGGAGACATTTTCTTTATTCAATAGAAACTCATTCTACAAAAAATAAAAATCAGATTGCATATATAGCATTTTCCAAATCTATAATAGCTTTGGATTTCACATTTTCCTGCCTTGTACTTATCTTGTGATCTTATCCTTGCCAGGTACGTAATGTACTTCGCTTCATCGATCATTGCCTATCTCTTTGTGGGTACTCTCCCCATTTAGATATATAAGATATATTTTGATTAGTTAAGATAAAGTTTTGATTAAGAATTACTCCATTACTATGTAGTTTATGTGACATAAAATCACAATTATAAATAAGTATAAATTTTTTAATGATATTAATTTTATATCACATAAATTATGTATTAATAGAGTAATTATTGATCAAAAATTTATCTTAACCAATCAAAATACGTCTTATGTACATAAAAAGTTTAATGATATTAATTTTATATCACATAAATTATATACTAAAATAGAAATAATTATTGATCAAAATTTTATCTTAACCAATCAAAATACGTCTTAGCTAAATGAGAGAGAATAATCACTATCATCCGATATAAATGGCACGTGTGGATTTGCCATGCCGAACACCTAACTTCTGGCCACTTCTATAGCAAGATAGACATTTTGTTAGCTGAGAAATTAAATTCTGAAGCAGATGGCCCGGCGGGACTGCACCAGAACTAACAAAATTTCTAAATGGGGAACCATCGGGCATGCGGTAGCCAAACTATTTTATGATTTCTGTACTTCCCCGGGATTCCATGGTGGTCCGAAGTCTGATGTGACAGGGGCGTGACTAGAACATAGTAAAAGAGGGCATTTGATCAAATTCCTCTTTTATTGAATGTTTGTTTGGAAACTTGAAACGAATCCACAAATTTTCAATGGATTTAGTTATGCTTCATTGTGCCAGCCTATTCATACATTAGTCTAAATTCTCCTCCTGCGATTACACCTAACCAGAGCAGACCCAACACAGTGACCGACCAGACCTCCCCTGGCTCGTTCCCCATCTCCATCTGCCCCTATCTAGATCTCCGACGAGGGGCCGCAGGTGGTGGCACGCAGCTTGTCCCCAGGCCGGGACGAGGCCGCAGGAGGCGGCGCAGCTCATCAAGCACAACATAAAACATCGCATTTTGTCAAGTGTTGTCACTTGACAAAATGCCCTGTTTTATGTTGTGCTTGATGAAATGCCCACTTCTCCTCCTGCGGTTACTCCTAACCAGAGCAGACCCAACACAGTGACCGACCAGACCTCCCCTGGCTCGTTCTCCATCTCCATCTGCACCCATCTGGATCTCCGACGAGGGGCCGCAGGTGGTGGTGCGTAGCTCGTCCCCAGGCCGGGACGAGGCCGCAAGAGGCGGCATAGCTCGTCCCCAGCCCGCGCGGACAGGAGCTGCTCCCCTCCTTGGCTTGTCCTCGACGGTGCGGCAGCAGTAGGACCCCGCGCGTGCAGCCCCCAATGAGGCCCCAGGCGGTGACGCCCGCGCGAGCGACTCCTCCCTCGCCGCTCCTCCCCAGCCCCGTGAGCGCAGCTCGACCCTAGCTCGTCCCTCGTGCCCGACGGCGCAGGACCACGACTGCCTCTCCCCTTGCTCGTTCCCGAAGGTGCAGCCATAAGACTGCCTTTCCCGTGACTCGTTCCCGACAAGCTTGATGGAGGGAGTAGCTGCTAGTAGTCAGGAAGGGTAAGCTGTGCCTCCTCCCTCCTTCCTTCCTTTGAGATCCATTCCTTTCGGCAATGCTAACGTAGTAAAAAAAATTGAATTGTCTGAATGGAGTAGGATTGAATGGAGTAGTGTTATAGTAGAAAATGAGGATGCCTCATTTTCTATGAAGTCAAGTGTTATATCATGTGTACTAATTTTGGAAGAGGAGAATTTGTATGTTAAAAATATTGACTGGTCATCCATTGAGATAGCTCCTGAACTAGTGATGATGTGGATGTCCCTATAACTGAAGAGATCATGTGTGTTGTATTAGGAATCAATGATGAAGCTCTTAAAAATCGAATAGAATCTATTGCACCTTTTTCGGGAGCTGAATCTCTTTGTCATGTGGGTGAGGAACTACTTGCTGAGGCAGCTATGCCAGTGGATGATCACATTCCTGAAGAGGCACAAATTATGTATGACAAAGATCATCCTAAAATAGAGAAATGGATAAAGTTTTCTACGATGAAAGATTTTAGGATGGCCATAAGACAGTTTGCTATCAATGAGGAATTTGACCTTAAGACCATAAAAGTTGATAGAACAAGGTGGAAGGGTGCTGTAAGGCAGACGGATGCCCATGGAAGCTAAGTACTAGATGGATGGCGGATAAGAAAACAACCAGGGTACTAACTATAGTTCATTTGAAAAAAAATTAATGTCTTATTGTTTTATGTGTACTGATGATAGATCCTATTGTCATGTAGGTAACCAAAATAGAAGGGCAACACAATTGTGCATCAAGCAGTATGCGTGTGTCAAGTATGGCTTCTCAAGCATGGGTTGCAGACAGGTTAATGACAATACTTAGGAATAAACCAACCATGGGGGCGAAGGACCTACAAGAGAAGCTACAGAATGATTATAATGTCACAATTGGATATGACACTGTTTGGAAAGGAAAAAACAAAGCTATGGATGTCTTGTATGGCACTTGGGGACGGACTTTCAAATTTTTGTTCAACTTTAAAGCAGAAATAGAGAAGAGGTCACCAAGAAGCATTGTACAGGTTGATGTTGTAGAGGTGAAAAGGTAAAGTGTACTTCTCCAGATTTTTTATGGCACTTAAGCCCTGCATTGAGGGTTTCAAGGCTGGTTGTTGACCATATCTCAGTGTAGACTCAACTGCACTTAATGGCAAGTGGAATGGACATCTAGCATCATGTACAGGACTAGATGGACACAATTGGATGTACCCTGTAGCATTTGGATTGTTTGATTCTGAGAGTGAAGCAAACTGGACTTGGTTTATGCAGGAATTAAGTAAGGCACTAGGTCTACTCCCAAACCTAGCTGTATGTACTGATGCATGTAAAGGGCTAGAAAATGCAGTGAAGTCAGTTTTCCCTCAAGCTGACCAAAGAGAGTGCTTTAGGCACTTGATGCTCAACTTCGTGAAGAAGTATCATGGTGAATATGTTAGGCATATGTGGCCAGCTGCTAGGGCTTATAGGCCCGAAGTGTTTGAGTACCACATGGATATGGTTTTGACTGCATGTCCAGAGATTGGGACATATTTGAAGAAATACCATGATCTGCATTGGATGAGAAGCAACTTCAACACAAATGTGAAGTGTGACTACATCAACAATAACTTGACAGAATGCTTTAACAGTTGGATCAAGGACCTAAAAGATCTCCATGTAGATGAGCTAGCTGACAAATTGAGAGAGAAGATCATGATGCTTTTTGATAAGAGAAGAATGATTGGAGGAAGGCTTCATGGAAGTATCCTACCAGCTGTGATACAATAAATAAACAATAGAAGTAGGGGACTTGGGCATTTGAAGATTGGCAGGGCTGATCATGAAAGTTGTGAGGTCAGGGACATCAACAACAACTTGAGGCATGAGGTCAAAATAGATAAACATGAATGCACCTGTCTAGAATGGCAGCTTATCGGCAAGCCATGTGAACATGCATTGGTTTTCCTACTTGAGAAGGAAAATGTTGACATGCACAACTATGTGCATGAGTATTTCTCACTTGAAAAGTTTAGAGCTGTGTATGCCATACCAATAGAGCCACTAACAGATAGGTCTCAGTGGCCTAAGGTGAATGTAGGATTTGATTTGTATCCTCCATTTGCCAAAAGGTCAGCTGGAAGGCCTAAAAAGAATAGGTTCAAGAATTGCTTAGAACCTGGGGGGAGTAGTGGAAAGAAATCCAAGAATACTGCTGGTGGCACCAAGAGGGTAGCATGAACAGATGCAAGAAATGTGGGATTTTGGGCCATAGACAGTCTACTTGTTCAACCAATGGGACTAAGAAAATGTGCTCTATTACATGCAAGCTTATCTATGGGACAATTCAATTCACTAACAACTCAATTTTATATGGTGCATTTATAGGAAAAGGAAACCTAGAAGGAGTGCGTATTTCACCGTTGATGGAGGTGCAACACCATCAGAGGAAGCACCAAGTGAGGTTGCAGCCTTAGTTGAGCCGCCGGCTAGGTAATTGTTATATGCATTTGGAGTTGCTACAATAATTTTTTTTTGCAATTTTGGTTGTAAGAATATTTCTTGTGTAGTGTAATATCAATTGGATTAGGAGATGGAGCTTCAGAACATGTTCACCTCCAAGAGTTAGATATGCAGTCTGCAAGTTCACCACCAAGAGTTGAGCCTACAAAGATGAAGAAAAAGCTTACACCTAGAAAGAAGAAAATATGAATTGAGCCATGATGTGTAATGCTTTTGTCAATTGGAATGGTGAATGTGTAATGCTTTTGGTCTCTGTAGCTTTTGGGCAATTGGAATGGTGAATGTATAATTCTTTTGGTCTCTGTAGCTTTTGGTCAATTGTAATGGTGAATGTGTAATGCTTTTGGTGAATTGTAATGGGAGACGCGTGAACTCAGTAGAATATGGCCACTGGTAATCTTGTTTGATGTATTCTGACAAACTAAACTAAGTTTGATGTACAGTAGAATTAATGTGTATTTGTTATTCAAATGGGTTACACCTCAGATAGGTTACTATTATATGCCGAAGTGCTGTTAAAATGTGTCATGGCTGCGGTGCCTTACGAAAGAAGTTGCATTCAAATACATTGTTTCAAATAATAGCACCGATAATTGATTAATGCATGCATAAGCCCATCCGGTGTGCTAACACAGTCTGATGGTGCAAAACAACAGTGTTTAATGGAGCATTCTTGCACTTTGAACGGTGCCAGGAAGCACACAGGTAGGAAGTTATCTATTGGGCCTTCGAGCCACACGAAAGAGAGACACAACAAAAAATGAAATAAACAAGAGCCACAATCTCCAGACCATGAAGCGCTCACTACTGGTTAGTAAACAGCAGGAGCCAGTACTCTCTTACAAAACGCTTGAGCTACTGCTCCCTGTACCTTTGGTCTAATGTCCGTTTTGAATCCAAAATTAGCTCATTTCTGAAGCTCACGGAATCATATCTACTTAGCTAACATGACCACAAAATTATATGATCGACTCATTGTCAAAACACTCTCGAACCCTCCTATTTTCCCCCTGCTACAGTAGGTAGAGGAGAGTTCAGAGGCTATTCGAGAGGGTGTCCCCTCGGCGGCGGGCCCAGGGTTCTGGTCTGGCTCCGGCGGCTTTCTGGGTCGTCGGAGGTGGCCGGACCGTGGTGCTTTGCTGGCCGGAGGGGGTGAGGTCCTTTTTTTGTGTAGGGTAGGGTTCCTCGTCGCTGTTGTGTTTAGGGAGCAGCCAACGGTGGCGGTTGGAATAAGGGTATCCCGGCCGTGCTCCTCCTCGTTGGTTGCTTCACCGGCGCCGACGGGGGGCTTGTGGATTTTTGGCGTTGGGGTTTGTTCTGCGTCGGCGCTTCGGCTATGCGATGGCGCCAGCGGTCTGCTCCGGAGGGACGGTGACGGCTGCTGTCAACGGTTCGCGGAAGAGGCTGATGGATCTGGCCGCCCGGTCAAGGGCGGGTTGGCTTTGCCCCCAGATCCGGTGCTGGAGGCACTCGGAGAGCAGGTCCTTCGGGATCTTCGCCTCCGGCCGTGCGCCTTCATCGATTCAGATCTATCTCTGAGGGGATGGTGGCAACTGCGGTCCATCAACGCCATGCGGCAAAGGGGTGACTTCAGCTCCATGGATTCCGGCTTCACCAGCTTCGCTTCGTCGGCGGCTTTCGCGGAGGAGCTCGGCTGGTGCTGGTCGAGAGGAACACGAAGAGGTCCTTGGACCTATTTGCATTTTTTTTATCTTTGAGGGACCTCTTTGTAAAATGGGTGCGACAGTGGCGTCCTCCGTATCCTTCTTTTATGCTCTGCGTGCGTATGTGTACTATTTTCCTTACAACATAATATACGTGAGTTTTTCCTCAAAAAAAACATGACCACAAAATTGAACAAGGCAGAAGGTCGATACCCCCCTTTCCCCTTGCTACAGTGTTCAAGAGGCGTTTCCGGAGGCGATTTGTGGGGTGCCCTCCCGCTGGCGTGCCCGCCGGTCTGCCCCGGCTCCGATGGCCGTTTGGCTGTTTGGAGGTGCGGCGGACGGCGGCTCCTCGCTGGCGGGCGGGCTTTGGTCCTCTTAGGATGGGGTTTGGTAGGTTAGGGTTAGGTCCCTTGTCGATGATGGCGAGGCGGCGGCGTCATCTTCGTTCGGGCTTTTGTCCTCCCGGCTTCGTCCCCGCTCCGACGGCGCTGGTTTCGGCTCCGGCGGGATGCTCGTGGAGGTTTCTTGTCACCGCTCCTCTTTGGGAGCTGGTGAGTGTTCTGTTATTCTTCGATGCTGTTTGGGCTGGCGTCGTGTAACACCTTAATTTTCCGAACCCCAAAAATTAGGGCTAACAAAAACTTTTTGCTAGTAATGCTAATTAAAATACACCAAATTAAAACTTTTGCTCAAACCATGTTCCTGCTAAACCCTAAAGCAAGGCAACCACAATCTTCCACCTCCGTTCCTATTCCCTTAACCTCCGTTTCGTCGAAGCCCTGTCCGGCAGGGGATACAAACCCTGCGTTACACCTTGTCTCCACATGTGGCTACTCGTCTTGTTTCCCACCACGAACACACCTTCGGCATTTCCCCCTTTCTATCTATCCGGTGCAACCTAAACCAACCCCTGCCGCTAAGTGCCCACATGGTACTTTTGTGAAATTGAAGCATATACGTGTCTCAAATCTCTTCCGAATGATGTGATCTTCTGCCACCGACTCCGCCATGTACTACCGCGAGCATGTGCCCATATATACTGCTTTTATATATACGCACATACGCCAAACCCTAATTCATTCATTCCGAGCTACGGATCAAAAACCTATCTCATCATTCAGCTCTGCCACAACCCCACGCATATATATATGCACGTATCAGTGGCAGAAATCAGATCCCGACTCACCGTAGCTTCGCATGTCCATTCCATCCACATGCACACTCTATATATGCTAAAAATTCAAGTGTATGTGGACACATACACTCCAAGCCCTGGTTTCATCTCTTCGGTAAAACCCTAACCACTACGGTTATCTCTCTTTACCATGTGTCGTTCGGATATCTTCTCACCTCTATCATGCTATCATGTTGGGAGATAAATATTCGCCCCGTTATATTTCTACCAAATAACCATTTAACCATTTATCTTCTTACTATAGTCAAAACCCTAATTACTGTTCGCCATACCTACCCATCGCTCGGACACGAGCGTTATGTCAACCCATGTGCATGTATAGGGGTACATATCCTCCCCGAACCTGTGCCACCTTTTCTCCCTCCTTCTTGCTCACTACACCTCCTCCTAGCACAAACCCGGCATGGTACCAAGCTGCCCATGTGCTCTTTTCTTTTCTCTACTCCTCCTAAAGCCAAACCAGCACTCAACCACTTCCCCTGATGATATCCATGCTATTTGGCCAGCTCCCCATGTGGTTCTACAACACCAGCAGTAAATGGCCAGCTACTTCTCAAGCTTCCAAGCTGCCCTTCTCCTTCCACGTTGTCCCTTCCCTTGGATTTTCTTCATCTACCAACTACAACTCCAGCTGGGCTGCTCCATTTCTTTTCCCCATCTCCTGCCGCAGTAGTACCAGCCAGCTAGCTCATCTACTCTCCTTAGCTCCATCCACTGCCTAGTTGCAAACTTCTCCAGCGAGCAACCCCTCTGCCCCATCTTTTTCACTACCAAGCTAGCTACTTTCCCTGCTCCCCTTAACTCCTTTCTTGTCTTCACCTTTTTCCCTTTCCCTGCTGCAGCCAAAAGCACTAATAAGTTGGGCATCTGAACACCTCAACACTTCCAACAGCAAGCAACACCTGACTTTCCTGCAACAGTAGTCACACCACCAGTCCCATCTGCCATTTCTTTTTCTTCTCTTGTCCCCAAAGCTCCCCAAGCTCACACATGCCCCTAGCATTTTTTTTCTCTCCTCTGCCTGGTTAACTTGCTACCCTGCACATGCATTGCTGGACCAGCAGCACCCAGCGCCTACCCATCTACTTCTCATAACTCCTTCTTCATTTCCTGCTCCTGCATTTCTTCCCCAACACGCCTCCCCTACCTTCCTCTCAAGCTGCCCGAGCTACCTCTTCTCTTTTCTGCCAAGCAGCCTTGTCTCCTCACCAAGGCAGCCAAGCTCCAGCTCTTCACCACTTGAGCTCCACCCCTAGACTTCTCTCTCAAACTCTCCTCCCTCGAGTTCTTCTTCACCTCTCTGCTGAGCTTCTAAGCAAGCACCCTCTTCTCTATTCCCATACCAGTGCCAAGCTCTCCTTCCTCCCATCTACCACCGAGTTCCCTAGCTTTATCCTGCAAGCTCCCTTTATAAATCTGCTCTCCATTTTCTCCAAAGCAGCCAAGCTGCTCATCTCCTCACATTTCCATACCATCCTACCCCTTCCCCATTTCTTGCTCGAGCTCCCCACTTCCCTAGTCTTCACCCGAACTCCACCAACTCCTCGCCACTGCCAAGCTCCCAAGCTACACCTGAGCTGCCCAAAACTTTTATCCAGAGCACCTACTCTCTCCTGAGCTCTTACCTCTCTCCAACCCGAGCTGCTTCAAGTGCCCCGAGCTCAGCCAATGAGTTTCCAGCGTCTCCCCCAGCTTCGGCAAGCTCCCAAATCGCTGCCACCTTCACTGCCACTGCCGTTCATCCCTGCCGCGGCCACCCTATTCCTGTCGTGGCAGCTCAAGACTGCTGCCACTGCCGTCTCACTCCTGCCGCGGTGGCTCCTTCCCCACCGCGGCAGCCCCTCTGGCCCCGAGGCACCGCCGTGGCAGCCCATCAGCATCGCTGCCGCGCTCCCCGCCGTTGCCGCCTAGCCCCCATCGTGGTAGCTCGCGGCAGCCCCGCTGCCACAAATTTTTCTGCCGCGGCAAACCACTCCCGCTACCGCTGCCACTTAACCCCTGCCGTCGCAAGGCCTTGCCACTGCTGCCTAGCTCCTGCCGCGGCAAGCCGCTGCCCATTTTCCCCTGCCGCGGCAGCCCAAGCTGCTGCCACTGCCTCTTTTTCCTGCCACGGCAGCTCGCGGCACAGCCTCTGCCCCTTGCCTCGCCGCGGCAGCCCCGCGCCGCTACTTTCTCTATCGCGGCAGCTCAAGACACTGCCGCTGCCCCTTTTTTCCCTGCCGCGGCAACTGCCACACTCCAACCTACGCTGCCATGGCAGCCCTCGGTTGCTGCCACAGTCGCCTAGTTCCTGCCACGGCAGCTCACCTCAGCTGCCGCTGCTGCCTTGCCCCTGCCGCGGCAAGCCCCCGACAGCCGCGGCAAGGAGCCACCACCACCCTCCTTCGACAGAAAATTATAGGGGGCTGGTTCCTTCCCTAAAATTCATCCAAATCCCATCCATCAGTACTAGTTTTATAATTTTTGAGGATATTTGAATTCTCAAATTATAAATCATCTCATAATGAACATGTTATACTTTCTTAATCATAGTACAACCTGGCTAGTCCCCTTTTTGCATAGAAGCAAGTAAGTCCTGTAGTTTCAGTGCACCTTTAATTTCAAAACCTTTATCTAATAAAAACAGTAGGGAATTTGATAAACATGTTGATATCCAAATAATTCTTGTAGGCATGTATTTATAGATATACACATATACCATTTTAATTTTTACTCTAAAAAGCTTTTCATATAGCTTTCTCAAATTTTTGAAACACGAACAATTTCCTCTGGAACCAACCTTTGCATGGTAGCTAAAAGCTGTTGAAAGGTATTATGACCATTACGCGGCAAAACCCTGGTTTTCTTATAGGCGAAACACCTGCCCCATGTGGTATTAGTTCCAGCGCGTCATTTTGAAAACCCTAGCATCTTTCTAAGATCAATGCAGGTTAAATGTTGCTTGAGTGTATTATGGTTCTTAAATGGTTCTTCCTCGCACCATTAGTGATTCGCTGTTTTTTCTCAACGTGTAGTTGCGACGCGGTGGTACACCACGCGCAGGATTCTCGATGTTGTCGTACCAAGTTGCGACCGAGATTTGGCCGATAACGCCAGGCAAGCTCTCCACCATTGATCATGTTGAAATCCCAAGTTTATGAAATATTATGTTGTTTACGAAACATGCATGCTATGTTTTACAATTGTTATTTTATGTAGCGTAGCTATGCCGATGCTTAGAAAACCCTAGTCCGACCCTGAACTCCCTGTAGCCCTAAGGACTACGTATTCCGGAAATGTTATCGAAAAAACTTAGGGTAGAGTATATACATATATACCTGCTTAGCCCTGCCATAGTAAAATTAGGGTTTTAAAAATAAAAAGGTGATAACACCCCATATTTCATGTAGTGAACTTTTGAGAAACGGACTGTCGTGTCCAGAGGTGTGTATGAAGGTAGCATAGCCATGGGTTGGTATGTTTTACCGTAAATGGTTTTGTGAAACCAAAAATGAAAACGGAGAAGATTTTGATCCGGGTTGGTAATGAAGGGTGAAAGCAGGGAGCTTATTTAAAGAGCAAGGTAAAGCCCAGCGTGGTGCTTGCTGCCCGTTTATGGGAGTGGTGTGGAGTCCCTCTCGGATCATCTAAGGACCGATCTTCAGTGCCGTTTGGCCAAGTCTTACCGTACATCCACATGTCCTTTATGGGAAGGACTTGACATAGTAACCGGCCTAAACTAGCGTGAACCCATAGGCAGTGTGTAGCGTGCAGATGGAGGTGTAGCTCCTGTAGAGAACAAATTCCACGGGTAAGCGAGGCATTGTTCACCACAAAGTTAGAACACCAACCTCCTTGCAAGCGATGATACTGACTCAAGCTAGGTTTGGGACATGTCCTTCTGGCGGGTTCATGGCTGGGTTCACACCGGCGAAGAGTCTCGTTGTACTAGCTCTGGTAGTATGCGGGGCCCAGTATACCCAGGGTGACCTACATCGTGTGGGTAAAGCTGTACCACCTCTGCAGAGGGTTAAAACTATTCGAATAGCCGTGTCCGCGGTCATGGACGAACTTGGTTAGGCCACACTAAACTAGACCAACTTTCAAAGTCAAAAATGGATTATGGGTTATGGGATTAAAGACGCGATCCGCCGTGTTCGCAGGGCGTCATGCCAATTTCCCGTTGTGTCGGGAAAAGTGAAGAAGGGGTTTCCCCGTGGACTCGGGCAAACCCTAGTATCCCCGTAGGTGCCAGGTGAGCTATGTCTCCCTGAGAAATCGGGTGATTACTATGTTTTCGTTGGTATCCCCATAAGTATGAGGTGAGTTGTGTCTCCCTGAGGAACCGGACGATTACCATGCTTTGCCGTTATGACGGAAAGCACAGAGATGATCTCCCCGTTGTAACGGGTAGAGTGATTCAAGCAGGTACCTTATCTCGCTGCGTCGAGATGTTTTGCTAAAATTGCTTTTATATCTATTTACATATATTTCAAATACAAACTTACTTTCTCGCACAATATGAAACCTAGGATAGAGCCAATTTCTTGATAATTCCCTTACATGCATATATCTGCGATAAACTTCCTGGTGGAGTGCTTGCGAGTACATTCAATGTACTCACCTGGCTTGTTGATTTGGCCAAACAGAAGGGCGACCGTTCGAAAACGACGATGGTATCCGTGATAACTAGGGCGAACCCCAGTCAGTTGCCTGTCAGGTATGGCATACTGATGGGCCACATCACCGCTCAATTTTTCGCTACAAGATTTTTAGCCGTTGGGCTAAAGGTATAATTTTTCCGATCTCAAAGATCGATTATTTATCTTATTCTAATAAGGGCGTGTATGACCTTGATATACAGGTTAACTTGTGTGTACCGACTACTGATCATGGGACCGGTACAGTAAACACAAGGGTTTATCCAGCTTAAAAACCGGGTACGCCACACGTCGGTGGCGTTCGAAAGCTTGGTCTGCGGTCTGCTCTCCTTTTGGATTGTCGCGGTGAGCCGTCCACCTTGGCTTTTGCGGCTTCCCCTCCCCGTCTTTCTCGGGGCGCTGCCCCGGCCGATGCTCTTTCTCCGATCAAGGTCCGCCTCCTGGGGCGGACGACTACTGCGGTTCTTCAACAGACTGTGTGTCCTTTCGATGTTGGTGCGAGGGGAGCCAAGGCCGGATGGGCGATGCATCGCTTCCTTCGATCAGATCAGCAGCAGCAGCTCGGCCTCATCTCCAGCGGAGTCCAGCGAAGCGGCGAAGAAGACGGCCCTAGGGGCTTCTTTGTTATTTTTTGTTTGTTCAAGGTCTTGTGTGTATGTTTTCCTTAACATATATGAATGCAGATATTTCCCTCAAAAAAAAACATGACCACAAAATTAAGAATTAGAAACAATACACATATCCCATTATCCACCATTTGAAGCTCCTGCAATCTTGCCATCTCGCCAATGCGCTCATTTAGCTTCATCATCTCTAGCTTTAGATGATCCAAATTTTGCAAAATTGTTTGGTTCAAGCCATTTTCCTTAGTCTTCTCTTCTAGATTGCAGCTCATTCCTCTCTGAATTGTACCAAGCTCATGCACATACTCTTCGTACTCACTCAACCACATGAAAAATGCATATTTGTTGCCTTCCTATGAAACAAAACATAATTGCCCATTATCTAGAATAATGAAGGAAGGAAAAATAGATGGCATGAGCGTCCAAGGCATCACCTCTACCCATGGCTGGTTCCTCGGGCACTTCATAAACCTCTTCACCGGGTTCTTCTTTGTCCTTGACGTGAGCAGCAGTAGCTAATGGCCATCTCCGCACCGTGGGCAATTGACGAGCGGCACCTCCCTTGTTATCTCCATGGATGCCTACGAGCTCACCTGAGACATCTGCCGCGGACGAGCGTGAGGATGCGGGCGTTGGGGACAAGCTGCACGCGCAAGGGCTGGGGACGAGCTGCGGCGCGGGGTCCTGCTGCTGCACCGTTGGGGACGAGCAAGGCATTGGAAGGGGGGCTGCGGCTGCGTGCGCACAGGCCGGGGACGAGCTACGCCGCCTCCTGCGGGAATGAGCTAGGGGCTGGAAGGGGGCTGTGTCCGCACGGGCTGGGGATGAGCTGTGCCGCCTCCTGCGGCCTCGTCACGGCCTGGGGACGAGCTGCGCGCGCACCGCCGCCTGCGGACCCTTGTCGGAGATCGAGATGGGGGTGGATGGAGATGGGGAACAAGCCTGGGGAGATGGGGAACGAGTCTGGTCTGGTCTAGTTAGAGATAACCACATGAGGAGAAGTGGGCATTTTATCAAGCACAACATAAAAGAGGATATTTTATCAAGTGACAAAGTAAAAGAGAGCATTTGATCAAATTCCTCTTGAATTTACTCGGTAAACCTCCAAGACCAGAAGGATCAATCCGATATACCGATCACCCTGGCAGTTGCCGACGGTGTCATCCCGAAGCTCACCACCACCCACCCCCCTCCCCCCCAACCCACCTGGAGGATATCGAGCCTACAGGTGCGGAACCGCGAGGAGGACATCTTCAGGTCCCTCGACGTCTTCAGCGTCCGCATCGGCCGCGGCTGCTGCGACGGGCTGGCCAAGATCGGCGATCGGTGCTTGCGCGAGGTCTTCTCCAACTGCCCGTTCAACACGCTCACCCGTCAAGCACATCTGTGGGCTTCCCAAGAGCTAGCGCAGGCCACAGCCAGACCAAGTTTCTAGCTGGGAGTTTTCCCGCTGGGGGACGGTGCCGGGCCACAGGCTCTTCGGCTGCCAACCCAACTTCACTACTTCAGCCCATGCTACTGCCAGTGTATCAGGCAGTGTGTGCAAACGTGCGATCCCATTTGGTTCGGTCGGCAAAAGCTTTCTGCTGCTCGGCCACGCGAAGCCGACGTCAGATCACGTTTCCTTCACCGAAAGCACCCGCCGGCTTTCGGTTTAGTGGTCGAGGTCCTCCTCCGGTTCTCTCTCATCTTGCCTTGTCCACATGAGCTCGGAAAATTCTCAGGTCTGCTTCACAAACCATCTGTGTTGTTGAGCAGAACATATCTTTGTTTTTCCCCGGAACAATCTAGTTATATTTTTGTGATCATACGATTTCACCTGAACGTTAGCTGTGCCCTCAGCCACCGTTCGTGGATTCTTTGCGTGCATCTTCCAAAGGCAACCAGTAGGGATCAGTACTTTTCTTGCAACAACGACTAACGTTACAGATACCTAGATCCGTCCGTAAAACGAAAGATTAAATTAAGTTCGAGATGGGCTGCATTGCAACTATAGGAATATTAAGAATCTCTCGCATGAATGAAGAAATAAGAACACAACTCTTGTTAGGCTTAACTATTGATTTACAATGGGGGTGGTCCATTTCAGAAGCTGGAAAAAAAAACAATTACCATATCTTAAAAAAAAAGTCAGTGAACATAAAGAGGAGAGATTCCTTCGGCCGCTTTCTTCCCTGGTCCTCCTATGCTCTTCTGCTGAAGCCGGCCCCTCTGCTTTTCCTCCCGTTCTGCTCTTCCGTCCGTGGCCTTCACGCACTGGAAGGCCCGATACGGGCGTGCGAGCTACGCGAATGGAATAAAGGCAAAGCGAAGCAGCAGTTCATTCCACTATACAAATCGTTTATCCCATACAGCAATGCGCAACGCCACGCCTATAAAGCCGCGCAAAGTGTTAGTAGTCTGTTGCACTTGCAGCGTCTAGACTCTAGAGCACGATCGAGAGAGCCGTCAGGTCATTGCAAGACGGAGACCATGGACGGGCAGGGGAAGGAGGGCAGCAACAATGGTGGAGGGAGCGATCAGTGCGACGTGGTGGCGAGGGCCTTCGTGGAGTACTACTACCACACGTTCGACACCAACCGCGCCGCGCTCGCGGCGCTCTACGGCCACGCCTCCATGCTCTCCTTCGAGGGCCACATGGTCGCCGGCACCGAGGAGATCGGCCGGAAGCTGGTCCAGCTGCCGTTCGAGCAATGCCGACACTCCATCTGCACGGTCGACTGCCAGCCCACGCCGTCTTTCCCAGGCGGCATCCTCGTGTTCGTCAGCGGCAACCTTCAGCTCGCCGGCGAGGAGCACCAGCTCAGGTTCAGCCAGGTAAAATCGAACTTTGGATCCGTAGCACGTAGTGACACCGATCAGTCATGCCTGATCTCAGCTCGGACACACTTCTTTTTTCTTTCGCTTGTACATTCACTTTCAGTTTGTGAACTGTCTGAGCTGTAGGTTTGATACGATTTTATCTTCGAGTACAGATGTTTCAGCTGGTGCCCAACGAGCAGGGAAGCTTCTTCGTGCAGAATGACATATTCCGGCTCAACTACGGATAGCAGGGTAGCGTGTGATTGCCGAAAGGAAGCGGATGCTCGGATGCTTTGCTTTGATCCCATATGGACGCGAGGCGATTGCTTTCTCTCCTTGTTTCGCTTTCATTCTTCTCTTTATATTTACGTTCATGTAGTGTCCAAAATAAAGTTGGTGATGCCGTGCTGTACGTCAAATTGAATTACCACACCGTTTTTCTTTTCTGTTGTTAGAAGCGAACGATCGCGCTAAATTTGAAGTTTCCATGTGTTACCGGATTAGTATCCTGCATTTTGATGAGAAGCATGTTTGTATTACAGATACATCGTAGAAGATGCCAATTTATACTAGTACGAAATGCCAATACAATGCAATGGTATGTTGACTCTTGTGAGAGTAAACCATGGGTCTGCAGGGTGAATCTGGCCCTGGGCGGCCTGGTCCGGTCCTGACATCTAACTGGGCTACAGCCTAAGTTTTCAGCCCACACAGGCAAATTTAGAAGCCCTAAAAGGACAGACCATAAATAATAATTATCTCTAGTAAAATAAACGAGTTGCGTTTGATCCAATCAATCCAGAATATTCAGAAAGAATTGATCCAATGGATGAGAAAATAAGTTGATACACACCTATAATCACTCACGCATTAATTACTTTATTAATTGCAGTATTCTCTTAGTTGTCATTAAATAATTACATTTTACATCAACTTGATATTTTAAATTCATCTTATGCTCTATGTTCTATTTGTAGCACGGACTAATGCGCATGGTACTCTTCATGGTCCTTTCTCTTGATTGCATATGTTAGTAAACATTTCATGCGACATATATTTCTCCTCTCGGTTTACATATGTCAATATAAATTTCATGCAATGCATATAGTGTAAAGCGTGCAAAGCAGTTTCGTTTCAGAAAATAAAATTTACGCTTGGACTTTATAGGCCAAACTTGGCTGCATCCTGGCCCTGTTCGGATGTTAAACAGGTCTGGAGTGAACCTTGCGCTATCCAGCCGTGGATAAAAAGGTCCTCGCACCATCACATTTTACGCTAAAAGGCGAGGTTTGCGCCGGATAGATCCCTCAACTCTGATTCAGAGCAGAAATAATTTTCAATAGGAAAGTTTATAAAATGCAATGTATTTATAGTCTGATTTTTGTTTTTTGTAGGATGAGTTTTTATTGCATGAAAAAATTATTTCCCTTACATAGAGAAAATATTTCCATCAAACAAAATTTACTATATAAAAGTATTATGTTGTATTGATTCCAAAATATTTTAATGTATATTTTAATAAAATGTGATAGAACGTCCGATCCCTTCTCTTTTCCAAGTTAATTCATCAAAGCAGTAGAGTAGCTAGCCTAACAGATCATACGTTATATCATTGCCCTCTATACATAAAATCAGTCTCGTCGTGAACCACATGCACTGTCTCGCAAGTACATTCCTCACCCGTCACTAGGGCAGTAATCGCCATGAGTCGGAGCAATGAGCCTCTCCTCTCTTCTGCCCCGCAGAGAAACGCCTGGCCATGCAAAGTTCTCTTGCTCACACTACTCTCCGCAGCCACACTGGTTTGCATCGCCGCCTTCCTCCTCCTCGTCAGCCATCCACCCCGGACCTCTGCACGAACTCCCCGGACCCGGCCTCGTGCCACGCCATCGTCGCCGACGCCGTTGTAGCATCGCCGCACGCCCACCCGAGCCGCCCGGTGCAAGTCCTCCGGGCTATAGTCGCCAGGTCACTTGACCAGCATGACGCGGCCGCCGCCGCGGTGGCTAGCATGCACCGGCGCGCCAGCGACGCGAGGCAGCGCGCGGCGCTCGCAGACTGCGTCCAGCTGATGGAACTCGCGCGCGACCGTCTTGCCGACGCGGCGGGTCCCGCCGCTGTGGCGCCCGAAGACGCGCGTACCTGGCTCAGCGCGGTGCTCACCGACTACGTGACGTGCCTGGACGGCTTCGACGACGGTCCGCTGCACGAGGCCGTCGGGGCGGGCCTGGCGCCACTGAAGTCTCTCACGAGCGCGTCGCTGGCCGTGCTCAACGCCGTCGGCTCTGGCACGGCCCCAAACGACGCTCGGGACGTTCTCGCCGAGGTCGTCGACAAGTTCCCGTCGTGGGTGCGGGCGAGGGACCGTACGCTCCTAGAAGCAGCGGGTGCCGTTCAGGCGGACGTGATGGTGGCCAAGGACGGGAGCGGAAACTACAAGACGGTGAAGGAGGCGGTGGACGCGGCACCGGACGGCGGCAAGAGCCGGTACGTGATCTACGTGAAGAAGGGGGTGTACAAGGAGAACCTCGAGGTAGGGAAGAAGAAGCGCGAGCTGATGATCGTCGGCGACGGCATGGACGCGACGGTAATCACCGGCAGCCGCAACGTGGTCGATGGCGCCACCACTTTTAACTCGGCCACCCTAGGTGAGGATGCTCTTCAGCAGCCATGTATTTTTCTCTCTTTACTTTCTGAGATTCGCACTCGACTGCAATTGCACAAACCGCACCTTTAGTATGTTCAGTTCAACTTTAATTTTCCTTTCTATCGTGAAGGATCGCATCAAGTGATTACCAGTTAGGCCCGGTGGGAAATCCTGTCGCCTTTGTTTCTCAGCGTTGTAGAGTGCCATGGAGACGATCTCCGGTATCACACAATATCTTTGCTGCTCGTTAGTAGTACTATAATGGAGTGATGTGAGTTTCTTTTCTTACATAAAAGAAGAACATACGGAGAGATGACTGATGAATTTATTGCGAACAAAATCCTTTTGAGTAGAACATGGATACAAGATGTTGCGTACATTTAGGTCAATCAATACATTGACTGCTGGCTACAAACTAGCTAGCCATCTGAATTTAGCTGGATAAGTGCGGTTCCGGTCTATATATAGTGCACCAATTTAAGCCAAGCTGCCACTGCTAGGTGTACCACACTGCACTAAAACAGTTGGCACCAACTTCAAACTACCGGAATATAATCAACGACGGGCTCTGGCTCAGAGTCACAGTGGTGGACGAAAATATCACTCTAGGACGAGCATTTTCAAGAGCCGCTTTTATTTCCACTAACAATTATTTCTCCAACATAAGGCACTCAAATCGGCTGCTCAAAACGACAGCAGTGCACCACAATTTCTATTTTTAGTGTCTATTTATAGGTACATTAAAATATTGTTATTTCTAAATCAACAATTTTGGGTTTTGATTCTTCGTCTAAGGATTAATTAGATAATTACATATTTAAAAATTATGTGTAATTTTAGGTATAAAGATATGTAATTGGCTAGTTACATATTTTTAGACGTAAAATTATACAAATATTTTTGTGCAACTTCAATATTGATAATATGCAACTTAATTAATTTGGAGGTAATGATTTCTCACTGGACTGAGAAACAGTAAATCTAATTTTTCTTTTTTTTTGGCTACCAGCACACAGTTGCTTTTTGCACATGTACGTACATACTGAAAGATCGTTACGGACGTCTTTGTATCCTTTAGCCTAGTGGTTGGGTCTGATAACAAGACGGTAGCATATGGATGGCACGGAATGCAGGGACGTGACATCTACTCGATCGGTACTGAAAGGGGATAGGTGAACTCCATTTACGTCACCTCCCGAGTCCCTAGCATGTGATATTTCTCGACTTGTCCACATCGCCTTCAACTCGTCTAATGCATACTGGTCCATGATTTTGGCCAGCACTCCGTTCGTATATAAGATATAAATAAATATTTAATTAATAATTATATTATTAATATTTGTTTTACATGATGTAAAATTATAATACTTTCGAATAAAAATCTAACGACATTAATTTTATGTCACATAAATAATATACTAATATAGTAATTATTGATTAAAATATTGTTTTAACCAATCAAAATATGTCTTGTATATCCGGAGGGAGTATCAAATTAACAGTTACTAAAAACAAGTTTGCTATTTGTTAAATTATTTGATTTTTTATTTATTTTGCAATCGATTTCTTTCTTCTTCTTTCCTGCTTCCTTCCTCCTTCTTTCCCACGAGATTGACGTAGAGGTCACTACTGATGAGTTAGGTATTAGGGTTGGAAAGGTCGGCGGAGGTGGAGGGGCCTAGAGGTGGTGTGTTAGGTAGGGCGGTGCAGCTAGAGAGGCTACGTGGCAGCACCTCCAACCGCGGGTGAAGACGGTCAATGGGCCTGCTAGAGGACGGAACGACAACGAGGAGTAAAGGATGGGGGTGAGGTGCTAGGTTTAGGAAGTAGTAGCAGCGGAGACGGCTCCTGTGGGGACAGCCGGCGAAGACTGACGATGAGGACGGGTGCGACAACATCGACTGTAGAGACGGTGACGATGTTAAGTGATGGTGGTGGAGAACCGCTAGAGATGAGGCAAAAAGGTGGAGGCAGCCTCAATGGTGGCGAGTGGATAGGCAATAGTCGGAGATGCAAAACAAAACGACGAAAACTCAAAAAGAAACAGACAACTTAATAATAGACTTCCCACATTAAAATTTCGTGCGAAACTACGAGTAAAATGTTATGGTTTAACAAGGTGTGGAGAGTTGATGCACTGCACCGACTGCAAACTTAGCTAGTAGCTGTAGCTGTACCTGACAGTTGAGCGCGAACGTTAATGGTGTCCCCAGTTAAGCGAATAACCAAGAAGAAACGCTCGCTTACGGTATCTCCAATGGTGCAGCTGTTGCTGGCGACGGGATCATCCTACAAGACCTCAAGATCGAGAACACGGCGGGGCCCGAGAAGCACCAGGCGGTGGCCCTGCGCGTGAGCGCCGACCGCGCCGTCATCAACCGCTGCCGCGTCGACGGCTACCAGGACACCCTCTACGCGCATCAGCTCCGGCAGTTCTACCGCGACTGCGCCGTCTCCGGCACGGTCGACTTCGTCTTCGGCAACGCGGCGGCCGTGCTCCAGGAGTGCGTGCTCACCGCGCGCCGGCCCATGCTGGGCCAGAAGGACGCGGTGACCGCGCAGGGCCGGGACGACCCGAACCAGAACACGGGCACGTCCGTGCAGAGGTGCCGCGTGGTGCCGGCGGCCGACCTGGCGCCCGTGGCCAAGGCGTTCCCGACGTTCCTGGGGCGGCCGTGGAAGGCGTACTCGCGGACGGTGTACATGCAGTCGTACCTGGACGCGCATGTGGACCCGAGGGGGTGGCTGGAGTGGGACGGGGAATTTGCGCTCAAGACGCTCTTCTACGGGGAGTACCGGAACGAGGGGCCCGGGGCCAGCACGGCCGGACGCGTCAGGTGGCCGGGGTACCGCGTCATCACGGACCGGAGCGTGGCCATGCAGTTCACCGTGGGGCAGTTCATCCAGGGCGCCAACTGGCTCCAGGGCGCCGGCGTGGCCTACGACGAGGGCCTCTGATCCGTGGTTCCGTTTGATGGTGGCCTAGTCTGGTGCGTTGCGTGCGTACCAAATACCATTGAACTACTCTCAAGTCTCGGGAGAAGTTCTGTTGATGGGCTCTTCGTCACACGATATCCTAAATAAAATGTGAGCTTTAACGTTACTTCTAATCTTGTATCAGTACTAAGTAAATAAAAGCATATAACTAAAGGAACTCGATCTGACTGGAAGGTGAATTTCAAGTTTGCTGGTGTGAATGGTAAACAAATACACAGTGTGAGGCGGCCCTTTTTTTGTTTTTGTTTCGAGGGGACGGTGTCAGGCCGCGGTGCATTGCTTGGTACGTGAGCAAGCCCGTTCCTTGGTGGCTAGACAGCAGCTTTTCTAGTGCTATGGGCTGTTGGGTTAGGACAAGTGAGAATAGTGGACGGTACTATCAACTTTTTTTGGGCTACAGATAAATTCTGCCGAAGGGGTAATTTTCTGGGCTGCAATATGCTTCTGTACTAGGCTCAAGCTACCCTCACATAAAGTTTTAGCCTAGCCCAGCAAGTGAACGATTTTCGGCCGAGCTTACCAGCCCTAGTCTGTTTTGGTATCCAGTCCTGAAGGACAACTTATGCGATTATTTCCCTCAAAGAAAAAAGGAATACTTATGCGATGCTTAGTCCAAACTGTAACTGCAGAGTTGTACTGTTTCTTCTCTAGTTTGGACTAAGCATTGCAGCAGTCTTCAAAACATGGCTTTCTCTGAGTAAATGGATACTGTCAGACATTAGACAAAAGATGAAAATTGCTTATCAGTTTATGTTCCGGTTTGAATGACGAGCGTTTAATAGGCTATGTAATAATTGAGCTGTGCTTGATGTGGCATATTATGACTTTTCAATTTGCTACTTGCTTGTAATGACGATGTAATAATTTAATGGTTGTGTGCATCATACGATGCTTCTAAGCAACGAGAGGAAGGCATCAATACATAAATTCAGTGCAATACCTGAACGAAGATATCGTAGTAATCAGAACTGATTACAGCGCATTGGACGGAACAGTGGCTCGAAAGACGCTTTGACTTCATCATCATCCCACTCCAACCCATTCCACCACTCTCTTGTGCATTGTATTTCATTTAGCTCTGCAGCAGAGAGTTTCAGCTTCTTCAGACTTGGGCACTCGACAATCTTCAGGCTCTCCAGTGAGGGGAACCGCAGCCTACATGTGCTACTGCTCAGCGTCCTGAACTTTGGCAGGCTATGAAGATACAATTCCTTAAGGTTAGGGAACGGTGTGATGACTTTACACATTCCTGCAGCTTGTTCACCACCATTCGCCACAGTTTCTTGTTCTCCATCCCTGAGAGTAATCAGCTCCTCCAGCCCATGGCAGTACCAGATGAACAATGATGCTAAATTCTGGACACACCCACCTTTGTAGATGATCTTTACCTTAAGAAGGTTCTGAAGGATGACACCTTGCAGGTTTGGAAGGATGGGTTGCTCATCATCGACAAGTTCACCCCGCCTTTGCAGAAAACCATTGGGGAGTACATTGCTGCGATCAGTTTCTTTGCTACCGTCAATGATTACCTCCGCTAGATTGCTGCAGTTTACGATCCACAATCTCTTCAGGTTTGTCATGTTTTTCCAGAGATTGCTTGAAGGAAGCTCTATCATTGTCAGGCCAGCACATGTCTTTATCAGTAGATTTCTTGTTGAACCAGCGAGGCGATATGACCATGACAGTCTCTCTAGGGCCTCCAGCGACTGTATTGTGATGTCGAGTGCCTTGAGCCTACGTAGGCTCTCGAGCTCCTGAAAATCAACACCATTTCCACCGGCACCGACTTTCCAGTCTCCGTAACTGAGATCCATGTACAAAACTTGCAGCATTTTGAGGCTATCTATAACACCACCTGGGATCATTTCCAGCAGCGGCATATGTGAGAGAAGCAGGAACCTCAGAGTCACCAGTGCTCCTAGCTCCCTTGGCAGTGACTTGATGTTTGTGCTATACAAATCAAGGTACTGCAACTCAACTAATGCACTGATCCCTGAAGGTAATTCACTGATAGAGGTATGCGAGAGATCTAATACCCTGAGAGATGGCATGAATTGGAAGAAGCCATCGCATATCTTATCCAATGCAGGGTTGCCTTGTAGAATCAAGGTCTTCAGCAAAGGGCAATTAGGCCTCTCATACAACTCAAGAATGTTGTTCCGCATGAAACAAATCCTCTCAGCCTCGCTCCACTTCTCCGCACCCGGTGCCTCCTTCAGTCCAACTCCGGCACGGACAAGCCATTTGGTCTCTTTTGTGCCAAATTCTGATGCTATCCATAGAGCCATCGCACGGACCATGGGATGCATACTGATGTGTTCCTCATCTTTACCTCTCTCCAGCAAAGATGCAATCTTGAGATCACCAAGAAGGTCATGCCCTTTGTTATATATCTCATCCATCTCAGTGTAAAGGTCATCTATGAAACCTTCACCAATGCAGTAGCCTATGATCCAATCCTTAGAAATGGAGAACTCCTCTGGAAATAGCGAGCAGTACAGTAGGCAGAGCCTTAGCTTGTCACTGGGCAAGTTATCATAGCTGTGCTTGAGAGGCATAAGAACGTCCATCTCCATGCCAAGAAGCTGCCATGGGGCAATCTTTAGCACAGTGATGGCGTGCTTCCACTCTTTTGCAGTGTGCTTGCTGGCCATTGCCCTGCCGACGGTGATGAGCGCGAGGGGCAGCCCGCCGCACTTCATGGCCAGTGCCTGCGCGTGGTGCCGAATCTCCGTGCTAGCATGCATCAGGTGCTCGCCAACCTTCTCTCGAAACAGCTCCCACGCGGGCTCCCATGGCAGGCACTCCATCTTGAGCTTGCGGCGGACGTCCATCCGATCGCACACGTCCTCGATCCTAGTCGCCAAGATGATCTTGCTTTTTGAGTTGTGCTTTGGAACAGGGATACCGAGCATCCGGAAGTTGAGTGGCTCCCAGAGGTCGTCCAACAGCAGCACAAAATTCATCTTGGAGAGCACCCTGTAGAGCACCCCGGCACGCTCCTTGGGCGTCCTGTTCTCCCACGACAGGCCGAGCCGGTCGCCGATGATCTTCTGGATGTCGTCAAGACTGAACTCCTTGCCGACTTCGATGTAAATGACCACATTGGTGTCCAGCGAGTTGATGAGGAACTCGTTGTTGAACTTGTTCAGCAGCGCAGTCTTGCCGACCCCGGCCATGCCGTAGATGCCGACGACGCCCACATCACCGCCCCGGACGCAAGCATTGAGCTCCTGGAGCAGCGCGTCCATGCCGACGACGGGTACGCTTGGCATCTCCTCGAAGCGGACCTGCACGAGTTCGTCGGCGACCTTGTGGAAGGCGCCCTTCTCCTTGAGGCCGGCGGCCTCGGAGAGGATCTCGTCGGCCTTCTGGCTGAGGCGGTAGGTGGCCCTGACGCCGGCCGCCTGGTCGGGCGGAAGGCGCAGGCGCGCCTGGTACTCGTCGTCGATCCGGGCGGCGGCGTCCTCGAGCTTGGCAACACACTCGAGCCACCACTTGACCTGGCTGGTGGACTCCATGCCCTGGCGCTCGGCGGTGTCCACCATGCGCTTGACGTCGTCGCGCTTGCTCTTGAGCTCCTCCATCTCGTGGCCCAGCGCCTCGATGTAGTCGCCGCAGGACATGACGTACCCGAACGTCCGAGCGAAGTAGTCCTTGAGCGGCCGGAACACCGTGTCCATCATGGACGCCACGAACTCCATCTCCGCGAGCCAAAGCTTCAACCTTTACCCAGAAAGGTCTGCTTTTCCGATGGCGTCCAAGGCCAAGAACTCAAATTGGGCACGAACCGAAAGATCTGAGTGCCGATAGGAGAGGAACTGAAGCTGAATTGTGACTAATTTCTCAACTGGGTGCTCATAGGATGCGAAAAGCGAAGGAATCAGACAAGATGCAACTGGTTGGTGGGGACTCTGGGGAACTCAGAAGGAACGGACAAGATGCAACTGGTTGGTGGAGAAGCCATAGGAAATGGACAAATTGGTAGCTGGGTTTCTGAGCTCAGAGTGTAGAATAATATCCTTAGCAAGGAAGAAATGAAGAAATGCATACCCGCGACGTGGAAGAAGACGGGCACGCTGACACAAGCGAAGACTTAGGCTCAATGCGAGGAAGGTGGTGAGAGTGCCGGTGGACTTTCTTGGACTGCATGTATCAACAACTTCGCAAAAACCTTAAACAGTTGAGACAATCTGACATCGTAATTCAATGCTCTTATCTTTATAATATATAAGTTATACTCATGCTTGTACTCGGTGGATAGCCGGTATTCATAGAGCCCCGTAGAGACACAACTGGTAGCAAAAAAAAATCAAGATAGGTATACAGATGATAGCTAATCAATGTATAAAATAAGCAGTATATGAATATATGATCAAATCATGATCTCAAGATCTTAATACTTAGTCTAGAATTTTGACTTATGAGTTTTTATATATAGCCTAACTCAGAACCCACATGTCATAAAATATTAATTATATATCTTAATTAATTTTCGTGTATCCATGGATATCCATGGAGTATGATTTTCCTCCATGCTCGAACCACGAATTCACGGATACCCGCTCGCTAAAATCTATAGAGGAAGAATGCCCTCCATACCCATCCATAAGTAAAATACCTACAGATACCCAGTTCCATGCATAAAATTGCCATCCTTAAGGGTGATCAAGGGATCGAGTGAAGTAGTAGCATAGTGAAATGGCAATAGCTCTTTCCTGTTTTTCTTTGAACAGAAAATTGCAATAGCTGCTGAACAGCCTGTGCCTATCTTTGTTCTGACTCCGTGACTCTTGATTACGTTTGTGCTTCGTGCCTACTAACAATATAATAATCTATTATATATTAAAACTATAATATAATAAAAAATAAAAATAGGCTAGAAATTCTAAAAAATGTAGATCATAACAGGTAGATCTTCACAGTTATACGTAAAAAGATCACATCCAATAGATTTTTATAACTATGTCTAAATAGATCATGCCTAATAGATCATCATAATTACATTTAAACATATTACTACTGAGAGATCTTCATAACTGTACTTAAATAGATCATGACCGATAGATCGTTAGATCTTGATAACTGTACTAAACAAACTACAACCAATCAATTTTCATAACTATACATAAACGCCATATGGCCTTTGAAATGATATACCCTTATTATTAATAGACACAGTGATACATCGTTATAACTGTACCTAAACATTATTCGACATTGAGCTGGTGTACAAATAACCTACCGGCTCAGTACAACAACTGATTGGCTAGTTCGTAATCTAAATTTTTATTCCCATACTAATATAATATTATGTACAAGTCTAAAAACTAAAAGTGATTAAAAAGTTTCCCGAGGCAGTTTCCATAAAAAGAAGACAAAAGAAAGATAAGACCAACATGGCGAGAAGTTAGTTCTTCCGTGTGATAAATGGCTAGATTGAGCTGAAGAAAGGCCACCTGTCCAGCCCAACCCGACTTCATCTTTTACAATATCAACGCGACTGTCTGACAACCATGTGCCCGTTATTCCAAACCGGCGAACACGGTCGAAAACGCACTGTCCAAGCACGAGCATGAGTGTGCCAACGCACGCTCTTTTCTTGCCTCCCGCCTCCTTCGCGTGATTTATTTCCTGCCGAACCAACGACGAGGGAGTCTTAGGCCCCCTTCTTTTTGTTTTCGATTTGTGCTGAAATCGGTTTAAACTTAACTACCCACAGAATCTTCGGTGGGAGAAAGCCAGATTCACTTCTTTTTAGCTTCTAAGATGTGAGTTTATTTGTTGAGATGAATAGTGCAATGTCTGTAATACCCTTGAAAATGGTTTGTGCTCTGTTTATTTGCTAATATCGTTCTTCTCAACTGTTTTGGCACGTAATTAATAAAGAAAATGAATTCAAACATAATAGAGTGCTAAATCTTTCCAGCTATATGATTTGTCCATGTGTCTCATTGTGAGTCATCGGATCTCCCGTGTATGATCCAGATCTTGCGTTGATTAACGGGTTTGCACTGTTCAATACCGGGGATTGTACTGTTATTCCGACCCGCACCATATATCGGGATAACAGACACACAAGCAATGATGCAAACCTACGGCAATTCGTATTTTCACATGGCAATCACACAATCATACATTCATGTAGAATCAACAACACTTTCACTAGCTCAACATTTAATGCATATCTTCATATACAAAAATCATAATATAGTATAATCAGTGCATATCTTCATATACAAAAATCAAACTATACCAAAATCAGTGCATATACCCAATCTTGCATACCTTGTCTTCACGGGAGAGCGCCGGCGAGCTCACTTGGATGGAGCCGGCGAGCTCGTGGTGAGGGAGGAGGGAACCGGGCCGGTGAGGGATGGGGAAGATGGATGGGCCGGCGGATCTATGCTGTTGAAGAGAAAGGGAGCACCGCGTCGCCGATCTAGGCTGTTGAAGACACGGGGAGCTTCGGCGGCGGCACGGCGTCCTCGGGACCGGCGGGTGGAGCGGGAACTCCGGCGGATGTGACCAGGGGGGAGTGTCGGCGGCTTTGGCTTGGAGGCGGCGCGGGGTGCTCGGGACCGACGGCTCGGAAGGCACAGGCGGGACCTTCGGCGGCGGCACGGCGTCCTCGGGAGCGGCGGGTCGAGAAAGATCTCCTCTGGCGGCTGTGGCGAGGGAGGAGGATGGGGAGGTGAGCTCCGACGGCGGGGGCAGTCGCGGCGGCGTGTGGGGGCGGGACGCTCGGGAGGGGAAGCACCGCTTGTGGCGGGGGAGGAGGATGGGGAGCTCAGCTCCAGCGGCTGGGACTGTTGCGGCGGCGCGTGGGGACGGAGGGCTCGGGACAGGGAGCACGGCGCGTGGGGGGGACGCTTGAGAAGAGGAGAGGGAGTGCCCGTTGGGGGAGGAGGCGCTCGGGAGAGAGATGGGGATACACGTGAGGGCAGAGTGGCAGTTTTTTGTAATAAGCTGTACAACTTCAGGGGCAATTTTGTTTCTAGTTCAAGTAGAAGCTCGGGAAGCTCCAAGGGAGCAGCTTCTAGCTACCAATAGATTTTTGGGGTGCTTATTTCTACTAGTCTGCATTTCTTTTGGCCTTCTAACTTATTTGAGCCATAAGCTTCACTGTAAGCCTAAAAGAAGAGGCCCTTACAAGTAGCTTGTGGGGTTTTGGCTCCACAGTAATTTGTGGTACTAGAATCAGTTGATTGATTTTTCAGCCGAAAACTTATGACCTCACCAGCACACAGTGATGCATGAGTATTCCAAAGAGAGTTGTGGAAGGACAAAAAGTTGAGGAGAGGTCGATGGAGGATAAGCACAATCACTTTTTTAGCCAAGTATAAGCCGGAGACGTGTTAGAACTCCGCCCCCTCCCGCCACACCCCCTAAAGGAAAACCAAGTACGAGTTATCGGTTTATCTATACGCAGTTAACAAGTTATTTAGTGAATAATTGTCACCATATTATTATTGTTAACATGTTATTTAGCGCATATTTACAATCATAGGACTGCTACTGTGACCAAATTATTTAGTGAACAGCTACAGGGTGTTCAGTAAATAGTTAATATATCAACCTACTCATCAAATCATTGGTGCATTATTATCCATTGTACTTTTGTGTTTTTATTTTTACCTGCCATCTAGCTAAGCTGGATGGAGAAATGTTGAAGTAATGCTGGAAACGATGGAAAATAACACATTCCCGTCATATTTCTAAGCACAAGGATGTTGATGAACCTGTCCGAGAGATGATGAAAATAACGTCTTTTCACTGTATTCTAAGCTCAGGGACAAAGTGACAAACACGTCTAAAAACTCATTGTTTAATGGTTACCGCATCATTATTTAGCGGACGATTTTTGCGGCGCATGAGCATCCTAGTGAGAGACGTCGCTGAAAGGTAGGCGCAATCACTTTCTAGCCAAGTGCAAGTCCGAGACGAGTTGGAACTCCCCCCCTTCCCCCGTCCCACCTAAAGAAAAATCGAGTACAAGTCATCGATTTATCTATGCATGGTTACTAAGTATTTCAGTGAGCAGTTATCATTATAATAGTGTTGTTATTAACACGTTGTTTAGTAGAAAGTTACCACCATATAACCACTAGGTTAGCGTAGTGAACAGTCATTGGTGCATTATTATTTATAGCAATGTGTTTTTACTTTCTCCCTGTCGTCTATCTAAGCTCGATGGAGAAAAGTTGAAGCTATGCGGGAAACGACGAAAAATAAAGTCTTTCTATCTTATTTCTAAGCATCGAAGGGGTTGATAAACCCATCCGAGAAATGATGTAAAATAACGTCTTTTCGCCGTATTAACTAGATGGACTAATCAAGTTACTAGTCTCATGGCATATTTGCAAGCACGCTGCCTAGTCATATCTGCGCCTGAACCCATGGGTGTATTTTGCAAAGACCAGACAAGTCAACCTCCTTGGCCACAGCCCACAGGAAACTGGAGACTTCTCGCGGCAGGCTTCGACGATTTGGGGAGCCTGGACTCAGCATCAGGCAATTGTGATGTAGATAGGCTGATTAAGAAGCCTTGGCGTAAGCAAGGCAGGGGCAAACAGTTTGAGACTGAAGTCCTCGAACTAGCGCTAGCCCCGGTGAAGAATATGGTCCAACAGCTTCAGAGCCTCAAGCGCGCACAGCAGAGATAAGATGGAGACATTGAGTTCTGCAGGGGAGGGTACTCGCAGTTGGAGGGAGCAAAATATGGTAAGAGCGACGACGCTGCTCTTGATTTGGAGCTCCTCATCTTCACGGAATCACGGTGGTCGTCCATGGCACATCTGTGGCCTTCGCCGCCTCCATGGAGACCACACCGCACCCTCCTCGATGGCAGCCGCCGTGCCAGGGTGAGTCGCGTCGTCGCCGCCGCGCGTCCGGCAGGAGCGGGGCGAGAAGCTCGTCATTGTCCTTCAAGAGTGGGTTGGGCAAGGCCTCAAAGAGGACCCGACGACAGCGGCTCGCCGGACCTTGTAGGTGGCAGTGCATCGGAGGAGGTGGTGGTGGCGCTCGCCTGGCTGACCTCGCGATGGGGAAGGGGCGGAGTCAGCGCACCCTGGAGGTTCGTCGGCCGGAAATCGCGATCTAACGAGCGGCTCCGGGTGGCAGATCGGACGTCACGAGATGGTTCGCCCCTAAAACAATCGAACGTTCTCTGAAACTAAGATTTTCCGTTGGGACGTTTGGTTGAACTTTTCAGTAGCTTTTCACTGGAAAAAGCTGCGGTCCAACCAAATGGTCAGCTTTTTAGCAGTTTTTGTCCACGATAGCTATGGGTTTTGCAGTGTAAATTCAACTATTTAGAAAAGCTGTCTTCTGCTAGTTTTTTGTAATGTGTTGAAGTTTCAGTGCTCACATTTTTTAGATCAATCAAAAGCTATATGTTCATTTTCCCACAGCCACAATAGTTTTTCTAAACAGTCAGCCAACAACAGTTTTGTCAATAGCTACAACTCAATCAAACAGGCCTTAGATTATATCTATCTGTCCATAATGATCGGCGAAAATACACCTGTACAATAAAGAGCTGGCCCTATTGGGCCATAAGCAATCAACCCATTATAGTGGACCACGAAATGCTCGAGGCCTGTCATGGGAACCCCTGCCCGAGACCCACTCCACAGCTCGCAAGGCATGGATATTCCTCAAGATGTAGGAAGCAAAGGAAAGTATAGCTTCCAAAAGCTCTCATGCCAGCGAAACAAAAGTGAGCTTAAACTCAAATCATGCAGTATGACACGTCCATGGCACAAAGCGCGGAAATATACCTCTTCTCGGCGTTCACGTTCCCTAACTTTCACGAAAAGAACAGTCTATATTCTCGAAAAGAAAAACCCTAAAAGAAGAGCCTCACGAGCACTTTGCACACGTATAAATATCACAAACAGACTTGATCGTATTCCTCCAGTGTTAGCTAGCACCCAACAACCCAACCCAACCCAACCCGGTCAGCTAGCGCGCGAACTTTCCAATTTCTCCATCTCTGATCGTGCGCGGCGCGATGGCACAGGGGCAACAAGGGTGCTTGGTTTTGGCGTGCCTGGTGGTGTCGGTGTCCACCGCGTCAGCGTTCGTGTTCAAGGCCGGTGGCACGGGCGAGTGGCACGTGCCGGGCCAGGCCAACGCCAGCGGCGGCCATGTCAGTTCCTACAACACTTGGGCGGAGCACACCCGTTTCCGCGTCGGTGACGCCATAGGCAAGTTTCACTGCTACGACTTCCCCTCGCCGATCACTTCATTATTTCATCGTGTATCCATGGCTGGGACTCGCTAGCATATGTGTATATTTATTTATAGCGCCGCACTAAGGAGTAGGTATTCTTCGGCCGTCCAGTTCTTCCTGCGACTATTTGCAAGGAGACAAAGGATGGACTTGCATCATGCGCATTCACGTAGCCGGGTTATTGTCACGTACACGTATAGCGCGGCTAGGATATGCACCAAGCTACAGTCAATCTGCCTGAGTTTAATTTCCCTTTTTGCCCTCTTTCTATGTTTCAGAATCGGATACGCTGCATTCGTAGCGAAACTAGGCTCGCATCCGTTTGAATGCACTCTTATTAACTGTGCACCCGTGCACTTGTAATCAATGGTTTGCACGCACGTACGCACGTTTGACTCTTAATTAGGACGCAGTCGCCTCGCGTTCTTGTTAATTGTTCATGTAACGGCTCTCACTTTGACCTCTTAACTAGTAGACGTCATGTCCATATATCTGTGTGCTAGCTTACGTCCTTGGTCTCTATCTCCCCTGCGGCCCTGCATATTGATGAATAGGACGATGGACGCTGGGGTTCCACGTACGAGGCTTACCCTGAACAAAATTCCACGCCTCCATTGAGAGATAAACGACATTGGCAAGATAGAATGAGGACATATACTTGGATGCTATATTTAAATGCACTCGTTGAACATATCTGCTGCACTCACCGTGTTTGATATGTTTGTCCGTATTTGGCATGACGGCGATGGTCAAAAGTAGTTACTTTAAAGTTTATATTGAACTGTGTTAGCACTAATGAAGTCCGTTACTAATTTCTACTAACCATACCGTCAAATATTTACTCTGACGGTAAAATAAAAAAGATGTTGTGTAACCACATGACGTTAGTTAAGGGGATGTGTTTGATTGCCAGAACCTGGTGGAATGGAATGGAACTAGTTGGTCCGACCGATTTAGAGGAATGTGTTGGTTCCGAATATTGAGGGAATATTCCTCAATTTAGAACGTCAGAAGAACGAGTTGATTCCTGAAAAATGTTTCCATTCCCTCAACCAAACACGTGGACGAGGAACGGTTCCATTCCATTCCATTTGATCCTGGCAACCAAACACGTCCTTATTGTTCCGTAAAGACCATCCAAGTACGTTGTATCCTAACCTGTATCATACAAATTTAATATATGTTTAAATATAATTCTTCTAGTAACTTGTATCTTAGTGTTGTATCAAAATAAGCTATCATTTAATACATTTTGTGAGAGAAAAAATAAAACTTATCTTGAGTTTCACGCTAAGAGTCATATCAAAATTAGGATATGGTATATCTCTTTCCTCTTTAATTAAATCTCTACATCAGTATTTTATTTAAGTAACATATTTAATATATAGTATACGGTAAAGTATTGGACTGCCCTAATGTCTCAGCTCAGTTTTGGATCAACTTCTAAGTTTCTCTAACTGTCATGCATGTAGCGTTCTCTTACAAGCCCGGCAACGACTCGGTGCTGCTCGTCGACAAGAAGTCGTACGACGCCTGCGACACGGGCTCGCCGATGGACACGTTCGCCGACGGCAATACGGTGTTCACCTTCACCCGCTCCGGGGCCTTCTACTTCATCAGCGGCAACAAGGACAGCTGCAACCGCAACGAGAAGGTGGTCGTCGTTGTCATGGGGGACCGCGCCCCCAACGGCACGTCCACGCACACGGCGATGGCTCCGTCGCCAGCTGACAACAGCCCGTTCTCGCCGCCGTCCCCGCCGCCTCCCTTCGGCATCGGGATCTCGCCCACGGGGAACCCCACGCCGAATGCCGCGGGCACGAAGGCAGCAGGCGTTGCCGGCATAGCGGCGCTTGCCATCGGGACCCTGTTCTACGCACTTGTTTGATATATTTTGTCGGAACGCTCGAAAGTACGCGTGCGGGTCAAGCATAGCACCGCTACTTTACTTATTGAAATTATGTACCGATTGGTTTGATTAATAATGTGATGAAGTGTTGCTGAACTGTGTTGTTGTTTGATCAATGCGATGTAATTGTTGGTACTATTTTTCTTTAAAGAAAACAATCGATCAAAGGAGATACAAGTGAAATGATTAAGTTCGCTGATACTATTAATGATCATGTTTCCCCTCAAAAAACAACTATTAATGATCAATGCGATATAAAGTGTACACCATCTCTGGCAAACCCCGAAAAAAATAGAGGCAATTGCCTCAGTACCACTAAGTGATCTATAATTCTCCAAAATACCACTCAAATACTATATCTATCCAAAGTAACACTCAATTCAATCTCCATCTCTCCAAAATAACACTACGGTTCATTTGGCTATTGCTCCCGTTAGTCAATTGCCCTGTGCGTCTAAAAGAAAAGAGGATACCCAAAACAGCCCTCCATCCCTAAACGTCTCACTCTCCCCCAAATGCAGCAGACGGTGCACTCCAATCCGCCCCGGTGCTCCCCCTAATCCCGTCCTCCTACCCTCCTGAGCAGACGAGCGGCGGCGCGACGGCTCCCCTCCCGAGCAGGCGAACGGCGGCGCAGCAGCCTCCCTCCCAAGGACAGGACGGAGCGGCGCGGCGGGCTCCCGAACAGGCCTAGAGGGCGGCGCTGTGCGGCGGCATCCCACGTAGGCCAGCGGCGGCGCGACTGCCTCCCCTCCCGAGCATGCAGGCCGTGCGGCGCGGCGGCATCCCTCGCAGGCCCGGCGGGCAGCGCAGCAGGGCGGGCGCGGTGGGTAGCGGGGCGGGCGCAGTAGGCGGCGCAGCAAGGTGAGCGGTGGTGCGCGCTCGGCTGGCGGTGCAGCAGGGGGAAGTCGACCGCGTTGAGGGGAGTGTCACCGGCCCGTCAGCTGCTCTCACGCAGCGGCAAGACCCCTCCCCTGTCTGAGCAGCTCGGGCAGTACCTGCTTTGGGCTAGTAGGGCTGCTAAACTAGGCTACCAGTGCATGCTTGGAGATGGTAAAAATGTGAAATTTTGGGAAGATCATTGGTTGGGGAGCTCTAGTCTAGCTATTCAATGTTGGGATATTTACTATATGTGCAATGAACAAAATAAAACTATTAGTGAGATTTGGGATGAAGAAACTCTGAAAATCACCTTCAGGAGATGTTTCAGTGATCACCTTATGCAATTGTGGGAGATGTTCATGTGTGTTGTTATTGGTTGTAGCTATTGAATATTGGACATTGAGGCTAATTAGTCGCCATCTCTGACGTGAGCAGCTCAATTTTCTTTATTTGAATTGTAGTACTCCATAGTCTCCTGAAACTTCATTTTCACATGAGCACCTCCTTGTTTTTTAACAAATTAGTTTATCATACATTTTACAAAGTAATTGGTATGTAGAGCCTTTGATTATACACTGTGCTTAGTGCTCTCTCTCAATGGTTGGTTGATGTGTTTTTATTGCAGTGAATTTCACATTTGAAAGTAGGGACAAAACAGCATGCCGAGCAGGCACGAGGTGCAGCGCAGCGGCACCCTGAACAGTGGGTACTGAAATTGAGTCTTTTCTCCTCTATATTTTTTTTCGATGGATGTGTTCGAAGTAGAAATGAGCGTTCAATCATATAGTGAGATTTTAGATGGTATAAAAATGTATCGAAAGGGTAGAACATGGAGCATAGCTGTGGGTCGTGATTTCTCCATGAAGGATGCGAGGCGTGCTGTTGAGGGATATTACAATTTGTCTGATAGTCAGAGAATGACTGTGTGGTACTCTTCATTGGAAGACGAAATTATCCCTTTAATTTCTGAATCAGAGATACCACAATTGTTTGATAGGAACGTGGATACAAGAGTAGTGCGGTTAGGTGTCACCATTGAGAGCAAGCATCAAAACTTTGGAAGCACTCCAAATGAGGTGTGTTAGGAGAGTCCAAGTGATGTATATCAGGAGACTCCAAGTGATGTATATCAAGAGACTCCAAATGATGTGCATGCAGGTACTTCAAGCTCTCAACTCATGGTTGATGTAGCTATAGAAGTTTCTATTGCTGCTCCATTTTCTGCATGGCCATATTAGTCCTACGAGGGTGAATTTGAGGATGATGTGCCTATTGAACACAATGCAGAGGGTGAGGAGGCAATGGGAGAGGAGGCAGTGGCTCCCTTAGTCCACTTGAATGTGATTGAGGCAGTGGCTCCATTGGGAGGGCAAGATGTTGACAATAGTTATGATCCACAATATGTGCCAGGTGATGATGAGAACATAGTCACAATGCCGTCGTCGACGGGGCGGTAGTCGTCCAGGAATGAGCTGATGGAGCAGTCCTCAGCGGACGATTCCCTGCACGATGTCAATTAATTTGTCACCAACAAGTTGGCAATGCCAATGTGGGATGTTGGGGGAGAAGAAATCGAGATCAAGAATGGGACCTGGAGGGCGCTGCGGAGGGGCCGAACGGGGCCATTGGCGGCGTGGAGCGCCAGACGAGGCGGCCGTTGCAGCCGGCGTGGACCTTGCTGCCGCCAACGGCGAGCTCGACGTACCACATGTCTGGAGCCATCTGCCAGAGCACGAAGCCACCTTGCTCCACGGCGGTGGCTGCACCGCCGGAGCCGCGGTTCTTGACGACGCGAGTGGCCGTCTCGAACTCCGACGCCACCGTCCGCACCTTCCCCGTCGCGGCCGGGCTCCTCAGCACCTGCGTCATTGTTCGGGAGCCCGTCGTCGCCGCGCACCGCCGCCACCCTGCTGCGCCGCCTACTGCACCCGCCCCGCTACCCGCCGCGCCCGCCCTGCTGTGCCACCCGCCGGGCCTGCGAGGGATGCCGCCGCGCTGCACGGCCTGCGTGCTCGGGAGGGGAGGCAGTCACGCCGCCGCACACCGCCGCCAGCCGGGCCTGTTCGGGAGCCCTCCGCGCCGCTCCGTCCTGTCCTCGGGAGGGAGGCTGCCGCGCCGCCGCTCATCTGCTCGGGAGGGTAGGAGGACGGGATTAGGGGGAGCACCAGGGCGGATTGGAGTGCACCGCCGGCTGCATTTGGGGGAGAGTGAGACGTTTAGGGATGGAGGGCTGTTTTGGGTATCCTCTTTTCTTTTAGACGCACAGGGCAATTGACTAACGGGAGCAACAACCAAATGAACGGTAGTGTTATTTTGGAGAGATGGAGATTGAATTGAGTGTTACTTTGGATAGATATGGTATTTGAGTGGTATTTTAGAGAATTATAGATAATTTAGTGGTACTGAGGCAATTGCCTCAAAAAAATACTAGCACCATATCAATCCAAATTTAAGCACACCATAAAAGAAGAAGAAGAAGAGGAGAGATCAGTGCGTTTGTACAGTATAGCCCAACTAGTGTGGCACCTTGCACAATCATCTTAACGGCTAGACCGAATACAAGCAAATGAAGTATGATACAACCAAAAAGTATTAAACGAAGGCGCGCTTGCTTTAGCGGTGTAGTCTAAAGTGTCAAACTAGTATGTCACCTTTCCCTTGATAGTCCCTCTTACGGCCCAACCCAATAGCTTTCCGCCATGGCCGTACTAGCCCAGCGAGCTGCCACATTATGTATGCCGAGAATATCATCTTCCACTATGTTTCCATGCTTGCCATGTAAATTCCGCTTGCTTTTACGGTATGGCCCAACTACACCGCGCCTTGCGTAGTCATCTTAACAGCAAAGCCCAAATACAAGCAAATATAATATGGAGAATTGTGTTCGTCTTACGTCCGATCGGTAAAAATATTGGACGCCCTCGACGTAGGATCCACCACATGTACTCCAGTTTCCACATGGTTCTCATTTCTTATCCTCTTAATTCTTCTCTCCGCAGTCTCTCGCTCTCTCAAACGCAAAGAGCAGGCGCGCTGCTTTCTTGCACCTCCGCCGACGAGCTTCTAGGCCAAGCCACGCCGCCGAAGAGAGCAGGAGGAGGAAAAGGCTAGGAGAGCGTGCGCGCTATGGCTGTCGCGTAGCTCGCTCTCATCGACGGGGAGGCGCCGTCTCGAGATTCTCCGTTAGGAGGCGCAACACGCGACGCAAACACTCAGGGAGAAGCGGGATGCAACGGCTCCGACGAGCTCCCGCGAGGATTTGGATGGTGATTGGTCAGAACTGAAAGAAGACTTGGGGATTCTTTTCTTTTGGATTTTTTCTTTGTTGCACCAAATGCAAGGGGATGTTATAGTACCTATTTTTCATGTGCTGCAATAAAGAAAACTTCAATGTTGCAGTTGTTGCATCAACTAAATTTTGGATACTGCAATGTGGTATTTCCAATTGTTGCATCAACTGAATTTCGCATGTTGCAATGAAGTTTTCTAATTGTTGCACTATTTGATTTTTGGATGATGCAGTGAGTGTGTTCAATTGTTGCATCAATTGACTTTAGGATGTTGCAGTTAGGTTTCAATCTATTGCACCAAATGAATTTTGGATGTTGCAGCAGGATGATTTGGTGTGTTGCAGTGTTTTCAATTTCTCATGGTTGCCTATCTCAGTGAGGATTTTGGGAGCGATTGAGAGAGAATAATAGGAGAAAGGAGAGGTATGGGAAGGGTAGGGAAAGAAAGAGAAGGATGACGACGAGGCAAAGAGGGCAAACGAGCACGAGCACCAGTCAATTGGGGCGCACGGGCTGAAGCCCCTCGTGTGAGTGAGGGAGCGTGGTGTCGGGAGTGCAAGAGTGTGCTGCGGGAGCGATGCACAGGAGGAGGCAAGGGTGGGGGATCAGATGATTAGGGATAACATGATTCAACGACGAATGAGGCGTCCGATCCTGCTCTGGATCGGATGTCCAACGCCTAGAGGTTTTTGGGGGCTAAGGTATGACACTATTGCCTTTGTTAGGCTATATCTCCAATGCAAGAGATGTTTAGGTAGACACTCAAAGAAAGAGAATAATGCCACATCAGAATTAAGAGTTTGACTCTTCTCTAAGCAACGAGACTAACAGCTAATATAAAGACTAATATCGATGTCCACGCTGATAGAATGACTGCAATTCTTTTCTCTAGTGCCTACTGCTACGGTCGCATTAGAGATTTTCCCCCCTCCTACGCTCCCGCATCCCATCCCTCGTCCTCTCACGGCCCAACCGTAAATCGCGGTTGCTAGCTTGCCGTGTAGGTCAACTTATACGACACCTTACCTTTATTAATCAGTCCCCTTAGCGGCCCAACCCAACAACCTTCCATCATCGTCGTACTAGCCCATTTCACAAGTTATATTATTTATGTCAGGAATACTATGATGTTCTTGATTTGGCACTGCATGCATGCTTGTATTAAATCGCAGGATCATGGTATGAGAAAAGATGTCTAGATTTGTTCGATGAAAATTTATAAATGTTCCGTCTATGACCGGAATCTAATTTTCTTTGATCAACGGGTTATAATGTGCATTTTATAAATCTGCAATGTCACAATCTAGACCCAAAATAAATAGTGTAGATCCTTTTATTTCCGTATCCGATTAATTTGGAAATTTCGAGCCTCATAGAGTGAACATGTAATCTTCTTTTAACCTTCTTTTGGTAATATGATAGCTAGACGTGATACAAAATTTGTTGATGACAACCTCACAGAGCATGGACCCACATTTTTCCACTTAAACACACTCGTGAGTGTAAAAGTGGGCACAAAGGTTTGAACACTAGTAGGTTGAGTCACATTCCCACTACTCAGCCCATCAAAGCGTGGTTCAGATAAAACATCTCCAATTGCAAATACGGATGTAATATCTGTAGTTGAAGCGACCTAATCGTTACCTATCTATAGGATACAGTAAGAGTTAGCTAGTCTATTCACTTTCGATGATTTATTAGAGTGTGATTTTTGTTAACCATTCCATCTCAGCTTCACGCATTTATTCACGCAATATTGAAGGCCAATGAACGTTCTTGAATTAATGGAGCATATCTGCCTTGATTTTAATGTGCAATATTTCCTCGGAACACCTAAAATCTCACCACACAGCTTAATTTTCCTTCTTTGCTTACGCTGTCCATTACCTTGCTCAGTACATTCGTACATCTGCATGAGGCATGGTGTATTTAGCAATAATTAATTGTTCTCCCTGTACCATCTTTCATGCAGGCCCTGCTTTATAAGCATGCATTTTTAATGTACAAAAAAGAACCTGAAGATTCCCCATATCTCTACCCTGTTTAGGAGCAATGCATTACCAAATTTCTCTCACTGTTTAGCGAGCGTTACTAGTTTATGAAGCCAAACAAAATATGTGCGCATATAGCACGAGGCCAGGATAAGGCCCTCAACTACAGGTAACGGCTTTAAATAGAGGCGAAGGCAAATGCAACTGCGAGAGGGGAACATAAGAGAACACTTGGGTGAAGCAGATATTAGTGCAATTTACAAGCTGTGCATTTGATTTAGAGCTTGCAGTGGATCAACCTGTTGAGGGCTAGACATCTTTCGTGGCCATGCTGGGCGGCGCTGTTGGTCGTGAGTGTACGAGAAGATCGGTATCTTTTTCCTCCCAGTAACTGCTAGTTAGAAGTTTTGTTGCCTGTTTTGTTGCTTGTTCCAAAGAGTTGTAACTTGTTTTGCTGTTAGAAGAAAGATTTTAACGAAGTATGAGCATAGAAGGGCATAACTGATCTGTTGTTACAATGAGTTTCTCTGTGAGCATCATCACATTCCGGTGGTCCAGTATTTTACATCTGGAGATATTGAAGTATACCTTGCAGATTTTGTTTGTTTGATTCTTTTCATTTGTTGTTTTATGATTTGTGTAGTTTTGCAGAAGTGCTGCGTAAAATTGATTGGTGTTTCTTTTGATATATATTGACTCCAACATGTTTGTCACTAACTCAGCGTATGGTTGAGGTAATTTTTATGTGTTATTCCTGCAACCCATTCATTCATTCAAGTCATGCAAATTCTCCGATCAAATGTTTTTCACCTGTATTTCTATCGTATTTTTGGGTTTTCCTGTTCATGTTTTTTCTATTCCTACGTTTGAAAGAGGCCGTACAAATACTGCATTTTCTTTCCATTTTTATTGGGTTCCTCAAACTTGCAACTATTTCATCAAGGTCTTTTGTTTGGATAAGTAAATTCCTCGGTCCAATTTATTATTTTCCATCGGTTTTGCGAACAAGATGTTGATCTAGGGTTCACCACAGTAGTTGTTTGGGCAATCCTATTTGTGATAAAAAAATTTAGCAATCAATATGCATGGACAAAGTAGTATATAAGAATAGTTGAGCCGCATCCTTGGTACATTTCTAACTCCATAAATTGTACCAAACCTAAGGGTGCATCCTCGTCCATGCTTAGCTGGATCGTTATCTTTAAGATTTCACATATTTATTTTTATATGTGTTAAATAATACTTACAACTAGACTTGTTCCTGGACGACCCGGCGTCGTGTCCAAGACTGTGCTTGGCCTGATTGTTTTGGTCTCTGGCCTAGATTTTGGGCCTGGCCTGAAGCCTGAAAAATAAGAAAATAACATACACAATTTTCTATTGGAAAAATAAATTAGAAACTAATATACAATCTAGAGAAAGAATTGAATAATTCTTATTCCAAAAATAGGGAATCCGTTCTTTTGGGAGTGGGTTTGCCCATGTCGGGTTGGTAAAAGCTTGCCTACCCATTCAAGACGAGGCTTTTCTAGGTCATGCCTGGAGCCCGACATTGAACAAGTCTACTTACTCTAGCCGAATTGCCCAAGTGCGTATGTGATACTAAATGCATAAGGCTATAGTTCATATTTGAAAATAGAGTTGTATTTCCTATATAACTATAGAGTTTTTATCTATACCTAATTAAACCGTTTCTTTGTTTCGGAAGCAAGAATCTGCATCGTTATGATTTGCACCTATCGAAACAAACAACATTGTTATTTTTTCATTTCTGCTCCGACTAATGTAGGAACTTCTAACCTCATAGAGTGGATAGAAAAGCTTCTTTTGACCTTGTTTTGATAAAATAATATATTTGATTTGCTGGAGTAAGTTTTTTATTTTTGAAACTATTAGTTTTTAGAATAGGCTCAATGGTGCGTAAGGCTAATAGCAACGAAAATATCTTGTTATTAACCAAAATGGAATGTCACAGAATCGGCAAGCACATGACGAGGAACCCATCTTGAGCAATCACTCAGAAGAATTACGTGCAACAAATGATGATGATGTTGACTTAGGTATATCGCCTAGCAACAAGAACACCTGTAGGGGGATCCCCTTTGATGACCAAGACAACATTGAAGGATCGCAAATAAAGAAGAAGCGTCTTCAGAGACTCACTACCCAGCAGGCCCAGCTACTTGAAGGGTATGGCTCCTAAAGAATAACATAATTGATTTGAAGTTAATTCGGTTAAAAAAGTTGATAATTAATTTTTTATTTTACAATATTCAAATGTTTGATCACCATTATCTCTTCTGATTCAACAATATTGTGTAGAAAATGCAATTCAACCTATTTGTTACAATATTGGTTTATCACAGGACCATGTAAATGCATATCCCTGTTTTCTCATTTTCTTTTGTAAAAACATATTACCATCTAACTATAAATTGAGAAAAGGAAAATAGTTGAAAGCTGCACATTCTTTGAGTGTGTTGTTGGGAATGGTTCGAGATGATCCTTATTACCCACACTACGTAAGAACCTACATGCACCCACTACATCAACTACTCTCTAGTTGGTTAGCCTTTCGTTCTTACTACTTAGTGTTCTGCTTCCCGGCGGTCAAGCCACTCACATTGAAGCACATTTGTGATTTCAGTCGACTGAGCCGCTCATGTCAAATCACAACTAATCAAGCATTAAGTATTAGAAGTATGTGGCTTACCAGAGAGAACATACTCATTCAAGAGAACTCATTTATTCACTGTAACAGACTTTGATACAACACTATTCTATCCTTTCACTATCTAGGACTCCATGCCACACTCCTTTAACACGCTCTCATACTCATGGTGGCTAGTAGTGGTAGCTCATCTTGGTTGGTTGCATGAGGAGAGGGTGGCATCCCTATTTATAGGATTACATGATTCATTAGATTGGTGTCATGTAGCACAATCCAAGCCCTACAACAAAATTCTAGAAAACTCCCTACAAATATCTTATCTCTGGAGTTTTTTAAAATATAATCCAAGTACTAGATATTTAGCTTACCTCATAACTATTTTAGATACTACATCTAAAATACGCTCTAGAGTTCTCTAATTATAGAGTTCTCCTCTAAAATATCTTCACCATACTTATCCTTAATTTATTGTCTTATCAAATATCTTTATCACTTAAAAATCTTCTAGAGTATTCTCAATATGTGTTTTAACATTTTAACGATACTCATTCTTGTCATTTCTCCCCTTTTATTCCTTGAAAGAACAGGTTTTTTAGCATATGTGCGCACCCCGATGACCGTCAAAGGAAGCAGCTGAGTGAGACGGCGGGTCTTGGAATACAACAAGTGAAGTTTTGGTTTCAGAACAAGAGAACGCAAGTAAAGGTCTGGTCTAAAACACTTATAACTTACAATCAGGTCGTCATCTAGCTCACCACTAAGTATGCATTCCACTAGTTTACCTAGCATTCTTTTGGTTTACTAGATTGTGGATTTTTTTTTCGAACTTACGGCAGGAGCACTGCCTTACTCATAGATTAGGAGAAACCGGAAACAAAGTAGCTATTTACATAAGGAAGGAATAAGCAGCTAAGAGGAACAGGAAGAGGCAGAACAGACTAAGACGAACAGGAGAAGGGGAAAGGGGAAAGGAGAAACGACAAGCAACTAGATGACCAAGGAGGGGTCTCCTGTGTCGCTCGAGGTTTGAGCGAACGCCATCCTCCGAGCTGCAATGTCCTCCTGAGCCCTAAGAGCTACTCTGTCAACGTCCGTGAAAACATTGTTGAAGACACGAGCATTTCTTTCTTTCCAGATATTCCAAAGCGCATAGATGACCATGCCGTATATCCTTCTTCTATCCTTTCTTGCCCTCCCATTACCACAGGACTGCCACCAGCTCATTATATCACCTTGCCCTGATCGAAGTAGGGCACCATGAGGTAGGCCGTTCATGGTGGACACCTTGCGTAGGACTTGTCTTGCAAAGGGGCATTCAGTAGAGATGTGCAGGGCTGTTTCTGGGTCTGTTCCGCAAAGGATGCATGTAGTTCCGTTCTCCCATCCGCGTTGATGAAGCTTATCTGCTGTGAGCACTTTCTGTTGGATCAACAGCCAGGTGTGTATTTTACATTTCTATTCTGCGTCTGCCGTCCAGATTGTTGAGGCATCAAAATTGGAGAAGGATCCTGCAAATTGCGCCCTGTAAGCTGACTTTGCGGAGTATTGTGCACTGCTTGTCCATCGCCATGTGGTAGAGTCGTCCATATGCTGTAGCTGGGTCTGCTGGATGAGGTTCCAGAGGGTAATAAACTGGTGCACTTGTGCTGACGTGTTGATCCGTCGTCGTAGTGGTTTCAACCATCTATTCTCGTCAAGCTCATAAGCGACGGATCTGTTCTTTCTTTTGATTAATTGGAAGAGGTCCGGAGCGATCTCGCATGGGGCAGCTTGTTGAAGCCATCTGGATGTCCAAAATTTGGCTGTTTTCCCATTCCCGATGTGGATTTCCGTCGCGGCTGCAAAGATCGCTGCATCTGTGTCGTCGCAAGGCACCTGTTGACCGAACCAAGGTTTCTTCAATGCTTGCCACTCACCCCATAACCATCTCAGGCGTAGAGCCGCACCAAAGCGTTGAATGTCCTTTATACCCAAACCTCCCAAGTCTTTCGGCCTGCAAACCTTCTTCCAACCCACAAGGCAATGCCCACCTGAACATGATTCTTCACCTCTCCAAAAGAAGGATCTAATAGACTTTTCTATCTTTTTTATCGCCCACTTGTCCAGCTTGAAGGCTGAGAGAAAGTACACCATACATGGCGAGAGAACCGAGTTTATTAGGGTAAGTCTGCCTGCTCTGGAGAGAAGCTTCCCTTTCCAGCCCGCAAGCCTGGAAGACAGCTTGTCAAAGAGGGGTTGCATATCTGTTCTCCGAAGCTTTGATGTGTGCAGTGGGAGCCCAAGGTAAGAACAAGGGAATTGCGCTACTTGTGCTTGAATGCTCTGGGTGATATCATGGAGGTTAACCTGTGAGCACCTAATAGGATACATACAGCTCTTTTGGATGTTTGTCTCGAGACCTGTCGTCTGTCCGAAGATTTGAAGGCAGCTTTGGATTGCTAATAACTCTTGCATGTTTGGGTTTGCAAAGATTGCCGCGTCGTCTGCATAAAGGGAAATTCTGAACTCGTTGTGGAGACCTGTGATTGGTTTGATGAGATTGGTCTGAATGGCTCTTAGCAGCAGCTTCTGTAAGGGGTCAATTGCAAGAATGAAGAGCAAGGGCGAGAGCGGGTCTCCCTGCCGAAGTCCTCTCCGGTGCTGGATGTTGTCTGTGTGTTCCCCATTGATGATGAACCTGCTCGATGAAGAAGCTAGAACAAAAGCGACCCAGTCTCTCCACCTTGGGCCGAATCCTAGATGCTCCAGGATCTCTAAAAGATACTCCCAACTAACAGAATCGAACGCCTTTTGAATATCTACTTTTAGAAAAATCCCTGGGATACGTTTTCTGTGCATCATTCTGATGACGTTCTGAGTGAAGATGAAATTGTCCCGTATACACCGATTTTTGATGTAAGCGCTTTGCGCCGTCGAGACTATTTTGTCGAGCTCTGGTCCTAGCCTGTTGGCCATTATCTTCGTTATTATCTTACCGAACGCATGAATCAAGCTGATGGAGCGATAATCTTTAATTGCTGTGGCCTGTTGCTTCTTTGCGAGCAGCACCACGTCTGCGTTGTTTAGAAGGTAAAGTCTGTTGTTGCAGAGACCGCAAAATTGGTTTACTGCTTGGATTACGTCTTCTTTGATAATTCCCCAGAAACTTTTGTAGAACCTGTTTGTGAAGCCGTCTGGGCCAGGGGATTTGCCATTTGGAAACGATCTGATCGCCTGTAGGATTTCCTCCTCGATGAAATTGCTTTCCAGATGTGAGAGGTTGTGCCGTTGTATCTGTAGTAGCTCCCAGTCCAAAGTGTGAGATCTCTGTTTTTTGGTTCCTAGAACAGCCTCGAAGTGTTGGGCGAGGAAGCTTTTCTTCTCATTTTGATTGAAAACATCTTGTCCATTGATCTGAAGGCTGGCTATAGCATTTCTCCTTTTGCGCGAGTTAATCTTGAGGTGGAAGAACTTCGTGTTTGCATCACCCTGTTTTATCCAATGGGTTCTCGATCTCTGCTTGAGCCTTATTTTCTGGATGACCGCTAAGCCAAGGAGCCGAGCCCTTAGATTGGCTCTTAGAGATAGCTCAAGTTCATCTAAGTTCCTTGTTTCCTGGGCTCTGTCAAGTTGCATGATGACTTCCGCAGCTATAGCGAACTGTAATCGAATGTTGCCAATTAGGTTGCCGCTCCACTTCTTCAGCGTTTTAGCCAACCTTGTGAGCTTGACGTGTAAGCGCAGCAAAGCGTCGATGGGAGATAGGATTCTCTGCCAGCAACCTTGAATCACCTGGTGGATTCCTGGAATTTCACACCACCAGTCCTCGAACTTGAACGACCTGATTGTTGCTGTCTTGAGGGAGCCGATAAGCAGTAGCGGGCAGTGATCCGAAATCATAGTCGCGAGGGCCTGCAGGTGGGAGTTGCTGAACTCAACGTCCCAATCTGGTGTGCATAGAAATTTGTCAATGTTGGTGAAGATTGGGTTTTGCTGTCCATTGGACCACGTGAAGCTGTGCCCATGTAGATGAAGTTCTCGGAGCTGGAGTGAGTCAACTACGGCTCTGAAAGTCCCCATCAAACGTGTGTTGATATGGCTGTTACTTTTGTCCGCGGCGCGGAGGATTAGGTTGAAATCTCCCACGATAAGCCACTTGGGCAGGGTCCTGGATTTAATATTCTTCAACTCCTGGATGAAGGCTAACTTGTCCTGTTCGGATTGCGGTCCGTAGACCGCTGTGCAAGACCACTGGAGGTCAGAATCGATATGCCTGATGTCAGCGGTGATTGAGTAATCTGCTGAGGATATGTTTGTTAGGGTAAAAGCTCTGCTAGATCTTGCAAGGATTATCCCTCCCCTGGTTCCAATCGCTGGAAGCATGCAGTAGTTTTGTTCGAACTCTGCCCCGAGCGTTTGGCAAATTATAGTGTCGTCGATGAGGCTTAACTTCATTTCCTGTAAGCAAATCAGCGTGGCTTTGTTTTGTTTGATCATTTCCCGCACCACATTCCGTCTGGCGATGCTATTTAGACCTCTAACGTTCCAGGATAGCAGGCGAAGCTGTCGTTGCGTCATTCGATCAACATGAACGACCATTCTGTGATGTACCTGTGTTTGCGCTTGGGTTCTGCAGCGCGCGCGACGAGAGCGGTCGTGGACAAGGGGATGAAGAGCTTAATGCAACATAAACCAACTGAAAAAAGAAGGGTCCAAACACTGCTGCGTAAGATAGCCAGAGAACTGCAGAGCCACGCCAACATGCTGGCAGTGGAATAACAAAAGCAGGAGGCACCACTTCTGGGTCCCTTGAAACATTGGTCCCCTGTAACATAACCTGGGAGAGAGTCTACGGAAGAACTACGCAAAAGACCGGAGATACATGTCCTTGAGATCATAGGAAAGGATTACAACTAGAAGCTAAAACCTAACAACAGTGTTCAGGCCGCGGCCTTGAGCACGGAAGTGATGTCGACCTTCCCTAGCACACCTGCGAGCGTGGCGAACGCCACAACGTTGGACTCGTTTAGAGGCTGGTTAAACAGCTCTCTATACCGCGCAAAGTCTTCCATGCCTGGCTCTGCGTTTGCTGCAAGGTTCCCTAAGTTTTTCATCAGCAGCAGCCGTGCTTTCTCCATCATGGGTAAGGTTTCCTTGGAGGCGGTTGCACTGTTGGCGAGGGCCACTTCCGCTCTCTTCGCTTTGCTTCTAGTGGTTGGCGCCTGTGGAGCTGATGGGATCAGCGGAGCTGGAATCTGGCGGGTGATCTGCTTACGGAAAGCAGCCAAGGTCATCTCGTCGTCCACTTCAGATCCCCCTGTGTCGGTGTCCGGCAGAGGTGCTTCATTGTGGTCAGCTGTGTCTGCAAGCGGTCCTATGAGAGGAGGAAGAGGTGCAATCTGTGCTTCATCACACATCGGATCCCCTCCGACAGCGTTACCAAGCGATAGGTCCTGAACCTGCAACATGACCTGGCATAGATCTATTTGTGGAGTTAGCTGGGGCGCGAAATGAAAACGATCTGGAGAGCGTGAGCGTTCTCGCTCCTCATCCGTGGTGATCCTACTTGCCATTTTATCTGGCAGCAACGAACAGAAATGAGGTTCAAAATCCGGCAGGGTTGCGGCGCGCCCAAAGTCCCTGCGCCTACTCGTACTTCCCCCTCTGCTAGAGCCCCTGCCGCCCCCGCGCTGGCGGGGACCTCCCCGAGAGGCGCTGCGGGAGGGAGGCACGTCCCAACCAGAGGGGTTGCGAGGCCGAGCCGGGCTCCTGCTGCGCTCCCGCTCGTCATCGCTGTCATCTGAGGGGGGGGGCAATCCTGTCGTGAACCGAACGCCTCGGCGGCTGCAGCGGGCTGTCTCCTGTTCCGAGCTCCCAGTGGAAGGAGTAGTGCACCGGGCCACCATCGTCAGATGAGAGCGGAGAGGGATCACCGCTGACCGGGCTTGCCGAATCTTGGGCGCGAAACGGCGGGCTGGCCCCTGGCGGCTCGAAGTCGATGACCTGATCAATGTGAACTAACACCGGGTGCGACATCAGCCTCATCGGTGGTCCACGGGGCCGACCCTGGCCAGCAAATCGCTGGGACGAAGAGCCATGGACGTCGGGCTGGGGGGGCTTCTCGCTGCCTGTTCTGTGGTGTAAATGGCAGAGCGTGGCACCGCGCTCACATTGTGTGCTGAGATCCAGACGCACATGCATGCCGTTTCCTTATCTGCAAGGGGCTCGTCGAAATCCCCCTCCTGGATCCCTGAGTTCGCCAGGATGGCTGACACCGCCTCCGGACCCCATTCCGAGCGAGGCACCCCCTCTATGCAGAGGCGCATCCGGAACCGCGCCTGATTAACATTTCCTGTGGCAAGCCGAGACCAGGGGCGAAAGCGAAGCTGGAGCTCCTCAACGTTTAAGCCAGATTCTGCAAGCACTTCATCACGAGCTACTGGGTCGCGGAAGACGGCGAGGTATTCCTTTGTTCCCAGCATGGTGACCTCCACCTCTTCTCTCCTGATGTCGAAGTAGTTCGCTAGGATTCTGCAGATTTGTCTGTTAGAACTCTGTAGGTGCTGGTTGAGCAGCAGGACTATGACTCTTGTGGAGGAAAGATCTCTTTCGCTGCGCGACATCCTGGTGGAAAGCCTGTTGTAGCAACGTACATTTTCCGGCCTGGTGGACCAGGCGGTTCCTGTTGTCGCCATCTTCTGGATCAGCGGGGGGAAGCTGCTCCCGCTTAGCGGCCCTGGGTTTCTGATCGGTTTGGGGCGACGCTGCTGAAAGACGGAGCACCTACGAGCTAAATGGCCGGAACGGTTACAGAGCAAGCAGCGCGGCGGCTCTTTGCAGGCAGATATGAAATGCTTCAGGCTGAGGCATCGGAAGCAACATCCCTGTGCCCTCTTTAGGAATAAAGCAGAGAGGCTGGGGGCTTGCGCCCTGGTAGGTGGCTGCTGGCCTTGGAAATGAATCCCCGTGTACTCCCGGGCTCCCCTGCCATGAATGAGCTGCGCATTGTGCTGACTACGCCGAAGAGCGACTGGGACGGAGGGTGGAAGTGATCCGTTTGTCTGGCGGGACCTGTACCTGCGGCTTGTAACCTGAATCCACGGGTTGTTGTTGCCATCAATGCACTGCGGATCCTGCGAAGCAAGGCGCAAAAGGCTATGACTGGCCGAGATATCTGTCTGATGCGCAAAAGGCTATGACTGGCCGAGATATCTGTCTGATGCGAAGAGGATGCGCCATTACTGCCGTTGAGGGGGCGGGGAAGCAACTCCAGCTGTTGCGATGGGACCTGGCAGCACAGCAGGGGCGCTTTGCCGCGCACATCTTCAGCGGCATTGAAGGACTGGGATCCCTGTGGGCCTTCACGATGGGACTCCGGCTGCGAGTCAGGAACGAAATCAACGGAGGACGGCGACTGTAGATCTGGATCTGGGAGAGCGCTTGGGGGTTGGGGGGCAGGCAAAGGGCCCGCGATAGTCGGATGACCAAGGGCGTGGCTAAGGGGTGGGGGCGGCGGAAGGGGGGGGAGGGGGCGGTGGGGGCAGGGGAGGGGTATCGGCGGGCGGTGGGGGGGTTGCTGGTGCAGGCGAGGGGGGGAGTGGCGGGGGGCGAGAGCTCATTTCGAACTCACTTTACCCTGAACTAGATTGTGGATTTTTGTCAACCCGAGAACAACTTACATTTGCCGTTGAAAGTTTGATACATGTCTGCTCTCGAAAAAAAAGGACTACCTTACACCTTCGTATCCTTTAGGAGTTGCCCTGACATACTTGTCCAGTTATAAATGAATTTTTAAAATACTTTTAGTTTACATAGCAAAAACTGATACACACAAAATCTTCGTAACTGTTCCATGACACAAATTGTAGCATCTAAGTGGAAAAGAAGAGAACTACAGGTTGAAAGTGGAGAATGAAATGCTGAGGGATGAAAACAGGAGGCTTAAGCAGGTTCAGAGGACAACAATTTGCCCCAATTGTGTTGATTCACCAGCACAGAATCAGCTCGCTGCTGAGATGGAAAGGTTAAAGGAGCAAAATGAGTGGCTGCAGCAAGAGGTACACCGTATAAATAAGTCCTTCTGGGTCTTCTGACATTTTCAATTAAATTTCAGTTAGCAATAAACATTTGGCAGATTATGTTTCAGTTTCAGTAACTTAAAAGAAATGCTGGACCTACGTTTGAATTAACTAAGTGGAATCATAGCACTAAGTTACGATGTCTTATGAAGATTGTATCTCGGGTTGATTTTTTTGCCCTCTTTCGAGATGATTGTATCTCGAGCTATACTAATGTTTTATTCTTCTTTTGGCAGATTTCACGGTTGCATGCTCAAATACCTCGGAGTTCAAACCTTTCTTTCCAACTTGACTCATCCGCAGAAAATGTCGTTGCAAGACAAAATGACACACAAATGATTGCTAAACTAGCTAAGAATGCGATGCATGAGTTTGTCACTTTGGCCGAGTCCAATGGCCCTCTATGGTTGCCTGTCCCTGGTGCTTCACTTGAAATATTGAACAAGATGGCTTATGCCCAAACATTTGCTGGAAAAAACACTGTCAGTATAATAGGGTTCAAAACAGAGGCTACTCGTGCCGATGCTGTGGTCATGATGGACGCCAAAAATATTGTGGATTATCTCATGGATTCCGTGAGTGGCATGTAGATTATAAGAAAAGCTAGTTAATTAATATGTTGATGTCACTGATGATAGATATTTCAAGCTGCAATCTGATCCCAATGTCAAATGACTCTGCAGGAGTGCTATGAATCTCTCTGTCCTGGAATTTTGTCGGGTGCAAAAACGATCAAGGTTTACAAGTGGCCTACTAATGCAAGCTACGATGGGGCTATGCAATCGGTATGTATGACTCATCCAAAACCAAAGTAATATTTGTGAAAATTAAATACCATCAAAACAAGAACTGTTTTAAGGTCAAATTGATGTGCTTGTGACTCACAGTTTGCCTTCTTCCTTTCCTTTGAAAACAATAGATGACCATCGAGACGGTGTTCCCATCGCCCCTGGTGCCGTCTAGGAAATTCACATTCGTGAGGTATTGCCGGGAGCTGCAAGAAGGAACCACGGTCATCGTCGATGTGTCTCTACACGACGGTGATGGCACCTTCTTCAAATGCCGTAAAATGCCATCAGGAGTACTGATTCAGTCCCTAAGGCCCAACAGCTGCAAGGTATGGTAAAATTAAATGAGATAAAATAAAGACCGAATAAGAATGCATTTTAAAAATGTATGGTACTTACCGTACCCATGCTTGATTTGCTGTGAAATCTTCGTGACAGATCACTGCCATAGAGCACGTTCGAGTAGATGATACTGGTGTTCACGAGCTTTACCAGCCATGCCTGAGCGGGCTCATGTTCGGAGCTAGGCGCTGGTTGGCGAGCATGGCGCGGCAGTGCGCGCGTATGAGAGACGTCTTCCATGTTACCAAAAGCTCTTTATGCGGTAATGGCGACCCACAAATCTTTTGTGTCTGAAACTGAACATTATTCGGAAGAGACGTGCCCTTACAGAAACAAGCTTTCCTCTTTGGTCTGTTTCAGTCAGCTCGAAGGGGAGGAAGACCCTCATGAAGCTAGCGGACGACCTGCTCGTGAGCTACGCCAGCAGCATCGCCGCCACCCCTGAGGACACATGGACCGTCCTGCGCGGCGCCGGCACGGACGACGACATCAAGATCGCGTACAGGAGGAACGACGACGGCACCAACACGGCGATCGTGTCCGTGAGCGCGTCGTTCGGGTTGCCAGTGCCACTCAGGGTAACGTTTGATCTGCTCAGGAACAACATGCTGCGCCCAAAGGTACTTCGACGAAATAATCTGCCTCTCCAATCACACGCATGGCATGTGTAATTCTCTCTGAGGCCATATACTCGTGTCATGTCAGTGGGATGTGCTGGTGAACGGCGGTGTCGTGAAGGAGGAAGTCCGTGTCTCCAATGGTGTAGGACCCGACGATGCTGTCTCCATAGTTCATGTCAAGGTACCAAACATATCCAGCTTCAGTCTCTCTGTCTCAGACTCGTCGTTTTACTGGCAATCTCGCATGTCACTCGACTGACTCGAGTATATATATGTATGCGATTGATCAGCAAGACGGCCGGGACAACATCATGATCCTACAGAACAGCTGCTACGACGTATCGGGCTCCTTCATGGTCTACTCCCCGATCGACACCAAACTGATGAACAAGATCATGAGGCCGAGTGACCTGACGGAGAGTATGGTGTCCATCTACCCCACCGGTTTCTCCCTCCTTCCCGACGGCGAGGCGGGGCAGAGTGACGCCGGTCTCGGCGAGGATGGGGGAACTCTTGTGACCGTTGGGTTCCAGATTCTGCTGAAGCTCGCCCGTGGGACTGGCCTGTATCCTAAGTCAGTGTCCGCGGCCATCAGTCTCATGACTGACAACATTGCGACCGTCAAGAAGACGCTGACCAAAAGCCACCCTATCTTTAGGAGGACCCAGCCTCCCAATTCCACTCCTTCCTAGACTTTACACAAGGTAAACTTATTATATAAGTGTACTGTTAACCTCGAGTAAAACTCTCACCTAGTTCTCAGTAATCTGGTGATGACCACTTGTTTTGCACAGGGAGAGAAGGGAGGTCTAATGCTTATGGAGACCATGTCAAGAACTGTGACGATAATTCATCAGCTTAGATCACCTGCACTTCTAGCGTTACCGTAATATTTAGTTATCTTTCCTCTACTATTTGCAACTTTCAGCTTATGATAAAAACCTGTAATAATGATTTAAGAACAGACTTATGTCCTGCCGTTGCTGTAATATGCTTGTCGGCTGCCATGTAGCCATGACGTTTGCTTGCGGATTTGGTATTGTAGGATGCTATTTTAGAACCTAAATTTCGCTTTTGATTTGGCACTGTGTGGGGGCTATTTAAAAACCTCAATTTGCGTGTTGATTTGGCATTGTACGAAGTGCTGTTTAGGGTTTTTGAAACCTTTACTACACAAGGTTAGCATACAGCTCCTCTGCCAGATGGCCTGTAGAGCAATTCCAGTCTCTGGAAGTTTGATGAGAACAAAATCCTACTGGGAGGCTGGATGCACTGCTATCTTCGGTATAACCTCCGACTTTAATTTTAGAATTACTTCAAGTTTTAATGTCATGGTGTTTCATCGACTCTACTGACTTCAGTTTTAGAATAATCTCCAGTTTTATTGTCCTGGTGTATCACCAATTCTGCTAGTCATTACTCATTCCTGCTTTCACTTTTCCAAACTACAAGGGAGCACCCAGTTCTGGGTTGCATACTACAGTCCATACTTCCTGTCCATATGAACTATTTTAGGCAGGAGGCTTGATAACAGAAGCTCATTTTCCATAAGTGGGAAGAGAAAGCATTAAACGAATATCTGAATGGACAACAACAACAACAACAACAACGCCTTGTTGTATCACCAATTCTGCTAGTCATTACTCATTCCTGCTTTCACTTTTCCAAACTACAAGGGAGCACCAAATGAATAAAAATCTGTCACGACATATCATATTGTTTATCACCACAAGAAATTTATGCATTTGATGAGAAGTATTTCAGGATAAAATTATTATTCCTCAATCTTACATGGGTTTGGAGGTCAGAACAGGCTAATTAAAGAAAACTAGTACAAAGTCAAGTCAGCCAATAAAGTAAAACATCTATACCTACAAACAAATAAAAGGAAAAAAGTGCACCAATTTTCCTAACCTTGTTACGAACTTAGCGCGATAACACATCTCCTACACTAATCTCTGAAGGCTCGTTGCCTGCTTCCAAAAGGATTTGGAATGTAATCTCACAGAAACAAGTGCAATAAAATGCTGCCAGGAATCCCATGATAGGTTGCAATGTTATGAATTAAGACCAGCCCAGTTCTTGAATGCAATCAGAGCCTCCATTTTCCTAAAGTTGCGCTTTCTCAGCTTCGCCACTTTCAGCTTCTTGTGGGTTTCCATGAATGCTTGTTTGTGCCTCCACTTATCCACAAATATTTTCAACTCTTGTGCCTTCTCAATCACCTGCATTGCCATATCAAAAAATCCACCCTTGACCAAAGCATACAGAAAGGCATCAATCAACTCATGGTTAAAATCAGCCCCCTTCCTTCTCACTTCTGTCCATAGTATGAGCACATTAAAGTACTTCTCCGCCGAGAGATACCCATTGATAAGTGAAAGGTATGTCTGATTATTTGGTTCAAATATCAAGAATACCATCCTCCGGTATGTCCTCCGAGCGTCCTCTAACCTCCCAACCTTGCAAAAGGCATGTATTATGGAGTTCCAGTCATGTGTAGCTATCTCTATTCTTGGGTCATCAACCACTGAGTCCAAGAATGATGCCATGAGTTCAGGTCGGTTGTTTTCTGTCAAGCCTGTCATTATTGTAAGATAGCTTGTCCTAAGGTCTGGTAGCCTCGCCTCCCTCATATCCTTGAAAAGAGCAAATGCAGACTGGAAATCGTGGGCAGTCATGGAAGCATCAATAAGAGCATCATAACTTGCAGCATCAAGCTGCAGTCCTGCTGCACTAATCTCCGCCACAAGCTGAGCAGCCTCTGCAGTCTTTTGCTCCTTGCAATATGCTTTCAAGATTGGGGAGTATATACCAAGCCCCACAGAGGCTCCTTGAGCAGTCATTTCATCGAGTATGCTATGAGCCTTGTTCAACAGACCAAGGCCGACACAAGCATTGACAATCCCAAACCCAACAGAATCATCAACTACCAGCGATTGCTGCGTTAACTCAATCTCCTGTGCTTGGATGATCAACTGAGCTAATTCCCTGATCTTTCCATTATCAACAAAGCATTGTGCAACCTCAGTATAGCATTCATCATCAAATGCATTGCCATCCCCAACTCTTCTATCCTCCACTGTATGAAGAATGACCGATGAAACTGACTCGAAGCTGCAACACTTCAAATACCCACTGACTAAATTCTTGTAAAATCCCCTCTTGCTGAAACCCAGAGCTTCCAGCAACTTATCGAGCTCATCAATCCGGCTTGGAACACCCCTCCAAGCATACAAGTAGGCAAGACATCCAAAGCTCTCCACGTCTGGTGACACACCAACAGCTGACATAATCTCCAAGACCCTCTCAGCATCTGTGACCGAGCCGAGCCGGCGGCAGCACCCATCAAGAACAGCATTGCAAGCGGCGAGGTCAGGCCGCATCGCCGCTACCACAGACTGGGACTTCTCCTCCACCATGAGCCTGCAGGCTTCGTCAAACACCTTCAAGAAGGCCGGAAAGGAACCCGTGTTAGCGCGGGTGAGCTCTATCAGCGGATGGCCCCAGGCGGAGAAGGCCGGGAGGCGGCGCCCGCAGCGGAGCAGAGAGCGCGCGAGGGCCAGCGCCGGGGCAGCGGAGCCCGCTGCGACGAGGGAAGAGAAGAGGGCCTCGAGCGCGGCTTCCGGGAGGGGAGAAGCATGAGGGCTCTTCTCCAGCAGGAACACGGCGGTGGCAAAGGCGCGCTTGAGGCCGAGGCGGTGGTTCTCCGCGACGAGGTGGGAGACGAGGGCCGCGGCGGCAGGAGGCGATGGCGAGAGGCAGGCCGCCGCCAGGGACTTGAACGCGAGCCACGCGTCATCCGAGCGGTCCTCGGCGACGGCAGCGAATATGCCTTCCTCGAGCGCGGCAGCGTCCGCGACGGGTAGGGCCTTGGGGGCGGGGTCCGGGGCGGGAGGTGGAGGCGGCGGCGGTTGGGGCTTGGGGCGGGGCGCGAAGATGGAAGGCTGGAGGAAGGAGTAGATGGTCGGGATCTCGTGAGTTCCGGAGGAGGAGGACGAAGAGGATAAGGGCCTCGCGTTTAGGGGTAGACACAGCCGGTGCCGGAGGCGGAGGAGAGCGCGCATCGGCGGAGAGGGTTTGCCGCTAAGGTGTTCGAGTGTTTGTCAAGGAAGGAAGCGAGGAAAGTTGCAGCTCGCCCGACGGGGCATAAGAGAGAAGTGACTGCGGGAAAGTAGCGGAGAGGTGGAGGCGGCGTCCCGGTGGTGTTTGTGTTGTACTCGATCTCAAGCTGATCCAATCTAGGTAACATTTTCTTCAAACTAATCCCATTTCATGAGAATTTGTCAAGAAAGTTTCTGGTGCATCCCACAACAGATGCGATTCGCTAAATGCTTTTCGGAACACGACTTCAGTGATCATGAGTTACTGGCATGCAAGCCGTGGACAATGCAAACTCGTTCTAACAATCATACGGAAATATACGAAACTAATACGTTGATTTACATGTAGATACGAAACTGACACGTTGATTTACATGTAGATGTAGACGCAAAATTAACACGTTGATTACATGTTGATGTCGTAGTAATACAGAAATATACGAAACTAACACGCTGATTTACAAAATGGCAAGGTTTTCTATGTTTGGTGGAAGCTGGAGGAACATTTTGCCGGTTCTCTTCCCGACATAAGTTTGGGGGAGAAGAGAAGCCAAACAAGTTGAAAATTCTGAAATAACACAACATTATAACAACCGCAAACAGAACTTTATACCTTAAAAAATTAATATCAGTATATGATATTATCTCGCTCTTTAGACCTTTCTGTAACTAACACAACAACGCGCTCAAAGACGCAGCAGCACAACTTATAAATTAGTATTTGGCATAAGTTAACATGCAGTAGAAGCTAACATTTAACAGTAGAATTTAACATGCAGCACAACTTATACGTTAGTATCAAATACTACACCAGTAGAAGCTAACATTTAGTAACATGCAGTAAAACGGCTGGTACTGTTTCTCAAATAAGCGGAGAAAAGAACACAGGGATATCACTACAAATCTCTCAGCATCTTGAAGTTTGTTCTTCGGAACAAGACAGTTCATTGCCCAGGCACACAAATCAGCCGATACAACACATTACGAGGCCAAAACTGTAACTATATAAAGTGACCCAAACCCATTTAGTACCTTTCTGCCAACCTAGCAGATACAGCCCTTAGCTTAGAATAGACCTTGCCGGCAGGGGAACCTAAGATAAGACTACAAAGTGAATCCCGAGCGACCTTGATGTTAACAAAGGATCCAAGTATGTGGATCTTTGTATCAGCGATAACTATGCGAGTCCTGGTAGAATTCTCAATGGCATATTTGGTTTTGCCTCCTTTCCCTGATAGGCGGCCAATAGCACGTGACAGATGCTCCCCTCGTAGTGTCTTCACATCCTTGATCTCAAAGGAATCCACATACAGGTCATCGAGACGAAGCAATGCAACTGCATCCGCAATGTCAAATCCAAGCATAAAAGCATGCACAAAGTCTGCGCATTTTTGAAGGTTGCTCACATCTGGTGTGTCTTGCCTTGTTTTCAGCTCCACCCTTCTTGCCTGGGATAAACAGAACAAAACGATGGGATTGCTTCAAAGGAGATAACTTATGCATGCAACATTCAAGAGATATGTGACAATGTATTTTTTAGGAAAGAGCACTGATATTACTCATGGCCTAACCCAGAAACCATGGGAGAAAATATCCGTTCGAGCTCAGCAGCTAACATCAGCACCTCACAAGGCAACGGCCAAACCAATTGAGTCCTGTATATCCATGAATAAAATGATATATGGGTGTTTGTAGAGACGCAACTAAGCTAATTGTTCATCTCAGATGTTGAATTTTTGGAACTAATGTGTATCACTTGCTTTAACATAATGAATTGAAATACTCTATGCAGATAATAAGATGTCCAGCAAACATGAATCAACTAATAATGCTAAATTAGAGCTGTTAGCATTCCTGGCTTCAATACATTCTCCTAACCCTCTAACCAACTTATCAGTACTTTGGCAGTTCAATACATACTCTTAACGCTCTAATCCGCTAATCATGATGCATCCACGAAAGAGTTGACGAATTAAAGGCTACCATGGGCATGAACTAACCTCCAATCGACATGAACAGCTGCCTAAATTGACATGGCATGACTTCTGCTTACCATTCATAGTCCCAAATCACACAATAGACAAGGGAGGATATATATACCGACGAAAAAAAATAGCATCAAGAGTGCAGAACCGAGGGGAATTTGAGCCCGGGCCACCCACCTTAAGGTTCATGCGGATATCGACCTTCATGTGCTCGTAGACGGGGGTGTAGATCTCCAGCCACGCCTTCTTCAGCGGCGCGAAGCGGTGCTGCGGCACCTGCACCTTCCGGTACTGTGGCCTCCCGCCGCTCATCTCGCTCGGCATCAGAGCGTCGAACCGCGGCTTCTGCACGCTGCCCGCCGCGTCTACCGCCATCGCGCCGGAGGAGGACTCTCCCGCCGCGGTAGCGGCCGTGGCCCTGTCGACTTCCATCCTGTGGCTGCGGCGGGGGCAGGAAGGGGCGGAGGGTGATGGCTCTCGAGGGGGACTAGGGTTTGGGAATCGAGAGGAGGGGAAACTTCAGAAGGGGAGATGTTTATATGCCACTAGCTGTTGGGCTGAATAAAATCTGGATTGGGCCACCCAAATAAGATGGGCTACTTCAGGGAAAAATAATCGGAGAATTGCACGTATGCCATTGCTTTGTTTTGAAGCGAGTTTGCCATCAATTATCACCTTCGAAAGACTACGCAGTCCTCACCGTGATTCCTTACGCATGCCCAGTTGTTTTTTGTTTTTCTACAACACGTTCAGTTTGATGATTTGCACAAAATTCATCTCTCTTTTTTTCCCATCAGAGATATTTTAGACAAGTATTATGTGCCAATCCTAGTATGTCCGCCTGTTTTGATTTGTGAAGTTAAGCAACCTCAGAACCAATGGCAATCATTGTCTGCAAACGATAGTAGGCCTCCCATCAGATGGAAAGACTGCACACAGCTAACAACAGATCAATTGCAGACAACAGGTCATCGGCAAAACAGCAGGGACGAAAATCAAGAGTGGATCTAAGGCACTACACACAGCTAATAGCATAAAGATAAGATCTGTCGCTCCATAATCCAGCAGTCACGAGGACACTAGTAATAGACTACTTGTGATTCAAAGTCACCAAGTTTCAGACAGTAGCAAAAGGGAAGATCCAAGATGAAGGTTTCATGCAGAACAAAAGGACGAGCAATGATTGGGTCAATAGAGTTCTAGAGATCACCATGGTCGAATTCGTTGTTGCGAAAGCCATCCTCCTCAAAAGTCATTGGGATCATCATATTCCTCGCTATCATGGCCACTCATTGCATAAGGGTCATCATCTTCCCATTATGGATTTTCATTCGCCATCTTCTCGAAGATGCTCAGTTCCTTTGACCATTTCTTGCACGTACCTTCTCCTCCAAGGCCCACTTTTTGGTATCTTTATAGAAAGTAATATTTGTCTTGTCCGAGCTGATCCCATTCACTACTATAACATTCACCAGTTTATCAATTCCATCGCCACCCTCCGAGCATTGTATTATGACTCTTTCGAGGAATGGACATTCGAAAGTCATTCCATCAATTGGCATATCATCTGTTTCTGCTCCTTCTGCTTCTCTGTGAAGCTAGAGACAGACAGGAAATATAGAAGAAGACAAAAGTACATTTTAGTGAACCTTTTCAAAATAATAATGCAAAGTATTACATGTAGGCATGTAGCGTACCGATCTATACATCAAAGTGAGTTTTTCTAGTCTCGGTGAAAGTTGGAGGAAGCAAAGCACAACGTAGAAGTCCTCAATCAAATACCATTTGCTAATTTTAAGAATTACAAAGTTCTCAAACACTGAATATGTTGGAAGCTCCTTTTGCAACATAACCTTGCGTTGAGTGAGCAAGCGAGTTATAACTAGGACAAATCTAAAACAAGTATGATAATAGTGTATCAATAACTTGAACAAAATCTGCATCAAATGACCATTGCTACACAAGATATCATGAAAGTATAGCAATATAAAAATTTTGCACTACCACTGACAATCGAAATTGAAAGCTATAAGGAGCCAACAAATCAAATGTCTCACTACGAAACTTACAAATTTACGCTTTTTGTGGGTCACGAAAACACAGGATAGAGATAGTGCAGATGGTACCACAAGTTAGAACAAACACATACATGGTACCATATTTAACTTGCAGTTTTTAGGATGAACACTTTTTTAATATCCTTAGCAAATTTTAAATGGATGCCAAAATCCCATAGAGTTTCCTTCTAGTCAGTTACATGATTATTATGCTAAATGGGACCAAAATGCCCATCATGTTTCTATAAAGTAGGAACATTGCCTTATATTTACATAATAGTTGCACCTTGAACTTATCAAACAAAATGTCTAAAGTTCATTTTTTCCATCTGCTTAAGCAAATCAAGTCAGTAAGTGCTTAAAATATCCATATCAAACAAAATAACTTTTGACATCCAGCTTTTGTACTCTGAATGTTCCCTTCATATCTGATCTACTTTTACTTATATTGGATGTGCGCTACTCTATTTTGGTGAATATGACTAAAGATAACAAAATCAGATTGTGAAACAGATTTAGTATAGAAAAATATTAAATAGTTGTTTGTAAGAACTTAGAACAACATGCAGTATTAGCACTAATTTTAAATTAATGGAATAATATGATGAACTCATGGAGGTTAGGTTTCTCCATTCACATCCACTTCAGCAACAAGAATATAACAAAAATCACACCCACCACATTAATCATACCACACTAGCATTAAACTTCAACAACATAACTTGCAAGAACCTCCAAGAAGGAAAACTGACAACTATGATTTCAAATACACATCAAAGTAAAATACATGACTACACTTTGATAAAGTAAACGCAACCAATATTCAATCATCGATCTCAAGAAACACACAAAGAGCCTTTAAGAATGCAAACTAATAGCTACTGATCTCAGATATGCCTCGAAGATAGGGTAAAGTACATTACTGCACTTTGAAAATGTAAAGGCAACCAGTATTCAATCCATTAGGGTAGGAAATTAAGCAATGCATGTGATAGAGGAGTTCATTTTGCACGCATTTTAATATACTTGTGTTCATATCTTCAGAATGTCATTAGAGAAAAAGTAATTCAAGAATTAATCCTCATGACTTCTCAGGTGGTAAATTAAGCAAAGCATCGATAATTGTTCATTGATATGTAACACAACGTAGACAATTAGTCAACCACTTTCTATTTACCTTTTTTTGCAGCAGAAGTGTTTTAACTTTTAAGTAGAACTACTTTATTGGCTTTCATTTTGTTTTGGGAAATATGGTAATATACGTGCTATTGATGACTACAAGCAACATCAACCATTGAATAATTGAAGAAATGCACCACAACTCTAGATACAAAGCATAGTAGCTTTGTCAGTTCATTTTTCACAAAGAATTGATAAGCATAGAAGAGCCAATGTTTTAGCAAAACTTCTCTCAAGAAAAGTCTTTAGCAAAATTAAAGTAGAAAAATAACATAGAGAACAACAAACTTGTCTTCTGATAGGCATACCTTTATTTTGGCACTAGATAATGTACATTGAGCTCAGATTCACCATCAATTGTACACCCGGATGTATCTATCTATGCACTCTCTAGAGATGGCTGGTGACGATAGCATGGCACCCGGGTATAGTCAAGGAGGACGAATCTGGCCCTCCGGCCAGAGGGTGGGCCGGGCCGACTGCTCGGAGTCTGACTACAATACGGGGGCGCCTCGCCGACTTGGAGTGCAAGACATGGACTAATACCTAGCCCGGCATACCCGGGTATCAGTTGTAACCAATTAGGAAACATATCTGTAAGACCGATCCGGACTCTTGTAACCCTACCCCCGGCCATCTATATAAGGCAAGGGAGGGATCCCTGGATCGGCAGAACAAGCACGAGCATTAGATTACTCAAGAGGAGAGCTTCCATAGTGATTCTCATAAGCATAGACACATACCCTCATACGGGATACATCAACATCATCCACCAAACACAGGACGTAGAGTATTACCTCTTCTCGAGGGCCTGAACCTGTCTAAACATTGTGTCCCGTGTGCACCCATCTAGATCTGCTGTGCGTACGCCGCCCCGTAATCATTATTGCCGGATATAAACTCCGACGGTTGGCGCGCCAGGTAGGGGCTGTGCGCATAGATCCATCTGAACAGATCCAGATGGGTTTCTTCAACGACAACGGCGACTTCGCTCCGGGGCTGATCATGAGCTTTGGCCCCCAAGATTCTGTTGCCGATCCAGGACAGGTCTTCTGGTCAGAAACCTGGACTTCATCACCGATAAACTTGGCAAACTTCACTCCTGCGACTCGGCCCCCAGCCAGTCGGCGGAGGCTTCACCGTCTTCTTCACTCGGACTCTCGTCCGAGTCGATTATTTTGGTGGCCATCTCCAAGGACAAGGTCATGCCAAAGTTAGATCTCCTGTTTGAGCACGGATCTTCACCCGTCGAGCAGGGATCCGGACTGGTCGGCGCGATCGAGTCCCTTCTGCCCATCCTCGACTATGACTCAAACAGCTTCGAGAGTTCGGGAAGCCGCAATCCTCCTCAGGAGGCCTTCGTGGCTGACTCGGATGCGCCGGTGAACAACAACAACAACCGCCGCGACATACGCGAGTGCGCTTTCGACGTTGGCGACTTGGTCCTATGCCGAGTCCAGTCTAACAAGGGCAAGCACAAGCTCTCTCCACCGTGGGAAGGCACATACACTGTCGCTGAAGTACTACGCCCGGGGGCTTACCGACTGAAAGATAAGGACGGCAACCTCGTCACCAACGCCTGGAACATTAAACAGCTAAGTCGCTTTTATGCTTAAGCATTGTGTTTCCATACTTTAAACATGAACAAATGAATAAAAACATTTTATTTGCTCCATCCGAGAAACTTTTCAGGTTTCCCGACTTACCTGCTATGCACGCTCACGGCTACACATAGTGGACACTCGGGAGCTACACCACACCAGGTGCGCCCAGGCGCACTCGGGCTCTTCTCTTTCAACAATTATTTTAGTACTGTGTAAAACGCTCGGGGTTAACTCTTCGTCTTCGATCGCCGGTCTACGCCACAACCCTGCGCTACACGGAAAACAGCCCACGGCTAATCTCTACGCAATGGGGGCTACGACGGGTCGGCAAGAGCACACACAAAGGGCTAACTTACACACGAACGGATTTTTACGAAAGAAGGGGTTAATAAACACAGAACAAGTTAAATAAAACATGCATAAGCAAGTTGCACTCGGCCTTCCCGAGTACTTCACATGTATATGGAGCTGTTCCGTGTTTGCTGCCTGCCTTTACAGGACAACGCCATCAGCAATGGTGTTCACCGCAGACTGGACCTCCTCCATCGAACTCAAGCGGGGTTTCCTTCATGATCACTTGCTCCTGTGTCGCGCGGAGGGTGCCCTCCAAGTTATCCCACTCGGCCTTGTGCTGGCCGAGTCGGTCGAAGGCGGGAAGAATCATCAAGACCCTCCGCTCGGCTCCTTAAACCGAGTGGAGGCTCGCGGGCTACACCCACTGGGTGCACTGTTCGTGCTCTCAGTGTGGAATCTATAAACCAAAAAGACCCTCCGCCTGACTGTTCCAGTCGGCCGGAGGCTCGGGGGCTACACCCTCTGGGTGCACTGTTTGTGCCCCCAGAGTGAAATCTACAGGTCAACAAAGAACCTCCGCCCGACTGCTCCAGTCGGCCGGAGGCTCGGGGATGCACCCAAATAAAAAGCAGTTGTAGCGCGCCTCCATCGGGCCGCTAGTCGGATACCGAGCAACTTTGGACCGAAGCGCTACAGTTTGAAGGGTTTCAATGGTTGACCTCCAGGGGTCCACGACCACTTGAATACACCCGAGTGAAGGGCGACTGTAGTGCGCCTCCAGTAGGCCACTAGTCGGACACCGAACGACTCGGGACCGAAGCGCTATAGCATATGTTTTGGTTCTGACGCGAATTCCGAGGGTATTCCCCCAGGGGGACACTAGCTGGACCCGAGTCACTCGGGAAACCAAGTATCACTCGGGAATTCAATCGGGATTCATGGTATGCCCCCGCTGGGCTATTACCCGGTCTCCATCAGCTGGAAACGACTGGATACCACCAGGACTTACCCGTTATTAGCTCACCTGCCATGATATTCCTGCCCTACGGGTGAATATTAATCGGCTTATTATTTTCTATCCTACAGAAGCTTTAAGAGTCCCTCACAATCTCCCTGCAAGCGACCAGAAGGCGTGTACATATGGATACCACTCGGGAGACTTGCTCAAGGGAGAAGGCGGACAGCAGCCAGATCGTGAAGGACTCGGGGGCTACTGACGATGACATGGCACTCGGGTATCGTCAAGGAGGACAAAGCTGGCCATCCGAGCATAGGGTGAGCCAGGCCGACTACTCGGAGTCCAACTTCTACACGGGGGCACCTCATCAACTTGGAGTACAAGACAATGATAAGCATGCATTTGGCAACCCCGGATTCTATTGCAACTAATTAAGAAACCAATCTGTAAGCCGATTGGGACTCTTGTAACCCTACCCTGGTCACCTATATAAGCCCAGGTAGGGATCCCCCGATCGGGAGAGGTTCTTAGGTTTTTCCATAAGCTCTCCAGCTCTCATATTCTCATATGGGATTCAAGCAATATCAGCCACCAAACACAGGACGAAAGTAGGGTATTACCTCTTCTCGAGGGTCTGAACCTGTCTAAATATTGTGTCCCGTGTACACCCATTTAGATCTTCTGTGCTTGCGTAACCCCATATTCATTATTGTCGGATCAGAACACCGACAGCTGGCTTCTCTAAGAAATATCTTCCAGTGAACAACCCGTGTGCTCAAAGCTAATGAGATGAGGGGCAGAAATTGTGAATCCATTGCATCCGTCCAGGAGGCCATCAACGGTTAGCCTTTTTAGCACTTTTGAGGCCATAAGATCAAGATTTATTGCAGAGTTTATCAGACGCAAGTCTTCCGGACCAGGGCTCCGAGCAGTGAATTTGTTCAGAGAAATCTTGTCCACTTCCACATCACGGACAGTCAACCTTTTGAGAGAAGGAAGGTTGATTATGTCAGGCAGCACAAGTCCCGTATGTTCATAATCTTGATAAGTAGTTTCACCATACTGCAAATTCAGCTCCTGAAGTGAGCGGCAAGTGAAAAATGCAAGGAGGTAGACCAGTCTAATCGTATAGAGAAGTCAAGCACTTTAACATTATGCTTGACCACATACCCAATCCACATTTTGACATCATTGCAGTTCAGGGGAAGATGATGATCCCAATGCAGTTGGGAATGTCTACAAGTCTACTTTATGATGGACGAGCAATAGGTTGTTAACGAAACAAGTAAACTTCTCGACATTCTAACGTTCAAAATCTCTGTAATCAAGGTGTATGAACTGCAAACATTCACATACTTTCCTACAGTTCCTAGATAGCCTGCGCATCTGCACAACAGTTCTAATCCTCACGGATGACAGGATTTTCTGGAGGACCTTTCCAGGCAGCACATTGATCCGATCAGTATCACTTTCCATAGCATGCTCATCAGCTGACTCCAGAGCAACCCTACCTCTGATTCCTTACCTCAAAGGCTCAAACACCTGCCATGTACATCCGACAATTAATACATGAAGTAATAAGGCCCTAGGGAAGAAATTCGATGATTCCATGTAATCATGTTATATCTTGTTTAGTTGGTCCCTACACATGAAGCAATGGAAGTTTTGGTTAGTTCTCATAATTGATATGATCTCCACCAAATTGGGGGTTGTGGAGTAGAGCAATTCCCAGCCACCCCTGGTAATCAACCGACGGAAACTGTGTGCATGCACCACAATAGAGTTCTGCATTCTCTAACAACCTAATAGATAAGTAAGAAATCTTTTCTTGGCATTAAGCAATTCTAGTCAGCCAATGAACATAGATAAAAACTTCCAAACCATGACAAATACTTTCTGTAATACTATAACAATAAGGGAATAATATAAGAATATCGAAAAAAGAGAATATAACACATATACTTGGTTTGAGGGACCACCTCCTCGTAGGATGGGTTGGTGTCAGGACTCTCTGGCTCCCTCTCTGAATATGCATTGCATGTATGTCTAAACCCATGAGCGTTACGTTGGTGAAATGTTTCTTTAGTTAATGGATGGTGGATGATGCAAGACAACTATGGAGATCAGACAGTGGTTAAAGAATGGAGAACTACCGCTATCTTCTGAAGTTACTTAAGCTGTAACTATTATTATTGTTGTTAATTCTGTTTTCGTTGTTAATTCAGAACTTGATGTAACCGTTTACTCAACCATATAAGAGGGTGTCGCTGGAATGAGAAAAGCAAGAAGGAAAAGTTTCCGATAGTTCTTTAGTCTAATTTAGCTAGGGGCTCTTCCATCTTCTCCCCAATAATTCCCAATTCCAACAGCCAGCATGCGCAATAGGCGGATTTCATCTCAAATTTGCTCGCTCCTCACAAGGGTATCAAAGCAACTCGATCTGTGGAGGCGATTCGGATAGAGGAGAGTGCGTGGTTGAGTTCTCTTGTAAAATACCACCCATCTCTCCCTAGTTGCGGCGACGGTATGGTTGCTGTTGGTGGCGACTACAGCAGCGGCTGTCCTCTTCGAGTGCAGATACGGTTGTGATTGCAGGTTTCCGTGAGATCCCCTCTAGCAGGAACTCCTTTGCTCACACCAGGTCCGTGCACTAAGGAGGTGATTGAGTTCATTTGTCTTGTTGGGTTGGCCTTGCTGTATAATCCCCAACAAGATTGGTTGTTCTCTGGGTGTGCAGTGTGATCACGAGTTTGTGGGACAACTCTTTCGCACTGATCGTGCATCACAGATGGTGGAGAATACTTGTGCAAAAGCACAGGCAGCGGTAGATCGTTTGGATGCAGAGATGGTCGAGATCAGGACCGATCTTTCTGAACTCAAGCTTCTCAAGTCAGAAGTGCAGCAACTCAATACAGAGATGGTAACAATGCCCAGGTTGGACAGCAAGTTCTTTGAACTACAGTTGTGTATGCAGGCTTCGCTCCAACAGCTCTTCGACAGGCTCACACCACCACCCCCACAAGTTGCGTCTCCTATGCCTGTTGCTGGTATCAGAGTCGCGCCGTTCCCAGCTACACTTACTTCCAGTGGTCTTTCTCCCAATTTACCAACTATGAATCTGACTGATGCCTTTAATACTGCATTCCTAAATGAAATTGTCTTGCCTGCCCTTTCCCCTAAGTCTAAACCTATACCCACACTAGCTACTAGTGAAGTCTCTTCAGGTGTCCTTCCTATGCAATTGTCTATTGGGGAACAGTCACCAGTTTTCACTGATAGCTCTCGAATTGCAATTACAAGAGATATTACCCTCCTTCCCAATACTCACTTTCGATTGACACCTCTAACAAACATCCAACAATCCGAACCCCACATATCCCAGGGCTGTCCTCCACGCCAGTTTGGACACCCACCAACCCATCCTGCTCATCTCACTTGCAATTCAGGTCATTTTCAAACCTTATGGGCACCTCAGTATATTCCACCATGTCCTTTTAATCCTATTACTGGACAGTACATCTCTGGGGCAGTTCAACCAAGTTTTTATCAGTCTGAAGTCCACATCTATGATGCTCAGTATAATCAAATGCTATTCAATTAGGGGGACCTTCATACTATGCTGAAGCAGTGCATAGGCAAGATTGGAAATACCATTATTCTCAGGAGATGATCCAATAGGTTGGCTGGTTGCTTGTGAAAAGTTGTATGACATGACAGGGACTCCTTATGATCAGTGGGTCAATATAGCTACTGGGCATTTTCAGGGTAGAGCTTCTACATGGCTTAAAAGTATTTGTGTTCCCTAGCAGATGGTGACATGGCAGCAATCTTGCCAAATGCTTGCTGATCGTTTAATTGAGGCCAATGCTCATGAAGCTGTAGAGAAATTATAGAACATTAGACAACTCTCTGTTGTTCCTATATACATTGATCAATTTGAAGCTTGTGTTGCATTAGTCAAGTGAGATCACTCATCTCCAAGAAAGCTTCCTTCTAAGCTGCCTTATTGATGGTCTTAAGGCTGATATTAAACATGATGTTTGTGGTCAAAGACTCACTGGGCTCCTTGAAGCCTATTGGTATTCTAAAATCTACGAGAAAGCTACACTTGCTAGAAGACTTGCATCTCCTGCTCAGTCCAGATCAAGGCCTCTCAACACCAATTTGCAGCACCCAGGCCAACTATCGTCCAGAGTTCTGCGGCACCTGCTCCCCCTGATAGGGCCAATTCTGGTCCATTGCCTCGAGCCAATAGGGCTTGCTGGTATTGTAGCAAGCCATGGTCCAGGCAACATAAGTGCAAAATTGGTCGTACTCTTCACATTCTGCAGGAAGTGGATGATGATATTGAACAACCTCCTGATTCAACTAATTGTTCCTCTCCTAGGTAAGTTTATCACACTGCCCCAAACACCCCCGGCCAGGAAGCATCTCCAGGCCAAATGTTGCAATTATCCACTCATGTAGTTGAGGGCAATTCGGGTCTAGCATTGATAGTATTCATTGCTGGCAAGAAAGTTGTAGCTCTAGTAGATAGTGGTTCCTCTGATATATTCATGAACTATCACTCAAGAAAGTTGTAGCTCTAGTAGATAGTGGTTCCTCTGATATATTCATGAACTATCACTTTGCTATCAAGAGTAATTGCAGGCTAAAGGCAAGTTCTCCTAAGAAAGTTACAGTGGCTGGGGCTAGTCACTTGCTTTGTGACCAAATGGTTCCATTATGTTCTTATTAGATACAAGGGAAATAATTCTCTTCTTCCTTCAAAATTCTCAAGCTCGACAGCTATGATATAATTCTAGGGGCTAACTGGATATACACTCACAACCCCATTTGCTTAGATTTGAAGAAGAGGATGCTAACTATCACTTTTGAAGCTAGGCCATTATTATCACAAGACCATATTCATTCCCTAAAACACTGGTTTATTCCTGAGAAAAAGATGCAGAAGCTTATGAGTAAGGCAATCATGGGGTATGTCTACAGATCAATCTATTACTACCTCCAGTTCAGCCACCTTCTCCTGAACCTCATTCGAAAATTACGCAACTACTTCAGCAGTATTATGATGTTTTTCAAGAACCTGAGGGTTTACCACCACCTCGATCTTGTGATCACCATATCACATTACAACCTGGTGCTTCCCCACCTAATCTAAGGCCCTATAGGGGTCCCCATTATCAAAAGAGTGCCATGGAGGACATTATCCACAAGATGTTGCCGAATGAAGAAATCATGCCTAGTGTGAGCCCTTATTCCTCTCCTCCTATCATGGTCAGAAAGAACGATAGCAGTTGGTGCCTCTGTGTCGACTACAGATAGCTTAACTCTTTGACTATTAAAAACAAATACCCTATGCGTGTCATCAAGGATCTCTTAGATGAATTGCATGGTGCAACTATTTTCAGCAAGTTGGATCTCAGATCTTGATACCATCAGATCCGCATGACAGCACCTGACATCCCAAAGACTGCATTCAAAACTCACTTGGCATTATGAATACATTATGATGCTATTTGGGCTCACTAATGCACCAGTCACTTTTCAAAATCTAATGAACAACATCTTTGGCTCTTACTTGAGGAAATTCATCCTTGTTTTCTTTGATGACATCTTAGTTTACAGTAAATCATTGGCTGATCACATCACTCATCTGTAGTTAGCATTGAATGTCTTGCGAGAACACCAGCTTTTTGCCAAACTTTCCAAATGCACATTTGCAACTCCTCAAGTAGCTTACCTGGGCCATATAATTTCTACTGAGGGAGTAGCAACAGATCCCTCAAAAATTCAGGACATTCTTAACTGGCCAAAACCCTCTAACGTCTCCAAGCTCAGGGCCTTTCTTGGTCTAACTGGCTAATACAGATGTTTTGTTTAGAATTATGGTAAGATTTGCAGGCCTTTACATGATGTGCTAAAGAAAGATGCTTACTCTTGGGGCCCTCCGCAATCAGCAGCCTTTCAAACTCTTAAAAACATTATGACCAGCTGTCATGTGCTGTCTCTCCCTAACTTCTCCAAGCATTTCACCATTGAGGCCGATGCCTATGGTACTAGCATTGGAACAGTCTTGATGCGGTCAGGCAAACCACTAGCCTTCTTCAGTAAGAGTTTGGGACCTAAAGTAGCAGCTCAATCCATCTATGAAAAAGAGATACTCGCTATACTTGAGGCTTTAAAAAAATGGAGGCATTACTTTTTGGGCAATCAGCTAGTCATCAAAACAGATCAGCAAAGCCTCAAATTCATGGCTGCTCATAAACGGAAGGTATTCAACATAAGCTCATGCTCAAATTATTAGAGTTTGACTAGGTCACTGAATACAAGAAGGAAAAGGATAAATCTTGTAGCAGACGCCTTGTCCAGAAGGGATTCCCCTAATTCCTTAGCCTACACTGCTATCACCACTGCTTTACCTAACTGGATAGCCGATGTCCATGCTAGCTACGTGTCTGATCCAGACAGTGCAACACTCCTTCAGAAACTTGCTGCTGATGTTACTCCAAATCCTAAGTTCACTCTTTCCTCGGGCCTCATTACACACAACAACAGGCTTTATGTAGGAGCTGCTGCTGATCTTAGAACAAATCTGCTTTAGTCTTTCCATTCTTTTGATGTTTGGGGGACATTCAGGCATAAGGGCCACTTACCACAGATTGAAGAAGGTTTTCTATTGGCCTAAAATGAAACATGATGTGGAACAATTTGTAACCACTTGCCCAGTGTGCCAACTCAGTAAATTGAACATGTGCACCCATCTGGATTATTGGACCCCCTCCCAATACCAGATATGGCCTGGTCTCACATTTCAATGGATTTTATTGAAGCCCTACCAAAATCCAAAGGTAAAGAGGTCATCCTTGTGATAGTTGATAGGCTCACAAAATATGCCCACTTCATAGCAATGTCTCACCCATATACTGCCCAATCTATTATTCAATAGTTCATGGATAACATTTTTAAGCTTCATGGTTTGCCCTCTGTGATCGTTTCTGATCGGGACAGAATATTTACTAGCACACTCTATCAGGAACTCTTCAAGTCTCTCAAAGTACAGCTTCGTTTTAGTACCTCATACCATCCTGAGACTAATGGACAAACTTAGAGTCAATCAATTTGTCGAATCCTACCTCAGGTGCATGGTGTTCCAGGAACCAAAAGAGTGGATGAAATGGCTTGCTTTAGCTGAGTGGTGGTATAACACTAGCTACCACACATCCCTGAAAGTTTCCCGCTTTGAGGCTCTTTATGGGTACAAGCCACCACAGATATGTGAGTACTCCCTTCCCAGCACACTATCACTTGAAATCCATACTAACTCCTTGGCCTACAGGGCCATAGTGATGTCTCAACTCAAGGACACTCTCCAGTAAGCCCATAATAGGATTAAGTTTTATGCTGATCTCAACAAGACAGAGAGATCTTTGGATATTGGTGATATGGTGTATCTTAAGATACAACCTTACGGGCCAATGTGTTTGGACTCCAGGGCTCTCCAAATTGCGTTCAAAATTTTATGGTCCCTACAAAGTACTTCAAAGGGTTGGAAATGTTGCTTATAAGCTTCAGTTGCTAGACCAAGTAGGCATTCATCCTGTTTTTACATTAGTCAGCTTAAGAAGCATGTGGGATCAAATGTTGTGCCTCTACCACATGTCCCACTGGTAACACCTGTAGGGAAACCGAAGATTGCACCTTTTGCTGATCTGGAGCACCGGATCATTCAAAGAAATAAACAGCCTATCGCCCAATGGCTTGTTCACTGGGAAAACTTAGCACCAGCTGACGCTACTTGGGAGGATGTCTCTTTCATGTCCAATTCCTTCCCAGACTTCATACCTTGAGGACAAGGTGACTCTCAAGCGGGCGGCAATGTCAAAACTCTCTCTTGCTCCCTCTCTGAATATGTACTGTGTGTATGTCTGAACACATGAGTGTTACATTGGTGAAACTTTTCTTTAGTTAATGGATTGTGGATGATGCAAGACGGCTATGGAGATCTGACGATGGTTAAAGAATGGAGAACTACTGCTATCTTCTGAAGTTACTTTTACTATTGTTGTTAATTTTGTTTTTGTTGTTAATTCATAACTTGATGTAACCGTTTACTCAGCCATATAAGTGGGTGTCACTGGAATGAGAAAAGCAAGAAGGAAAAGTTCCCCATAGTTCTTTAGTCTAATTTAGCTAGGGCTTTTCCATCTTCTCCCCAATAATTCCCAATTCCAATAGCCAGTGTGCACAACGGGCGGATCTCATCTCAAATTTGCTCCGCTCCTCACAGTTGGCCCATCGTGGATTAAGCACTTTGGTAGGAAGGTGCTCATAGACTAGATTACCAGTAGTGCTACCAAGTAACCTGCAAAACTATTGTGGATTCAAAGGGGAAATGTGTTGTGCGTGTTTTTGAAGAGGAAATCTTGGTGTGCATTGATCGTAGATGCTTGAGCACGTAGTATCTCACCGGCAATGGAGAGGAGTGCTCCCCCAAAATCGCCTCGATGAAAGCAGACGCCACCTGAGGGCTTTCCTAAGGTTTAAGGCAGGCCACTTCTGAGTTCGCTGTTTGGGTTTTGGTGTTGCAGTGCCACCTAGATGTCCGGCTTTAAGATGGGAGACCCTTTCTCCGCTGGTCCTTATCTCGAGGACCTCCCAACATATAGCAATCAAAAGTAATGAGTTATCGGTTTATCCTCCCACGAATTTATCTCTTTTTTCAGGAAAATACTTTCTCCGATCTCAAATATAGGTTGGTTTTTAGTTTTCATAGTCTTTAATATAAAATTTTGACTATAATTTTCATCCACAATATGTTATAAAAATAATAAGAAGAGCATATAAGAAAGAATTTTACGAGATGAATCTAATGACATTATTTCCATAAAGTGTATCAATGTACATTTACATCTATTAGTGGTCAAAATATTAAATGTTTGACTGCACGTATCCCACAGAACCTACATTTGTGATCAAAGTACTATATATAGTTGGTCTGATTTTTACTTTGAATGAATTTTTATCGTATTAAATAAATTCTTCGCACAAAAAATATATTTTCATCACACTAAATTTACTACATGTAAACATCTCAAAAACTAATATTGTGGAAGTACAATTTTTACTCAATATTTACGTTTCCACGGTAGTCCGATCCTGCGGATTACCAATGCCCAGTTCTTCCCTTTTCTTAGACTACAATGAGACCGAGGGTGACTGTTCTTTGTTTGACTCCAGAAGATCAAGGGTGTATCGGCCAGTTAGTTCAAAGTTGCATATCTATAAACAATTATCACTTCAGTGACCATCTTAGAGAAAACCAATTTTTTTGTTGGTGCTTCTTGCCAGGTGCTCATTTTGTGCTTAGGAAAGGGCACCGAATTCCCGGTTTTTATCAGTAATCAGCTGGCACAACTACAAGTAGACAGTGCCTTTTGAATACGTACCGTACAATTTTCTCCACTGCATTAAATCCGTGCTGTAAAATATAGGTATACGAGTAGAGATTTTTCATTGTTCGCAGGGGTAAAAACAACTCAACAATTGCCGCGAGAATATGAGACAATTTGCAGACTCTTCCACTAATTTGGCAGACATCTGGACACATGCCAGCCTCTACCCAACCTCCATCTATCGTGATAAGAATATGTACACTAGCAACAGAGCTGATATCTTTGGGCAAAGCAAGGAACACCGTTCCTGCTGGTTTGCCAACCAGTAATTGGATAAGCACTCTTAAGCAAAAATACATCAAAAGCTACAAAAACTTTGAAGTCTAATCAGTGGTTACAAGTAAAAGGAACGAGACTACCCGGCTACTGGGATGAGGTCATCTGCTGATTTCATTCAAAAAACTGCTCTTCCTTCAATGTCTTAAAATGTTTGGTATCCAGTTGCATAGGCCATGAAAACAAGGAGTCTCACAAGCAAATACTGAAGTCATGGGTTGTAATCCGGCCGGTATTTAACATACAGTTGTAAATAGGAGATCACGGTTTCATGCAACTGAGACACAAGACATGTATGTTGGCGATTGACCGAAGATGTGATGCCTCATCAGCAGCAGCACAATCAGCCATGAAAAAAGAGTGCAACAGCAGTCATCGTGTCCTTGGTCTAATCCGATAGTATTTGACACCATAACCTACTGTGGATGCCATTGTTGTAGAAGCTACGAGCCAACTGCAGTTAAGAAAAAGGAATAGCATGAAACACTGCAAGATTTTGTCTAGCTACATTCTTTTAACAATCATCACCTATTGGTATCCAAGTGTTCTTATGATTCATAATTTCTTCTGAAATTATCAAATTTACATAGGAATAATTCATGTCAGGAGTGCTTCTGAGTTATTGCAGATGAATAAGTAGTTTGCCAGGTTTAACATAGAAGTACAAGTGCATGTGGCTGCTTCTTCTGGGGAACCCAAGTCATCTGATCAATCTTCAAATCAGAGTGCTGAAGCATCCAAGGGGACCACATCTCAACAAGAAGCTACTACTCAGGTTGATTCTTCCAACTTGTTCTGCACTAGATGTAGGGATAAGGGACATACCTTTCAGAAGTGCACTGCCCAGGTGTTGTGTCTGATTTGTAATAAGCATTCACACAAACTGAATTCTGCACAATAGCTAGACAGCCAAAACCAATGGCAAAATTTGTTGGATATGCAGCTGAGGGCTTAGGGTGCCTTTTGATCCAGAACACTAAGGAGGTCAATGTAGCTGAGCACATTAACCCTTTGGCCTTGATCACTGTATCTGAAGAACTCACTGTGGAATAGGTGGAGAAGGAATTCAGTGCTATGTTTGCTTGGAATTGGAGTTGGGAGGGCTAAGGCCAATGGTCCCTGTAGGTTTCTGATGAGATTTCCTAATAAGGACAAATTAGCTGATTATGCTGGAATGGATGAATTCAAACTCAGGGGACTGGAGCTTATGCACAGGTTTCACATTGGACTCCTGAAGCTGCGGCACAAGGGAAACTGTTTGTGATATGGGTTAGAGTTAAAGGAGTTCCTGATGAGATGAAAAGTTATCAGTCTGATGTTGGTTCTGCGTTAGGACCAGTTGATACAGTAGGCATGGAGATCCTCAAAAATCAAGATGTGGTGAGAATTTTAGTTGGGGTTAAGGATCCCGAAAAAACCCCTATCTCCACTGAACTAAAAACCAAGAAGATGTTGTACACCGCTTTGAAGTTGAGACCATTGTAGAGGTGGGCTGGAGTACCACTCCGAGTGCCAGTAAAAAGGCTGCAGCCCTGGATCAAACAGAGCAGGGCAGAGGTGAGAAAGATAGATGCTTTAAGAAGATGAAGGGATAAGGGAGGATGACACAGTCACACCAAAAACATCGCATGCTCCCCAGGGAAATATTGGTGGTACTTCCCAACATGCTAAGGAAGAGCCGAGGCAAACCTGATGTGGTTATGGTTAGCACTGGGATGGCTGGGCAGGATAAAAAGGACGCTGAGGAAGCCAAGGACATGATCTAGGATAAAGATGCTATTATGGATTCACAGGGTGGACACAATGATATTGAGGAATTTAAGAATCAGGAGAAAGTAGATTTTGAGGAAAGTGAAGGGGTGCCAGACTCTCAGGAGGATTTTGCTTGGAATGTGGGGGTTGATCTTCCTTTGACCCAAGTGTCTGTCAGCCAGAATGCTAGCAGGGACGATGAGGGAGGTGAACATAGAAGGTGCTCGAGGCTGGGCAATCAGGAGATGTGCATGCTATGGACAAAGCTACTGAACGCGCCAAAATTAAGAATCTAGAGATTCCCTAAGGTAATTCCGAGATCCCTTATAAAGCTTCACTCTAGGAGCCTCTCCTACAGTTTTCCTTTCAAAAAAATTCCGAGATCCCTTCTGTGGTTACTTCTAATGCTACTCTGTTAGAGATTTCTAATGTTCTGGGTGTCAGCCTTGGATGTTCACTTGATAGTGTATTTAGATTTGATTAGGAACATGGAACAAGCCAGGATTGATTTGTTTAATCAAGTAAAAACTAAAAATGATATGGTGGAACAACTTTCTGAACAAGCTGGTGATTTGCCAGCTGATGACATGTCTGATGAGGAGATTGAGGATTTGGACATGGGAGAAACACAAACTGCACGATTCCATTGGGGAACCAATTCTGGGAAGAAGAAAAATTGACGGGTACTCCACAAATTGTCTGGTTTCAACCCAAGGGTAAGGCACATAAAACATCTGTAAGAAATCAAAATGTTGCAAGCAGTGATTTGGAATATTAGAGGGATGGGAGACCTTGTGAATAGGAGATTCTTAAGAGAATTGCTCTTAGAGAAACATATTGATATCATTGGCTTACAGTAAACCAAAAAGGAAGATTATACTTTGAGGGCTTCACAAGATATTAGTGGAGGACAAGACTTTACCTGGCATTGGAATCCTGCCAGGGGCTTGTCTGGAAGAATTTTGATTGGAGTTAGGAATACAAGTTTTGTGGTATTATCTCAATCCATTGGGACATATTATGCCATGGTCGAGATTCTTAATAAGGGAGATGGTTTTAGATGGACTTTGGTCATTGTTTATGGAGCTGATCAACAGGATGGTAAAGAGGATTTTTTAACTAAGTTGGCACATAGTTGCCACTCTTGACCCCATCCTTTGATAATAGCTGGAGATTTTAATATTATTAGGAAAGATAAAGTGCAAAATAGAACAGGTGGTTCAAACAAGTGGAGCTTCTTGTTTAATGATATTTTTCGTTATGAAAGAAGTGAGAAAAGCCCAAGTCGGGACACCCAAAATACTGTGTATTTTGTTATTGCGTGAGATTCTTTTTAAGAGCTGCACTCAGGCATAGGGGATTCTCGTTCGTCGAGAGTTTACTCGCTGAATCAGATTTTCATTTGGCGTGAGATTCTCGTTCGTCAAGAGTTACTCTCTGAATGATCCAATTCACCTGTTCCAGGTTCCGTCGATATGCGTGCAGTTGGGAGCATTTATCCAGGAGGTTCATCTGTGTGCCGTGAAAGATCGGGCCAACTTTGACTCAACACTTAGTTGAGCCGTATCAGTCAGTGGCCACCTAATTTTGGAGGCACACTAAGATGCTTGGTTACAGTGGGTGTGACAGCATTAATCTGGGTTATTTGGAAAGTGCGTAACGACGCATGCTTCCAAAGGAAGACACTGACAAACCCTCATATTGTTATTTGTATTAGTTATCTGCTGAACTCCTGGGCCATATTGCAGACAAAAGAAGCCGACAGTGAGTACTTGACGCAGGGAGCAAGACTGATGGATCAAGTGGCAGTGGAGATTTTCTATGTTTGTCGTGGATCGTGCCCAACTACCTTATGTTTGCAAGCACCTTTGCCTGGATATTAGCTTGTTGCTTTGTGTTTCTTAGCTCTCATTTTGCTGCACATTTGAATATCTGGTCTGTGATGCTGTATTTGATAATGAGACTTAGGAGAAAGTGCTGTGGTAGCTGCCTGTCAGCATCGTCGCCAATGCTGTAATAACTTGTGTTACTGTCCATGGTTTCTTATAATGGAAATCGGAGCACGAGCCCTCTTTCCCAAAAAAGAAACATAGAAGTACAATACCATAAACAGATAAAAGAGTACCATTCTACCAAACTACAAAGACAAGGGCAAACGAAAGTTTGAAAAATAATTACCTCAAGTATGTAATGTAATTCTGAGTCTCCTCTGTGCCAAGTTCTGGCTGAAGGAGTGCACCAGCAACCAACAACAACTGGAATACTGTATTCACCTGCACTAAAAAATTAGTATCATGCTTTGACACATAATGTCATAGGCCTACACTCTCTATAGGATCAAATGTTGTAAGAACACAGGGCCACACCTTGCTGATGAAAAGAGGTTCAACCTTCTCACGGTGAATTGCAACTAAGTTAACAAAGTCTGACCAACTGTTCCACTGGCGCACGGATAATCAAGGAGTGAATTTCATTGAAAACCTTCCAAAGCATACCTCATCTTTTTCTAAATAGTACCTTCCATCCCAGGCTGGAAGCTCGTTTGTAGACAGCACCACCCACCAGGAGCAAGTCTCTTACAACCACCAGGCCAACGAGCCCAGCTTCAAGCAAAACAATCAAAGTACAACTTAATTGATTGATTCGTCAAACTATTCAGTGAATGGCAAACATAGCAAAATAAACATAAATGAGCTATCAGCAATCACCATCATTATATTTTTACTTAGATAAAGCTGGTGAATGGTTTGATACTTTCTGAGTATCAGTCAGTATTTAGATGGGACTTGTGAGTGATATTATAGATGGAGACGCAAGCAAGCTGTGTAGCAATATCTCTACGTAGCAAAGATACAAAAATGAAGCGAGTACATGTTGATCTACTCACGATGTAAGAGCTCCTTTTCAACCATTGCTATGGCAACACAGCAAATCAACACCTAAGCAACACCACAAATATTGCAGATCAGCATAGCATCACAAATATAATTTAATGAAGAAACATAAAGCTTATAAGTATTGATTAGAACCTTGTCAGCCAACGGGTCCAGATATGATCCAAACACAGAATTGATGCCCATCTTTCTTGCTAAAAACCCATCCAACTATGGTTAGAGAACAAATGATGAGTAAGGTATTTAACATCTGGTTGAGTATTGTGGCAATATTAAAAGGTTTAAGCCTTACCCAATCACTTGCACCAGACAAAAGCCAATGTGCCAAAAGCAGGAAGATACCATTCATTCAAAATCATCCTACAGAGCATATGTAGTTCATTAGAACCAGAACAGTACACAAGAAAAGATAAACAAAATAATAGTCCATTAAGTCTATAACATAACATGGCAATGCAAAATATCCAGAGCCACAAATTAAACAAGCAGATATAAAACACAAGCATGGAGATGATGTATTTGACAGCAATTGCATGCTAGGACATCCTAGAAGATCCAAAGATGAGTAATTCAAATATCAAGTTAAAACAATCAAAAATAACTAATTTGACTTTAAACAGAATTCTAGACTTCGAGTAGATGAAGCAAGACAACATAAAAGCCAGCAAGAGGATGGTGCAGTATAGTGAAGCATGAAGAGCCTACGGAATGGAAATTTCTTCAGATTTGACACTGACACGCTGTGCTGGAGTAATAAGCAATAGTGCAACACGGCTGATTCTAACATAAAGGATAAACAATATTGACGATAAGTAGTATAATTCTACCGTATACGAAGACAGTATCCGTACACAATACCCCGAATACCCTAAGTAGCTGACGTATTCGTGAAGGACTCCAGGAGATAAGGTAACTATCCGCAGGATACCGGATATCCCTTAAACTAGGAAGGCTACCCCTACGTTTAAGGATGGTTGGAGTCCTAGTTGGAGACCACTCCGTATCAGATACGAGGTACCCTCTATAAAAGAACCCGAAGGCCCTGCGGAGAGAACAAGCTTTTCAACATCTTTGACCACAAGCTCAGAGAGACCTTTGACCAGAAGCTTTTAGAGATTGTTGACTAGAAGCTCTAAGCCTTCCGACATCATAGAGAAGACCCGTCGCCTCAATGAAGTCGAGGCCTAGTAGATCAGCACAAGGAGATCCCCGACTAGTTGTAGATCCCATTTAGGATAGCCACTAACAACTCTCTTGTACTCTATTCGAGATTCAATATATACCAACAGGATGTAGAGTTGTTATCCTGAGGGAAGTCCAAACCTGTATAAAAAGTGTTGTCTGTGGTGCTTCAGTGTGGTTTGATATGGCCCTAGGGGTCCTTACCCTTCAACAAATCTTCTTATCACAAATACCGTAAGATCGACAGTTTACCAATCGTCGACAAATATGTTCACTCGTTAATGAGCCCTTTATGTTATGGCTGTTAAGGGTATTATGGTTTCGTATTGGCCTAGGTCTCTAGTAGTAGATTGTATTAGTCTAAGTCTCTAATAGATTGACTTGAAGTCCAAGTTTCTTTGTACTATATATTTCCCCTTGGGCTAATGCAATACAACAAGCCATATTCATAACATGGTATCAAAGCAAAACCAGGTTTTAGCTTACCACCACTGCCATCGTTCGTCTCGCCCGCCGCTTGTTGTCTTCCGCTGCGCTGCCCCCGGGAGGAGCGATTTCCCCTCCAGGGGGTGGCAATCTGCTGTGCTGGCTCGTCTTCCGCCGGATCTGAAGTTTCGTCGTCACTTCATGTCATCATCAGCTTCGTGTTTTTCGTCGTCTCATCAAGCAGCAACTCATCCCCATGACCGTTGACTCTGATCTACACCTCGATCTGGAGCTCTCGTCTGCTTCCCCAGGCCACTGTGGGTTTCTTTGCTCTGGGTCGCCGTCGTGCGGGGCTTCTATGCCCGGAGTTGCCGCCAATCTCCTCTTCTTCGTGCCCAAGGCTCTGCGCGCAGCTGCTCGAGCAACATCTTGGATGCCACCTTCCGCTGCCTCTTTTCGCATGGCCGCCGGATCCGAAGTCGGCTCCGCGTCCTCAACCTTGATCTGATGTTCAAAGGACCCGATCTGGTGAGCAGGCAGTCGTTCCCAAGCTCCCCTGCTCCTCCAGGACTGCTGCACACCGTCGATCTGGTGTGCAGGGATTATCCACGGGATGCACCAAGCACATAAGCTCTTCTCTACTAACACGTCCACCGCCACCTCTGGTTGCACGTGAAGGGCAACCCTAGCAGATTTTGCTGGCCGCTACTGCTTTGCCTTTTGTGGGCTGTATTGTGCTGCAGTTTTTAGCCCACTACTGCTTGTGTTTTGCTGCTTTGGGCCATGCTGTGCTGCATCTACAGGCTTGGGCCATCAGCTTACAATAGGCCACGTGGTCTACTTTATGCGCTGTGGTTGGCTGCTGTTCTAGGCCTTGCTGCCAGTGGCGGAGCCAAGATTGGGCCAAGCCCCGGGCTGATTGGGCCAAGCCCTGGGCCAAACAGTGCAAAACAGTGTTAAACAGTGCAAAACAGGCCAGGTGCACTGTTGCCACGCCCCAGGCCATGGCCCCCTTGCCTGGGGCCTGTCTCCGCCCCTGCTTGCTGCTGATGGGCTACTTTATGCACCGATGGGTTGCTTGTTGTTGGGCTGCTGCTGTGCTCGTGCATATGTGTTGTGGTCTTTATGTGCTGCGATAGTGTGCTGCAAGCTGTTTTGGAGGAGGCTTGTCCTTTGCTATTGCTAGTTATCTTTGCATCTTTTCTCTTTAAAGTCTTCACTTCTGTTGCGTCCGCCAAAGCCCATTCCTCTTCCTTGTTTGTTTATGCCATGTGAGTCCACAAAATCTTTGCCCATCAGCCTTCGTTTCTAGTCCCGATCCTTCTTCGGATCGTGTAGCCTCTTTTCGCATGGTCGTCAATCGTAGAAGTCGTTAAGATGCAGCTGTCCTTTTTTTTTCTTGGAGCTTGCCGCTACCCCAAATTTCTCATACCGCTGCACTTGTATTGTGCCACCGTTATCTTGGGCTACGATCTTTTGCCACCATGCTTCTCGCTTCGGCTTGACTCGGCATGATTTTCAAGACTCAACGCTACAACAAAGCTCTCAAGACTCGGACTTCGGATGTTTATTTGTTTTAGTGTCTTTCCTCTTCAAATGCAATGCTATTGCATACGCTTTGAATTTAAGGGGGTGTTAAGGGTATTATAGTTTCGTATTGGTCTAGGTCTCTAATAGTAGATTGTATTGGTCTAGATTTCTAATAGATTGATTTGTAGTCCAAGTCTATTTGTACTATATATTTGCCCGTTTGGGCTATGCAATACAACAAGCCATATTCGTAACAATGGCATGTCAGAGACACAAGAATGAGACGTTTCAGTGTCTTTTCTCTGATATGGTGAGATGTTGACTGGTCAAACACGTATTTCCATGAGCAAAGAGAACATCACGAAGTATCAACTATTGGTTAACATTCTTGACTCCCAAACCCCACAACCTTGGTGATAACTGACAAGTTCCAAATATCCTATTTAATATCCTGACTCAGTTTGTGGCTTAGCAGCTTCTCACTCTCCTGAAACGCAAATATTTCAAGTTCCCAGTTCATTAATCTACACAATTCAAAAGTAACTTTGTCATATCCATCGAGAAACTAACACTTGAAATATAATCAATAATATATAAAAATCATAAAGCCTCAAAAGTACATAGCATTGCATATCCATTTCTTTCTAAGCAGTTTCAGACCTACATCATCAGATGTAAAGGGGCACGAGTAAATGGCTGGTTTGCGCACTTTGTTGATCCAACGAGTATGCACGAAACCAATATTTTCCATGAAGGTACTTATGCACAAGCACGGAACCGCCTATCAAGAATAACAGATCATGGTAATTTATGGCTTCAAGTTTGCACACTCTTTGCATTTAATCCAACTGCGATGCTTCTAAACGAACTAACTATTAACACGATGGATACAGTTCTACTCGAATGCAGTACTAACTAAATCGCCAACTAGAAAACTCGCATTTTGTTCGACAAAGTCCAACCATCAAGCTATGGTGGTCAATCATCTTAATGCATCCGGTTTGATAGCATACTAATAACTGAAGGTAAGCACTCACCATCCAATGACCGCCCCCGACACCATGCGTCCGATCGACACCAAATTGGGCAGATTCAGAAACTTCTCACCTCCACCCGCCACCACATCCGCAGCCTCATCTCCAGAGATCCTCCTGGGCTCCCACCGCACCGCGTCCGACACAGCCTGCGCACCGCCGCCAGCAATGGCGCGGGCCCTGTGGAGCTTCGCGAGGAAAGCAGCAGCCGCGGCGGTGAGCGGGGTGGCAGACTGCGAGAGCATCCATGGGGCCGAGGAGAGGAACAGCGGTCCGCCGGAGCGGATGGGGACGTGGGGGTGCCCGGCGGCGGCGAAGGGAGTGGGGGCGGGGGAAGCGGCGGTTGGGGAGGGGGTGAGGAAAGTGTGGAGGGAGAGGAGAGGCTTCGGGGTGGGGGTGAGGTTCCTACGGAGAAGAGGGTTTAGGGTTTTGAGGAAGGCCATTGCTGTGGACTGCGGAGCATTGGAGGGGACGGGCCGTATGTCGGGTAGGAGCTTCTTGCGTTGCGGGGCTTTAAGGTTTTTCTCGAGGAAGGTGATCAGAAGCAGAGTGATCGGCGGGTGACAGGTCGGACCGCCGGCGAAAACTGAACCTTTTGGCACGCAAAAAAGGGCAAATTAGCCATCTATGTCCATAGGAGAGTGGTGCAAGTGCGTATACTGTTTCCAAATTTCAAAATATAGATTACACGGGTGACCACCGGGCGCCAGCCGGATCAACCGTCTAGCCAGGCGTTTGATCTCTTTGCACACTTTTATATTTTGGTTCCTCGTCTTCTTGCGATCTATTTCACTCTTCTTTTTTGGTTGATAATGTCGCTTTATTTTCCTCGCTCAGCTCACAGCGCCCCTTTTTCTTCTCCTCCTCCTCCTCTCATCTCCTCATCGAGCGTACGCTCCACAAACACGAGCCCAACCACTGCCAATGTAGGTAAAATATCCCACGGTGACGCTCATTGAGTAGTGGCCGTCGATGCAGGTGGGGCGCCTCACCGTGGCCATCATGCAAAGTGGGTGCCATCTCCCTCTACTCGTTAAGGGATGAGGACATGACCAGTTAGTTGTTGTGGAATTAAATCTTACAACAAATTATTTATGCTACTGCACTAGAAAAAATACATATATAGTAAATACAACAAAATTAGACATCTTATGCAACAAATTTTGTACAAACTTACAACAGGATCGTATTGTTAATGCAACAGAAAATTTGCTCTATTGCGACAACGGTGATCACTTGTGCAACAAATGTAGCATAAATCAGAAGAATCTTGCAACAAAAATATTAAAAAATTGCCGTTGTTGCAACATTAAAAGTACGCTAATGCAACAAACAGAAAATCATTATTCACCTCTGTCCCCATTAAAAAAAGTAAACTGTTGCAACAAAAAATTTGTTTGTATGTAACATCCTCCCTACTGGCTCCGCTTGCTCTCCCCGGGACGGAGATGTGGCGGGCCACTACCGCGACGGGCCAGGGCGCGACGTCGGTGAGATCTCGGTCAAGCCACCACACATCCGAGAGCTTGGTCACCTTGCGCGGGGGAGAAGAGGATACAAATGAGCTGAGATGGCGTGGATGAGAGCTTCCACACAATGGGAGACGATGAGGCAGCGGGAAAAAGCCAATGTGTACGCAGCAAGCGGGAGCAAGAGCGAGGAAGCAGAGCAGAGCACTTAGGAGGAATCAAGCACACGCGAGGTGGAGCAATAGCGATGCAGAGACCTGTCGAAGAAACAAGGCAGTGGAAAGGAGTAGTGCGGGACGACATGTGGAGGCCAGAGGACATGACCGACGGAGCGTCTCGATCGATTGGTTGATACAGAGAGTTATTAAAAAAAATTGTACTGCTTTTACTTTCTTGATCGTGCATACATAAGAGAGATGTGTATACGAGAGGAAGATCTGTACATATTCCTTGGATTATGCACAAGTCCTACAGGGTTCTCTGTTGTCGTCTGGCTCATGTGTGCTTCCCAGAACATCGATGGGTCTAGTGTAACCATAGGGTTCTTTTTTGAAAAATACATTGATGAGTGTAATTTTTCGTCCTACAGAACAAGGATGACATGTAGCAAGTACGGTCTTTGATAAAGAATGATAGCCGTCCAAATTGAATTCCTATCACGAGCTTCTCGATTTGTTGCTAGCTCGAGACGAATTGGCCACATATTCAGAGTCGGAGTTGTTACTATGATATTGGCCTTTTCAATTACTGCTTATTTCTCCTAAAGGTAAATATCACACGAAAGACTTCTAGCTCATCGGTCCTAATTTTTTAGATTATAGCTCTTCCAACAAATTGTTACGTAGGTTGTGACTACAAAGAGAGGGAATGTCAAAATTCGTGAAACAAAGCATGCTCTCAAATGTCTTGTTTCATCGGTTTGTTACTAAGACCCTGGGAAACTATTAATTGCTGCCATGCAAACGAGTATCTAAGTGCAAGCTAGGCACAAGCAGTGAATTATGTCGTTTTTTACTTCTTGGTATCCACGACCTGGTTGTTCCTTCAGCAAATAATGACCGCACATCTTCTTGTCTACATCATGTCAATGTTAGTGTCTCATGCCCTCACCTGAGGTGAATTATTGGATAATGTCTTTGAAAATTTACATGATTTCATTGGAATGCCATTGAATATTGATATCACCCAAAATTTTACACCTCGATTAATCGTACTAATTCCTCCACTGGTCACCAGTTCATTTTACGGCCTAATTAGAATGCAGGAATATATTAGTTTTACAATAGCACTCCAATGGAATCATGTAAATTTTCTCCGTTTCAAACTGGATCTTAGCGGTCACCATGCGTGCACTCCCTATTTCTCGTGCTAAAGTTGGGGCCGTCGCACGAACCGGAACGAACAGCAAACAAGGAAGAGCGCTTGGCCAAATTTGGGCTATGGCCCCCAACCGACCCGAGGAAATAATAAGCCGTGCCGTTCCCGTCCACACATTCTTCCCCTCGTCGCTGTTGAAGTATCGCCGGCAAAAACTCTCTCATCCTATCCCGCGGATCGGTTCGAGGGTGTCCCCGGGCCCCCGGCCACTCTCGCGTCGATCCCGCGATGGGTTTGTTGACCTCCGCCGTGAAGAAATACAGCGGCAAGACGCTCCTCCGCGACGCCTGCGCTTCTTGCTGCTCTTCTTCGTGTGGTGTCCGTGGCAAGGAAGAAGCGTCAACGTCCAAGTCGACAACGACGACGCCCGATAAGCACAAGAGGTGGAGGAAGAGGAGGTTGTGGAGGAAGAAGAAGAAGAATTCCAGGAAGGAGCACGGCGGCTTCTGCGGCGCCAGCCACAGCGAGCTCACCAAGCGCGGCGAGTGCCACGCCATCGCGGACCTCGTCAACAACATCTCGGCAAAGTCAGGTAAGATGTGGTTGGGGAGAAGGGTGTTGTTTCATATGTGTCACTGAATCTAACGTAAAAACTGCATGCGACATGCGTGTGCACGCTGCAGACGTTACCAAGCACGTGTACGCAGCCGAGGAGATCCTACGGATCATCAACCAAAACATTCCCAGCAGGGTGCTCACCTTCAGTCAGTTGTCCGACGCAACCGACAACTTCAGCGACGACAACCTGCTCGGGGAAGGCGGTTTCGGAAGGGTGTACAAAGGGCACCTCCAAGATACCAACGAGGTAACTGATGAGACCATGCATAAAACAACAAATGATCTGCAGCAGCAGATAATCCCATTTCATGTGTTTTGAGTAACATGTGTCCTTTGTGTCACGACGCAGGCTATCGCCGTCAAGCAGCTCGACAAGGAGGGGTTCCAAGGGAACCGCGAGTTCCTCGTCGAGGTGCTGATGCTTAGCCTCCTGCGCCACCCCAACCTCGTCAAGTTGCAAGGGTACAGCACCGACTGCGACCAGCGGATCCTCGTCTACGAGTACATGCAAAACGGATCATTGGAGGATCATCTCCTAGGTACGTAGGTCACCTCTGCATCAGGTCCCAATGTTGCCGTATCGATCGATTAATTCCTTCTGACCATTCGCTGATTGATCGGTCGTGCAGATCTCCCTCCGAATGCCAAGGCACTCCCCTGGCAGACGCGGATGAAGATCGCGGTCGGCGCGGCGAAGGGCATCGAGTACCTGCACGAGGTGGCCAACCCTCCGGTGATCTACCGGGACCTCAAGGCGTCCAACATCCTTCTGGACAAGGACTTCAGCTCGAAGCTGTCCGACTTCGGGCTCGCTAAGCTCGGACCGGTCGGCGACAAGAGCCACGTCAGCACCAGGGTGATGGGCACCTACGGCTACTGCGCCCCCGAGTACGCCATGACCGGCAAGCTGACCAAGATGTCGGACATATACAGCTTCGGCGTCGTGCTGCTGGAGCTCATCACCGGGAGGCGAGCCATCGACACCACGAGGCCCACGGAGGAGCAAATCCTTGTCCACTGGGTGAGTCCTCAAGAAATGATTCAACATTTAATTGTTTGCAAATTAACACAATCGCAATTATCTAAGTAATGACATAATTGTGTATGTACGTATGTAGGCGGCACCTCTCTTCAAAGATAGGAAAAGGTTTGTGAGGATGGCAGATCCGTTGCTGGAGGGGAAGTACCCGGTGAAGGGGCTATACCAAGCACTCGCGATCGCCTCCATGTGCCTACAGGAGGACCCCAGCAACAGACCGCAGATCAGCGACGTCGTCGCTGCGCTCTCCTTTCTCGCCGAACAAAAATACTTTCCTCCACAAGACAGAGAAGCCGGTCAGAAGGCTAACGAAGGCAGCAGTCCTCCGAGAACAGACATGGTTTCTGAGATAAAGGCCGACGAGGAAATCAAGCAGAGATAACCATAGGGCAGTAATGCAAATTAAGGGAGGAGCTGCTTAACTATCTCTGCTCTCCTATATTTCTTGTGTAATGTACACCACATAGGCAGGATGTAACAGCAAGAAGTCATCCTGACTGATGCTCGTCTGTTAGTCAAGACCTCAATTTTCAGCAGCACAAAATTGAGCTAACTATGGCCACTTCTCGCACAGAGAGAAAAAATACGGGTACTGAGGCGAGTAATAAAAGTTAGTGATTTCAGCGACTGGACCAAAATCATAAGGAATGTCCACCAAATAATTCGCGTGCTGATCAAACGAGACAAGCCTTGTACTTTGCCTCTTTCCACCCTGACTCGTCGGCATAACGGTTTTTTCCGGAAACTGCTCTCGCTAGGGTTTCTATTGGAAAAGGCGGCGCTCGGTGATTTCATCTTCGAGGTGCATCTTCCCCGATCAATCTCTCCCGTTTCTCCCCTGCCGTGTTCTGGTCCATCTCAATGGTCGTTATTGTCTCCGTTCGGGGTGACTCAGGGGGGGAACCTCCATGTTCCTGCCCACCCTTGGCGAGGGACGTTTGACCGATGGCCATAAAGCAGTGGATTACGATTACAAAATAAACTAACTCGCCGGCGTCACCGCATTCATGCACATCCTAACTAGTAGTATTGTGAATCGTCCTCGATGAATTAACTACTAACGGTGGTTAACTAGTTTTTAAAACATTTTATTTTTCAAGACGTGTGCATAACTAGCTGAGATTTTAGAACGAAGAGATGCATGCATGAGTCTCCATCGCACAAAGGACGATATCTGATAAGCTTCAGGAGTTCTAGCAACTTCACTGGTATCCCTGGGAAAAGTTCTGGCTGAGCACGAACGTACTGCTCCTTCTATAGTCGCTGTTTAGTTCTTTTAGGGGGTGTTTGGTTAAGCTTTTGGGTAGCTTTTCATCGAAAAAAGTCTAAGCTTAACCAAACACCTAGCTTTTGAGGTGACTTTTGGGAACAGCCGCTGTAGCTTTTGGACGACTTCAGTGCAAAACGATTGACTGGAAAAAGCCTCCCAGACTCAGCTTCCTACAGTATGCACTTACACTCTAGCGACTCTGCACTTCGATTTCAAAAATTTTACAGCAAAACTGCCATTTCCCATCCCACAATCCCCTCTCTTCCCCCACACGCTTGTCCCCAATCCCCTCTCATTCTCTCTCTTCGCGTAGGTCGCCGCCCACCCGAGCCGCTCGGCCGCCACCCGAGGCGAGCCGCTCGGCCGCCACCCGAGGCGAGCCCCTCCTCCGCTGGTCCTCCGCCGGTCGTCCTCCTCCCCGTCCCCTCCTTGTCCAGTGCTCGTCCTCCTCTGCTCCTCGAGCTCCTCCTCTGGCCAACGGCCTCGTTGAGCTCCAGATCCGGCGCCACGATGTGCTGCTCCCACTTGCGTGCAGGCGTTGGACCTCGCCTCCAAGATCATGGGCGTGCTCCTCATCCAGGACAAGAGCGAGGAGGACATGATCCGCCTTGCCTTCGGTCCCAAGCACCTCCTCCACTCCGTCGTTGCCAGGGCCCGCGTCGACCTCCTCGCCGGCGTCATGGGGAACGGAGGAGGCACCACCTTTCGGGGAAGGGTTTTACTCCTCGAACGGAGGAGGCACCACCGACCCCCCTCCTCCACTGCGGCTCCTCCTCCTCGGCACCTGCGACGGCGGCGCGGCACCTCCGACGGCCCCTCCTCGAACAGCCCCTCCTCCGCGGCCCCTCCTCCGCGACCCCTCCTCTGCAGCACCTCCTCCGACGATCGTGCGCCACCACCGACCCCCTCCTCTTCCTCCCGCATCTCGGTCGCCTCCTCCTCCTGCATCTGGGCCCCGTCCAGCACCCCGCGAGGTTGGCGAGGGGGGCGCCGGAGTTGGCCCGGTGGTAGAGCTCACCAGCGGGGAGCCCTAGGGATGAGGCATGGGGCCCCGCCGGTGGCGGTGCACCTCTGGAGACGCACTGACTGACGGCGAAGATGGCGAGGGAAGCAACGCGACGGGACATGCGAGCCGGGGAGGAAGAAGATGCACAGCGGGAGAGGTGGTGGGGAAAGGGTGGCGGCCGATCGCCGGCAGTGGTCGCCGGAGCCAGATGTGGCGACACGCCCTGGAGGCAACGATGGAGTGGGGCTAGGGTGGCTGATGCCCCCTGGCCCCCTTTCTTTTAATTTTTTTAATTCTTTTCCATTTGTATTTGTATTTATTCTTTTCTGAAATTTTAGTTTAAGCTAGTATTTGTATTTGTATTTATTCTTTTCTATAAATCTTTTCGTTTGTAATAAGTAGGTTGGAAGCCTTTTATTTAGATTTTTAATTAAATTTTTAAAGAGTTGGAATTAAAACTTTCATAAGCTGTTTAGGGTTCACGAGAAATCATTGGACCAAATCTTGGACGATGTTGACTTCTAAATTTTGTTTAAGTCGATCTTAGGGGTATTTCAGATATTTCTTCCATACACAGTCAACAGCCACAGCCTAACCAAACACCTCGAACCACAGCCTCAAGTGCCAACAGTCACAGCCGTTTTTCCAAACAGACAGCCAACAACCGCTTTTCCAACAGCCACAGCCCAACCAAACAGGATCTTAGATACATGCAGACAAGTCGTCATGCTCATGCAAATGAAGTGAATTGAATCTTAAATTTTAAGGTTCCGAAGTCATGAAACAGTGATCACACCTAGCTTTGTTTTTTATACCTTGCTCATAGGTTTGTCTCGTTTCACTCTGCACCTTTTGCAGCAGAATGTACTGTTGCTTTATTGCTAGGTGACAAAACTCCATTTAATACCTTTTGATTCGATCAGAGGGAGAGAAATATATCAGGCTCCGTCTATTCTAAAATAGATGATATTTTAATTTTGTAATCTTTAATAAACAATTTTAATTATTATATTTTAAAAATTATATAAAATATTAAGTGAAACTATTTACTACGAGAAATCTAATGCTACAGTTTTTACCTAACAAATTCAAATAGTTATTTACTAACTAGTGATAAAAAATCAAGAAGTTTAACTATATTCTCTCTGAGACGTCATATATATTTTGAAACGAAAGTAATATTTAATATTATTTAATTCGAGTTACATGGGCTATTGTGGCAATAACTAAGAGTGCTGTCATTACCTTAAAAAGATATTTCCACATTCCTAAAAATTTGAAAAAAGTTTATACTGTTAATTCGTATCGACATGACTGGAAGGATCTAACACGGGCCACAGTGGCTCGGTAATTTTTACATTGCCCATTCAACAATACAAATTAAGCCTTCATTTTGGTATTGCAAGTGGTGATGTTATTCATATTATAGAAACGACGTAAACTAGAAGCAGCGAAAGCCAAATTTTGGAACACTAACCCTCAAAATCCTCATGGCTGTTGTGCGGCCTGTGCCTCCGCCGTCGTAGGTAGAGGTCTCGGCCGCCGCCGGCCATGCCTGGCGCAGTCGCTGGCTCCCGGCGGTCTACCAAATTTACCGCCGCGGCCGCCGTCTTACCGCGTCTCCGCTAACTGCCGTCCTGTTTAGTGAAACACTCAGGGCTTGACGGGGGGCAAAGGGGTAAATTCTTACCAGGGGCCACGTGCGGAGGAGAAACTAAAAATACTTTCTCGTCCTCAGTAGCATCGATCACTCCCACTCCTAATTCCTAAACCCTAAACCCGACGCCGCCATGGCCGCCGCCGTCCGTCTCCTCCTACGCCGCCGCCTCTCCACGGCCACCGCCACGCCTCCCACCCCGGCCTCCATCCTGAACCCGTCGTCCCCGACCACCCCGCTCACCTCGCGGCAGAAGACCCGCCTCGCCATCTCCCTCCTCAAGTCCTCCCCGCCGCCGCCCCCCGACCAGATCCTCTCCATCTGCCGCGCCGCCGCGCTCTCTCCGGACACCCACCTCGACCGCGTCGCCCTCTCCCTCGCCACCTCGAGGCTCTCCTCCGCCCCGGACTCCCTCCGGGAGCTTACATCCTCCCTTCTCATCCCCCGCCACGCGTCCCACGCCATCGCGCTCTTCGGCCAGGCCGGCCTCCTCCCCGACGCCATCTCCACCTTCCAGTCGTCCCCCTCCACCAGCTCCCTCAACGCCCTCCTCTTCGCCTGCCTCGTCGCTGGCAACCACGCCGAGGCCGCCCGCATCTTCCAGACATTCCCCGACGCCCACAACGTCAAGCCCAACACCGAGACCTTCAATGCCATTATAAAATCCTTCGCCGAGTCTGGAACCACAAGGTCCTTCTACTCGGTGTTCGACGAAATGTGCAAGAAGAGCGTGAAGCCCAACGCCACCACATTTACGACAGCGATTGCTGGGTTTTACAAGGAGGAGCGATTCGATGATGTAGAGAAGGTGATTGAGCTCATGAAGAAGCATGGTTGCGGTGAGTCACTGCAAGTGTACAATGCAAGGGTGCAGGGGCTGTGCAAACTTGGCAGGAGTGGTGAGGCGAAGGCCTTACTGAATGAGATGGTCAAGAAAGGGACGAAGCCAAGCTGGGTTACTTATAACCATTTGGTTTATGGATTCTGTAAGGAAGGGGATATGGAGGAAGTGAAGCGCCTATACAAGGAGATGGGAAAGAAGGGGCTTGTCGGGGATAGTAGCTTCTATTTTACGCTTATTTTTTACCTTTGTAAGGTTGGTGATTTTGATACTGCTCTTGGGGTATACAATGAGACAGCAGCTAGGAATTGGGTGCCATGCTTCTCGACCATGAAGATGCTTGTGAATGGGCTTGCTGGTAGCTCAAGGATCGATGAGGCCAAAGGGATCATTGAGAAGATGAAGGAGAAGTTCCCAGATAAGGTTGAAGGGTGGAAGGAGGTAGAGGAGGCATTGCCTCAATAGAATAACAGATGGACGGACCCACAGGTACTGTTTTCCTACTTCAACGAGGAAAAATGCAGTTTGTTAGAACAATTACTTGCTTCAATTTGGAAATTTTAAGTTAAAGAATACTGATGGCTGGAATAGTGTTTGGCTTCTTAACTTTGCTGTGTCCCATTTCATAAAACCACAATATTTACAACATGCGTTGATTGCTTCCATCAGGTCATAAGAATATAAGGTTTACAGAATAGTTGTGTCTGTTAGCATATCCATGGTAAAGGGTATGACTTGCAGAACAATTGTGTCTATTAGCAAGAACCTTGTATTTATTTTAGTTTGCCGTATATTAGTTAGGATCTGAGAGGAATTGGAGTACTTCGTTTATGCTGACAGTTGATCAAGATTATATTTTTTTTATAAGAAAATAGGTGTATGCTGGTATGTTCTTTATTGTTACTATAAGGCCAGAGTTATTCTCAATGAAAAATTGTACTGTTTAAGTATTATTTATACCAATTTTGGAATTTTGGTTAGACTAGGTAGTTTATGAGGTAGATTTTGTTCTCCTCAGAGGCACTAAATTATGCATAACCAGCAGGACGTTACAGTCAGATGATTTAGAACTTCCTATTTTCCTTCATAACTGGTAGCATCAGAGAGTGCTCACAGAAATGTTGAGACTTTGCAGATCAATTCTTAATAATATTGAATGCGCCTCTTGAGCATTTGGCACTTTGACTCTAGTCAAACTACTATTAGTTCATTTGAGAACCCACATATTGCTACAAGCGGAGGTGGAAGAGCGGATTGATGGGTCATTTATTTGATGATCTTGCCATTGAATAGAATTGTATTGTAAAGTAACCGATTGGTACGATTTGCAACTTCATCAAAATATCTGTACATATCATTTTTTAACCTTTTTGTGCGAAATTAAACATCTCAATGCTGTCATCTGAAATATATATGTATACATTTGAATTAATGATAAAATTTTAGTCCAGCAGAATTGTTGCAAACCACTGTATCACCTTGTAGAAGGTTAGCACGTAAAAGATGCAAGTAATGTATTCCAAACCAGCAAACAGCACAGGAATCTTTTCTTCTGGTTCATTTTTTCTTTTTTTCTTGAGAATGACTATTATTATCATTGATCGATCGCATAGAAATTTTAGCCAGATTAACTAGGTTAAGTTTATTCAGAAATTAGGACTCATGACTTTTTAAAATGTTCTAAATGAACTTGTGGTATGCTTAAGAAACCTGTGAAATCCTGGTTGCAAGCATCTAGATTGTGTATTGGCATTATAGCGGTACGAGCATATGACCTGATGGTTACACTTTCTTCTTATGTGCTTTTGTTTCATCATACCAGCCTTTCATTTTGCACGACTTAATATTACAGAGTATCAACATATATGTGATTTAGTTTGAAATTTTCTTTCATATTGGTTTGATTGAGGCTTGTCATTTGCTGGTTTGTCTACATTAGGTTTGTGATGCCAAATGGCCCAAATCAATCAAGCAGAATTACGCTCATTGTCCATTAATAGTCCATCTATTTTTCAAAACGGAAGCAACTTCATGTATGTGAACTATTTGAGAAGTAAATAGAACGAGCTAGAAAATAACTGGATGGTTGAAACAGGATAGTGATACAACTGTGCTTTTCAACTTTAACATATGTGAACTAAATTTATATAGGTATTTTTTAATGTTTTGATCTTCTGAAGATGTCTTTACTTGATAATTTGGAAACTATTGCACTTGTTTCCTTGGTGTCTTGCTAGCTTCTTGCTTTCACTTATTTCAACACTTGTCAAGCATTTTGTTCAAGAACTTGATTGCCATGAATCATTACAAGTGTCTTTTTATCATTCACAACATGCATTTTCTTGTGACTTTTTGTCGAGATGGAATACTAACAAACACTGCATGATTTTTCCTTTCCAGATGAACATCTACTGGTCAATGATCCGATTTTGTCGCTGAACATCTGTTTTCAGAATGTTTGTCAGCGCTGCGGACAATATGATTAGCAGTTGGAAACTGCACTGATATTTTGTCGACTGTTCTGAGCATGTGGAGCTTTGTTTCAGATGTAATTTTACTCTTGAAAATATGCTAATCCTAGCTGTGGTTATAAGATATTTTCCATCATGGAATTGTTGAGGCGTTTGAAAATACCATGACCTCTGAGGTAAGGCATCTGCCAAATATTTTTTGGAACTCTGTACTTTGGTATTTTGCTGCAAATTAATTAAGGAATAAGGAGTACACGATAGTAACCATACTTCTTTTTTCCTCTTATGATAGTCTGCTGCTTCATGTCATTAGGTCACTATGGCAGCGTGGCCAAACGTTGTATAGTACTCTTTTTCAATTAAAGGCTAAATACCCAGCTTCTAACCAGAGAGTTAACAATAAGTGCAGAACTGTATTTCGCTGGGTGCTGGCTCCTGGAAAAGCAAAAGAAAGCTAGAACACAAACATTGCACAACTCAAAGGACATTCGATCGAACAACTTAAGGTTATTCAGATCTAGAACCCAGCTAGAAATTTCTTTATTTTCCGAAAGTGATATTAAGACTAAATAAGCAAGTAGATTTGAGCTCAATTTGCGTGCTTAATTAACACTACGGGGTAATTGAGAAATTTATAGTAGTTCTGCAAGGTCTGGTTCTAGTTTACGAACGAAACCGAATACGCCTTATCCTGAAACAGGTTTTAAATGGATAGGTGTCTTAATTTCATCTAACTGATAATATTTATCACTACTTTCGTTAGTTGGCCAGTTGCTCAGAATTTGTGATTATTATATTCCTGATGCTAGCAATGTATATTGGCCAATCAGGATTGTTTTCATTGTGACACCTAATTTCTTCAGCTTGTACGGCAGACAGTTACATTCTTTTCTCAATCGGAGTTCTAGGTTTGAGCTTAGCTGCTACCAACGAACCAATATTAGATAATATGTGAAACCGTGCAACATTGTACGACATTGGCTTCCGTACTACTTACGTTGTCAAATTGCCAATTATACGGGAAACTAGATTTGCCTCGCGAGCACTAATGGTCATGGTATGAAAACTTTATTTTGGCGTTTTAAAAATTTCCAGAAAAACTATCACATGTACATTTTGCAATACCATGTGCACTTGGCAAAATTCGTGATACAATAGGTACTTTTGTGAGCTGTTGTGAAGAAGACAAATTCGGTGTACAAATAGTTGGTTTTTAGCCTCTGGTCCTTTTTTTTGTGCAGACCGCAAATGAAAATATATTTTTTCCTGAAATTCCGCAAGTTTATAGTGTATTCCCGTATGTACATCTGAGAATTTTTTTTCGAAATTATTTGCAGCTTTAAATTTTACTTTTTACAAATTCAAAAATAAAGGGCTCATTGGTGGCCCGGAGCCAAAAATCCTTACTCCCAGGTACACCTCTTTAGTATGTGATGATACTTATGGGGAAACTTATTACAGTATCCATTGTCCCGCCACACTAGGTACAATGAGATCCACATAGCACTTTGCGGTCATTGTCTCTCTCTACGCTCCAGAATTATATACAATTATTGCACACAGGGAAGCAAAGAAGACGAGCATCCTCACAAAATCAGCAAAATCAGCAGTCCGTCACGGTGTCACCTTACACCAACTGCTTCAGTAGACGGAAAAAATAATCTACCTAAACCCAGAAATCCAAAACCAGTTGCCAGTAGGGAACAAAATCCGGAGGCGGTCAAATACAGAATTGATGTCAATCCCTCCTTCGGCTCCATTGGTGCCCATAATCATCATAAGAGGATCGCTGTGATGCGATTGTGTTTATTCGTTAACTTGCTCGACTTCCCCTTCAATTCCTGACGTTACAGAAGAAATCGGTAGTGTACTATACAACAACCTGGTTTAAATGCATGAAGGGATATGTGAGTACTTTATATCATTTCTCAATTCCCAAATCGACCAGAACAAAGCCACACCGCATGTCCTACCATATTTGCGAGAGAGCATATCATTACAACCGCATATTCTACCAAACCTGTGAGCGACAATTAATCCAGTGGTACAAGCCTGCATGATGTCTATCCAATATATATTATTCTAGGCTGAGCGAAAACAAGCCACCCAGTGAGAGAGACTGCTCATCCAAACATAAAAGTGGGGAATATGTCCTCCACAGCAAATGGTACGAGTCACACGAACACATAATGAAAATCTTTATGCACATAATGAAAATCTTTATGCTATGAGTCCCTTATATCTCCACTAATATGAATTGTGATGTCATTTTGCCTTCTTGTTTTCTTGTTTATATTTTTGGTGGTTCTGCTGTGTCCAGTAGATTAGTACTCTAGTGTCCATACCATTAGCAAGAGTAGTTGGAGCCCTATTCTGTGACGAACCAGTGTATCAGCATATGCAAGGTGAACTTGAACAAGCTTGTCTTCCACTCCTGATCGGGAAGTATATGCCCTGCACACGCTTCTTGCCATAGACCCCAGGCAAAACACGCAAGATCAAGAGCTTGTTTGGTTTAAGGAATAAGTTGGTCCAAATATGTTTGGCTGTGAGGTCTTTCCACGAATTCTGTAGCAGAACCTTTTATCTCATATTCGATTGGCATAGTGGCAATAGGAAATGAGACAGTGATGGTGACGTACAATTGATTTCATTCATTCCTCTAACCAAACAGGAAATTTCGGTCTGAGTTATGAATTAGGTCAAGAACTAACTCCATTGTGCACATATGTGTTTAGAAAAAATCCGGTGAGTTCAACACCATATCCATTTTATTGCTTTGGAATGTAGGAACTCAAACATTAGTTCTTAATAAGAAAAGCAAGACATCTTATAAAATTTCTTGTGAACTGGTAAAAAGAATGATCTACACCTTTTACTTGGCAACACCTAAATTCTAATGAAGTTCTCTCGTGAATGGACAAAAAATTGATCTACACACTTTATTTGGGAAGACCTAATTATAACCATTGAGATTAACCAAGCTGTTATGCACACTTGTATAACTTAGAGGTGCATGTGCCAATTGGGCTGCAAAATGGATATAACTATGTTTTCAAATACGTGTTGTAAGTATCAAACCACGCAATTTCGTGGTGTTTACAACTAGTTCCTCAAACAAAAACAACTCACCCACAAGCCATCCTGCTGTACACAGTATACAACGGCAAAAAAAATCCGAAGATTTACAATACACAGTATGCAGTTTGTTCATGCTAGCTAGCTGTAATCTCACTCCACCATGTACACTATCCTCAGGCCTCCGACGGTAACCTTCCCACGCCTCGGCACCAACGTCACGGTCACACTCTCGTCTCCCTCGGCACCCAGGTCTTCCAAGAGCTCGTTCAACGCCACCCTCATGCTGGTTTTTGTCCCCATCCCCTTGCCGTTGCCGTCCATGCTGGGGTGCTTCAGGCACACGAAGCTCCCGGCCATCTCCCGCCCGCCTGGCTCGACCTTCTCGTGCTCCATGGCGTTCACGTACACGTCGAACTTGACCATGTCCGTGCCGTCGGTCTCGATGCCCTCGACCACCAGCACCTCCTCCTGCGTCTCCTTCTCAGACCGGCTTCGCAGCACCCGTGGCCGCCTCACCTCCGCGGTCACCGCCGCCGCGTCGAGGGACACCGGAAACCTGACGGACTTCAGCACGCCGTTCTTTCTGTTCACGCCGGGAGTCGTAGGTGGCTTTGCGTCGAGCCACGGCAGGCCGACGCCGTCGTACGTGTACCGGAGCTTGTCGATGTCGAGCACGTCGCGGACGGTGATGCGCACGAGGCGGGACTCCTCGTCGTAGAAGAGGAAGGAGGAGTCGAGCCAGTCGGGGTCCGTGAAGTCGACGTGGCCACGGTAGCCCCGGGCAGCACCGATGTACCGACGGGCCTCCCAAAGGCGGTCGATGTTGTTGTGGTGCGGGTAGAAGAGCGGGTCGCGGCCGGCGGAGTAGTAGACGCCCATGTTCTCCACGTTAGGGCAAGTTATGTCGCCGGTCCACGTGTGCATGGTGTTGTGCGGGTAGAGCTCCACCGTCCCAGCGCCCGGCTTGTCAGCCTGGCCGGCACGGAAGGGCTGGCCGTGGAAGAGGGAGGGCAACGAGGCACTGCTAATCATCTGAAATTGACGAACAGGCTTATCAGTCGAATATATGTGCAGTTAACTTTTAAACTTTTGACTTATAATGTATAGGAGTAGCATTTAAACTGTTGCCTGGGAATATGTTACTTTAATTTTCCTGAAAACATTTTCATAATCAAATGTGTGTATTGAAGACCATGTGTGTCAATGTGGGAGGTTAGTGTGCAACAAGACGAATGGACGCCACGTAACGCACCTGTTTGTACATGACCCTGAGGTTGTGCTGGATCTGCTGCTCGTCAGTGAAGTTCTTCTCCTCGCGTAGGAAGTCCAGGTCAACGAGCTTCGGCGGCGCGTGCCCTGGGTTCCTTATCGGGTCGTACAGCGGTGACGACGCGTTGGCGAACACCGACGGCATCTGCATCCCCTCCGGCACGTCCCAGCTCCAGAACGGCAACGCGAACCCGGGCTCCCCGAGCAGCTTCGCCGCTATGCGCTCGAAGAAGTAGAGGTGCGCGCGGTGGAACGCGAAGAAGAGCCACGAGAAGTGGATCTGCACGTTGAGCTCCGGGTTCCCCACCTGCCGGTACGCGCCGGTGCAGTAGGCGCAGTGGATGTTGGCCATCTGGTAGAAGCTCTGCGGGTGGGTGTGCGGCAGCGCCTTCATCAGCGCGATCGCACGCTCGTACTTGGCCATGTACTCCGCGCCCACCGTGTGCGCCGGCCGCCGGACCCTGAGCGGCTCGGCGGGGTCCGGGAGCGTGAAGTTGATCGGCTCGGACGCGGACATGGGCGGGCAGCAATGGAAGGGAGGGAGCGCGTGTGGCGGGAGCTTTGGCTTGCCGCAAGTGTGTAGGCTGGTCACGATGGGCCCGCCAGCATTCTTGTCGCCGTTGCCGTCGGACAGTGGGGCGGCGGTCGAGGCGTCGTCTGCGCAGGAGGCGATGTACTGGTCGAGGCCGGAGACGGCGAGGAGCGCTCTTGGCAGAGAGTAGCTGCACGGGTTCACGGAGACCGGGAAGGCGGTGTAAACGGCCGTGGCGAGGGCGCAGAAGAGAAGGGCGTAGACTGCGAGTGGTGCACAGCTTCTACTGGCCATGGCTTCAGGTGCTTGTTGCTTCGCACGGACGGCTATGGTAGCTAGCTGCTCACGGCTGCTTCTTTGTTTTGGAGAAGAGCATATATAGGAACATCTACTAAGCTCTTGGAACTTTTGGGAGGGTACGGTAAGGACGTGGTTGTTGGCTACCTACTATTTCTAGTTTGTGGTTGTTCATGCACGGATGTTTAGCTGGTGTGCAAACTTGACACGTACGTGTTCAACCTTGTGTTATATATGTGGCACAGCCCACGGACGCATGCAAAAGTCATCAATGACATTGGATTACATCTGATCATATATCAGCCTCTCGAGTGACCTGGAACACCCAGGTGGTTAGCCAGGAGTCGCACGTTGCATTGCATGCCATGCATCTGACGGATCCGTCCCGCATCGATTGATGTATATAAATAGATAAAATGCATAAATATTTCAGTCGACTGTTTGAACCGTTAGATATTGAATATGGATCTAACCATCTAAATTGCTCCCCCTCTTGCTGACCCTAAGCCCACTCTCTCCTCCCGAGCCCTCAGCCACCTTGACCTTAAGCTCACTCCCTCCTCCCGAGCCCTCAGCCACTGTTTCCCATAGCCTTTGCTCCAGCCCGCCTGATCTCTCTTCGTCGTTGCCTCTTCTCTCGTGCGGTCCTTCTCTCCTATCTTCGGCGGTTACCATTGACGGATCTGACCATCATCTCATGTTGCCTCCTAATTAACCACAACAAGTTACTGTTGTCTCCTCCTTCTAACATTGAACCATCACCCGACACCACCCACCAGCTGTCATCCGCTATCGCATCGTTACCTCGCTACTCGCCCTGCCCCAACCGCCTCCACCGCACGTCCCCCCGCCAGCAAACCATCACTCTAAGCCCAGTTAGGAGTAGGGTGAGGGAAGTAGTTAATCCTTCACCCTAATCCCAATCAGTTGTTGCTGGAGAAGACACAACCATTTCTGACCAGAAAGGATGACAATGCCGTCGGAGAGGAGGTAAAGCTACAGCTTGAATCGCCAGGTGCATCCAATGGCTGATCTCGATCAACAAAGATTGTGCGTATTCTCATTCGACTTACAATAAGAAAACCTATTTATTACACTCTAGCTAAGCTGATTTTCCTAGCCTGTTGGATTGGCCATATAAGATGTGTATGCGATTATCTGATTTGATCTAATGGTACACAAAAGTAAAATATGCTAAAGAAAGCATAATTTAACTTATGAAATGCGTTTCTTCAACCAAATTATATATGAAGATGATTCTAGAGTCTGACTGGAGCATGTTAATTTCTTCGAATTCACAAGGAGAAAACTCGGCGGTTTTGTTTCAAACCTCACCGGTTAGCAGTTTTTGTGCAAATGCAAAGCAATGTAACTGACTACCGAGCTTTTAAAGCTGAAGATCTATTAGATCACCGCTGGCCAATACATAGAACTTCAACCTGACTGATAGAAACAGATAACTAAAGCATTGTCACCACCTCCTCGTCCTTCACGCCAGCTTCCCTTGCTCAGTTAAAAGCGACGTACACTCTGTTGTTGTCCATCTTCCCTGACATTCAGATTTCTTGCAGTGTATCAGCCAATCGTGCATTTGTGCTGGATCTGTTCGTCTCCGTCATGTTGCTGTCAGTTGCAATGGCCTCACAAGCAAGTTAGAAAGAAGGAAGGGTTCATAATGTACGCACTTTGCGTGCATATTTCACGTTGAGGGAAACGTCCAACGGTACGTGTACGGCCGTCCAGTAATACGATGAACGATGCCGCGCGCTTTTACTGTAAAACGCCAGGGATGACATTTTTCAAATCGTTTTTTGTTTTTGGGGAACATTTTTCAGCCGTGATCGGTAGAACGAAAGCGAGAGCATATGTGTATACGGGCCACGCGCGCAAGCAAGGAGTGTTCACATATCCATGGTGGCAGTCCGCTGGCTCAATTTGCGCCTGTGGTCCATGGGCCATGGGAGATCGTCTAGTCTGTACTTGCCTACATAAATATGAATATGAGCGTATGATTGATGGTGAACAGGCACAGCGTTCGACCAAGGACCTTTGTCCTATGTAGGCATGCACCTTGTAAGTTGTTAGTACTATAACTAACCAACAACCAACCAGTGTTCGTCGAGAAAAGAAGAACACACATACAGTCCAAAGTGCAGACCACAAGTCAGGTTAATCCAGAACAAACAGTCTTTCAGAAAAAGTCATATATGTTAATATACTTTGATGGTTAATTTCTACGTGATAAAAAGTGCGCCCCCCCTCCAGGTGAGGAGCAAACCTTAGCGCCGCCACAAACCCAGGAGCGGACCTAAGAATAGTTATCATGGTGCACAGAGTCCAAAATCATTTTCTTTGATATATTCCATGTTACATAGTGCGTGACACCCCCAACTCAACACGAGAGACATGCGTGATTTTACATGACTCAGTTCTAGATCCGCCACTGCACAAACCCTCCTTCTCGGGCCTTCCTCACCGCCGCTGCTCCCGGCCTCTACCGTTGTGGTAGGGCGGGCCCCACTACCTGAGGTGGTGGGGAGCTCCTTTGGCTGGCAGCGTTCCTCCTCCTCGACGGTGCAACGAAGGAGAAAATGCAGCGGGCTTTGGGGAGCCAGTGCGTGGCGGATTTGGGGGTCCTTGCACCCAAATCCAACAAATGAGGTTGGCCAGCTCGCGGTGGTTGTGCGGCTATAGATGGACGCTTGGTTGTGGCGATGCCGCAAGGCTGCGCAGATCTAACGTCACGTGTGTGTGAGGACGAGCTTGGCTCTGGTTCCATGAGGGGAAGTGTTGGGTGCTCAGAGTTAGGTAGGGTGCATGGTGCATGCGTCTCTATTGTGTTCTGGAGCATGCTGTGGCCTGAGGCTGTGAGATCGGTGTGAGACCAACAATGTCGTCGCTGGTTTGAGGTCGACATCAAGGCCAATGGTGGCGTGGCCGTGGTGGCAAGGCTAAATCTTGGTGTAGCGGGTGATGCAGCCCGCGCATCAATATGGCTATTGTTGTGAAGTTTGAGCTTCCGTCACTTGCATGAGCGATCGTAGGACTGGCGGCAACGATGACATGAGATGGCAGTGTCGAGGAGTGGCGCCTTTGCTGTCTGTGGCAGAATTGGATGGGCTGGTGGTGGTCACGACCTTGTGCATCTCAAGTGGCAGGTAGCAACGATGACACATTAGGTCGTGAAGCGGGGCTGTGTTGTTGCAAGATGCGTGATGGGTGTCTACGAGGATTTTGGGGGATGTTGGTGGATTTTGGACCGGCTGTGGCGGTTTAGTGGACATGGACTTGGTGCTGTCGCTGTGGTGTTTGACACTTTGGTGGTCTTCCATGACAAAGTCAGAGTCATCGGGTCATGCCCGTGATGGGTGATGACAATGACGCTTATGGGCGGTGTCGATAGGTGGAAGTCCTCAACAATGCACGTCGAGTTTGGATTCATTTGTGTTATCGTGATTCTTGTCATCCAGTGATATCATGGATATAGCGTTGCTAGGTAGATTTTGTATAATCTTGATTTTTATCTGATTATTTTATAATTAACTTGGCAACAAATGTCATCTTAATAGATAAAGAATAAAGTTTTTGCCTTCGGTTAACAAACAAAAAAACATTCCATAAGCTTGGTTGAATTCGTATCTTCCTGTATTAGCGTTACACGTGACTGGTTCATTGCCTCAGGTGCCTCATTGGAAACACGAGGACACGTTACAGGGTACCTTCTGGAGAAAAACGACTGGATGAGATAACACATGTAATTCGCGATTGCTGGGACAAGGTCATACGAGGGGCCTGTAATTTGGCAACGCGAGGTAGGCTCCTGAAAGGATCGCGTGGTCCACGTATGTCTAGAAATATTATTATTTTTGTAATTATATAGAAGACGGTACACATATTTCGTACCCTCTATCACACGTTAGAATTAACAGAGACTAAAGACAAAACCATAAATTTTATTAATTTTCTACTGAATACATCCATATGTATGTAAATATGAGCACTCGAATTTAAAAAATTGAGTCGTATCTTTACGACTCCACCACCGCACCAAAAGACGTTTCTCACGAGAAACGCAATTCTAGACATACAATCTATCACATCGCCTGATTTAATCATCAAAATATTGATCTGGTTGGCTTATACCTGTTCACCGTGCCAACGGGAGAGAGCTTGAAGAGAGAAAAAGTGCCAACGTGAGACTGGGAGAGCTTTGAATCTGTCCTTGCCCGCACAGCGACAGATATATGAATGGACTAATTTCATGTTACAATTGTTGAGAGTTAACATTTTGCTTGGCTGATAGCAGCTTTTGGGCTACTATCGGTCTGCCACCCAGACGGTTGAGCAACCCTTTTCAGTTGCCTTGACTCCGGAGTCAAAGGCTAGCTGCTAGCAGCGGCCCGCTTCCACAAGGTGATAGGATAGCATGAGCTTGCAGTGCTGCACAAACGCTTTGCCTTGACAAAACTTGCTAGCCAATGGGATAGGGATGAAGTTTACACAGCGGGCTGCGTACGCAGCACGGGCCACTGTGGGCTACTTGAGACCTCATTACGTGGGTTCGGTGCTGATCTTAGCGGACTGCTAGGCTGCGCACGGTAAATTGGGCTGGGGCCTGCCACTCTGCCAGGCTTGTTGTTCTCGAGAGGCCATTACGCCGCTGCCGCCGCACTCGAAGCCACGGTAACCGGAGCTGCTGGCTGCTGCTGCTCCATGGGTACTGAGCAGCGCCACTGCACGGCTGCACGCCTACTTGGACTTGAGGTGGGCAGATCCCGATTCTTTGGTGCGTCGGCAACTAGCACGCGCGGCCTTAGCTCTCGCGAGGAGGAAGATGTGGTATCTGTTAGGATTAATTAGTATTTGGTTAATCCAAATAATCTATGGTTCTAACCGTCGGCAGTTGCCTCTTTGTAAACCGTCTCTTCGAACAGGCGTCTCTTGTAATAGTATATCGTGTTGGCTAAATCTCAGTTGTCTAAAATTTTTGTAAATCTCAGTCACCTAAAATTACAGTATTAAAAGTGTGCAATTTTAGAAAATTACACACCACTTAGCCTAAAATTACAGTATTTGAAAGTGTGCAACTTTAGTGAAAATTTAGTGCAATTTTTAGTTTGTATGTTATATATGGAGTGAGGCGTAGATGAGATGGTTGGATGTTGATCCAAAAGTCTAAAAAGTGACTGAGATGTAAAAAAAATTTAGGCAACTGATAAATAGACATTCCCATAGTATATAAAGCAACATCATCATCAATAAAGAACAGTTGATTCACTATTCTCTGTAGTTCCATTTCTATCTCAACAGTATCATCGTGTTGTAAAAAAATGTCGTGTGTATAGCTGTTACATTTATGTCACATATTATGTGCGTGGAACCATAAAATTTAAGTGGCAAATAAACAAATTTATTGGTAACAAGCGACATATTATATTATTGAATGGAGGTTGTAACTAGTACGACACGAACGAATATTGTTTACATGTACACTATTCTCAGGCCTCCAATGGTAACCTTGCCTCGCCTCGGCACCAATGTCACGGTCACGCTCTCATCTCCCTCGGCACCAAGGTCTTCCAGGAGCTCGTTCAACGCCAGCCTCAAAGTGGTCTCCACCCTCTTCCCCTCCGCGCCGCCGTCCTTGCCGTGATTCTTCAAACACACGAAGCTCCCAGCCATCTCCCGCCCACCCGGCCCAACCCTCTCGTACTCCATCGCGTTCACGTACACGTCGAACTTGGTGAAGTCAGTGCCGTCCGTCTCGATGCCATCGACAATCAGCACTTCCTCTTGCACCTCCTTCTCCGACCGGCTTCTCAGCACCCGCGGCCGCCTCACCTCCGCGGTAACCGCCGCGTCGAGGGACACCGGGAACCTGACGGACTTAAGCTCGCCGTTCTTCCTGTTCACGTCCGGGGTCACAGGGGGGCGCGCGTTGAGCCACGGCAGGCCGACGCCGTCGTAGGTGTACCGGAGCTTGTCCATGTCGAGCATGTCGCGGACGGTGACGCGGACCAGGCGGGCCTCCTCGTCGTAGAAGAGGAAGCTGGAGTGGAGCCAGTCCGGGTCCGTGAAGTCGACCTGGCGCCGGTTGCCGTGGGCGGCACCGACGTAGCGCCAGGCCTCCCAGAGGCGGTCGATGTTGGCGTGGTGCGGGTAGAAGACCGGGTCGCGGCCGGCGGTGTAGTAGACGCCCATATCCTCGTGGTTGGGACGCGAGATGTCGCCGATCCATCCGTGCATCGTGTTGTGCGGGTAGACCTCGACCGTGCCCGCGCCTGGTTTGTCGGTGTCACCGGCGTGGTAGGGCTGCCCGTGGAAGAGGGAGGGCAGTGGAGCGTTGCTAATCATCTGAAATTTTCATAGAAGGCCATCATCATCAATAAGCTCCGTGAATTGACCCTTACATATTTGAATTTTTTACGACACCTTGTGCTCCACAAGTAGATGGAATCCAGACTCAATCTAACCGTGTATTATATTTCAGATTTCCATCTTTGAACAACCAGTTGTAACTTGGGCTGTCAAATTTTTTGGGTTACTTCTAAGTAAACGTAGCTTAGTTGGGTGTGGGTATGGGTGTACTCCCCACAACGCATGTTGAAGTCCTCTTTGATTAATTAGGTGCAAGGCCAACAAGGAAAATTGTTCATCACCGCATGACGGGCAATTGTGCCCTTTGGCATGTGGTCTCTATGTGCGGAGGCTAGCTGTACCATCAGATTGACTGGAGGTGATGAAAAATATTGCAACGGATCCCCTCGAGAAGGGGAAAAACACATTGTAACAGGGAGTTTGCGCTGTTACAGCACGATTTTTGGATGAGATTGGTGAGAATTAAAAGAGCTCTATATGATATCTTTTCATCTAAGGAATCTTGCCAGACTTCATTAGAAAGCCCAGAAACAGGGGTCTAGAGAGGTTTAAGATGAGGATACCGTCTCTGCGACTCAGGATTACAAATTTACAAGTCAAATTAACAAAGTACAGTAGTTTCATTTAGCAACTCGTAATGAAAAGAGCTCATTATGTGTGCGTACCTGCTTATACATAACCCTGAGGTTGTGCTGGATTTGCTGCTCGTCGGTGTAGTTCTTCTCCACGTCCAAGAAGTCCAGATCAACGACCTTCGGCGGCGCGTGCCTCGGGTTCCGTATCGGGTCGTACAGTGGCGACGTCGGGTCGGCGAACTCCGCCGGGATCCGCATCCCCTCCGGCACGTCCCAGCTCCAGAACGGCATCGCAAACCCGGGTTCCCCCAGGAGCTTCGCCACGATGCGCTCGAAGAAGTAGATGTAGGCGCGGTGGAAGGGGAAGAAGAGCCAGGAGAAGTGGATCTGCACGGTCAGTTCCGGGTTCCCCACCTGCCGGTACGCGCCGGTGCAGTACGCGCAGTGGATGTTGGCCTGCTGGTAGAAGCTGCGCGGGTCCGACTTGGGCAGCGCCTTCATCAGCGCCACCGCGCGCGCGTACTTGGCCATGTACTCGGCGCCGACCCCGTGCACCGGCCGCCTCGTCCGCAGAGGCTCGGCCGGGTCCGGGAACGTGAAGTTGACGGGCTCGGACGCGGACATCGGCGGGCAGCATTGGGAGGGCGGGAGCGCGTGGGGTGGCAGGTCGGGCTTGCCGCACCGTAGTAGGTCGGTGATGATAGGCCCGCTGTTGCCGGCATCGTTGCCGCGGTCGTCGCCATCGGACAGTAGGGCTTCCGAGGTGTCGTCGTCTGCGCAGGAGATGAGATAGGGATCGATTCCGGAGACGCTGAGGAGTGCTCTGGAGAGGGAGTAAGCGCATGGGTTTAAGGCGAGGGGGAAGAAGGTGGCTGCTGCCGCGGCCGCCGAGGCTATGGTGCAGAAGAGGAGGATGCGGAGTGAGAGTGGAGTACTATTCCTACTTGCCATGGCTGCGCGCGTGTGCTTATGGGTTTGCGTTAGGGGATAGTCACAGAGCTTTGCTATACGGGGAAGACATATAGCGGGAGATGTGCACGATAGTACAAGACAGCAGGGTTTCTCCGCGCTGTCTCGGACCACCGGTATATTATTAAAGTGTTATGTAAATAGTTTAAAATCTCTTTTCGAACATTTTCTATCTTATAATGGTAAACTTATAAATTTCTCATACCATCTCTATCTCCTTGTCTATAAATAAGGCCCCAAGACTAAAAGGGAGGGTATCTCATTTTCTATCTTTCTCATTTTTATTAACCCTAATTTGAGGAGAGAAATACGAAACCGCTGCGTGTGACCTAGCTGCGCTCGCTATCTTCACTCTCATGTCTCAACGTGCGCCCCCGTAGACCTGTGTAACCGAACAGGGGTGCCTCTCTCTTATTGTCTAAACTTGTACCTACGACAGTTGGCGCCGACCGTGGGGACCTGAGCGAAAAGCCATAACGTCTAAGAAGAGAAGCTCGAGTGTAACTAGGACCACCTCCCCGGCGCATGACTATGTGTCGCTCCTGCGGGACGCTCCGTGCGTACCCCCGCGCATCCCACGCATGCCCCTGCGGGAGACTCCATGCGCACCCTGCGCTCATCCTGTGAGCGCCCCTACGGAACGCTCTGCGCATCCTGTGCGCACCACTGTGGGAGACTCCGCGCACGCTCTGCGTGCACCACTGCGGGAAGCTCCGCGCACACCCTGCGCCAACCTTGCGAGACACTCTGCGCATCCTGTGCGTACCCCTGCAGGAGGCTCCGTGCACGCCCTGCGTGCACCCCTGCGTACGCTCCGCGCATCCTGCGGGTACCTCTACAGGAGGCTCCGCGTGTACCATGCGCACCCTGCGCGTACCCCTGTGGGAGGATTCGCGCACACCCTGTGCGCACCCCTGCAGGAGGCTCCGTGCACACCCTGCGCGCACACCCGCGAGACGCTTTGCGCACCCTGCACGTACCCCTACAGAAGGCTCCGCGTGTACCATGCGCACTCTGTGCGTATCCCTATGGGAGGCTCCGCGCACACTCTGCGCACACCCCTGCGGGACGCTCCGCGCATCCTACGCGCACCCCTGCAGCAGGAGGTTCCGCGTATACCCTACGCACCCGGCGCGCACCCCTGCGAGACGCTCTGCGCACCCTGCACATACCCCTGCAGGACACTTCGCGCACACCCCTGCGAGACGCTCCACGCACCCTGCGCGTACCCCTGCGCGAGGCTCCGCGTATACCCTGCGCGCACCCTGTGCTTACCCCTTACAGGAGGCTCCGCGTGTACCATGCACACTCTGTGCGTACCCTGTGGGAGGCTCCGCGCACACTCTGCGCACACCCCTGCGGGACGCTTCGCGTACCCTACGCATACCCCTGCAGGACACTCCTGCGCACCCTGCGCGCAACCCTGCGAGACGCTCTGCGCACCCTGCTCATACCCCTGCAGGACACTCCACGCACACCCTGCGAGACGCTCCGCGCACCTTGCGCGTACCCCTGCGGGAGGCTCCGCATGTACCCTACGCGCACCTCTGCGGGAGGCTCCCCGCACACCCTGCGTGCACCCCTGCGAGACGCTCCGTGCACCACTGAAGGACGCTCCGCGCACACCCTGCGCGCACCGCTACGATATGCTTCGTGCACCTTGCGTGTACCCCTGCAGGACGCTCCCTGTGTACCCTGCGAGACGCTTCGTGCACATTGCGCGTACCCCTGCGAGACGCTTCGCACACCCTGCACGTACCTCTGCAGGACACTCCTGCGCACCCTGCGCGTACCCCTGCAAGAGTCTCTACGCACACCCGTCATTTGCGAGACGCTACGCGCACCCTGCACGTACCCCTGTAGGACGCTCCGCGCACACCCTGCGCGCACCCCTGCGAGACGCTCCGCGCACCCTGCGGGAGGCTCCGCGTGTACCCTGCGCGCACCCCTACGAGACGCTTCACGCACCTTGAACGTACCCCTGTGAGACGTTCCGTGCACTCTGCGCGTACCCCTGCAGGAGGCTCTGTGCACACTCTGCGCGCACCCTTGTGAGACGCTCTGCGCACCCTGCGTACCCCTGCGTGCACCCCTGCGAGATGCTTCGTGCACCCTGCTGTACCCCTGCAAGACGCTCCACGCACACCCTGCGCGCATCCCTGTGAGACGCTCCATACACCCTGCGCGTACCCATATGGGAGGCTCCGTGCGTATCCGGCGCGCGCTCTACGTGCACCCTCACTGAGCTCCTACGGGCAACCCTATGGGAGGTCCTCTGCGCTTGGCTCTGCGTGCAACCTGTGGTAGATCCTCCGTGCATACCCCTATGCGCACTCACTACACGCACCCTGCACGTACCCCGCGGAGGCTCTACGCGCACTAGGGGCTCGTTGCCAGCACGGCCCCTTACGCGCGCTCTTAAACTTGGTGTCTTCCATGGCCGTCCCCGGCAACGCAAGGGGCTCATTGTCAACACCGTCTACACGCGCTCTCAGACTTAGTGTCCTCCGCGCTTGTCCTCGGCGACATTAGGGGCTCGCCGCCAGCACGGCCTCTAACGCGCGCTCTAAAACTTGGTGTCCTCCGTGGCCGTCTCCGGCGACGCAAGGGGCTCGTTGTCAACACCGCCCACACGCGCTCTCAGACTTAGTGTCCTTCTCGCTCGTCCTCGGTGACACTAGGGGCTCGTCGTCAACACCGCCCACGCGCGCTCTCAGACTTGGTGTCCTCCGCGCTCGTCCTCGACGACACTAGGGGCTCACTGCCAGCATGGCCCCTTACGCGCTCTCTCGAACTTGGTGTCCTCCATACTCATTCTTGGTGACACCACGGGCTCATCGACAGCAACGCATGCGCGCGTGCTCTCGGACTTGGTGTCCTCCGCATCCGTCCTCAGTGCCACTAGGGGCTCACTGCTAGCATGGCCCCTTGCGCACGCTTTCGGACTTGGTGTCCTCCGTGCCCATCCCCAACGATACCAGGAGCTCATCGTCAGCACCACCTCTACGCGCGCCCTCAGACACCGACATCATCCGTGCCCATCTCCAGCGACTGCACACTATGTGTCGCCTGCGCGCACGCTTGAAGTTAGTGTACGCCGAGCACGCGCTTGTCTTCAGTGACATATGGGATAGCTTATAGCTCCCCGCCATGTCGAGCTATCTCCATTCGGGATAGATTGTCCCTTCCCTCCGGGGTAGCGCGATGATAGCTCCCCGCAATATCGAGCCACCTCCGTTGGGGATAAAATGTCCCTTCCCTCCGGAGATGCACGACGATAAGCTCCCTGCGACGTCAAGCCGTCTCTATTCGGGATAGAGTGTCCCTTCCCTCCGGGGTCACGCAACGATAGCTCCCCATAATGTCGAGCCATCTCCATTTGGGATAGAGTGTCCCTTCCCTCCGGGGCCGCGTGATAATAGCTCCCCGCAATGTCGAGCCACCTCTGTCGAGGATAGAGTGTCCCTTCCCTCCGGGGTCGTGCGACGATAAGCTCCCTGCGACGTCGAGCCATCTCCATTCGGGATAGAGTGTCCCTTCCCTCTGGGGTTGCGCGACGATAGCTCCCCGCGATGTCGAGTCATCTCCATTCGGGATAAGAGTGTCCCTTCCATCCGGGGTCACGCGACGATAGCTCCCCGCAATGTCGAGCCACCTCCGTCGGGGATAGAGTGTCCCTTCCCTCCGGGGTCGCACGGCGATAAGCTCCCTCGACGTCGAGCCATCTCCATTCGAGATAGAGTGTCCCTTCCATCCAGGACCGCGCAATGATAGCTCCCCGCAATGTTGAGCTACTTTCGTCTGGCATAGAGTGCCCCTACTCTTCTAGGGTAGTGCGATGATAACTCCTTGGGACGTCGAGCCAAGTGTACACATTGAGCAAAAGCATAAGCATGTTCGAACGCCTTATCAAGCGCTCAATGTTTTTGGATGGTGATAGATATAGCAGTGCATACCTAACAATGCCCTCATCTCCGTGCCTAACCTAGATATAAGCACTCGCGAGCGTGTCTCCAGTGCTAAGTGTTTTTATATGGGAGTTGGGTACAATAATGTGTACCTAACCATGTCGTTGTCACCATGGCCTACCCAAATCCCAGTGCCCTTAAGTGTGTTCCAAGCGTTCACAAAGTGAAGGAAGGAGATGACATAACGACACTCCCGTTGTTACATTACCGCATTGCACTGCATGCCCAACAACATCTCCTTGCGATGTTGAGCAGTTCCACCCAACACAACCGTCGTCATTGTACGTCACACTTTTGACGCCATCCCGCATCGCTTCTTTAACATCATCTTACACCCAGCGACTGCAGGTATCATGCACCGGGTGTCTGTCGCTATCTCACGATCGGATGTCATTGCCATCGAGCAACCAAGTGTTTGTCGCCATTGCACGACTAGATGTCACTGCTATCAAGCAACCAAGTGTTTATCATCATCGCGTGACTTAGGATTTGAAAACATCATACATCGAATGTTTGTCATCATCGCATGGTCAGATGTCACTGCCATCGAGCAACCAAGTGTTTGTCGTCATTGTGCGATCGAATGTCACAGCCGTCGAGCAACCAAGTACTTGTTACCATCGGGTGCTATTGTTTTTATCAGATGGAGAGACAAAAGCGTTCTCCATTGCGTCCTTGTGCACTAGTTTTTTCCTATTGGGAGACAGGGTACTAGGTGCCTCGCAACATGGTCCGTCGCCCGGCATCAACTCACCACCAGACGTCGATAGGGTCCGCCCAGCATTGACATGGTTTGCTCGATGTCGACATGTGCCATTCAACGTCCGCGTGCCGCTCGGCGTCAACATGTTCTGCCCAATGTTGACATGGTCCGCCCGATGTCGACATGTGCCACTCGACGTCAACACGCTGCCAGGCATTGGCGTGCACCACACGACATCAATGTGCTGCTCGACGTCAACATGGTCCACCCGGCATGGTGGGGGGCAGAGTGGAGAGACAAGCAACTGAGGTGGTGGATGGCAGCGCGCGCCCCCGCGGAGAGTCTTCGCGTCCCTGTGGATGGCTCGACGCGTACCCCTGCGGAGGGTCCTCACACTCCCCGGCAGAGGGCCCTCGTACTCCCACGGAGGGTCCTCGCACCCCCTACAGTGGGTCCTTGCGCCCCCGTGGAGGGTCATCGCTTTCCCATGGAAGGCTCCACGCGCCACCTTGCGGAGGGTCCTCGTACCCCCCGTACACAGCTCTAGGCGAGCAAGTGCGTGACGCCCTAAAGACGGGTCGAGGCGACCCACGCGGCCATTCCCCCAGCACCTCGTGCCCCTACACGCAACGCCTCACCCTACAGCGCTCCTCTCAAGTGCCTCAAGGGCAGTGGAAGAGCAGATGGGGAGGTGAATGAACGGGAAGCCATGGATCATACCCAGCACCTTGTGCCCTCCTACATGTGACAGCCTCACCCTACAACACTCATCTCAAGCGCCTCAAGGGCGGTGAACAAGCGGGTGGGGAGACGGACGACCGGGGAGCCATGGATTAGTAGACGGTTAGTAGCGCCGACAACTGGAAGAATGACAATAATACTCGTACATGAGAAACAAGCAATCACAACAATAAGTGCGAGCGTCAGTCTCACCCTCACGACGACCTCGACCGCCAGTGACATACGAAGACATTTCCGATACCATCGACAACCCTATCTCGCGCATTGCATCAAAATGAAGTCGTTACCCTCGGAGCGTGTGCTGCAGACGGAGAGGCTCCGCAATGATGAAGGACGCAAAGGCGGGTGCAACGGTGCTACTGGGACCCACGTCGGCAGGCTCGGTTGCGTCCTCCTCCCATCGGGCAGCCCAGTCCAGTAATGGCGGCGTAAGGGTCGTGATGGCTAGGCAAACCACATGCCGAACCAGACCCGGGCGCCCGGCCAACTTGGCCCGTGGCGGCACCGGATCTTGGGCAACAGGGCTCAGCCGCTGGGTTCGACTCACTGTGGAGGTTCACCGGACACGCAGGCCCCTTCACCATCGCCTATGCAGTCAACCTCCCGGCTCGGCAATGGCAGCGCGACCCCCCTGCGGGCTGCCCTCTGTACGCTAGCATGGAGTGGTGGCGGTGGCGACAATGCGGCGTGAAGTGTTTCGCGGCACTGGCGCTGGACGACATGGCTCCCGGTGTGGCTCGCGGCCCAGCACGGCGTCGAAGCAGAGGTGGCGCCAGAGCAGTGCAGCTCGCAACAGGAGCAGCGTGGCCCACAAGCGGCAGCGGCTGCTGCTGGGTGGTGGTAGCAGGGCGATCGGTGCTCCAGTGAGGCAGCGGTGGGCCGGCGAGGTAGCAGCAGGGCGGTGCCCAGGTGGGCATTTGTACCCCTGCGCGCCCCTGCTCAACTCTAAGAGCGAGTGAGCCAGTGCCTAGGCCCACAGCCGAGAGAAGGAGGCCGCACAGGGCCGCAGGAAAGGAAGAAGGCCGCACAGGCCAGAAAGAAAGAAAAAGAACAGAGGAAGGAAAGAAAAAGAATAAGGGAAGAAGGAAAAAGAAAAAAGAAAAAAAGAATATATCCTCCACTCTGGCCAGCCTTCGCTCCGACAGAGTCGACCCCTCACCAGGATACATATCATATCTCCGAGAAAAGAGAAGGAGAGGGGATAAGAAAAGGGAACAAGGGCAGAATCCTCACCACAGGGCACATCGCGTTCCGCCATCACGCAAGCATCGTCGGTCCGGTCCGCGCGCCAACCCCTCAAGGACCGGTGCGCTGGCCCGGACGGGCGGTACCCTACCGCCCGAACCTGCAAGGGGCTACTAGGGGTTTCCCCACGCTACCCTGGACCGCCGGCATACCATTAAAGCATTGTGTAAATAGTTTAGAATCTGCTTCCGGGTATTTTCTACCCTAGAATTGTAAACTTGTAAATTCCTCATCCCACCTCCACCTCCTCCTCTATAAATAGGGCCCCAAGACCAAGGGGGAGGGGATCTCATTTTTCATCTCTCACTTTTGATAACCCTAATTTGGAGAGAGAAATATGAAACCGCTGCGTGAGGCCTAGCTGCGCTCGCTATCTTCTCCCTCATGTCCCTACGTGCGCCCCGTAGGCTTGCGTAACCGAACGGGGGTGCCTCTCTCTTATTGTCTAAACTCGTACCTACGACAACAGTTCTTCTATAAGTAGATGGAAGTTTCAGACTTATTTCCACCGCTCGTGTTGCTTTAAGATAAGTACCGAGCACTTAAGGGTCTAATTTGTATTAAAGACCTCTCTTTTTTATACTTTAGCATCACCTATGTAAGCAAAATACTGGGCACAACTCAACATCTCACAACAACCTGTCTCCGTCCCACCTCGTCACCTCGGCTGACACGCACCCCTTGACCTCTCCCTCACGGCTCCATCCTGAGCACCCTCGTCAGCCAGTGAGTTCCATCCCCCTACCCCTGAAATTCCGACGCCAGTGAGCCCCCGCCGTCCCTAGCCCCGCTTGCACAAAGGGAACTATCCTCGCCGAACCCAACCACCGCTGAATCTGGCCACTAGTAACCGCGGCGAGGCGACGATGTCATCCACGGTGAGAAGGCCTCGCCAACCCCCACCTCCGCTAGACACATCTATCAGAAGCCGCACCGCCACCTTCTCAGCCCTCCATGACCCACGCGCCGCCATTTACGGCTTCCTCGACCTCGCTGCCGACCCGACGAGGTGTGACGAATCCATGGACAGGGATCTCATATCTGTTTTTTTTCTTGTTCATGATTTCTTCGTTCTTGTATGATCTGAATGTTAAATTGTTTGTTCTTGAACCACATGAAATTGCTGGATAGATGTTCCGGTGATTCTGGCCATGATTTTTGTTGGTGATAACTGCTCATGGGAGAAATTTTTGATGATTTTCTTGATCCATTTTTTTAGATAACGGATTGCCGTTGGTGATCCATTTGTTGGTGATGACTGTTCATGATTTTTTTGATCCATGATGAGTAATTTCTGTTGGTGATGGGTAATTTCTGTTGTTTATCCATGGTGGGTTATTTGGTTGGTGATGTTAGGTCATTTTTCTTTTGTTAGTGATCCATGGTGGGCCCTTTCTCGAAAAAAAAGTGATCCATGGTGGGCAAAATCAGCGTAGAGCGTTGATCGGTTAGAGAGGGAAGAAATAAGAGAAATTTGAGATATTTCTACACCTGTTCCTTGATAGTGGAGGTTCATGAAAATATAGATTGTTGGGAGAAAAAAGAGTTCTTTGATTTGTTTTAATAATTTGTTAGTGTTCATAAGTTTTCTTGGTTCATTCAAGATTAATTTTGTTCTTCAATGCTTGTTCATGAACTGATCCATGTTCAACACAGAGGGATGGAAGAGGGGATGGATGATTAGGTCTATGTGTACAAAACTAGAAGGATCTGAGATTGAAGGGATGGGTGGGTCGGTCTATATCTACGAAAATAGAAGGACTTGAGACTGAGAAGGGGACAAATCGAGGTTTTTTTAAAGAAAATTTGTAGCATGAACCTGAAAGCAGAATGAGCGATTGTGCATGATAGGCTCGAGACCCCCAACTATTTGTAGAACTGTATTTTCCATGATGCGCACTTGAAGTTGCAGGAATAACATCTGCCACCTGTACTTTTACTCAATTTTGCTAAATTGCATCATGTGGTTCTCAAGCAGCGCATATGGCTACTGCTACCACTAAATAAATAATTTATATTTGCCTGAAATAAATAATTTGAATTTGCTAGTCTCAGTCGTCTACAATTTTACTAAATCTCATCTTATTTTCTCTTCATGAGTGCCGCCTTGTCGGCGTTACGGGGCACAGGGTCCCCTAAACCGCTGGCGAAGGCCCAACTTGATGCCACGTCGCCAAAGACGTGGAAGTTAGAGAAGAGGTGCCCGGGGGCTCACCCCAAGCACAGTTCCCCTTGGCTAAATCAAGGGGTGCCCCGAGTCGTCCCTTGATGGCGTTTCCCGAAAGGCCCAAAGGCGAACTTGGTCCCTGCCTGGGACGAAGCAAACAGAAGTGCTCGGGGGCTCACCCCGAGCACCCAAGCAGAGGTGCTCGGGGGCTCACCCCGAGCACCCAAGAAGAAGTGCTCAGGGGATCATCTCGAGCACCAAGGGCAACCTGGCCCCCGCCCGGGGCGCCGAGTCCCTCGCCCAGGACGAAGCGGAAGTGCTCGGGGGCTCACCCCGAGCACCCGGGTAGAAGTGCTCGGGGGCTCACCCCGAGCACCCAAGAAGTAGTGCTCGGGGAACTCACCCCGAGCACCAACAGCGGCCCGGCCCCCGTCCGGGGTGCCAGGCACCTCGCACAGTTGGCGGAGCGGCCTAGGAGTAGTGCTCGGGGGCCTCCGATCTCGGGAGCCCCGAGCACCTCTTGAGGGCCCCTTTTCAATCCGCGTGGCCCAGAAGGCGCATTTAATGCCTGTGTCAAGGGCATTTAATGCCTGTGCCAGGTGCATTAAATGCCCGTCTATTCCAAGTCCTTGCAGACCAAGGGCGGTGTCCTGATCGGTTCCCATACCCCCAAGTGATAAGCCCTGTCAGCTATCAGTCTTGGAGGGAATGGAGAGGTCTGACGCCCCTTTTTGACTTTAAGGACGCGCTTCCGCACGTCCATAGGCATGCCCTCTGCACCTGGTCCGTGGGGCCCGGGTAGTTGCAGCATAGCCCATGTCAGGAGACGTCAAATCTTCATCTCCTGACACACCCTCATCATGATAATCCGGTTCCCAACCAAGGCGTGACCGGCACTGTTCCGCTACAGCAAATCTCAACCACCAACGTGGCTTGCCCATGCCGGGTTTCTTCCGCGACAAGCTTCATGGGCAGGATATTTATCTTTCGGCCACTGTGGTAACCCCCAGATATATAAGGGGAGAGCCGCGGCCATGCGAGGGGGATCGGGAGATAGAGAAAAAGAGAGAGAGTAAAAGATTGGCTCCAGGAGAATTGAAAAAACCCTAGAAGAAGACGAATAGTGGGGCTGACTGCTAGTTCCTTGTAATCTCCCCACTAAACACCAAATACACGAAAAGCAGGATGTAGGGTTTTACACCTAGAAGGTGGCCCGAACCTGGGTAAATCATCGTGTTCTTTTCCTATTTCCATATCCTGCCAAGCTCTAGCTCCGGCGTAGCTCCGTAGATCTCCGCCTCCCCGGCCGAATCCCAAAAGGGGTCCTTCCGGACCACCGATACCGGCGTTTGTACGCCGACACGCCTATATCCTTCTTCATCTTTCGTGAGACCGCTATTTTCACAGTGAATTATCTATAATTATTTATAAATTAGTGATTGAAGTTTTAAACTGTTAGTGTAGCTCATCTTAAAACGACCTACATTTCTAAAAGAAGACAGTATATAAATATAAATATGAAGAACTAGTCTCATTCAAGGTGCTTTCTCCGCTATACATAAAGAACTAGTGTGATTCAAGGTTTCCCCTTCGCTACACAGGCTAAAAATTACAAGATTGATCCATTAGAAAAGAAAGATGTCTAAAATTGTTGATCAAGAAAAAGGAAAGATATACACTACTTATTTTAGTGGTCAAACTATATGAGTGTTTAAACATTTATAGATAACATATAATTTCTCTCGTTAGTCAAGAGAGGACAAAGAGATCTACACTATCAATTTTGGTGAGCAAGATTATAACAACATAGATTACTTTTATATATGTTATTGCTGTTAAAGTCATATAATAAATACAACTATATTTTTCGTGAGCATTTGAGTTGTATGACAAATAAAAATGTTGCCTTTTTTTTTGCGCGACCGCACGGAAAATTCTACTAGTTTTAGTACATTAACAGTAGCTTTATATTTTCACTATTTCAAAGAATGGTACTTATTCTATTTATTATATCTATTATCAGATCACCATGCCCACAAATTAAGAAAGCACTGATTCTGAGAAACAGCTAATGAGAAATAACAATGCATGCCCCTATTAAATAATATATTACAGCGATTTAACCACTCTCAAACAATTCAATAGGAGTATATAGTAGAATCAACACAATAATGTCACTTTTGATTTTTTTGATGGACAAATATTTTAAAACAGAGTATCCCGAAGTGGAGAACACATATAGTGAAACGAAAGAAGTAAAATACTACTATATACTAACACATATAGTGAAACGAAAGAAGTAAAATACTACTATATACTCCTTTAATACCATAAAAAATTGAGGGTTTTGGATATTGACACGGTCTTTAAAATGTAACTTGATCCTTAATTTGTATTATAATATATGTATGAAATCTAATAAAGTTATAATATTACGAAAGTACTTTTAAGACATTTATAAATATTATTTTCAAATATCTACTCTAAATATTTAAAATTATATCATTAGTCAAAGTTTTAACATTTTAATTAGACCTATATTTAAAATGTCACATGTTTATGATATAGAAGGGGCATGACAAATCATTTTACCAATTGGGAGTATCATTCACCAGTGTCCCAGATTCTTGTCTGTAAGAGCATCAGCGTCTCTGAGCTTTGCCAGGATGTAGAGGCGGAAGAGATGTTATTACACTTGGTCCGACAACGCAATGTTGGTGTTGCACCTAACTACTAACACTATTTGGCCCAATAACAGACGTGCGATGCACTGAGGATATCACTAGAACCACGAAGACGTAATGTCAGAAAAAGAAAAGGAAAAAACCAAAGCAGCCGTGAAACACGAGCTGCTGACCTAGATCGGCAGCATGGTTAATTGGCCAATTCGCGTGCAGGATTGAATGTGTCAGCCTAGTGCAGTGAACGCAGTATGCGCATGTGATGTGTCCAGTATGTAGCTAGCACGGAATGCAGCGGAGTGAATTTGGAGACGTAGGAGTAAGCAATGCCGCCATGGTGGGACGGTGTCACATAAAAACTTACGGCAGTATCGTCTCTGTGCTGTAACGTATGTCACATAAAAACTTGCGGCACTATCGTCTTTGTTCTATAACGTGTGTGAACTGTAGCAAGTCTTTTTGAAAGGACAACACTCCGGTTGTATCTTAGGTTTATTGCGTGATTCTTTCTTTCTCTTCTCTCCTATAGCTGCCTCACTACTCGTTGCCGTCCCGTTTTCTTTTTCCACCTCCTGCTCCCCCTCCTCCCACTCCACTACCTATCCGCCGCTTCGCCGTCCTCGCCCCTCCCCCCAGATTTGGCCTCCACCACCACTGGCGGCCGCCGATGTCGAGGCGGGATACCAATGCCCTGATCAGGCCATCCCTCTAAATTTCGAGGGTGCCGGTGTTACCCATCCGACACTGACAAACCTTCGGGGATGGTGGTCTCTGTCGTCATCGCCTTGCTGGTTGCTGTCGATGTCGATTAGCCATCCCCTCCTTCCTCTTTCCTCCCCTTGCTCCTCGTCTCACCACTCATCCTCCCGATCAACGATGTTCAAAGGATCATGCGCTAAGACTAATGCACGACCGTTCCGAGAGTAGATTTCTCCTTTTTTTTAAAGTCCTCTTAAATGATATATACCATGGTTGCATGGTTATGTTACACTTTCATCTAATAGGTGGGAAAGAAGGAGGCATTTCCCCATAGAACTTGTATTTTCCACCCATGCGTCATGCAGGCTATCTCGGCCACTAGCCACCCATGTGAGGTGTGGTACTTGTGTCTAGGTGCCATGTGTTAGACTACACCGCAATGCACCGTGTAGGTGCACGGCGCGGCCCGCAGCAGCGACGTCCACATGCAGGAGATCAGGTCGATCTAGTATAGGAGACTACGATCAAGTTAGCATGATTCCGTTTCTTGCAATCAAGCGGAGATCATGATCCACGGAGATCAGCTTTCTTCACGTCCATTTCCCGAGTACTACAAACCAGCCATAAAAAATTGTGGTTTCGCTAATTTCATGTTATCTGAATTTTTATAAATATCAGTCATTTAAATATGCATATTATTAAATTTAAAATTATAGTCTTAAAAGTGTATAATTTTACCAGTGTTACTATAAATTTTAGTTAGTAGGTTATTATGGAATAAGGATAGTTGGGTGTTGATTCAAAGATTTAGAAGTGACCGAGGTTTATGAAAATTTTAAGCAATTTAAGAATAGACAAAAGTTGTATGTATAAACCAATTCACTAGTGTAAATGTGTGTCCAAGTTGTGCCAGATGTTTCTCAGAAAACCTTAGGACTCTTTAAGAAAAGATAGACAATTAATAACTCCACACTCCTCTTGATATCTAAGTTTCACCTGGCAACAGACGTGGGCTGGATCCTGAACTGAATGAAATGGAAGTGCAGCAATTCAACTCCAAACAGCAAGTATATAAACAGGAGCGGTTTCTCCCCTAAATTAGCTAATGATGTCATCGAGAGTACCGAAAGAGTAAACACCATTATTTTCATATGCCACACCAAAACATCATCTGTCGTCCAGCACTTTCCCTTCTAAATCCTAAACTACCTCTGTCGCATGACTTTTTTTTAAGTTTTTCTAAAGGTGCATTTCAACTGTATACTATATATCCCAGATCGATGTGTCGGCTATCGCAAATATCGTAATTTTCATCCACGGTATTATGCATATCTCAAAATTCTACCGCATGAGGAGATGTATGCCAAACGAGATGTTCTCCCCAAATCCAATATTTTTACCATCTCCAACTACCCACATATATATCCAAATTTTCATATAGGTAAGGATCTCATTGTTGTGATCATGCATCGCGTCGTACAGGAAGTGGAGCATGCATGCACCGATCAAGCAGCTAGCCCTTTATTGCACCAATTTAGATCTGGATCGAGCTGAGGCCACACCAGCAATTAATTACTTATTCACAATCTGATCTCTCCGTTCGCGTGGAGCACGCGCGCACGGCACAATACGAAAAAAGAACCTTGAAAACCAGGCGAGCTCTCGAACTTGTGAGTTTGATCCATCAATGACGAGTGGCATATCGCAGATACGGCGGATCTACAATCACGCCCACGTACTGCTCGCCTACCTCGATCCCCCTGCCAGTGAATACAGAGGAGCACCCATCTGATCCCCCCGATTCGGAGCAGCCAACCACTTAGAAAAGAAAAACACTTTCAGTACGTCTGATCCCCGTGATCTCCGTGATATCCTGCGCGAAATTTGCCGGCGCGCTGCATGCATTACACCGTTGCATGCATGGGTAGCGCATGGTCTGAATCTAGTAATTTATCTTCCGCCACGCGCGCGCCACCAGCCAACCAACAACGGGGCGGATCGAGTAATTTAACCGGGACGATGCTGCCACGAGTTTTTAAGGGGAGTGGCACCTCGAGTGCATACGAATTTGTGGCCAGGCGTTTTCGGCGGCACATCCACTTCAGTCCGTGCTGTGCTCCGTACAGTTCGACTGGCTACACCTCACATGCGCATACTGCGCCCACGCTCAGCTGACAGCCTGACACACGTATCGGCACGCGAATTGCCCAACTAATCCGGCCTGCTGCCGGATCGATCTAGCTCGTGTTCCACGAGACGGGTGTTTGTACTGACATCTGGCTTTACCGTGGTGGATGTACCAGCGTCACCGGCCGATGAATGCACGTCCTGTAGTCTTGAGATAAATATGGGGCCAAATAGTGACATGTAGTAAAGGTGGGGACACTGAGACATTGGCACATTGCATTGTTAGGACCAGATAGTACACCTCACATGCGCATACTGCGCCCACGCTCTGCTGACAGCCTAACACACGTATCGGCACGCGAATTGCCCAATTAATCCGGCCTGCTGCCGGATCGATCTAGCTCGTGTTCCACGAGACGGGTGTTTGTACTGACATCTGGCTTTACCGTGGTAGATGGTAGTCTTGAGATAAATATGGGGCCAAATAGTAACATGTAGTAAAGGTGGGACACCGAGACATTAGCACATTGCATTGTTAGTGTCAGGACCCAGAACAGTACCTGACTCACGAACGATACACCATCAAAGACCGAACAACCGCTTAAGGTGGATACACGTTACCTCGCGTGCATACGCCGTTAAGGGTCCAACACCGATCAGCACTGCATACAAATTGCTGGAACAGCCGGCCAGAAACGGACATCATTCAATGAGCCAGATATAGTTCCGAAACCCTGTAGCGGGTTAATACTCGGCTTCCTGCGAGATGAGCCCGACGTTTGTGTCCACACCCTAACCCAATTGGCCGTAGCACAGATTGGTGGGTCACCCGAAGACCCGACACTGACGTCCACACCCTGCCCAGCCGGCAGTCGCATCACAGCTGGTGGGTCACTCGATTCGCAATCACGAGGTGAGCCCGACGTCTGTGTCCACACCCTAACCCAATCGGCCGTAGTACGGATTGGTGGGTCACCCGAAGGCCCGACACTGACGTCCACACCCTACCCAGCCGGCAGTCGCATCACAGCTGACGGGTCACTCGACTCACAATCACGAACCTCGCGCAGAAGATTCGTATCAACTCACTACCGTCTCTTCACACACTTCAACCATACACGCACTGTGCACAAAGAGACGTGGTAAACAACTCTGCATACCATCACACGAACTCTACAGGGAGGATTACCAGATAATAGTTCACATCTCTTACTTTTGGGCAAATACTTAATTTGTACACAACTGGCTCGAAGGCCTTAAGTACGAGGAATAAACAGCGGAAATATGCAGTTACCCTGAGATACAAGCTAGTATCTCTAAAAGGACCCCAAAATACCCTACATTAGTCCACAGGTTCGAAAAGTTGAAGAGGCAACCAAATCAAGCGTCATCCGGGAAATAATTACCGAGGGAGGGTTCACATGTTCCTAAACATGCAACAACAACTACCAATGAGTACAAAAGTACTCGCAAGACTTAGGCCCTGTTTGTTTGGGCTTTTTCTGGCTTCTGGACTTTGGCTTCGAAGCCAGAAAAACACCTATTTACCTGCTTTTGGTTTTTTGCTTCAAAAAGCCTGAAAGTTGTTTCAGGCTTTTCAAAGCCAAAAGCCAAAAGCACCTATTTAGGTGCTTTTCTGGCTACAAAGCCAAACCGCAGAAGCCAGAAAAAGCCCAAATAAACAGGGCCTTAGTAGTGCTTGGACATGACATTCATATAAGATTTACAGGAAGATAAACATCAGCCCTACCATGCTAGTAGATTTGAACAACAGCAGAATAAGGTAAGTTTTCCATGATTCATGACCACATTAACAACATTAAGTGAATATACCTAGAATTGACCGATCAACAGGATATAACGACATTAATCCGCAGATCATCATTATTCAGATCAATTCACTAAAAGAGCCCCTGATTGGCCGATGACCCCATAAAGAGTCTCTTGGTCTGGCTCATGAGGATAGCTAGTCCACCATGAGCAGGCCTCAACCAGACATCAACTATGGTCCCCGACACAACCAGCTGACTCGCGGCTTTCCAGGGAGCATCGAGAGAGGGTTCACGTACTGTACCTCCAGAATACTCGACGTAGGGCTTGAGCGGCCCCAACAATGTACAGACGCCCTCTCAACCATGCTCCCTCGTCTCTCATCTCACTTATTAAGGTTCAAGTCGATTAATTATCCAGTTAAACCTCATCAGGATAATAGCATCACAACACATTGAACTGGAAAGTAAGTTTTAGCAGAATATACGATAATGGAATGACAACGACAAAGTAGCATGGCAATGCCGCAAGCTCTGCTTGCCTGGACTGGGAAATTCCTTGGACTCCTGAAGTTCGGGTTGCTGAGGCTCCACTCTCTCGTCGACGGTTTCTAGTGTTTTGCAAAGCGACGATGAAAAGAACGGAAATAACAAAATAAGAATTCAACATGACATTATGTGAATCTTATATGAAATGCACAACAAATAGCTAAACATAATAGTTGAGAGTTTTAGGGTTTTGGTGATTTCCGCCGATCGATTAAACCCTAATTGACCACTTTTATTAATTGATTAGTTTTATAGACATCAAATTGTTATGGAGTTATTTTTAAATGGTAATATATAATTTGTTGGTCATGTTGGTAAAATTTCATAATTTTTGGGCAAGTATTGAATTTATAGCAATTTATGGAAGGTTTAAAGCATTTAATTAAATTCTAGAAATTTCCAGTATAAATCTATGGTCAAAATTATTTTTAATAGATACTACAAGTTGCACTGATTCCAAATATAAAAATTTCATATTTTTCTGAGTTCATATGAATTTTTGGTGAATTTTCTAAGTTTTTAGCAATTTTAATTCATTTTCTGCATTTTCTAAATACAAAAATAAATCTAAAACTTTTTATACCTAGGTCCAGCTAGCCTGAGTCTATGACAGTGGGCCCTAGGGTTTTTATTTTTTTTCATTTTATTTTCTCTTTTCTTTTCCCTTTTTTTTGTTCTCGGGTTGGGTTGGTTCGGAGGGTCCGGCCCGGACCCGGAGGCTCCGGCCTGACCCGGAGGGTGCGGCCTCCGGAGCGGGGAGGCGGGCTGCGGGGAGCGGGCCGGCCGCGGCGTCGCGGGCCGAGCGAGGGAGGTCGGCCGCGGGCCTTGGCCACGGGGGAGAGGAGAGGAGCGGGCGGCGGGGCTCACCGGGCGGCCAGAGGCCGAGGGTGGCGGCGGGAGGCGGAGCGGTGGGGCCCGGCGGTGGCAGCGAAGCGGCGGGGCGGCGCTGGAGGTGGGGAAGGCGAGGCGGCGGGGAAGCGGAGAGGCGCCGGCTCGGCCGGAGGCTCGGAAGGAGACCGGGGCGGCACCAGCGTTGGGGAAGAAGACTGGGGTGGCGGCGCGGAGCTCCGGCGGCGACGGCACGCCGCGGCGGCAACGAGCGGCGAGGGAGGCGACGAAGCTGGGGAGAGCACAGGAGCGAGGCGGGGGAAATGGGGAGAGGGAGAGGAGATCGCGGGGCGCCGGGGAAGGCGAGCGGCGGCGACATGGGTGCCGGCATGGGCGCCGGCGCCGTGGCGGGCGGGGAGGAGCGGGGCGACCGGGGGCCCCAGGGGCGGCGAGCTCGCGCGCGACACGTGGCGCGCGGAGGCGAGCGGGCGGGGTGCTGCGCGGCGGCCACGTGACGAGCGGGGGAGCGGGGCGGGCGCGGGAGGCGAGCGGGCACATGCGGGGCTGGCGTCAGCGGGTGGGCCCCTGCTGACGTCAGCACAACAAAGATTTTTTTAATTAAACCGGTTGTTACAGTTAGGACCATATAGTAATAACGGTAACAGTAAATTAGGTGTAGCATGACACCAAGCGATACCCTTGCTACTACAGCACTACTACTCCTCGCTATAAATATCTATATCGATATAAAAGGTACGAGCTACGATAAGATATTTTTAATTTAAGTTATCTAAATATTTAATTTTATTTTATAATTCTCTATCAATGATGATGGACAAAAATTAGACACTCATCTAATCACTTCTATATTTATTGGCTTCTAGTTACACTTATTGCATCTTAATTATTTCTGAATTTTAATTTGTATGCATGATAATTGTTGTTTTTATGCTTAAAACAATTATTTTCTAGCATGCTATTTCTTACACTATCTTTTTCCTCGAGTAGTCTTTCATATATGTGATTTTTTTACGAACCTCGTCAAGAGGGCAGACGGTTCCTACAGTTTCATAAAGAAGAATGAATGGATCCTGTTTATGAGAAAGACTAGATTCATAACCTTACAAAGCACGGTTGCTTAGAGGACTACCGTGAAAGAACCCTGACAACAGACAAACCACCTAGCTAAATTAGGCTTGAAGCACTAGCGACAAAACAAACAAGCCGACAAAGCTAACCCAACATGACCCAACTGATAAAACACCCCCCAGTAGATGTTGACAACCATGTCATCGTCATCTACCCCATTGCACCGGCAACCGGATGACTTCGACTTCACCATCGCAGTGCCACGGAGGGGGATCCCATCGGACCAAATCGGGACTGCCACGACCACATCCATTGGCCCAAGCTTTCACCGGGGAAGCATCGAGGCCCAAGGTAGGGAGTGAACAGAGCCATTTGACAACACCTCCAAAGAGCACCAACCTCAGTCGGGACAATGTTTTCACCAAGAGCGCTGCACCACACCACCCCGCCAAACCCCGAAGGAGGGGGCCCGGCCAACTAGTAGCCACCACGGCCGCCCCATAAGCGGTCGGCCATGGTCTAGGTAGGATTTGCACAGACTCTTCGACGACACCTCCGAAGAGTGGAAAGACGCCCGTGAGCATCCTCGTCGTTGGCACCTACCCACATCGGGACAAGGTTTTCGCCCAGAGCGTTTACCCTCACCCCACCGAACCTCGAGAGAAGGGGCCCAACCATCATCGGCCCACAACTGGGTAGCAAAAACGTTGCAAACCTGCCCGCATGGATCTGAGCTTCCATTGTCGGCATCGCATCCACGATCACGTGCTCGCATGTCACAACCCGAACAACAAGACAACAAGAAACCGCTGGCCATCATGCCACACGGAGCACACCAACTGGAGCCTGTGGCCTAGCTCCATGGGCCACCACCATTGTCCTACCCGAGGCCATGCCGACCAAGGCTGTTGACGTGCCCTGATCATTGTGTCAAAGCTTCATCATCATCGAAGAGCACCAGCCTGAGCCACCTGAGCCACATTCCAACATCATGGCAATAGATCTGGAGACCTAACCATCGTCGGAGGCCAGCTAGGCCCGGACCCAGCGGCCAGTAGGCCCACCTCGTCAGATCTGGAGCCCGCAGACAGATCTGGATTACAGCGTTGCGCATGTCCATTTGCCACGCATGACAATGCCCAACTACCAATGGCCACCACCGCTACGCAAGCCTCGTTGCTGTCACGTGCCAAGCCCAGCCGCCGCTATGAGCCAAGCCTAGCCGCGGTGCCAGGACCCCCTCTAGCCACCTAGCAGCCGCTGTGCATGACCTCGACCACGTAACTGCCACCGTCGCTCGCCATCCGCATCACTGCTCAGGTAGGGGCCCTCGGCTTACCTCTACCACACACGCCACCTCCCCTTTTGGAGGCAAACCCCGCCATTGCCGTGGCAGATGCCGACAAGGAGGAGTGGCAGTAAGGGCTCCCTAGGCTAGGGATTGGATCGCCGCCCGGGTCGCTCGAGCCCGAGCGATACGGGGACCAAGCTGCACTCTCATGGTTGTCTCTGTGAATATATATTTCATACACTATATGTTATAAAAAATGAGCATTGCATGTACATGGTTGCTAGTACAATACAAATTTTACACTTTATGCATATTTTTTCTAGAATTTTTTACAGCACTTAACTAAAAGTTTTGGTCAAATTTCAGCTTGTTCAAATCTGCTCCTGGATTACTTCGTTGCGCCCTGTCTACCTTCATATTTGGCGAGTCTTCTTCGATGGCGCCACCGCCAGGTTATGGGTTTGGCAACAAAGCAGACGAGCACATTGAGCGGCGACGGCACAATTCGTGCGAGTGGCAGATCTGGTAGCAGTGAATTGCCAAAGACGTGGAATAAGAGGGGGTGGCAGAGGGTGTGGGAAGAGGAGGTGGAAACGCCGGTGCAAAAAAAAGGAAATAAATAAAAAAATCAAATCTACAGAAAATACATAGTTGAGTAATATGAATTCGCTCCAATTTCCTTTTAGAGATTTCAGTACAGCTGATCTCTACTATTTCGATGTGAGCAAAGATAAAATGCAATACCTAAATTTTGGGGATAGCTGGAGTATGTGTATGTAAGTTAAAAACTTTATATACATATTTTTTTTTCCACCATCCACTAATTAGGAGTAGCGGGGAGTGGAAAATAGTAAGTTTTGAAACACAAAATTATAACTGAAAGTTGTATGTAGGATAGCCATGTCTAAATGTTTCGCATAAATTATTTTAGAGATCTCAATCCAACCGATTTGTATTGTTTGGATGTGTTTAAAGTGACTCCGTGTGGCCCTTGGATCCATATTTTGTCGTCGAGACATAGTGACAAATACTAAAATTTTCCACTTAAAGTTTGCACGTCTTCATGTTCCTCTCCGGCGTGGACAAACCCATGCACATATACCATCCGAACTCCGACTCTCTCAGTCTAGAAGCACAGAAAACCACAAGGCCCTTGCATACAAGAATCAATATTTATGCGCCACAAACGTGAAAGCTAAGCTCGGAGCAACGCATGCGCGCGGAAAGTACGGAGCGGCTAGCAGCTTAGCTGCTGCAAGGCTACAAGCTATTCGCAATGGCGGCTAATTACCTCCTTGCCATATTCCTCACAAGCTTCGCCGTTTCCGTGACGGTCGCGGCGTACCTCTCGGCCAATCCCTGCGACTACACCCCAGCGCGCACCCTCCTCTCCCTCTCCGGCCTCGACCCCTTGCTCATCTCCTGCTCCCCTAGCTCCACCTCCAGCGATGAAGCCCCAACAGACACCAACAATGTTGCCGGCATCGGCGTCCCGCGCCGCAACACGACTGGCCCCATGGTCACCGACCTGTCCGTGTGCGGTAAGGGGTCAGCAGTCCCGCCGCACCCGATCCCGCCCTTCCAGTGCTGCCCGCCGCCATCCCCCTTCCCGCCCATCGACTTCACCTTCCCGGACCCCTCGGAGCCGATGCGCGTGAGGCGCCGGATGCACGCGGTGAGCGCCGAGTTCCTCGCCAACTTCACCCGCGCCATCGAGCTGATGAAGGCGCTGCCGCACGACGACCCACGCAGCTTCTACCAGCAGGCCAACATCCACTGCGCCTACTGCACCGGCGCGTACAAGCAGCTCGGTCACCCGGACCTCGACATCCAGGTGCACAACACCTGGTTCTTCCAGCCGCTGCACCGCGGGTACCTCTACTTCTTCGAGCGCATCCTCGGCAAGCTCATCGGCGACCCCACCTTCGCGTTGCCCTTCTGGAACTGGGACGCGCCCGAGGGCATGCAGATGCCCACCATGTTCGCCGACCCCGACTCCCCGCTGTTCGACCCGCTCCGTAACTCCAACCATACGCCGCCGAAGCTGTTCAACATGGACTTCGACGGCTGTGACCCGGACTACACCGACAAGCAGCAGATCGAGCACAACCTCCGGCTCATGTACCGCCAGCTCATCACCAACGCGCCGCGGCCGTCGCTGTTCCACGGGCAGCCGTACCGGCCGGGGGACAAGCCGAACCCGGGTCCGGGGTCGCTGGAGACGTACCCACACAACGCGGTGCACTTCTGGTCGGGCGACCTGACGCAGCGCAACCACGAGGACATGGGGACGTACTACTCGGCGGGACGGGACCCCATCCTGTACCCGCACCACAGCAACATCGACCGCATGTGGGACGTGTGGCGCGCGCTCGACCCGGACCGCCACCGCGACTTCTCCGACCCGGACTGGCTCGAGTCCTCCTTCATCTACTACGACGAGGAGGCGCGCCTCGTGCGCATGCGCGTCCGCGACACGCTCGACGCGTCCAGGCTCCGGTACACCTACGAGGACGTGCACCTCCAGTGGGTCAACGCGAAGCCGCCCGTGACGCAGGGCGCGAAACGGAGGAGAGCCGGGTTGCAGGCTGTCAGGTTCCCGGTGGCGCTGGAGGGCGCGGTGACCGCGGAGGTGAGGAGGCCGCGCGTGTCGCGGAGCCGGCTCGCCAAGGCAGTCGAAGAGGAGGTGCTGGTGGTGGAGGGGATCGAGTTCGACGGCACGGAGTACGTCAAGTTCGACCTGTACATCAACGCCCCGGACTACGAGGAGGTCGGTCTAGGCGGCCGCGAGCTCGCCGGCAGCTACATGAGCCTGAAGCACAGAGGGCACACGCACGACGGCGTGAAGGGCATGGAGACCAGCATGAGGCTTGCCTTAAACGAGTTATTGGAGGACTTGGACGCGGAGGGAGACGAGACGGTGACCGTCACGTTGGTGCCAAGACGAGGGAAGGTAAGGATCGGAGGGCTGAGAATCGAGTATTTGGTTGAGTAGGATATGTATCATGTACGTTCGTCGACATGCATATGCAAGAGTGAGTGCGTCCACGTCTACGTATACATGACGGGCGCACGCAGGCTTGCATCAGCAGCTTCTTGCACGCTATGTGTTGCGTGTTGCATTGCATCGCATAGTTGCTTGCTATCTCTACATTTTTTTCTCGCTTTGCGCAATGCATCATTTGAATTCAGATGAGCTGCAGATCTCAAATTTAGTTTGCATTGTTGCATTCCTATATATGTACGAATATCTACCGATGATAAATAAGTTGGTTCAAACATGCAAGATAAGCACAATATATAGGGAATTAGTCCCCGGACTATTAATCGGTCGAGTCTTGTTTTGATCTCTAAACTTTAAAATAAGATAGACTTAATCTTTAACTTTTAAAACTAGACATACTTGATCCGAATATCTTTAGTGGATCGGTCATTCAAACGAACGATTTCTGACAGGTTCAACGAGCTGTTGGAATTAACCCTCGTGTGGCGCACCTCCGTCCTCTTTTCTCCTATTGGCCAAGCAGTACAAGGTTTCAATTTAAAACGCACAGACTTTCAACTCACAAAAATCGACTTCCACATACATAAAAACCACAAATTTCTGCTACTTCAATTAGAGGTCTCAACTCAGTTTTTTTTTAACTAAAAAAAAGCAAGGGGAATCAGATCCGAGATCCCTTCCCTCATCGCCTACTTGCCATGGGAGGTGAGACAACGCCTGAGAAGAGGATGGGAGGAGGAGGAGGAGGAGGTGGAGAAGCACATCGACGTTGGGGAGAAAATGGCAACGGCGTCGTGTCCTCGGTGAACACGGCTAGATGGTAACGCGAGACGGATTGAATCTCACGAGAGGTGAGGACAATAGTGGCAACTTGTAGTGGAATCTCACCGGATGGGAGCGACGACGGTGACCTAGAAGGGAGGAGATGCGGTGAGAAGCAACGGGAAGGGAAGAGGTTTGCTGGTCCACTCAAATCGTTTGGTCTCTCACTCCACTCAAATTGGTTTGCCGGTTATGTGCTGGTGGCTTCGCACACGTGATAGCCTAATCAGCACCAAATAAACCAAAGAAATCATAAAATTTAGATTTTTTATAGAAGAAATGAAAATAAGCAGATTTTAAAAAATTAATATTTATTAAAATAATTTTTAAATATTAAAAAATAAAGTCTGAAAAATTGAAGAAAAATCACTAAAAATCCGGATATTAAAAAATGGAAAACACTTAGGGAAAATGAAAAAAAATCAGAAATATTATGGATAAACCAAGGAGTGTGAGGAACACACAAATAAATTTAGCTTGCATTTCTATACATGTTCGAGATATCTAGCGGTGATAAGTTGGTTCTCCATGCGAGATAAGCACTATATATATGGGCAATATGTGCTCTGCAAATCTGCAATCACTCTTGGTGGGAAATTATTCATCTGAATTTTGAAGCATGAATTCACATGTTCTAGCTCTCAAGCAGCACATGTGCATAGGAAACTCCTAGAAGGAGAGATATTTTTACGATACAGCATATACACGCCACTGGAGCAGAGCAGGGCAGGGTAAACCCGCCTAGACGGGTCAAAACGGAGGAGGAAACGTGATGAAAAAGGCACTGGAGATTTGCATACCATCCCGTCAAACAAAAGAGCTGGAGTGGACATCGGCGTTCAGCAGTTCAGGGATCAGCCCCTAACTGTGTCTTAATCGTTGGAGACAGTAGATTGATCTTTGTTTTCCTAAGCCTCAAGATCCATTCCTTTTGATGCTGCAAGTCTCTTCAACTCTGCCAAATGGTACTGGTATGCCTAGAACTGTCGACTTGCTCCAATGGCACTTACGACAGGACAAGCATTCGTCGAGTCCTGTCTGAATAGTTTCAAGTTTCAACCAGAGAACAGTCATTGTCGTGAAGAGGACACGATTCACATTTCTCAGATCGCCATAGTAAATGCTGAACCGGGCGCCCATGCCTAGCCAGCCACCCAAGGCAGCAATGCTGATACAGCAATGGTGGCAGGGAGCTGCCGGTCCCGGACACAGTAATGCTGCAGGTTCTACCTATTGACGAAGGTTGAAAAAGGTTAAATTATTGGATTCCAGTCAACTGCCGTGCTTCTGTGATTCCCACTATCTGTTAAGCCAGACTCAGGCCTGGACTCAATACCACGTCTAATTGTTTATCGATGCGCTTTTCCTTTAAAACATATCAAGTCATGACGAAACAGCAACGAACATGCAACCGCAGCTGTGCCACCACCCATAACATGGCAACCATACAGCATGCCTCAAATCAGATAGCACTATATAGTTTATAAGCTTTCAACCATTTATACTCAGTTTGATACAACAATGCACATACATTTTGCAAAAGTAAATCTAAATTAAAAACTATGAATGTTTTGAGAGCCCGAGAGCCCTAAAGCAGTGACGCCAGGTGCAGAGTTTACTGTACATTTGTGCCACTGTGGTCTTCCTTATTCGGGGAAGTTGATGTACCTTGCGGCGAGCTGTGTATCTCAAAGGAAAACATTACAAACCTACTGTGATATATACAGCTGAAGTACTGACTAAAAAGCAAGCACAAATAAAATCGGTATGGTCAATAACTGCTCAGCAGTTCTCCGTCCTGAGGTAATCCGGAGGCAGAGATGGACATCTTTCATTCATGTGAGGATATGGTTGCATGGTGTTATATCCCGGCAGCTCCATTCGATACCTGCCCTTGATTTGGCAAAAGGGGAGCTTAACACTGTCGTCTTTGTTGCACCACTCAGGAAGTAGTGTTGTGTTGTCCTCGTAAAAGTTGAGGGTGTAAGCATCTTTTATCTACATGGAAATATGGAATTCACAGATCACATATTTATACCAAAAGCAGGACGTAAGCAATGTTGAAGTATAGATTATTTCGTAATCCTAAACACTTGGTACTGTCAGAATAGACAACTCGGCCTACAGGTAGACCAGGCTCCCACTGAGAAAGATACCGGCCTTTCTACCGACTATCTGCCCTAATATCATCACCTATAAACTCATACAGGCCTGAAGTTAAGCATAAGAGTTCAGGATTACTTACTGTGAATTCCGTAACTTCTACAGAGCTGGAAATTGGGTCAAAGAGTCCAGCCTCCTTGTACATCATAAGGACATAGGCCACACAAGATGCTGACTGGCCATCAGTATAGACCCAATTATCTTGCTCAGGAACTGTTAGCAACTTGTCAAATGTCATCCCACGTTTCTCTGATTCCACTATAATTTCAGGTAGATCAAGACCCTGCAAGACGTGGCTCCATTATAAGACTATATTCAGAAGAAATACAGACATTTAGCACAAGAAAATTTTGAAGGACAATGAAAGGATTGTCGGTCAAAAGGACCTAGTATAGTTATGTCAAAACAAATTAAGAACCATCAGCCGTTCGAATAGAATACACAACAACAAACCCAGTTACAAGCTGCAATATCTCTAGATGTTAGTGCTCGGTATAGTGGCATGGAATAGATCCCCTGAGAACCATTTAGCACACAGTATTTTTAACTTTACCCCTTTTGTTCACACATAGGTTACTACAAGTAAAAAGGTATGATTCACTAAATGAGAGACTTGTACAAGCAAAGTCTTCCTAAAAATAACAAAGGTAAATCAATCTGCATTCATTTTTAGCCGGGTTCCATTTCACTGAGCTCCCCTGCGTTTTAATAGGATGGCAGTGCTCAATATTAAGGGTCCAAATAAAATGCCACAGTAACCCAGGTTACTACAGTGTCCATAGTCCAGCTGGATTGTGGTTATACTAGTGTTTATTGCCACAAAATGGTAAAGCAGCTAGATGAATTGAACTACTAGAATAGGGGGGCAGGTACAATTTAGACAACAAAAAATCTCATCGGGTGCTGAAGAACGATCATTAAACAAACAGAAAAAGGAATTATAACAAAAACAAAGTACATGTACTGGAAGTCAAAGATAAATTCAAACAAACCTTAGTACCAAGCCGTTTGTTAAGGGCTTCTGTCCACAGATTCGCAGCATAATCTGGTTGAAGCTTGTTCCACACAGTCATAACAGATGCAACCTGGGTCAATCACAAGATTTAAGTTACTACAAGTGGCAAATAAATCCTGCAAAAGTGCATAGTCCAACCTTATTGCTTAAACTGCAACGAAATATGATACTATAATTTATAAATATGAAAATATTGTATCTAAGAATTAGAGTCAACACCATATAATCATATCCACCACCTAATCTATAAGCCTATGGAAACATAAGAAAATAATATATATCAATTACTAAGATAAATATTAGTAAAATGCTGTCGGAAAAAGTACATAGAACCATACCACATGAGCATCTAGTGGCGGTGGATAGTTATGACTTATAGTATCAATCCAACTGAAAATCATATTATGATACCCATAAGGCTTCCCATTCATGCTTTTTGCATAATTCCAAGCTGCTGTCTCATTAAATTTTGCTCGCAAATCTTGACGCAATGGAAGCAGTGCAATCTGAGGATTTGAATCATCCTTTGTCACTTCAAAGTCCCACCATTCCTCCCATGGCAAGATAGCAATAATATCTTCTCCCTGCACAGCACTATTTGTCAGCTTAATTTGCTACACTGAAACTGATATACCACGTATCAAGGAACACCCTGCACATAATTTGACTCCTGCAGTATATAACTTGTAATCCAAGCAGAACATCTACACATAGTTGGCACCTGGCAGTAATATATCCTTTTTTTCTTCCGTACTTCAAAGGAAACATTATTGGAGAAAAAAAAAGATCGAAGGCCATTTGCACATAACTACACATATAGCAGTGACAGCAACGAGAACACAATTTTCTGGTAAAATTTAAAATTTCTACAGAATGCATTTAAAGTGTGTCTTCTTGATATGGCTGAAATGACTGACTGAGGTGAAAATTCCTATCTATATTGTCAAATATTCAATAAAGTAGCTGACAAGCTGCAAGAATATAGTGTTCTTCTCATTCTTTTACCCAAAAATGAAAAGGATGGAGATCATATTGATCAAACTATGAGCTCTTACTCAGCAAGACTACCGTAAGTAGCTAATCAAAACAACAAATATCCATTATCTATAAGTGGCATTTTATCATGCATATTGTGTAATGTAAATAGTTAAAGTGCTAGAGCTTCACTATTTCTTCAGTTCTTCTACATTCATGATCTTATACGGGCATATTATTATGAGTAAAAGATAAAAAGATACAATTGTTAAGGATAGGCACCTGTTCATTTTCATGACCAGATTCCCCAACCCAAAGCTTTCCTTCAGAGTCTCTCAGGCAAACTGCAGTATGGCCTGCATAAGCTCCAGTAACCCACTTCTCGAGGGTTTCGAAACCACCCCAGCGCCCACGAATTTTTGATAAAACCAAAAAATCCCCAGAGTGGATGTCATCAATATTTAATTCCGAAACCCATGGCTTTGGCCGTTCCTCAAAGGTTGCGCCCATATGCTTCTTGAGAAATGCAAGATTTGCATTCTCACCCCATCCAGTATTTGTGAAAAGAGGGAAAACATCCCAAAGTGCTCTCAGTGTCCCAATTGTTCCCGATGGCATGAGGAAGATGGACACTCCATTATGTTTCACCTATTTTAAGGTAACAAATAGCAAACTTGTATCAACGATGGCAAATGTAAGTTGCAAACAAAACAAGCTGCAGCGACCACATAGCACTTACATATTCATACTCAGCCTTGCTTTCCCATTCTTTGAAATCAAGGGTATGCTCTCGCCCCAGAAAGTAGTAATCCCATGTGACACGGTACGGTGTTGCAAACACATAAAGATCCATGCAAGTCCAGCTATGTGCTTTGGTTGTCTACAGAAAAGAAATGTAAGTTTCATGATCAGTTGTAAGACAAGGAAGATGTTTACAGCAAGGAAGGAAATGAGACATATTGGAGGGAAACCAGCTAGAGCAACTAGAAAGGCCGTATAAATTTTACTCCTGGTAGTAATTAGTTTTTTCGTCTAAAATCATTAAAAAAATCAAGCAATTGACCTTTCTTGTGCAACCAAACAACCTTGAAAAAACAACTGAATGCGGCATTTAATCCAATCACAAAACAACAGGCAAGATAACAAAAACCATATGGGAGACAATCTCTGACTGGCCAGATGCTTGCACACACAAGGATCCAATATAAGTTTCAAGAGGCAAGTTGGATTTCTCCATTCATCCTTATAGCACAAAATTAATGAGAACACATAACACAAATAAGGCTTAAACATCATAAGATACAGAAGCGGAAAAGTTCCCGTATTTTGACCATATGGAATCCATGTCTTCAAGTTGCTCTAGTATAAATTGTACCCTTTGTAGTATTTAGCTTTTTAAAACATAAACAATCAGGCAATAGGCCTGAACATCATACTGCCTTGCCTTCAATATGATAAGTATCAACTTTTTGCTATTTGTACCGATAGGATCAGTCTACGAGTCAGTAGTTACATGAAGAATGTGACTTTTCAGCTAGAGTTTGTATGAAAAATGTTTCATGAAATTATCATGGAATAGATTTCACTGTCGGTATGGTAGCTAGGGGACCATATCCCAGCTCATCGATCTATATATCTACTCTATTTTATGTACATACTAATTGCATACTCTTGCATCTCCTACCTGAACAAAAAAAAATACTAGAAATCCTATCGCTAATCAGGATAAAAGAGCAGACCGCTCTTCTAGTGGACCCTGGTAACAGCAGCTTGAATGAAGAATTTATTTGGAAAAATTATCAACCTTACACTTCCATGTGGGCCTAACTAATAACAATAACAAATCTAATTCATTCATAGCTGTTTAGAGCTCTCTCATTGCTGAGCATTACAATTCCGTGCAGTACAATTATAGCTATCCTATAGAAATGATGACATGTGGCTAAGAGCCATAAATCATGATAAAAGGAACAGTGCCTGTAGTTTGCATTGATACTTAAGATAATTAAAACTTTGATCCTATCCAGGTAAGGACTAGTTATGTTCCCCACAATTATAAGCTAATTCAAATTTTTTTATCACAAAATGGGGACACAACTAAGAAACCATGCTGAAATCAGCACATCGACACCATGCATTCCACCTCTAGTTCACCAATAATGAAAAATATACGCTTTTGCCAAGCCTACAGCTCAAAACTACAATTTGCTGTGTTTTAGTATGGCGGAATTGGAGATACCAAAATCATATCAGGATCCTTCCTGTAAACATGGATAACAAAATTCAACCAACTCCCAGCTCCCCATTACGTCACTAGGAGAAAGTAGCTCTACCGTCCACTAGATCGAACCCAAAAGTAACATAACAAGCAACGCGAGGTGGGTCTCGCACCGGCATTCACCTCGAGATGGACCGTGCCGCCTCCGAGGCCCCCGTCGGTCCCGTTGCGGAACTCCATCCACGCTCGGTTCTCGTAGAAGCAGGCGCCCTTCCATTCGGCGGCGCGGGTATCGTCGTCCCCGGGCGCGCGCGCAGCGCCGACGAAGGCAGGTAGGAGGTCGGCGGGACTCCGCAACGCGAGGCGGCGGAGCAGCGGCTGGGCCACCGACCAAGGCAGGAGCGGGAGGAGGTCGCCCGGAAGGACAGGGGCGCGGAGCGGCGCCTCCAGGAGGAACCCCCGGAGGAGGCGGGGCGAGGCGGCGAAGAGAAGGGCGACGAGGAGGAGGAGGAGGAGAGGGAGGGCGAGGAGGAGCTTGAACCTAGAGACTCTCATGGCGGGGAGCTAGGGTTAGGCGGCTCCGCGGCTAGCGCGGAGGGGAGATCAGGTGGGAGTTGCGACTTCGGAGAGTATACTCCAATGAGGAATTTTTGTACGTTTGCAAGGTTGCTTGCTCCTACCAGTTCTTCGTTTGTTACGTCCAAATTTCTAATTCCCCACGAATTGACCTGTTGCTTGTGCCTTGATCAAGGTAAAAAAGATAGCGACAAATTTACAATGGGTTTGTTGTACTGTTACTGCTCGTAATCAGACATCGTTCAAGTTCAGAGTTCACGAGATCAATCAAATAATGGTTTACATAATATTTTAGGCATATCCTTGGGCATATCTGGTGTGCACGACGTGTCCCAGTCATAAAAGTCACTGAGTTGGACACGGAAGGTGAGGAAACAGTTACGTCGTGCGCGTGTCCCTCTCATCATAGCGACAATGCATTCATTGGCAATCACACCGGAAGATAGAGAAGTACTAGCTCCTCTCGCGCAATCTTGGTGAAAAAATAAATAAATCAGAATTGCTTTTCCAAGTTTAATCGCATCCTTTAGTTCGTGATCTTTTCCACCGATGCAACATGGAACGAACAAGGAGGTAGCAATTGATCATTTCTGTAGCAGCACGTGGTTATCTCTCGCTCTCTCCTCTTGTGCCAAAACCAAACTTGTGGCTTCGGGAAGCACCGTACCTTGAGGTGGAGCGTGCCGCCGCCGTACTTAGAGCCGGATTCGTTGTGGAAGACCAGCCACGCCTCGTTCTCGTAGAAGCAGGCTCCCTTCCACCCGGCCCGCGCGCTGCCCGCCGCCCCCGACCCGGCCGACGCCGTCCCGACGAATACCGGGAAGATATCCGACGCGCCGCGGAGCGCCCGGAGCGCCGCCATGGCGACGCGCCGCGGCAGGAGGGGCAGGACGTCGAGGGGACTGAACGGCAGGGTGGTGATGCTGCTGCTGGCGCCCCACGGGATGCTCCCCCACCGGTCGCCATCGTTTGTTCCGGTGGAACAGAGCAGGTAGGTGCCAAGCGAAGCTGCCACGAGCAGCAGAGAGACGGTGAGGAGCTTGAAGTTCGCCATGGTGGTCTGCGGTTTTGGAGGAATTCTGCGAATTTTTATACGGGGAGCTTGGAGTTGGCTTCGCACTTCCGTGTCAAAATGGAGCAGCACGGTGACTTCCCGCAGTGGTGCTTGGTGCACGAATGTGTTCGTTGAATTGTGTGGTCTTGGGCCACCGTGAAATAAAAAGCTTCCACGATTTATATTGGCGAGGGACATTTTTCGCGAATTTATTACTTCGTTACTCTAATTATGTAATCGAAAACACACTTGCAGATCAAATTGAAGTCGCTGGAAGGGGAGTGTCTAGAACAGTCGTTTTTGAGTTTTTTAGAGAACTATGTTCTATTTGGGCTTTGATGGGCTTAATAAGCTTGAGTTTTTGGCCCAAATCTTTCGTCTACCTCATAATAGGCCGCATTAACCCATTCAAAGAAAAACAAGTCCGCATTGACCGTGAGGCGTGAGTTCTATGTAAAACTGATCCTGGACTGGTTTCGCTCTGGGTTCTTGATGAGAGGGACACGATGGATCGTTTTGTGTGACTCATCTCATGCTGCCCGCACCTCAAATCCTCGATGCAATTCAAAGTCGGCCGGGTGGGCACGTACAATATCTTCAATTTACCTCGTCCTATTTAAAACTCAAATCTCAAGTTTAATTCAAGAAAATAAAATCATGCGTATATACACGTCTGATCTGATGCGTAACAAGTCAAGTAGCATGGTCCACAAGACGGCCGGTGTACATCAAGTTCCGGTCCTCCACCCGTACATTATGCTTGAGTCTTGACGCAGTTCAGTTGCACCCAATCATAGGACAAGGCACGGGGACTTCATGAGCGCGCGCGCAAGCGGCGGCACCGTGCCGCGCAAACCACCGCCACCAACCTGCCGCACCGCGCAAACACACCAGCGCATCGCTCGCTCCATGCGCTCGGCACACACACACGCATGCACGGCGGACAGTGCAGCGCCGCATCTAGCCGCGTATGCTTCCGAACATGCATGCCATGTACCGGGTTCCGGCGAATCAGCGATGCAGCCCAAACACCGGGGAGGCACGCAGGCCCAGCCCTAGCGTGCACGTCAGCTCAAACAAAAAAAGGAACATGTCCAGCCACTCCCCCCCATGATGCCTGCGCAGACACGAGCTAGCGCCGACCACGCGATGCACCGTCGATGACACGATGGCTCCACGTCCACCTCCAAGCCCGGACGGCACGTCGGAGAAGCTAACCAGGTGCTCACATAGGCAGCGAAGCATGAGAGCATATGACAGGACCAATAAGAATTATAAAATCGGGGGCAAAATTAAAGGTACGTACGTACGCTTGCAAGCCAATTTCAGTTGTTTCTGTCTGTAGTTTCTGTTTGTAGATTGATTTAGCTCAACTTCTATTTCTTACGTGTCTCAGGCACGAATGCATGCTTTGCCCCACTGCAAAGTCAAGTGACAACTTCCATTCTCCGCCTATGGTCCTAGTCCTGGGCTGTATTGAGTTTTCTCCGTTGCGTGTGCAGGCTCATGGCCTCGTACTCATCCACCAAAACCACATGCTTCAACTCACAGTATGAAACAAAATAGGTGCGATCGAGCATAGCTCGATTGTTGGGAGCTTGTGGTGGGCAGGCCACCCACCCAGGCTTGACGCTAAGCTGCTGCGTTTCGGGATAAATGGGTAGCTGGGTGCAAACAGCTCTTGTTGTTGGGGTTCGATGCACCTCGGTCGAAAATGCTAGTGCTAAAAAAAAAGTATGAAACAAAATAATAGAAATTGACAATTCGCTATACAAAATAAGATTCGAAATTGGCATTCACAATTAATTCCCTAAATTTATGTACATCTGTCTAGCAGTTTGAACAAATTATCCAAACGCATTATCTGTACTTGGTCATGGATAACCATTCAACCACATGAAATACATCGAAGAAACGGAAAAAAGAAGAGATCCAGAAGAAACAAGGCGGAAATGGAACTATTCTCCGCAAATAGCTCAAGCAGCCACCAAGTTCTAGTCACGAGATGCACGGAACTCATGACTCGACGGCCTCAGGAATGCTCTGCAGAGCAGGCTTCCAGTGCTCCTCCCTGCGCAGGTCATGGTGGTGCACCTCGCCGGAGTTCATGATGTCCGCCAGCAGCTGCCGGCTCTTCCCTCTGCCGTTGGCCGTCTTCCTCTCCATCAGCTCATGCAGCTGCCTCTTGGTGATCCTGATCGTCACCTCCGACATGTGCTCCTCCTCCGACGCATGGTGACCCTCCTCCGACGTCGATGACGACGACGCCTCCTCCCACTCGCCGTCGTCGGCCCACGACTCCCCGGCGTGCCGCGACGCCGCGCAGTTCCCCATCTATGTGATCGACTCTCCTTCTCCTTGCTTGCGCTACCTTCTGGCCTCTCGCTACACCCTGTGTTGAGAACTTGAGAAGTTGAGAAATTGAGATCGATGGATATGTAACGTAACCAGACGGGTTCCGGTGTCTATTTATAGTTGGAGGTGGGTGGGAAGCGCGCTGGCCAGCCATAATTCTGCACATGCGCGCAGCTGGCAGTGTATACCATTCGTCTTAGCCCGTGATGTCACGGAGGGAGGCGAATTTCGGGTCCGACGTGGCGTGCCGGTCATGAACAAGGTAAGAGGATCTAATCCTCTGCCAGACTCCTGAAACTAGATGATGCCTTTGCCTTGGCGCGATGCGACGCGCTCGCAAGCATCTTACATGCGATCATTCGCTGTCTGACCGGGACTCTCCGTGCTGCGGCAAGCCGGTGGTGGCTCGACGGCCGCACGCGCCTCGCCTAGGCTGGGTAGTGGGTACTCTCGGGGCAGGTTGGTTGAGCTGGTCTTGGGCCGGCCTTCATGGTGTGAATGGGCTCTCTGGAGCGAATCTTGAGCGGCTTCAAGGGCCACTCCTCGGTGCTTTCGTGTAAGAAGGTAATTCCAGGTGGAGACCTTTGCTGGGATTACCGTGGTTAATCCGCGGGTTAAGATTTTTATGCTGCGTGCACGTTTATAAGTGGTAAAGGCTGCAATGGATGAGAAACCCCAGAGTAGATATTTACCATGCGCAGTTACTTGCGATAAAAGTTTGCTTAAAGTTGATTGGCCAAACTTTACTTTTACATGCATTCTTTTTTTTACGCGTAAAGATCTACACCCACCAATACTTTGTCCAACGACTGGTTCTTCTTCCAATGGCATGCATCCGTTATGCTGCCATGGCTAGTAAAACTCTGGATGTATACCATGTCAGAGCTGTTCAGTTCATCATTCCGGCCTGTATAATACCGAGAAGACCTGCATACGTGATGGTTTGTATGAACTCGGCGGTGACAGAATCTCTTACATGAGAGATGGAATTTTCGATTGGCAGGACAATGGTCGTGGTGCTCCACGCATGAAGGCTCACTACATACGGGGATCCGAGATTCTTGATCTGGATCAGTTCAACATCTCGTGCGCTTATTCCACCTTGAATGGTACATGACCATAACTTTGGTCTCTAGTGCGGGGCAGCAATTCTTCCAACTTATTCAGCGACTGTTCCAAAACTGCATTCTGATTGACTTCTGGCCCAAAGGTCATAGTATTTCCATAGAAGCTCTCATGGTCTCGCCTTGACATTTGGAAGTCTAGACCTTTTAATCATGAGCACTAAGTCTAGGTTGTATTGGCTTCTGAATTCCTGAAATAATGACCTTAATCATCCACGATGGGTTGTTCTTCGGCAGCATTCTTTTGGCATAATTCAGTGGCATGGACATGCAATCTTGACTTTTGCTGCATAGCAAAGAGCGGTTCATCCAATACAAGGATAAACAATGGTTCTTGGAATAATTCATTGATCGCTAGAGACTGGACCAATTCAGTGTGGAATATGTAGTTGTCAATGATAGTGTGTAATCGTATGTGTTCATCAGTTTCAGTTTGACTACGACTGTAGAGTGCATAGAAATTGTAGGTGAGCATATAGCGCCTGCATTTACCGGCCCTAGGTAGCAAAATATTACTCCACTTTACTTTGTCATACACCGAATCTGTTCTTACTTAGGAGAAACGAAAATACAAAGTTGACAACAAGTCAGGTATTTCGTTTTGTCGTTTAACGTTCTGTTTTCATTTGAAGATGTCATTTCGTCTCTCATCTATCTGCAGTTCTTTACATCATCGACTCTACTAATTCTTGAGATTTCGCAGGGAGCACAGACATAGGAATGTAATTAAGCAAAGAGAAATATAAGAAGCTTCCAGAAGTAAAAAAAAATGGGACAGTCTATTGACAAGTTGCCTGAAATCAGAAAAAATCTCAATCACTTCTTTTGGTCGGCTTTGGATCTCCATGCGATGGTATTAGTTGTTTGTTAATCTACCCTGCTGGCATGCTGCTAACTTGTAGGCCACCAATCAATACAGTGTTGTACCTAAGACATCATTCTAATCATCATTCCTTTTGCTCTAGAATTCTTCAAATACATGTAGACTGGAGATGCTGAACTTAATTGTTGCAACAAACTTCTTACAGATTTTGATTCCTAGGTCATAATCAACTAAAATAAATAAATGAATAAATTTAAGCAATGAAAACTAAAAACAAAGTTACTACAAAACATAAACAAAAAAGACAACAATTAAACTATGTAAGAAAGAATTGTTGTACTCGTTATACCCTGATAGAAAACTAAAGCGTAAGACCAGAAAATACAAAGTACGAAATATAAAATTTAAACTATGTAAGAAAGAATTATTGGACCGGTTATAACCTGATAGAAAACTAAAAACATACAATCAGAAATAAAAGGAAGGGAATTAAACTATGTAAGATATAATTATTGGATTGGTTGCGTAAGACCAGAAAATACAAAGTACAAAATACAAAATTTAAACTATGTAAGAAAGAATTATTGGACCGGTTATAACCTGATAGAAAACTAAAAATATACAATCAGAAATAAAAGGAAGGGAATTAAACTATGTAAGATATAATTATTGGATTGGTTAAACCCTGATAGAAAACTAAAAACACAAAACCAGAAAAATGGAAAAATTAAAAAATATAAAAAATAAATTAGACTAATTATACCCTGATAAAAAAATTAAACTAATTTGGTAACTAAACCTCAATTGACCGAGTTTCACATCACCAAGTCTAAAGTTACAAAAAAAAATTATGTATAATTTTAGGCTTAGATATGTACAACTATCTAGTTGTGTATTTCTATAGGTTGTCATGTACATAGAGCTTTATATTTTATTGGCCCTTTTCGCTCACAACGTCAAAATCTTAGTCAATTAGCCCAAAACTGATCCGAAAGAGAAACATAATCCCAAAAAATTAAAACATGCTTCAACAACGAACCATAAAACAAAGGTAATACATAATTTTTTGGAGAATCAATACGTAATCAAATATTTACGCATTAGTTAAACTGAATGAGTATGAGTTGTGACCCATGTTGATTACAGTTTGCGCGGGTACCAAACTGAGCTAATGCATAATGACCTTAACGGGCCAGCTAGAAGCCCATGAAAGAAACGGCTACGAAAAGAAAAAATCAACTAAATATAAGTGACGTCATGACCTAACGGGAAAACGAGGGTCTAAAAGCGAGCGCACGAATCATGAGATGAATCAGACGGAACTGAAATCGACTGAGATCTCATAGAAATTCAGTTGCCCTGAGAAATAGCAAACGTGAAAAAAAAATTCCTCAGGTCCTCTGCATCAGCATTTTGTAGCCTGTACATCTCCGAATAGAATCTCGATCTAAAACCGGTATCTCCCTAGCGAAAACTATGCACGTCTATATACACAATCAATCAGAGATGGAACGGTCCGATGACAAGATCCAAAACGACGAGTGGTTGTCAAGCCTCCTCAGCTTCCGTTATGCTTTGCAGCGACGGCCTCCAATGCCCCCTCATCTCGTGCTGGCAGCAAACCTCGCCGGAACTCATCAGGTGCGCCAGCACTTTTTCGGCCGACCGCCCCTTGCCGTCCCGGCCGGCCTTCTCCAGCAGCTCCTGGACCTGGCTCCTCGTCAACCTGATCTTCACCTCGACCCGCTCCATCTTCTCAACGGCCATCCCCTTCCCCTCCACCTCCTCCACCTCCCACTCGTCGTCGTCCACCCACGACGCGGCGGCGCGCTGCAACTTGAGACAGTTCCCCATCGATCGATCTGCCGATCGATGTATATATCTCTCAAGCGAGCTGGAATTAAGCTCTGGATCTTTGTGAGCTAGATCTCGCTTGAGTTCTTGTGCCAGTTGCTTCTCGCCTTTCTCCGTTAGAGACGATCGCTGGCTGGGGCGCGCGTTAGAGTTTATTTATAGCTGCAGCTGGGAGTGGCCGTGAGTGGCCGTGAGTGCCCGTGATAAGAATATGTGGTTAATGAGGTGTTTAATTAGTGCGACGTGCCAACTTGGAGCTGGGTGGGGTTGGACGTGGAGGCCGGGAGACCGCGTCTCGCGGAGGCGGCTTTCCCTTCCCATCAGGGGCACGTGGACGGCCGATAGCGATCCAGCGTGTCTCTGGAGCGGGCTAGTGCGGCCGCCGGTGGGATGGAGGCGCTCGGGCGCTGGACGGCCGGGATTGGGCGGTGGCGGCGGTGGGGACGGCGAGACGGTGCGTACGTGGTGGGAAAATTTCCGTGGGGAGGGAATCTTCAAACGTTATTCTTCCACGCGAAGCGCTGGGAAGGCTGCGGGTGTGAACGCGGCTTTTCCACGGGATCTTCGAGTACCGACCGGGATGGGAACACTCCCTCCCGCGAGTCCGCGACGATGGTGTGACCAACTAACCATGCAGACTCTGGAAAACTTGAGCTGCCCTTCTCTGCCGTCATGTCTACCGATATGCTATTGCTCCTTCGATGGAGCGTTCACGAGGAAGATCATCATAACGTTTCGATCGTCTGGATCACTAGGTTTCGTACCATTTGCCACTCAATCTAGGTGACATATACTAGATGGATCGATCAAAAATGGATCATCCGCGGATCAGAAATGCCCAAAGAAACTGTTGAGACTAAACGCCGGTGATCAATAGGTTAACCGCAATTGGCAGTTGCCAATTGACGGTTCCAAAAATTGAGCAACTGCCGTCTCTTGTATTTGTATATATACTCCATTCTTCAATAAAGATTAGTGACTTGATCCAATTTGTTCTCTGAGAATTTTCGAGTTCAAACATGTTATCAGACACTTTTGCTCTCTAAGGAGTAATAGGCCACCACGAACAGAGAAGAACTCTTCGGCCAAGAGCACCACTGTTCTCGTTCTACATGAAACAACAAGCGAAGAAAGGAGCAAAAAGGAGAAGAAGGTGAGGATTACTATGCCTCGCGGTTTCTTCTCAATGCTGGATAGGATCCTTCGCTTCCTTCGTGCGGACGGCCGTCGTCGTCGCCATGGCTTCGTCGCTCGCCGGAGCCATGGACTCCGCCGCCCCATTCGCGGCATACGCCGCCGCGGCACTGGACCCCGTCGTCCGCTCGGGCATCGTCGCCGGCATCAGCGCCATGGCGCCTTGGCGCCGGCGCTGCCTCGCGCCTGGCTCCTCGCCGGGCCCACCCGCATCCCGCCGGTCCCCGCGCCCGCTGGCTCCCCCGCGCCCGTCGGAGCCCCTCTGCGCCGGCTCCCCGCGCCGCCCGCCGGCTCCCCGCGCCCGCCGGAGCCCCGCCGAGCCGGCCACCCCGCGCCGGTCCTCCTCCCGCTGCTGGCCTCCGTGCGCCACCGGTGAAGGGGCCGGCCGGCGGGTGGCCGCCGCGTGGCCGCCGCCGCCGCTGCCCAAGCGCCGCCGCCCTCCGCGCCGCCGCCTCCGCGTGGCCGCCTCCGCTCGCCCCGCGCCTGCCGGCCGGGTGGCCGCTACCGCCGCCGGGTCAAATGGGGATCGGGACCGGGTTGGTTAGGGATTTCAATCCCTAACCACCCCCCCTTATGCGGTTGGCCGGCATGGGCTCCTAGCGGGCCTCCACGCCCTAGCTCCGGGTGGGCTACTATCAGGCCTAAAAGCCCATTGCGGCATGGGCTGTTAACAGGCCTGCAAGGCCTTTGCGGCCAGCACAGTAGCCCAGACTAAATTTTGTGAGAAAACCCTTATATTTTTGGATTTTTTGCAATTAAGTCCTTTATCAGCCTTTTAAGCAGTATTTACTTCTGTTTAGACCCCGTATATTACAGTATTTTAATTCTAGTACTGTATTTATGATGAATACTCTATATTCCAGAAATAATTTGTGATGCAATATATTTCCATGTTCTTCTACATGTCGAGATTAATTGCATCCAGAAATTTGCAATCGAAATTTAAATTTCTTGCAAATAACAATTGATTCACCTTAATTAAGTCTTTTGACTTAATACGAGCAGGAATCAATTTGCAAAATTCAAAGTGATTTTCTTCGAATTAAGTACTGACATCTGGCATTAGGTATATGAGTGTCTACTGACTTAATCAGATTACACTCGAGTATCTACTGATTTTTATCAGATTATACTCCCTAAGCGCTAAGCGGCATTGGGTAAATAAGTATCTACTGATTTTATCAGATTATATTCCCCAATTGCTGCGAGATTTACTCTACAATATGTCATACTTAGCAAATTTGAGATTTACACTAATGATTTCAAACCAACTTCTTGAATTTTTCATTAATTTTACAAAGTTCATTACAACATTAACCATGATGGTTTTAATTTACCTAGCGTAAATGAATTATCTCTGGTTTACCCATGTAGGTCAACGATGACCGCAAAGGAATTTGAGGAGCTTGCCCTCAACGGCCACAACTACCCTACATGGGCCATGGACATAAAGATCAGTCTTGCGTCCCGTAGGATAGCGCGTGCAATCCAGGATCCGGAGACCCCTCTACCGGATGGAGCCACGCCATTGACAGAACAGCAGAAATATGCTGCCTTATACATCATAAGGCACCATATTCACCTGGATCTCAAGTCTGAGTACTTAGAGGAAGAATCTCCTCACACCCTGTTCCAGGCCCTCAAAATGAGGTATGAACAGCAAAAGGCAGTTGTTCTGCCCGAAGCACTCCACGATTGGACTCATCTCCGCCTTCAGGACTTCAAGTCCATCAGAGAGTACAATCACGAGGTTCATAAGATTTGTTCCAGACTACGCTTTTGCGGGAAGGAACCTACTGACGTAGAAAAGATAGAGAAAACTCTATCCACTATGCTTCCCGCAGATAGGATCCTCCAGCAGCAATACCGCGCTCGCAACTACACCGTCTATTCCGACCTCATTCATATCTTACTTTAGGCTGAAAAGCATGATGAGCTACTCACTAAGAATGGCTCTCAGCGCCCAGTTGGGGCACAACCTTTACCTGAAGTTCATATGAATATTGCGAATGGACAGCGCAAGCGCAAGCGCAGTAGGAACAAGAAGCCTAAAAACTCAGACAAGGGGTCAGGCACTGCAAAGCCTAAGTATGACAAAACTAAACTTTGCGACAAATGTGGATGCTACACGCATCCCACTAACAAGTGCAAAACCCCAAAACATCTGGCTGTTCTGTACCAACAATCTCAAGGACGCATGGAACCTCAAGGAAAAAGGTTTGAAACTAACTTCAACCTTCATCCAGACAGCGCCAATGGAGATGGAAGTTCGCTCGATGTTCCTCCCGGTCTGAGCAACACCATGCCTTTCCATCAGCCAGAGGACCCTGCCGACAAGGAGAACATGATGATTGAGTTTGCCTCAACCGACATGTTTGGAGACTTCGATTAGCCTCTCGGTCTCCTTTATGATCTATTTTAATTATGTCCATTTGTGATGTTGTACTAAGAACATAAGTATTGTTGTCGCTTTTATATTGTATCAGCACATATGATATAATCAGATTGTCTACTATGTATTTACATGAGATTTTCTTCACGAAAATTCTCTTATATATAGTTCTCCACGGGGACAATCCGATGGAAGAGGAATTATGACTTGTGGGCAGTGCTACCACAAGCTCCATACTAAGGGCGCTAAAATATTTCCAAATCTGAAACAGATGAATGGAGATATTTTAACCATCGCTAGACGCGATACGGTAATTGTTGGTACTTGACGTGCCATATTTACCCTCCCAAGGGGTACACAAGTGACAATTGTGGATACTTTGCTGTATCCAGACTCGTCACGTACTCTAATCAGTTATGGAGATATCCGTAAAAATGGTTTTTCACATTGAAAATCATGAAGACAACAAAGAGGAGTATTTACTCTTCACCAAAGACTACGGATATGGCAAGCAAGTACTTGAAAGAATTCCTTCTCTATCGTCTGGATTGTACTACACGTACATCAAACCCGTAGAACATGTTGCGTATAAAATAATTTTCCAGAATGTCATCACATTCCAAACTTGGCTTACTCGCCTTGGCCATCCCGGCAGAGGAATGAAGTGGAAAATTATCAGCAATTCTATTGGTCATGCCTACAATGATACTAAATTCTAAAACAATATTTGGATTTTATATGCACTGTATGTGACACAGGGAAGCTAATTTTAAGGCTCGCGCACCTTAAAGTTTACGCTAAACCACTCAGATTCCTTGAACGCATCAAGTTGAGGCAAGTGGCTTTTTCCAACCATTTACTGGACTATTCAGGTATTCCATGGTTCTAAAAGACACATCTACACGATGGTCTCACGTGTGCCTTTATTCACACGAAACCATGCATTAGCTTATTATCCTGAACATCGATTTCAAATCAAATTCAAATGGACAACATGCAGAATTCTCCTTAGTGCCTTCAATATGGCCCTAGGATTGAAGTTTAGCACTGTCCTATATGTCCATATTCAAAATGGTTTGGTAGAATTCCTTATCCAGAGAATTAAGCTCACTTGCATGATCTTTACTTCAGAATTGCAACTTACCAACTTCACGTTGGGGTCATGCAGATTTACACGCTCATGACCAAACTGCATAATATTAATCTCCTCTACCTTTGATACGTGGAAATCTACTAAGTATTTCCTATCTGCGATAATTCGGTTCTACACCGATATCACCACCTCGACATACACCATTGGCCCCTCACCATGTATTTGGGATCCATGTGAGGAATAACTGTATTTCCGTCAATACCTCAAGCCCCTCACAGGGGGAGTTATTTCAAGGCCAATATGCTGATTCAACGAGGGATATTTCCAGGCATTATGGGGAGATTTCAAGTACCATGAAGAATGTCAAGAAATTAGTTGGAATGTCCATGACATTTCCGTCTCGACTCCACGTACTCAAAGAACTGAGCCCATGTTCAGTATATTTGCAACACATCGCAAATAACCTGCCAAATTCATTTACTGACTATACAGGTGTCACAAAATCCTATAATCCTGCAGAAATGCGCCGGAAAGAGTGGAGATACCAACAAAAACCACTCAACTCCTCGTTCAGTGTAACAGGGGGAGAAGTACGACCACACATCAGGATTCTGCTTCCTGCAAGCAATAAAGGATATCGAGGCCTCTGAATCAGTAAATGCAAGTCAACTTCACGTTGACAGACACCTAATGGGTAGTATACACCCGGTGGATGGGCAACCTCCACCAACCCAGTTCATAGTGCACACAATGACTGGTACATCGGAATACCCAGACTTAACCGCATTGAGAAATCACGAACAGTCACCAAGGGTAATGATATTTCCATCAACTATATTCACATATTCTGGAGAAACATATAACCGGAAGTCTACAATTGTCGACACACATTTCTCAACTAGATTGCAAACAACCTTTCAAATGATTCAGATCCAAAGACCATGGCCATGGCAAAGTGTGTACAACACTAGGACTGAACTCAAGTAAAGGGTGCAATCCAAGCAGAAATAACCTTGCTCAATAAAAGGAAGGTATTCACAAAAGCAATACCTACACCAGTTTTCTTCCTGAAACGGAATAAGAACAACGAGGTGGTGAGACATAGAGCAAGTATTGTAGCACAAGGGTTCACGCAGATACCCGAAACATATTCTCCAGAGGTGGAATCTCTTTCCGATATTTTATCTTAATGGCAGTACAAATCATCTATCTTTGCAGTTGGTAGATGTAGTGACCGCATATCTTTGTATGTGTCACTTGATTCAGACATAAAGGTTCCTTATGGAATCACAATGTTGAATCCAAACACAAAACGTAACATATATTGTGTAAAATCAAAAGGTCATTACATGGCTTAAATTAGTCGGAATATATTTGGTACAACCGACTTGGTGAGTTCCTTATACAAAGGATTACTCCTACAATGATGATTGTTCACGCGTGTTCATCATGCAATCCTCTATAAGATATTGCATTATCTCAGTGTATGTTGATGACCTACACATCATTGGCAACGCACAAGATATTGACGATGCACGTGATCATCTAAAGACGGAATTTGAGATGAAGGATTTGGGTAATACCATTACAACTCAAGCACCTTCACTCATGTGTTGTGGTACACCAAGCTGTCTATATCCAGAATTTATTGGAGAAATTCAATATGGACAAGATTTATCCATCCAAAACTCTCCTGCTTGTTCGATCTTTAGACGTAGAGAACGATCCTTTTAGACCATGAGATGATGGAAATGAGATATTGGGACAAAAGGTCCCATATCCTAGTGCCATTGGACCTACCAAACATAATTGGTTAGGGCTCAAGGATATCTTTGCATATCTCCAAGGCATCAAAAGATCTTGTCATATTCTTTGAGTTTCAGAGAAATCTGGACACCAATATCATCGGATACATCGATCAGATCCCCACTATGTCAGATCATGGACATGTTTCGTGTTCCTACTTGGTGTTCATCATGCTATATCCACCAATCATCCTGAAGTACGATACATCACTTGTATTCTTGTGGCTTCACAAGATGATAAATCACATACACCAGTCATGTGAAATTGGTTCTATCGAATCACCTACCATTATCTACGAAGATAATGTCGCTTATGTTGCCCGGATGCAAACAGGTCACGTAATAAGCAATATCATCATATTGCCCATCTTGCAAAACTAAATCATGCGACAATCTCGCTGATTTATTCACAAAGTCTCTACCAACTTCTACATTTCAGAAATATGTTCATGAAATTGGTATGCGATGACTTCGGGATTTGCAAGTATCAGGGGGAGCATCTTCCTGAGTTATTCCTGTTCAAAGCATCATATTACACTCTTTTTCCCTTTATGAGTTTACTTTACAGGTTCTCATCAAGGTTTTTAATGAGGTAATATCAACATAAGATCATATGTCATATTTTTCGTTTTCCCACCGGGGTTTTTAGGAAAGTATATACGACATATTTATTGTTCTCTAAACTCTATGAGTCTTCTCGTATTGAGTTAAAATGAGACAATGATAATTATATGCTGTAGCATTTTCTCCTTATTCTTCCATTGGGTTTGAAGGAGTTTTAACAGCATATCGGATACTATACTCCTCACATTTTTCCCACAGGATTTTTGAGGGGTCACTAATCAAGATTCACTGTATGCGGTAATAAGATTGATCAAGGGGGAGTGTTGAGACTAAACGCCGGTGATCAATAGGTTAACCGCAATTGGCAGTTGCCAATTGACGGTTCCAAAAATTGAGCAACTGCCGTCTCTTGTATTTGTATATATACTCCATTCTTCAATAAAGATTAGTGACTTGATCCAATTTGTTCTCTGAGAATTCCCGAGTTCAAACAGAAACTACTGCACCTCTGAAGTCTGAACCAATAGGCGATTGTGTTCTCGAAAAAGAAGGCTCAGCCAAACCCCAACGGCTGGCAAAGTATGATTAGCTGTGAGTAATCACAACAACTGCTTGAAACGAGAACGAGATAGAATAGGACCAAGATGTACTTAAACCTAACAAAGCAACAAGAAGCAACAGTCCAAACCAAACAACAACAACTGACCGAGTTCTTTAATAACGCTATTAGGACTCCATTTTAGATATCGCCAAGGACTATGCACGAGTTATGCTTGCGTACGCTACGATTGGCCTGCACAAGCTAACAATACAGTGGCTCGAGATTAGGTTCTATCTACATACATTGTTTATTTGGATTTTGTAGTCGTAGTATTAAACATTTGGCATGATCTGATGATCTCCTCTACGGAACGTGAGCACTCTTTATATAAGCAAACGTGCTTTTCAGCATATGCAAGCGCAACCATTTTGTATACAAAATGTTTCACTCACCACACAACTCTTACATCATACTTACTAGCTAGTTGATGCGTACACTCTGGTTAATATATAACCATATAGCTATGCAGTACATCAAGGGGAATTTTGTGCCGGGTATGTCGACAACAGACTTCCAATATACCCACAAGAATGCATGCAGGAATGCTCGAGGTCTATGGGAGAATATTATTATGTCATTTCAGTGTCAGCCTAGTTCATCGTCGGTGTTCTGTTTTCCATGAAACTATAATTCGCAGAGCTAATTCCACCAGTTCCTTTGACCTAATAATGGCTGTATCTGCTATTACCAGAATTGAAGCTCCGAGGCTCCAAACTATGTACGCCAGTAGTGGCCCGTGCATAAGGAATAGTCAAGTTGCTGGAAAATGTCACTTCCAGAGAGCAACATGTGCGGTCAACACGACAGCAACACTATGGCCACCACTTCGAAATTACTAATCGATTGATTGATACATCGAGCAACCTTGATGTAGACTTTACCAGTTTGCATAGTCAGCGTGTTGGTGCCTTGGTGAGTACCTACAAGTGTGCATCGATATCCATATATCTGCGTTTCCTTTTGTGCAGTAGAGTCTATATACATGGGGATTTTATACTTGCAAATGCTTTCATGTCACCTACTCACCTGCAAAATGTGAGGATCAATTTGTAGTGAATGTTCCCATCAGACTTGATGATCTTTTCCCTTGAGTTGTTCAGGTCACGTCTCACCAAGAAACAGTTTTTCCTAGTTTCGCGGTATGCTATTTTCACCTTAATTTTATCTTGACTTTGCTCTTTTAAAGCATGATTAGCGAACTGCAGGTGCAGCAGTGGCATTCGACTTTGAAGTACCGGGAAAGGCAGATAAGTTTAGCCTCAATAGAAATCTCTTTATAGCCTGAAGTTGGCTTACTTAATTCCTTTGAGCTTCCCCTTAGTTTTCCGGTAAGCTAATACGGCAGGTCTAGTTAACGTTCAAGCAGAATCCCCTAAAAAAATGCTGTTCGGTTCTTGAATATATTCGACATTAATTGCACGAAAGTTGTACAGCTAAACTTATGCAGGCGCGCGGTTACCAATACATTATTATTTCTGAAAAATCATCTATTTTATAATACAAATACAATACAACGTAAAAAAGAGGAGTATGATACAAGTTTTTTTAAGTCTATTTATCATTTGCCTGAATTTTTTTTATATCTCAGTCACTTTTTAAACCTCTGGATTAACATCCAATCATCTCATTCACGCCTCACTCTATATGTAACATACAAACTAAAAATTACACTAAGTTTTCATAAAAATTACATATTTTCAAATACTGCAATTTTAAGCTGAGTGGTGTACAATTTTAGGTGACTGAAAATTATACTAAGTTTTTACTAAAGTTGCACACTTTCAATACTGCAACTGAGAATTAGTCAACGCGAAAAAGTAAAACATCTAGCCAATAATTAAGTGAACCATCTTATTATTAGTGTATCACAACCAATAGATTTCCATAGTTGTATCTAATCATATCACAACCGATAAATTTTCATAACTGTACCTAGATAAATTTAAATTGATAGATCTCCGTAACTGTATCTAAGGATATCATAATCGATAGATCTTTATAACTGTACCTAAACAGAATACAACTGAGATATCTTTATAATTGTACTTAAATATATCAGAGTCGATATATTTCATAACTGCATCTAACATCATCTGGCCATTGATCTGGTGGCCCTATTAATAGACCACAACTGGTATATCGTTCTAATTGTACTAAAAATTATCCGAGATTGATCTGGTGTATGTTAATTATTAATAGCCCATAATCGATAGATATTTATAATTCTACACCTTATAAAAGAGCTTAGGATATAATATCAATGACCGATGGTATGAACCTTAACATCACATATTGATCTAATATCACATATAAATGGTTAGCTAATTACAATCCAAACACTAATTATGTGTGATCTAATATCATGTACAAACAACCTACCAGCTCAGTACAGCGACTGGTCGGCTATTGCGCGATTAAACACCGTGCTATTTTCCTAATTAAAGGTGTTAAAAGATCTTTCTTGCGATGCGTGGGACACCGTTCTAGTTTCCTAAAATAATAGGAAAGCATGTCGTTCTTGCCTTTGGAGGCAAGCAGGTGAACCAGGCATCTTTTTTTGAACTAGCAGGTAATTCTTGCCTTCAGAGGCAACCCTAACCCTAGTTGTCCCATGCAATAGCGCGAGAAACATCTTTAATCATCTTTAATTATTTTGAACTTGTAGATGATATTAGATCAGTACGGAAAATAAAATTTTAGATCGCGAGCCGGCAGACCAGTTGTTGTACCAAGCTGGTAGGTTGTTTGTGCATGATATTAGATCATAATGGAACTAAAGTTCAAATCACAGTTAGCTGGTCATTTTATTGTGATTAGAACATACGTGGAGTTAAGGTTCATATCATCGATCGTTAAGATTAGATCAGTATCTAGACTTAAAGCTTAGGCAGCTTTTGTATGAGGTGTAAAATTATCAATATCTATCGGTTGTGTGCTATCAATAATTAAGGTACACCAGATTAATTTTGGATAATGTTTAGGTGCAATTATGACAATCTATTGGTTGTGTTCTATTGATAATAAGAATCCACCAAATCGATGGCCGAATGACGTTTAGGTGCAGTTTCCAAAAATTATCGATTGTGATTTGTTTATATACAATTGTGAAGATGTATCTGTTACAATACACTTAGGTAAAATTATGAAGATCTCTCAGCCATGATATGCTTAGGTACAATTATGAAGATATATCGACTGTGATTTGTTTAGGTACAGTTAATCTGTTTAGGTATAATTATGTAGATCTATCAGTCATGATCTTTAGGTACATTTGTGTAGATCTAGCAGTCGTGATCCATTTATATACAGTTACAATGATCTATTGGTTATGATTTGTTTAGGTATAGTTATGAAGATCTATCAGTTATGATTTGTTTAGGTACAGTTATGAAGATCTGTTAGCTATGATCTGTTTAAATATAATTATGAATATCTATCGATTGTGGTACACTAATAATAAAATGGTTTACTAAATTAATGTCCAGATGACTATTTCTTTGATTAATCCGTCACTTACTTTTAGTATACTAGTAATCGTGCACGTGCAACTCACGTCTCAATCAAATATATGCAACCCATACTAATTTTTCTTACTTCTTGATGTCATTTTTCTCGAGAAGAATTCCGCATGTTCTTTCGCTATGTCAGTAGCATATACTTGATAAAATATATCAGAAACTATCAAATATTAGTCCCAAAAATGTAAACACGCCAACTTTATTAAAAATATGGCTGCATACCGATACTTTACTATGGATACAGTAAAATACCCTTGTGTTACTATGGAACAACAAAGGGATTAATTACAAATTATAGCTGAATACCCATACTTTACTACCTAGCTTTCTCAACTGCCCTTTGTAGCTGATTATCTTCTAAATCTAATGGCCGAATACACATAGGTTACTAGAACTCCGTCAATATTCCGCTTGTGGGCTTGTTTCCCTTTGTAGATGTTGACAAGACTTCTCCAGGTCTAATTGCCTCAAGGGTCTTGGTTTCTAAATCAGCAATCAAAAGTTAAACAACAGAACAAATATGCAAGGAACAAGAATTTATTTGATAGATTTATATTTATTATATCATTATTCAGAGTAAAATGCCAAGATTCCCAATTATTGAAGTAGAACAATCGCAAGTCCAACTAATAATTAGAAATGATGTATACAAAAGAGAAAACTTAACATCAATAGGAGTTACATAAAGAAATAATAATCTACCAAAAGGAAAAGGACAACAACTGTAGGAAGTAAGTACCTTGCGAGAAAACTTCTGTTATGTTCGCCTTCTTTGGTTTGTTATGTCGCGACGTAGCTTTCTACAGTGAAATATGAATATATTCAATACATCTGATACTTTAGTAAGAACAGGCCTCTTAACTTCATGATATGTTGCCATATAAGAAATCTTGTATTCATAGATATTGGTAGGAAAATTCAATGAGAGTCATCACTATTCTTCACCGCAAAGTACAATATTTCTGAAGTCTTAACTCTATTTATTTCCGCAAAGTACACGTGCAAAGCACGTTTAACTCTATTCATCATTTTTTTTATCAAAACATAATTTTATTAAAAAAATTGTATTTGTAAACTGATTATGTCATCTCTATTTGGATAAAGAAAAAGAGATGCAAGGTAGATGGTTAAGCATTATTATGGACACTAAAGCAGCTCATGTCTAATATTACATGTGTTGATCACCATATAAATAAAGTGAAGGGAGATTAGATGGCTCTGAGCAAGTAATTTATTTCGTTAATGAAGTATTCACATGTTTTACAAGGATTGGACTTATTCTCTTTTAAAAACCTAGCTAGGTATGCTAGGAAGGGAATTTTTTCATCAGCAACATCATCGTCATTGAAGGATAAATCGAGGGAGCTGCTGACTTCATGGAATCCATTTTTAAGCATCTCAAATATATCTTCACCTGAAAATTCTCTTAATTAGTACTATTTTCATCGTTATACTATTGCTTTTATCCATCATCGTCTAGTGCATTAAAGTAAAAATTTATCCATGCAATCTTGCTAGGCCTTGGGTTAATATCCAGACCATAAATCTTCAAAGAAAGAAACAGTGCTAAGCTTGGATTCTGACAGAAATAAATGGCTGGACTATTAAGGTAATGTCAAGCTGAGGGCAAACTAATTCGATTCACTGACATGTGCGGCTCAAAAACTAATTGCATGTTATTTTTCTTTTCCCTTTCAAAGGACGGACTTTTCAGCATGGTTGGAAGGACTTGTAGTATTAGATTTTTTTTTCCTTGCTCAAAATTTGGAAGAAATACGCTCAATGGATATTGTTTTCTCATATGTACCAAGCAAGTTAGACTGTCAGCACATTACCAAAAGTCTGGAAAGTGTTATATCATGAAAAGCCAATTTAGAAAGAGATATGTGACTGCACAACCATGAAAAGCCAAAGATAGCAATAACAACATGTAGAATTTTGTATTTTGCAAGGTTAAAAAAGATGGTATTTTGAGACTACCATCATTTGTGACATTTCCAGCTGGCTTGTAGAGAGCTCGGAAGGTTAGGTTACTTGCAGCCATACAATCCATTATCTGATGTCTTGAGAAATCAATAATTCGCTCAATAAGCTGATAGTTTATATATTTCCTTTTAGAAATCACAAACCGATAACAATATGCATCTAATCAGAAAAATTAATCCCATCATGAACCATCTGGACGAAAGCAAATGGATGATGAACAGAGTGAAAAATTGAGATAGTATTCTCGGTTTATTCCATGCATACCTCAACTAACTTCACTTACTGAATTTGATCATAGGTTCTGCAAATAGAAATTTCTGCAACCAAAACATAAAAACAAGAAATCAATTGTTTCTGAAATAGAAGAAAGACAGGAGACAAATAGAAACTCACTTTTACAATTTGTCACCAGCCTGTTGATATATAAGGTAGGATTAGTAGAATATATAAAATCCACCTCCCGCAGAGTCTCAGATATCAAAATTTAGAAATACAGGGACATATGAGTGATCTTTCAATTGGAGAAGATCAAAACAAGAATATATATGTTCTTGCAGTCCCAAAAGGAATATCCAATTATGGCTAGCTACATAATTAAACATCTCTCGATCGATGACGTCTGGCTACCATCTTCCACCTAAATAATTGGCTAGAGCTCGTTGTTGGGAGCTTGTTTCAGTGAAAAGATACATAAGTTCTGTCACACTTGAGCCCAATCCGAATAAAGATTTCTATCTTCCCAAAGCTCAGTTATCGACCAAACAAAAGGAAGAGCTAATTACGAAAGGCTGGATGGATGAGTAGTCACTAAATGTAATGCACTTATTGTGAAATTTCCTTTTTATGAAGTCTTTCGTGCATGCATATGCCTAGGCAGTTGGAATATGCTGCCATGCTTTTCACGAAGTTTCTCTGTGAATAACAGAAAACATGAATAGCTAATTCAATCAAATATGAGCTCTTTAATCTTGACAGCAAAATTAAGCACTGGAAGCTGTATGATAGTCCAAAAAAGTAGCATTTCACCTGTACAAGTTTGAAGTTTGGAGAATTTTCTTCATACTTGGTTACATAGTAGTCACAGAGACTTGAGATATTGGGAAACCTACTCTTGATGGAATGAATCGATGCCTGCAATAACATGACAAAACAATGGTAGAGCTAAAATTGTTTAGTATGCACAGAAATTCAGAGAACTAACCTAGAAGAAAAGATACCTACCGTATCAGGAATAGTCTCAATTAGCGCTGTATGCAGATGTAACCAAAGTGGTAAGCCCGCTTCTCTAATCTAATCCCCACCCAATTAGCTGCAAGTCGTCTTTTCTAATCTAACCTCCTCGCTGTTTCTTGTTGTATATATAAACGCGCGCAACCACAGGCCACACAAAGCCAACTCAGATCAAACAAAAAGGAAAAGGAAAAGATCACAGCATCGCACAACAGCAAGCGTAGCAACCACAGACAATAGAAAGGCGAGAATGGTGATCGCCGTGAGCGGGAGCTGGACGCGGCTGCGGACGCTTGGCCACGGCGCGTCGGGGGCCGTCGTGTTGCTGGCGGAGGACGACACGTCGGGGGAGCTGTTTGCAGTCAAGTCCGTTGGTCGCGCGGCTGCTGGGACGTGGCGCTGCTGAGGCGGGAGCAGGGGATACTGTCCGGGCTGTGCTCACCCCACGTCGTGCGCTGCGTCGGCGGCGGTGAGGACGAGGGCCGAGATGGGTCGCAGTGGCGTGCGTGGGCGGCGGCACGAGGGCCCGAGGGTAGCAGGGGAGCGAGGGTGATGGCGCGTGAGGGCGGCGGCAGGGGTGCGGTGGCGTGCGTGGGCAGCGGCGCGGGAGGGCGACAGGGGCACAAGGGCGGCAGCAGGGGCGCGGTGGCGTGCGTGGGCGGCAGGGCGTGAGGCGGCGGTGCACGAGAGCAGCAGGGAGCGGCGGCGTGCTAGGAAGGCGTCGGGTGGATCTTGGGAGGGCGCACGAGGTGGTTGGCAAAGTGGTTAGCACGGGGACGTGGTTCAGGACTCAATAAAAGCGAGAGGAGGAGCCGGGCGGGGCGGCGGGCTGGCAGGGGGAGGACAGGAGGAGCAGGAGGACGGGGCGGCTGGGTGGGGGGAGGAGGGAGGCGGCGGGGCGTGGGGAGAGAAGGGAGGGGCAGCGGGGCGCGGCGCGAGGGGAGGCAACGGCGGAGCACAGGGGCGAGTCCGTGCTGTTCTGTTGGATGGCGGAAAAGGCGGGGACGAAACATCGCACGGATTTGGTCCGTTGGATGGTTTTGATTGGATGGTTAGAGATGTTTGATGTATAGTAAACGGGGTGGTTGTAAAAAAGAAAAACTTGTGCTTTTAATAGTAGTATAGATATAGATAATAGGTGACAGTTTGAACGCATAGAAAGGAAATATATGTATGGTCGGTCCATGCTCTACAATCTGGATTGAGCGCATGTGTACTACGACTTAGCAAAGACAGCGACCCAATCATGCTGCATAATTCTGGTCATTAAGATTCAGTCAATATTCTGCTTTGCAAGCAGTAAAAAAATATCTGCTTGGCAAGACACAGGGTATTGCTTCCATTCCCTATTTGCAAGTTTTGGTATGGACCCATACGTGTACAGTTTTTCTTCTTCCTCTTTTTCGTTTTTGCGGTTCCTTGGAGGCTCTTTTAACTTGTTATGTGTTTTTTAATCTCTACTCGACCGAAACTTATAGCAGATCAACTACTAGTTCCCGAGAGAGAAAAACAGAAAACAAGTTTTTGTCTATACATCACATCTCCTTTACAGTTTACACCATCGTGTCTATCCATACTTATCCTACTAATTTACATTGTTCGCTGCATCCGAACTAAAGAATAATACGAAAGATCACAAAAAGCTGTGATCTATCAAAGGAAACTGCAAAGAAGCAACTGAGAAAAGGAAGAGAAAACACGACATGCAAAAAGCCATGGTAGCATCATGACTCCACGACCTCCGGGATGCTATGCAGCGCGGGCTTCCACTGCGTCACCTTGCAGTGCTGAAGGTGGTGGTAGACCTCCCCAGCGTTCATGATGTCCGCCAGCAGCTCCGCCGCCGACCGCCGGCTCTTCCAGATGTGATTGTGGCCGCCGTCGGCCCTCTTGTCCATCAGCTCCTGTAGCTGCCTCTTGGTGATTCTGATGGTCACCTCGGTCATGTGCTCCCTCCTCTCGGTGCGCCCTTCGTCCTCCCCGGACGGCAGCTCCCACTCGCCGTCGTCGGCCCACGACACAGCGTGCTGCGTCACAGCGCAGTTGCCCATACGTGTATATTCTTCTTCTTCTTCTTCCTCGTCCTCCTGTGCTTGTAAGCTCTGTTGTAGTCGCTGTTGCTCGTCGCTGCTGCTTCTGCTTTTGTATTAGGTGGTCTTTGTGTGGGCAGCTCGTCTGGGGGACGCGATTTTATAGTTTGAGGGAACGGGTACGCAGTACCGTCCCAGCAAGCTGCACCTAACACTTTACGCTGCGCCGTGATCCGACGTGGAGATAAAGTCCGACGTGGACAGCGTGGTGGATGGCGACGAGTGGGTGGGAGCCGTGGGCATTTGGTCCGGCAGCAGTCTGAACGCGGGGGCGCGAGGGATCTCGGATGTGTGGGAACCGGAAGCTAGCGGTGGGAACGGGGCTTTTTGGGGGGGATTCTCCTGCAGTTCACGGGCTCGGCACGAGCCCGGCGGTGACATGGCGCGGGGCTTGCTTAGCCGCGACGGGTTTGGGAAGCTGCGCTTTGCCGGGAAGTGCCAAGTGACCATGGAGCACATGCATCTATTATTTTAAAGTTTTAAAAATTATATATTTATATTTTAAAAAATCTGAAAAATTTATACATGTATATTATGGAGTGAGGTATGCACGGTTAAATTTTTATAAAATAATATACCTATTTATGATCTGTGTTAAAAAAAAACATTGGAGGTCATGAACAATCGTAAATAGTACACAGTCGTGAACAATATACATATTTATTTTTTTTACACAGGTCACAAATAGGCATATTATTTTACGAAAATTTACCTATGTATACTTTATTCCATCGTAAACCGGTATAAATTTTTTTAGATTTAAAAAAATATATATATGATTTAAAAAAAAGGAAAAAGTCAAATAGCTGCAAATGCCCCGGGGTATAAAATCCCCACTCTTTGCCGGGAAGTGCCAAGGTGACAGGCGCAGTGTCGTAGCCGCGTGCTGCTGTTCCGTTGGCGCCTCGTCGGTGCACGCCGCGCTGCAACCTAGCGGGATGTACGTATTTCGGCGTCGCACACCGTGCGTTTGTATCTTCACATCGGATTGACAACGCCAATGAGAAGACGCTGCCTTGAAGCCGGTGGACAGGTCCTTTGCGGTTTTGGACACATTCTGTTGGCGGCTATCCCGTTCGTTGCGTACAGGCTGCATCGCGGTGACCCGTGCCTATCGCCTCAGATAATTTGAGGTTGACGTTTGCAATGTTAGAACATGCGATCTACAGGAAACACGATGCAGTGAATTAATAGGGTACATTAATCAATAACTTGATGCAACGCCCAACCGTCAACTACTGCTAGACATTTTTTAGATGTAATTCGGTCTCAAATGGAAGCCTTGCCGTAGCCGCGAAGGAATTCAGGATGCTATGTTGAAATTGAACTCCCAGAAATGGACATGCGAGCTATGTGCGAGTGCGCGACCCACCATTGATGGCAGGAATACTGTCAGGCGGTGCTGGCTTGTCTGGGTGGTTCCAGCGAGGGCTAGCACGACGGACGGTGTAATGTACGGGATGAGTACAGAGGTCAGACCGTCAGACTCGATTTTTAAAACGCTACATGCTTTAGGTACGACTACTATAGTAGTACGTCGTACCTGGCCAGATAAGATGAACTGGCAACCTTGCTTGTCCCGAAAGTCTAAACACAGCGTTACATGATGAAGTTCATGATGAAGCAGTTGACTCGAATGATTGCACAAAGAAAATTAGTGCCGAAGAAACTTCAGAGCCAGGGTTGTAAGTGGTAGATCAATTATGAGATTTCTTCCGAATGTCCATTAGATGGCATGCCACTTCCAAATATTGATTTCATGGAGTTAATGGCTATATTGGCGAAAGCCACTTGCGCAGTGCGCCTCAGAAATGTTGCCTCGAGTGGCAAGTATGTTTCATGATAGTGGAGAGTAGGGTCTAGCGATGTCGTCCGATATCTATTATACAGAAGATAGCTGGAAATACTGCTCTCTCATGAGATTTATGTAGGACTGGATATGAGTCGAGCTGAGTCGGCTTGTGGCTCAGCTTGTCTAAGCTCGCAAAAATACGAGTCGAGTCAAACTTGGTTCGCTACCTGCAACGAGCTTAGAAACTGGCTCGACTCGACACGGCTCACGAGTCAGACATCCTCTTCATAGACCGACCCACACGCATGGACATATCCGGTTCTGTCCCTACTACCGCCCGCTTCGCTTTCCCGCCGACTGCCACCAGACTAGAGCTAGGGCGCGCTGCCACCAGCTTGCCGCTTTTCCAACCGCCGGACGCCGCCGCCGCTTCTGTTGCTCCAACCTACCGGCGTCCGCTGACGCCACCGCCGCTGCTCCGCCCCACCGGCATGACATAGTATCTTTTTGTGCTTTTAGATGTTGAATTGTTCATGCCTAGAGTCTCGGACTTTATATTTGAATCCTTGTTGGACTTGAACTTGGTGCATGTATGAATATTTTTGTTGAGAACTCAAGACTTAGAGACTAATTGACATGTTGATTGCATGCATTTTTATTTTATATGTACTTGTGAATTATATAATTGTGCCATGTATGCTTGTTAGTTGTATAATTATTGCATATATGCTTGTAAATTGTTAGTTTTTTTAGCAAAGGTCATGCCAAAAAAATTTATGCAATGAGCCCAAACGAGCCTATGACTGGCTCTTGAGTTTTTTGACTCGGCTCGCGGAGCTTTACAAGCCGAGGAGGAGGCTCGGGCTTGGCTCATTGCGCCTCTGAGCCGAGCCGAGCCACGCCCAGCCTGAGTTGAGCTACGAGTCTCGAGCTATCTGCCCACCCTTAGGTTTACGTTATTTTTGATGACGTGGTCAATTGGAAGCTGTCAGATTTAGCATGGACGGTCGAGATCTAGCAGTAACTAAATGGTTTCATTGCTGTTCACCTGCCTGATCCACAGTGAATAACGACCCAACCCGATACTGTTCATATTGAGTTTGGTACTGTTCATTCGACCGTGTAAAAACTCTTTGGTGAGTTTGTAACTGTTCACAACCCAACCTGCAGTGAATATTACCCGTTATTATTCATCTAAAATCCTAAAAACACTCGAATCCATCTATTCACTCTATTTAACCTAAATCATACTCCTTAATACAGAACCCCTTTCTTTCCCTTTTGCAACCTACGTTCAGATTTAATTTCTTTTTCTTCTAGCTAGCATCTGTTGAGCTTAGACTTATCTGTATTTGGTTCTTTTTATAAATATGACATGATATTAACAAGCTGATGACTGAAGCAGGACCAGAAAGAGAATGATACCTCAAGAACAAAAATCTAACCGTATACGGGACAGTAGGCAAATCATATTATATTGTTCATATTGATCCTATACGCCGTATATCTATTAATTAACTTTTTTGCGCATTGCTTCATCTAATTTAAGCGAATTCTCAGAGGACAAATGGCATGTGTAAATTCAGGAGAAGGGAAGACGTATGGGAGTTTTCTCCGACGATGTAATGCAAGAAATCATTCGGAGGCGAAGCGCACAAGGTACAAGCATCGGTACATGGACCAGGGTGTGCACTTTGTGTTTCAGAGTTCAGACTTGTACTTTCGTTACAATTTCTGTCGACTACTGCATGCGCAACCCTGATAGATTCGGTAATTCTGGTGCTTAATTTGTGTGTTCTGTACCGGAATGATAGTCAAAAAGTTCTACACAAACATATATTTGATTAGTAGTATCTGATTTGGACCTGCAGGTTGCTGGTTCCTGATCATGCAGTGCATGCATCAGCCCCGTCGGTTATCTGATTTAGCCTTCATATCTGCGGTTCGGATGGCACGCAACGCTGTATTGCGGTCACAAACTGTTCGTGAAACCATCGACGGGTAGCACTCGTAACTACTAAGCAGAGCCTGGAATGTCCTCTCAAAGAAAAGAAAACAGCGTGCGGTTTGACTTCCTCACAAAAAGCTAAAAATGGCTATGGATTGAAAAGAATCGCCTGAAGCAAATGAGAACGGAATATCTCAATCTGATGAACTGATTTACTTAATTTAGTTTTTGCATCTACATCTACATCTACATCTACACTATTAATAAAAGCATCAGTTTAGTAGATCCAAACAATCTCTATCATCCATCTTCACTAATCTCCGCTAATCCAACATTTCACGTTTGCCTAATGATGTAGCAAATCACATCATCAATCCCTAATGGGAAAACCGCCCCTACCGCCCGCCCGCACCCCCGCCACTTCCCTGTCGCCGCTGCGTCGCCTGCCCGCCCCTGCGCCGCTACGTCGCCCGCCCGCCCCTACCGCCGCGAGCCCACCCACGTCGCCCTCTGCCGCCGGCGCCACGCCGCTCGCTCCTGCCCCCGTCACCCTCTGCAGCCATCGGTGCCGCACCGCTCGCCCCTGCCCCCGTCGCCCTCTGCCGCCGCCGCCGGCACCGTTCGCCCCTGCCACCAGCCCCCGTCGCCCTCTGCCGACGCCGGAGCTGCCCTCATTGCGCCTGCCCTCTTCGCACCTGTCATTGCTCCTGCCCCCATCGCCCCTCCTCCGCCGGCGCCGCTCGCCGCTGCCCCTAGAGCCCCCGCCGCCGCCGGGGACAGAGACGACGCAACAACAGCGGCAACAACCAGGACGAGGTCCAAATACAAATCGCAGGTCAGTTTGCTTTTGGTTCGAGGAAGTGATGAGAAAATCGCAGATTTGAGTTGTCAATCTTCCTTCTTAATCTGTGCCCATGCTCATGATTGCCAAATTGTTATTTCTTCATGTGCTTCATGGGTGAGCTCGCGTGCGGCATGCAAACCACGCCCGTATGCATTGTTGTTTGATTCCAGAGCAGTGTGCTTGTGTGGGAGTTCCATGTGGGTTGGCGTACTCAAAATTCAAATCCGATAATGGTTCAAATTAGGATGGTTCAAATGAGGCTTTTAGATTTGTGCTATGAGAATTATCACCATTATCGATTGCGGAATATAATAGTAAGCACTAGATAAGCAGGAATCTTTCTTAGATGTAAAGCAATTTAACTAACCTTATTTCTTATCCCCTAAATAATTAGCTTTTGTCGCTTACATTGGAGCCATCTCGGAAGGAGTCAGACGAAGGCATCTGGACCTCTGTTGTGTGTCATCCTGGTAATCAGTATCATGCATTAAGACGTATAATAATAAGATGTGGTCTCCACCATCTGACTGCTTTGCTAGAAGATATAATTGTGCTTGTACCGTATTATCTTTGCTTTCATAATATCAGCGGAGAACTAAAACAATTTCTTTTTCATCTTATTTAGGAGTATATATATTATTATTGTTGGATGATCTAATGTTAATTGATCTTTCTCAGTGAATTTTTTATTAGATATAATATGGCATTGATCAGCCTTTTGAATAGTGATATTGGGTAACATTTTGGTGCTGCATTGCGTTGAGCTCTAGAGTTTTACTAAAAGATATGATGTGCATTAGTTACTATAATATTTTCAAAAGTAGTAAAATAGAACTGTTTTAGAGTTTCTTTTATTTTATTACTCCTTACTCAGATTGTTGGGTTAACACATGGAAGGATGCTCATGATGCATTATTTCTTTCTTATAAAGTCACATTGTGATGCTACTTAGCATTCATAGAGTGATTTGGGACTTTGCATTCATTTTATTCACATATAGCAACAATAGGCTGATAGTAAAATTTGTAAGGAACTCTATATGGAGCTCTAACAAATATACATGGAACTCTGTGGATCATTAGTTCAGTTAGAGAACTCCACATGGAGGTGTAACAAATCTTTCTATTCATGTGTCTAAAAAGGTGTAACATTCTCAGATAATTTAACATTTGCTCACTAATATTCCTCGCAGATGAAAAATCAATTAGATCCATCTTCATTTAGATCGGGGGAGCGTTCCCCCTTTAAAGACCTAACAAATACAATGACGGATAGAGTTACAAATCCAATGACTAATGATCATCTACAACATAAGTGACAAAGTGGTCGAGGTTGGTATGCCCGAATGTCTGATGAGAACAAAGCGGAATACCTAAAGAAGCAGCGTATAGCTCGCCAACAAAAGAAGGCTGCAGCTCTAAATGTTAGTTACGTCGAAGAACCTTAATCATCTTCTTCTTTGTTGGGGTCTGTGGAGCGTACCCCTTTAAATGATGTAACCAACACACAGATAATAAATGGTAAATTGATTAACTTCGACTCTTGCTTTATTGAAGGATCGTCTGATCATGATAACTAACATGACTACCTTTTGTGTGCTAGGTGCGTCATGTAGGGCTTCCAACCCAACGAGTAGTGATCATCAATTGCCAGAAAATAAGCAGAAATGTAAACGAGCAAGTGGCCAAGGGTGGTATGCTCAACTGTCTGATGAGAAGAAAGTAGAATACCTAAAGAAGCAGCGGATATCCCACCAACAAAAGAAAGTTGCAGCTCTCAGTGGGAATGTCGAACAACCTCGATCATCCACCCCGCTGGTGTCACCTGGTAAGATAAGTAATTACTTTATATATATATATATATATAATTCATGCCAAGGCACTTGTCATCTCATATATTGCTGCAACAACTTTAGAGATTGGTCAAATGGGATCAGGACAATCTGGTGTCACCAAGCTCATAAAAACACCAAGTGAAGGAGGTATATATTACTTGCTATTTGCGCATTTGTCCATTATATATATTGCAGCATATCTCACTTTTATTTATTCTTTGTGTCTATAGGCAGTCACAATACAGCAAAGACATCATTGTTACAACAATTCACTCAATGCGGTGACTCAAATATGATGGTAGACGACGATATTGATTGACTGCATAGGAATGATACGTACGAGCGATAAGTAAGAGCTGTTGAAAACACTCAAATCTTAAGTTGGAAGACGAAGGGAGTATAATTTATAATTTTTTATAATTATAATTAGTTGAGACGTGTGTTACATGTGTGGTTAGACGCGTGAGAGCGTGGCGTGCGACCTGGTTGCTAAACCACTGCCTAAGCCGGTCGGTAGAGCATAAGACTGCAGAATTCTGCGTGCGGAATTCTGCGTGCGGCTCTGTCAGTGCTGCTTATTTTTGACCTCCTCTCTCTGTAAACAAGAAACCTCGCGTCAGTCTTGTCAAAGACATGCATGCAACCGAGACATCGTGTTTACAATTTGTCCTTTCTCTTTCCGAAGAACATGTTTACAATCTGTCAGAAACGACTTTTTGTGCTTCTCTCGGCGGCTAAAGCTCTCCGACCTCACAAGATCACAGTTAGTCACAGGCAGCAGCAGATGCCACCTCACGAGCTCACAGTTAGTCATAGGCAGCAGCAGATGCCACCTCACGAGCTCACAGTTCACAGTTAGTCACAGGCAGCAGCAGTTGCCATGGGCTTCGTCTCTTTACTCCTGTACAACGAAACCTGGTTCATTTCTCAGGGTACAACGAGCGTCCAATCTAGTGTTAACTGTTAAGATTTACGTAGGATTATCCATCGCCCACTTAATTCTATTTTACAAAGAAAATATCTATTTATATATTATTTGAATATATTTTACATCTCAGTTATCTTTTAACTCTTTAGATCAATATCTTTCTATTACTATCTCCACCCCACTCCATATATCTGACAAACTAAAAATTACAGTATCATTTTACTAAAGTTGCACATTTTCAATACTGCAATTTAAGCTAAGTAATATATAATTTTAGATGGCTGAGATTTATGAAAATTTCAGACAACTAAAAATTAACATATAATTTTATAAAAACGTTTTACAATAACATAAAGTTTGCAGGTATACAAAGTAAATAGTCTCACAGACATGTAGTATGATTCTTTTTGTCCATAGCAAGCACGATTCCTTGCTAGTCTCATGAAAAAAGTGTAGTGTAGAATGGTTGTTGCACCATGGATTGAAGATTTATCATTCAGACACTCAAGATCATAGCAATGATCCTCTTACAAAGATTCATAATCTCTGACTCAAAAAAGAAGATCATAATTATGATAGAGAAAAGTCTATATTAAACCCTCAACTATAGTATTTGGTCTAATTTAAACCCTAGACTATGAAACTGTCTAAATTAAATCCTAATTTTTTTTAAACCGTTCGGTTTGAACCCTACCCTAGTTTTGGATAGTGGCTTTGTATTTTTGAATTTAAAAAATGTGAAAAACATTCATGAACATGGGGAATGCTATGAAATGGTAAGCTGCAAAATATGACTACTTGTGTCCTGTGTAAAAATGACAAGAGAAATTCATTTATCTCTAATCTTTTTTATATGGAATACGAATGATCATATTGTTTGATGAATTTTTGATGGCTCTCATTTTATAGCATTCCCCGCACTATATATTATTTCACATTTTTTTTGGAGCCTTGCGAGACAAAACCACTCTCCGAACCTTAGCCCGATTATTTTGGGTTGTTTTGCACCTCCGAAGTTTCAGAAATTTTAATTCATGAATATAGAGAATGTTACGGAGTGAGAACCTAGAAAGATTCATCCAAAAATATAATCATCTGTATTATGTAAAAAAGACAAGTAATAATATATTTATCTCTTATCATTTTTGCACATCACACAAATAGTCATATTTTTGATAAATTTTTGTTGGTTATCAGTTAATAACATTTTCAATATCTATGAAGTCTTTTTTACATTCTTTGAAAACATCTGAATGCAAGATTACTCTTCCAAAACCGAGCTAGGTGCAGTTTAAATAGTTTTACAAAGTTTGAAATTTGATATAGATGATTTTATGGTTTAGGATTTTCCTTAGATCAAATACAATAGTTCAGGAGTTAAGATAAATTTCGTTACAATACATCTATTCCGACCAACTAGTTTTAAGTAGATGCCATACACAAGGCGACACTAACATTACGAGACGAGCATTTCACCGAAAGCTAGTAACTAATAGGAAAGGCACAGGAAGAAAGGTTAATGACAGTAGAGGAAAATTGTGTTTGGTCTACTAGGCACAACAACTCGACTTTGTCTTCTAACCGCGAGCACTAATTTAACAAAACTCACAACTTTGAGCAAAATTTAATTAGATCGATGATCTAGATTGGGTTACAAAAGGATGCATTTATTGTGCCTCAAATATGACGAACACTGATGACAAATACATTGCTCTGTTAAAAAGTGAACCATGAGCTAACATTAGTCTACGCAGTGAAGTCCAGCAATCAGCAATATTTCATTTTGAAGGCACATAGATGGTTGCATGGACCAGTCTTACATTAGCCTTGCCTTCATCGTCATTTGTAAACAAAGGCTGAAAAGAAAAAACTGCAGCTTCTAGGTAGCGAAGGCACATGCTCGAGAGCAGTATAATAAGCACTTTTTTGCTGAGCAATTAAGTGCAGTTTCATTGCCGAATTGAACACTAAAATGTACCCTTGCAATTGGAGCATCTATCCATGATTAACTTTTGTCGTTCATCTGTAGAGGAGGATATGTTAACAGAATTTTGTTACGGAGTTTTTTCTTGTACACAGTATCAACTAATTCTCCATCTTCATTTTTTGTTTGAATGTTCTTCATCTTCAAACTTAACTGTTTTGTTGAAGAGTAGATGGTTTGACATAGTTCAGCTTTCAGTTACAGTAATCGACGAGCACGCTTTTAACGTTTATCATGTTTTCCTTGTGACACCTACTTTATATTGTTCTTAACGAATACCCATTCCACATTTCTATGGCATTTTTCCAGTGCATGCAAGAGGGGGCAGTCAAAAACATGCTTCAGGGATGGAAGGCTCTTCAGCACATCAGCGTCACCCATTTTACTGGCAATCCCCCATAAGAGGTTTATATTCTCGCCTTCACGTTCGATTTCTCAGGAGGATTTAGTGGACGCATGTATGGACGGAAGCGTTCGAGCTATTACCTACTTTTGCTGAATCAGTTCCCTTGAAGAAAATCTCAATTATGTTATTTCTTAATCTAGGATATGTTCATATATTCCATCCTAACACAGCAGGAACTCTACCGATATGAAAATCATCGGTGAAGAAACTCTTCCAAGAAACGCATGATCTAACAGGAGAGCAAAAGAAGCCGTCGTTCCATAAGAACACAGAATTTCTTGGCAGGCAACTCGCTGCAGGTGAGGCGATCTGCATGGTTAACCTAACCACAATCTTGGTCGTGTGCAGACTGATTAAACTTATGGAACGTCAATCTCACACCACACCATCAGTCTTGAACTCTTCGCAAACTTGCAACGATGGGGAAAAAGTCATCGGAAAGGTAATACTCATTCTCCTTCTATTGTGTGAACAAAGTGGCACAAGGGGAATCTCTCGTAGCCTTGTCTCGTCAGATTCTTCCACTGACCAAGGATCACACGTACGATTTCATTCAGCTTGGTTAGCGATTGAAACGGATCGAGTGGACAATTTCCATCCGACCTGTTTGGATTAGGGATAATAAACAGTATACAGAGAATGGATGAATTGTAATCCTTGTATTGATTCTTTGAAGTTTACATATATATATACAATCACAAAGGGACGGCAGTTGCTTTTCTTCTGGAATCGTCATTTGGCAACTGCTAATCACGGTTAGCAATTGATCACAACCGTCGCATCTTATCCTGAGAAGCGTCCGTTCGCAACACTCCCCCTTGATCAATTTTACCCTTTGTATTATATATATAGAATTATCATCCTGAACAGTGACTCCTCCAAAAACCCTGTGGGAAAAATGTGAGGAGTATAGAGTCGTATATGCCATTAAAACTCCTTCAAACCCGATGGAAAAATAAGGAGAAAATGATACAGCATATAATGATTATTGTCTCATTTAACTCAATACGAGAAAACCCATAGAGTTTAGAGGACAATAAATATGTCGTGTATACTTTCCTAAAAACCCCGGTGGGGAAAACAGAAAATATGACATATGTCCTTATGTTGATATTACCTCATTAAAAACCTTGATGAGAACCTGTAAAGTAAACTCATAAAGGGAAAAAGAGTGTAATATGATGCTTTGAACAGGAATAACTCAGGAAGATACTCCTCCTGATTCTTGCAAATCTCGAAGTCGCCGCATACCAATTTCATTAACATACTTCTGGAATGTAGAAGTTGGTAGAGACTTTGTGAATAAATCAGCGAGGTTGTCGCATGATTTGACTTGCAAGATGTTTATTTCCCCGCTTTTCTAGAGCTCATGGGGGAAAAACAACTTAGGGGCAATATGCTTAGTGATATTGCTCTTGATGTATCCTGTTTGCATTTGTGCAACACAAGCCGCATTATCTTCATAGATAATGGTAGGTGATTCGATAGAACCAATTCCACATGACTGTTGTATGTGGTTTATCATTCTGCGAAGCCATACGCATTCGCGTGATGCCTCATATAATGAAATTATTTCAGAATGATTGGTAAAAGTTGCCACAAGAGTCTGTTTCGATGACTTCCATGATATGGCAGTTCCACCATGTAGGAACACAAAGCCGGTTTGTGATCTGGCATTATGGGGATCAGATAAATAGCCAGCATCTGTGTATCCAATCATATTGGAGTCCTGATTTCTCTGGAATTGAAAAAATAGGCCAAGATCCTTTGTGCCTTGGAGATATCGAAGGATATTCTTGACTCCCGACCAATGGCGTTTGGTGGGTGCTGCACTGTGTCTAGCAAGTAGATTCACTACAAAAGCAAGATCAGGTCTTGTGCAATTTGCAAGATACATGAGCGTTCCAACGGCACTAAGATATGGAACATCGGGTCCCAATGTCTCTTCCCCATCTTCCCTCGGTCTGAATGGATCTTTCTCTACGTCTAGAGAACGAACCACCATAGGAGTTTTAGATGGGTAGGATTTATCCATATTGAACTTCTCCAATATCTTCTGGATATAGGCAGCTTGGTGTACCATGATTCCTGAGGGAAGGTGCTCAAGTTGAAGACCTAAACAAAATTTAGTTTTACCCAAATCCTTCATCTCAAATTCCGTCTTTAGGTGATTGCGTGCTTCATCAATATCTTGTGTGTTGCCAATGATGTTGAGATCATCGACGCACACTGAAATGATGCAAAATCCTGTAGAGGACTTCTTGATAAAGACATATGGGCAATCATCGCTGTTGGAGTAACCCTTCTGAAGAAGAAACTCACTGAGTCGGTTGTACCACATCCGTCCCGACTGCTTTAAGCCATATAATGACTTGTTCAGTTTTACACAGTACATGTTGCGTTTTGTGCTTGCATTGAGGACAGGGATTCCGTCAGGAACCTTCATGTAAATGTCCGAATCCAGTGACCCGTAAAGATATGCGATCACGACGTCCATCAACTGCATAGATAGACGATTTTGCACTGCCAGAGATATGAGATATCGGAAAGTGATTCCACTCATTACCGGAGAATATGTTTCATTGTAATCAATGCCGGGTCTCTGCGTAAATCCTTGTGCTACGAGCCTTGCTTTGTATGTCACCACCTCATTGTTCTCATTCCGTTTTCGGATAAAAACCCATTTGAATCCCACAGGAAAACCTTAGGAGGTGTCGGTATTGCTTCAGTGAATACCTTTCTTTTATAAGCGAAGCAATTTCTGCTTGTATTGCATCCTTCCATTTAGGCCAGTCGGAGCGTTTTGACACTCGACGATAGTCCTCGGATCATGATCATTGAGAAGGGTATTTGCAATTGTAGCAGAAAAATAAGTGTCGACAATCGTAGACTTACGGTTGAATGATTCTCCAGAATCGATGTAATTGGTGGAAATTTCTTGCACCCTTGATGACTCTTCGTGTTTTCCCAATACGCGTCAGTCTGGGTGTTCCGATGGCCCAGCCAGTGTGTGCGGACTGGAGCTGGGTTGTGGAGGTTGCCCATCCACTGGGTGTGCACTACCCATTAGGTGTTTGTCAACGTTGAGTTGACTTACATTTACTGACTGAGGATTTTCTCCTCGATTTCCTCTGTTGCTTGCGAGAAGCTTGTTCTAGGTCAGAGGCCGTACTACTCCCCCTCTTTTTAGGAACAGAGAGTTGAGTGGTTTTTATTGGTACCTCCACTCTTTCAGGCGCGTTTCTGGCCAGATTTAAGGACCTGGTAACACCTTTTAGATCAGTAAATGAATCTGGCAGATTATTTGCAAGATGTTGCAAATTGATAATTTCCGAACTTGCAGTTCAGTCTCTTGGGTACGTGGATCAGAGGATGAAATGGCTATAGCATTCCAATCAATTTCCGGGCATTCTTTCTGGTACTTGAAATCTCCCCTAATGCCGGGAAATGTTCCTCATCAAATATGCAATCAGCGTGACGGGCTGTGAATAGATCCCCAGTAAGGGGTTCCAGGTAGTTGATAATCGACGGTGATTTGTACCCCACATAGATCCCCAGTTTCCTGTGTGGGCCCATGGATGTCCACTGCGGTGGTGAGATCGGGATGTAAGTAGCACATCCGAACTTACGCGGATGGGAAATGCTAGGAGAATTTCCACGTACCAATTGCAAAGGGGAAGTACTGTGATATGCAGTAGGTCGCAATTGTATTAAGTCAGCAGCGTGTAAAACTGTGTGACCCCAACAAGAGGTTGGCAAGCTGCAATTCATCAACAAAGGTCTTGCAATGAGTTTAATTCTCTTGATCAGTGATTTAGCCAAACCATTTTGTGTATGGACGTATGGGACAGAGTGCTGAACTTCAATCCCCAAGGCCATGCAATAATCGTTGAAAGCACGTGAGGAGAATTATGCAGCATTGTCCATGCGAATTGTCTTAATTCGACTTTCTAGATAATGGGCTTGTAATTTAATGACTTGTCTCATTATCTTGGCAAATGCATGGTTTCATGTGGACAGAAGGCACACGTGTGACCATCGTGTAGATGCGTTGATGAGAACCATGAAATACCTAAAAGGTCCAGAAAATGGTTGGATGAGACCATAAATGTCTCCTTGAATGCGTTCGAGGAACTGAAGTGGTTCAGTTTGTATTTTGAGGTGCGAGGGCCTCAAAATTAGCTTTCCCGTTGCACAAGATGTGCAAACGAAGTCTGAAGATTGAGAAAATTTTGACTCAAGCAAATTATGACCAATGGAATTGCGAGTAATTTTTCTCATCATCCCGATACCGGGATGGCCTAGGTGATCATGCCAGGTTTTGGAATGCGTTAACATTCTAAAAAATTACCTTGTATGCAACATGTTCTACGGACTTGATGTACGTATAGTACAATCCGGACGATAGAGAAGAAATTCGTTCAAGTATTTGCTTGCCATATCCGTAATCTTTAGTGAAGAGTAGATACTCCTCTTTGTTGTCTTCATGAGTTTCAATGTGAAAACCATTGTTACGGATATCTCGATAACTGATGAGGGTACGTGACGAGTCGGGATACAGCAAAGCATCCTCAATTGTCACATGTGTACCTCCTGGGAGGGTAAATATGGCACGACCAGTGCTAACAATTACCGTATCGTGTCCAGCGATAGTTAAAATATCTCCATTCATCTTTTTTAGAGTTTGAAAATATTTTAACTCCTTTAGTATGGAGTTTGTGGTAGCACTGTCCCACAAGACATAATTCTTTTTCCATCGGATTGTTCCCGTAGATAACAATATATAAAAGAATTTTCATTAAGAAAACTTCATGTAAATATATAGTAGACAATCTTATGTGCTGATACAATATAAAAATGACAACAATACTTATGTTCTTAGTACAACATCACAAATGGACATAATTAAAATAGATCATAAAGGAGATTGAGAGACTAATCGAAGTCTCCAAACATGTCAGTTGAGGCAAACTCAATCATCATGTTCTCCGTGTCGGCAGGGTCCTCTGGCTGATGGAGAGGTATGGTGTTGCTTGGTCCGGGAGGACATCGAGCGAACTGCCATCTCCATTGGCGTTATCTGGATGAAAGTTGAAATTGGCTTCAAACCTTTTCCCTTGAGGTGCATGCATCCTTGAGATTGTTGGTACAGAACAGCCAGATGTTTTGAGGTTTTGCACTTGTTAGTGGGGTGCGTGTAGCATCCACATTTGTCGCAAAGTTTAGTTCTGTCATACTTAGGCTTTGCGGTGCCTTTCCCCCTGTTGAAGTTTCTAGGCTTCTTGTTCCTGCTGCGCTTTCGCTTACCCTTGAAATTTGATGGTTTGCCCTTGAAGGCACCATCAAACCTCTGTCCATTCGCGATATTCATATGAACCTCAGGTAAAAGCTGTGCCCCAACTGGGCGCTGAGAGCCATTCTTAGCGAGTAGCTCATCATGCTTTTCGGCCTGAAGTAAAATATGAATGAGGTCGGAATAGACTTCGTAGTTGCGAGCATGGTACTGCTGCTGGAGGATCCTATCTGCAGGGAGCATAGTGGATAGAGTCTTTTCTATCTTCTCCGCATCAGTAGGTTCCTTCTCGCAAAAGCGTAGTTTGGAACAAATCTTATGAACCTCATGATTGTACTCTCCGATGGACTTGAAGTCCTGAAGATGGAGATGAGTCCAATCGTGGAGTGCTTCGGGCAGGAAAACTGCCTTTTTGCTGTTCATACCTCGTTTTGAGGGCTAGAAACAGAGTACGAGGAGATTCTTCCTCTAAATACTCAGACTTTAGATCTGGGTGAATATGGTGCCTTATGATGTATAAGGCAGCATATTTTTGCTATTCTGTCAGTGGCATGGCTCCATCCGGGAGAGGAATCGCCGGATCCTGGATAGCACGCACGATCCCACGGGACGCGAGACTGATCTTGATGTCCATGGCCCATGTAGGGTAGTTGTGACCATTGAGGCAAGCTCCTCAAATTCTTTTCGGTCATTGTTAACCTACGAGGGCAAACCAGAGATAATTAATTTACATTCAGTAAATTAAGAATCATCATGGTTAATGTTGTAATGAACTTTGCAAAATTAATGAAAATCTCAAGAAGTTGGCTTGAAATCATTAGTGTGAATCTCAAATTTGCTAAGTATGACAGATTGTCGAGACTAAATCTCGCAGCATTAGGGAGTATAATATGATGAAATCAGTAGATACTCAAGTATAATCTGATAAAAATCAGTAGATACTTGTATACCTAATGCCATATAGCGCTTAGGGAGTATAATATGATATAAATCAGTAGATACTCGAGTGTAATCTGATGAAAATCAGTAGACACTCATATACCTAATGCGGCATGTCATTACTTGATTTGAAGAAAATCACCTGGAATTTTGCAAATCGATTCCTACTCGTATTAAGTCAAAAGACTTAATTAAGGTGAATCAATTTTGGATTTGCAAGAAATTTAAAAATCTCGATTGCAAATTAGGACGCAATTAATTTTGACATGTAGGAAACATGTAAATATATTGCATCACAAACATAATCTGGAATACAAAGTATTCAACAGAAGTATAGTACTAAAATTAAAATACTGTAATTGACAGGGTCTATGACAGAAGTAAAGTACTGCTAGACTTAAAAGAAAAAGAGAAAAAAATAGATTAAACTGCACTATGGACTGTTTTGTAATTTCCTGAAAAAACAGGGGTTAATTTGCAAAAATTGTGGTGCTGAAATCCTTTT